>CM042978.1:6054382-6686049 GCA_023678885.1 Pogostemon cablin | reverse complement strand
AAGAAGCTGAACAGGATATTATCGCCAGCATAGAGATGCATTAGAGATCAACTGGAAGACTTATCTAACTTTCCCACACATGACCTAAGATTACTTGCACAAGAGAGTGCAGAGAGTCAATCGCAATCCCAAGATATGCATCTATAGGCTGCTGCCTCCAGATTACTTCACTATCTAAAAGGGTTCTCCAGGTAAAGCTTACTCTATTTAGAAAAAGGTGAAACTCTCACTGATAGCTAACACTTATGCAGATTACGCTAGCTCGGCAGTTGATAGAAGATCTACCTCCACATGTTGTAATTTGGTTGGAGGAAACCTAGTCACGTGGAGCCCTGGAAGAGCAAAAGAAAAAATGTGGTAGCAAGATATAGGGCAGGAGTCGAGTCTCTAGGGAAATGGAGAATGAATGGTGAATTGCAACAGCTTGGAGGAAGATTCCTTCATGATCCACCCAACAATATGGGGTCTGTACTTAAAACCATCCAATAAGTGAATAAGGACATGTGAGAGTTTGTTGTGGCAACGAATCTGCAATTAGTATCACTTATAACCATGTACAACCCCAACGGATCTCAATCTCAACATTGGGGAAGCAGAACAGGAAATTATAACCAACATAGAGATGTATTAGAATTTAGAGATTGATTGGTTATACACACTCCCTACACTTGGCCAAACATATCTTTTGCAGTGAGTGTAGTAAAACAATTCATGCACAATCCCAAAGGTGCACATCTATAGGCTGTTTATCAATTACTTCACTGGCTAAAGGGTTCCCCCAGTAAAGCTATTCTTTTGAAGAAAAGCAGCTCCCCCAACAGCTAAAACTTGTGCAGACTATGCAAGCTCAATAGTTGATAGAAGATACACAGCCCTATATTTTACTTTTGTTAGAGGGAAAGAAGTCACTTGTAGGAGCAAAATGCAAATAAGTGGTAGCATGATTGAGTGCAGAATCCATGTTTCGGACAATGGCAGAAGGAATTGTGAATTTCTACAGTCTACAGCCTGGAGGGAGATTTCTCCATACCTTTTGAGATCCACCCAGCAATATAGGGTCTGTGGTCAAAATTTATCCCCGACAACTTAATCAAGTGACAAATGATCTATATAACTTTTTCAAGACAAGAAATCTGTAATTAGTATGTACAACAAGAATGCACTAAGCACATTGAAGAGAATAAACATTTTACGTAGAAAAACTCGATAATTGTCTCATTTGCACAATATATGTTTCAGCCAGCTAACAGCTACCAAACGTTGTAATCAAAGGGCATATCAATTTGTGTACCAAATACTTATTTTATCTTGGTGTGTGGAACCTGATGGACTGTAAATTCAGGCCTATTTTGATGATCCAACAGTTCTATCAAATGTTCTAATTTTTTGCCTGTTTTATGCTTTGGAGTCTACCCACTTTCAGCAAGTCTAATAGGGGGAAAACAAATGAAGTTAATAATTGGTGTGGACCAGATGCATATGATCACTTGCAATAAGATTTTACAAAATATTAATCATAAGAAATTAGATAAGGGCACACATACTCAAGAGATTTAATGTCGGTTTCCTCTTCCCATGTGGACGATGCACGACGAGATACTTTATTCCTTTCAGTTTCTATCTGTTTGAGAAATATTATATCTCAAAGTGAAACAAATTGCATAGAAAGAGCAGACATATGCGAAATTGAAAGGGGGTGGAATGATGTATAGCAAGTTCGGACACTTGCCTCTAGAAGATGCTTGACTTCCTTTTCCAACTGAAACTCAGCCGCAGCCTTTTCACTGGCCATAGTTTCCAGTTGTGTCTGCTTGTAATACTGGAAACAAATGCAATAGTTGGAAACTGAAGGTGTGGTCACTTATTAATAGCAACTGATATAACTATGAAGTTAATGACAAGATTACCAATAAATCAGTTTGCTCGCGATAGCGCTTCTCCAGTTCCATATGTTCCTGCTCAAGAACAGAGGCAACCTTAACTACTTAATGAAAAGTATAAAATTTAAGAAATGCACTAAATTAAATATAAAACCAAATAATAGATAGAATAGCATTCGGATTAATTGAACGAGACAACATTTCAAACGACTCATTCATTTTATCTGCAGCCATAAACACGCATTAAGCATTTAGAAATAACTTATCTATGTAATTCATAGCAACTAGTGAATAAGGATTAAGGAGTTATTGGTAGTACTGGATCTTCTTTTAAACATACAGTTCTCGCGTTATTCCTTCAGTTATGCATCTTCGAGAAGGTTATTTCATGGCTTACCCACAGGGTTTTGCATAAGCAGAATTTAACAAGACAATCACGGGCTTTGGTTGTTTTGGTTTTCTCCCTCTTTGTATCTTGCTTTCTTCTCTTTCCGATAATAATGATTATGTTAATTCAAGCCTCTTGAAATCACAGAAGTTATATGCAGATGTGTATGTCAATTGCTCAGTACTTGGTAACTCATTAGACATGAAGCATAAAACAACAATTACAAAGCATAGCACCAATTCTAACCGAATCAAAATGTGAAGACTTTTGATATTCCATGACCTGAAAACATTTTTGCAGAAAATCATAACTTCTCTAACAATAACTATAAAAATAAAAACCTGAACCTTCTGTGGAATTGGAACCTTCCAAATTTCTTTGAGCCAATGTAGGAGAATTGTTATCCATAAAGAAAGATTTTCAATTAAAAGATCCTAAAGAATCTAAGGTCCACAAATCTTCTAGGAATCACATAACTTAACAATCTCTAACATTTCCAGCAGCCCACAAACATCCTCAACTCACGAACTGTAAAAATTAGTATATTATAATTTATTTGAAATCAGATTTTCTTTAAACGAGATCAATCTTATCCCTGTACTCTAATCTCCTATTCATTATAGGCTTTAAGAACCCAAATCCCCTACTAACCATATAACAATATTTTACATCCATCATACAAGATATACATAAATTATTTCAACTGCCAAACCCAATCAAACTCAAACTCATTTAGGTTCTCTGCCAAGCATCATCTTCAGCAAATAATTGATTGAAATAAATGGTTAACAAATGCAAGAAACACAAAGATACATAAACCTTTATAGATTATACACAGCTCTTCTATTTGATGGTCAAGACATATACAACAATTCATTGAATAACCCTGTAAATATGCCGGGGAAAACAAAATTGAGATTACCTGACGTGAATAATGTTCAGCATCCCTCTTCATTGCAGCCATCGCAACCCTCATCTTTTGAACTTCAGCCTGCATGATAAGTTGTCAGATTCTTGAGCAGACCTCAATAAATCAGCAATGTTTTCTGCCAAGAAATATTGTCTTAAACCCTTGTGTAGTTCTATATTAAAAGAGATTATCTACAAGCAAGAAATAAATAAATCGACTCACCTCCATGGAAGAAAACTTGCTCTCAGCCTCTCTCTGACCTTGACGCGCGCGCTCCACTTCTTCTTGCCATGCCTGGACCTTCATGTTCAGAATATCAAATGACATAAGGTAAAAGCTCAAAGACAGAGACATAACCAAGCATATGACCTTATAGTTATTCGTTCCTTTCATTTACTGTTTATGAGTAAATAATAAATAGTTATAAGAAAGAGTGCCTGTTTTAGTTTTGTATCCTGCCACCCACAAGAATAAGAGACCAAAACAAAACCACAAATTGTTTACAACAAATAATTATCATTTAAGTTTCATATTTTTTGTTTATTTAGTGTGCTATGTAAACAACTCCTTGATTCACCCCTGGAAAAAATTATTTTTGCCAAGTGAAAACTTAATGATCACCCTTCTTCACCACCACTTCAAAAAAAAAAAAAAAATCCAAACAACTGCATGGTGCTGTGAGGGCAAGTTCACTAACATTAAAATTCTAGAAACAGGAAAAAGTTGGATTTCTAGTAACCAATTTAAAGAAAAACAGAATAGCAAATCAATTTGTCAAGGTTGTTGGAAGTTAGATTCTGTTATTGGTATCTATGTGGCTTGGGCACCCTCTCCATTGAGCTAGCTCCTGGGATGAGTTCTATCCAAAATCAAATATTGTGGTGTATTATTTGGCACAAGGGCAGGTGTTACAACCTACAAATGGAATTTTTCTATAGGACTAAGAGAGAAATATATCCTGATAAAAATTAAACGTAACTTTTTGGCGTAAGTTCAACTCAAGATATGTGATTTAACTTAATTTCGGAATGAATTCTATATAAGGCAATTTATAAAAATGAAATGAAAAAATAAATTAACTTCTTAGGAACCCTGATATGCTCATGCTACTTCAAAATAATTCACAATCAGAAATAAGTTATACCCAAAAGATCTAGAGGAGAACAACTGATGTATGGAAACCATGCATATATATCAAAATCATCAACAAGTGAGAGATCCGTAAAAGTTAAAACCAGCGAAAACCATTATCCAAAAGATATACATTATCATTTCTATCAGTAGCCAAGAAAGTAGAATAATGAACCTAAGTAGACACTACCACATCTACAATCCCTAATAAGAGTAGCGGAAGATGAGTTATTACTAAAGGAGACGTGCCATCGTTAAAAATGAAGGAAAATGCAGACACCAGGCTGACATGGGCCCTTATAAATTATAATGACACTTCCATCCTCATCTATATATCATGGTCTCATGCCATGTGAAGCAAGCTTCTTGCAAAAATTAAAGAATAGGGACATACTTAACATTGACCCCTTATCTATAATACCAAGTCATAAAATCAATCTACATGATTGAAAATATAATTGATTCTCCACTATGAACTTTTGAACCTGAACTGCTTGATTTGCCTCTTCAGGAGATTTCTTTTGTCCACGGCGAACACGAGATTCCATATCCTGTAGCTCTTGATTTAGGGATGCACATTCAACCTAGTATCCATGAGTTTAAAATATATAATGTTATCACAGTGAATTAATGCAACTCCAACTTTCATTATGAAGAAGGGCTTGAATCAGGTTGGGATAGAAACCACAGTCCGTTCAAATGAAGGAGAACTATTACCTCAAGAAGTGCAACCTTCTGCTCAAGTTCTGCTGCCTTTGAAGCCCGCTCATCAGCTAACCTCTGAAGGAATCACACACGCATATGCTAAAAATTGTACTTTTGAACATTAAGAAGCAGTAAATTACAAATTAATGTCTGACTGATCATGAAACACAGAAACACAAGTACTATTTTTTTTGTGAAATCTTAGTTTATACTCATACTAAAGCTAATGGGAGTACTCTTTAATGAATTCCCATCAGGAATCAAAAAAAATCATCTTTCCATTCAACAATTAGTTAGGATGGAAAAACCACCATAAGTAAATTATTTTGAGAAGAGAAGTGGAATGAGGAACCCATAATTTGCAAACAATGTTTAAGAAACTCTACAGTCCATTAACTCTCCAGAAGATTTCTTTGGCAACAGAAGAAAAAAATATTAAGAAAATAAGACCATTGAGACTGGGGAGAGAATCAGTAATAAAGAACACATCTGTAAGGAAAAATTTTAGCTTCAAAAACATAAATTATTATGTTATCTAAATTATAACATTTACTGCATCCCTTGACAAAGCCATAAGGAAGTGTCTCAGAAATACTTCAGCTCTTACTTGAAAGTTTTGAGGAAATTTATACATCCCCTTTTATACATCATTGAAATGAATGTGCAGGTCCAAAGTATAGGGATATTTAAAAGTGCAGGTGCATAAACATTTAAAAGCAGGGCAAAGTTTCTAAGAGAAAAAATGTGTAGTCCCTCAAAATTGAAAGTATGAGATTGGAAATAAAATTTAGGATGCAACCAGCATCTCAGGATGATAAACCCTCTTTTTCTTCCACAAAAACACAAACCAGTATAGCCCCGAAAAAATTCAAACTGGTATAATTCTATCCCAGAAATCCAATATAGACTATCTGGAATTGTAACAAAAGTCTCTTATTCCTATCACACATCATTAAAGAACACAGGGCTAGAGTATTTCACAAGGAAAAACCCAATAGTTCTAGCTTCAAGTTTGTAAAAATTTATATAAGATTCTGTTTGAGTGGATCATATAACTAGCATTTACTAATTTTGTGAGACAAGATCCAAGCTGGATTATACATATTAAGAGCCTAAATAGGAAAACTCAGCTCCTGCTCCTGGTAGCAATCATTTCAGACTTACAAGCATTTCCCGAAAAAAAAAAAAAAAAAAAACTATGAATCTTAATTCTTAATAGACAATTAGTTGCAATAAATAACTTAGCATGTATCCTTGCATTACCTGAATTCTAGCTAATGCTGTGGATGCCTCAATCGCCCTCTGTTCTAATTCTCCTTCCCTTTCTCTAGCTGCCTATTAGATTAGAAAGTTCATTATGCTGCCAAAAAAAACTCGACATGCAAAGAAACCCAATAGAGAGCACAAACAGGTTACACAATGAGGACAAGAGAGGAGAGAGAGAAGTAGCATAGGCGAACCATCTTCATAGATGTATGTGCAGAACGCTCTTCTTCAGCTCTTCGCTCAGCGGCAGCCAGCTCCTCTCTCAGGGCCTGGCAAGATAAATATTAAATGAATTATACAGTGTGACTGCGTTCCTTAAGTTTCAGAGAGAGAAAGTTGACTTACTTGCATCATCCTTGTTTCTGTTAGTTCTCTATTTCTCATTATTGACTCCATGTTTTCCTGACAAAGAAAGGTTATGTTGGATGGGAATGAGAATAGATGCTAAAGATGATGCTCAAACATCATTCCAATGTAACGTAGCATTTCCCAGTGATGGCCCAGGCAGATGAAGAATCAGGTAAAAAAATAATGATCAGATAAGTTAATGGAACGGAATTTTTTAACATCTATAGAAAGACAATAGAGTAATCTGAATTATTTTCCATAGCTCATTCCATTTATCGAGTTCCATAGCTCATTCCAGTTGTCGAGCAATATGTAAAACACATCCTTGATGAACGAAAATGCCAAAAAAAAAAAAAAAAAGGATAGAACAAATGGTGTTTTTCATTGGACATTAAAAATACACAAGATTGAAAGGTTAATAACATACAGATCTATGTAAAATACTGAGATGATAATGCAATTCTGCTGAATTGCTTCCTATCATCTTTCCAGCTTGTAGACCAAGATAGATAGATTTCTTTTGCAGATAGAGTGATGTATAAGGCTATAAGCATCTTTTGAAGATATTAATTAACCTGCAAGGACGCTAAATTTGCTTCAGCCAAAGCAGCTTGCTTCTTTAGTACATCAACTGAACTGACGAGCACCTCAATTTCAGAATTCTTTGCAGATAATGCCTCTACCATATTGGCCTCCACTCTGCTCACCTCTCCCTTGGATGCCGTTAGATCTTTCTGGAGTTGATTTATGCGACCCTCATAAGATTTTGTCAATTCCCTCTGTAATAGGATGTCATAACATTAACATTATGTACTCTCTATGATGTAGTTTAGAAAAACTTAGATTAAACTTTTAGTTATTTTCAAGTAGAAGCTTGTTGTTCACCTCCGCCACAAGAAGCTCTTCTAATTGAGCATTCTCAGACTTGTACTCTTGCAGGCGTGATGAAAGTCCAGCGCATATCTAACAATGTCATTTTAAAGTAAAATCACTGCATGTTATATGTAGCAAAAGGTGTTCTTTTGCCCGCTAAAATAACACCATATTCTGCTGAACAGGTTAATCACATTAAGGGATATAATTCATCTTAGAATGTTCTTAAACTAAAGAGTCAAATCCATAATAGCACATAGTGTTCTTTCCTGCTAAAATGACACCATATTCTGATTAACAGAATGGTACCCAAAAGATATGTACCTATCTTAGATTGCTTTTGAACAGTAGGTATGCAATGAATATTCAAATTCATACTCCTAAAAAAATTATTGATGTTGTTTGGATAGGTTCATTTTATCATGGACTTGGAAATCCATATGCACAATAAAATGTTCAGTCATCAAAGAATATAAATCAGTTCAACTTCAGTAAATTAAAAAATAATTTAAAACAATGGAGAAATCACCTGAAAACCAAATCCATCCATACTATCAGTATATCATAACAATCAATTAGATCTTTATTTTCTTAAGTCTGACTGCAACAAAGAGTGATATCGTGCAGCAGCATAATTATAGCATCAATGACCTATTCAGTGATGGCATGTATTTTGGAACAAAGACATGTGATTCTTCCCTGTCTTACTGGATGCTTCAAGTTATGGTCTAGAATTCTAATTTCAAGGTCTTGGTATTTGTACGCTAAAAAATAGAAAACTTTAGAGCCTAAGCTCAGAAAGACAATTTTCCATTGCCACTCGTTGAAAGATGAGAGATTTAAAAAGCAAATGCTGGTCCAGTTAATTATAGTAACCCATGTTCGGCTCATAACTTCCAACATCTAATTCACCAGGCAAACCTAGTAGCAACCATTGTTTTGCAACAAATTACTAGAGGCCTTTCCAGTTAGTGAGTGAAAACATTGACGCCTGGTTCAACCGGTGTCAGTATAATCATCAATAAATGCAAAGTACTCTGTCTACACAAAGAGTATCTCTTCCAGCAGGGAGATCAGACTGTCTTGGGTAAAAGGAATTCTAAAGTAGTGAACTCCTAACATATATACATATCTGAGAATGCTAGAAACTTGTACTTTCTCTTTATACAGGTATCTCCTCTAACATGCATAATGTTCATGCTTTTACACTCCTTAAGATCTCAACAAAAAGAATTGAATTCTTCATGATCCCAATCCTTATCACTTTCTCCTATAAAATTTTATAAGTGGAGTTCATGATTTGAATATCTTCCTTCGTTAAAAGGCTTATCATGAACTAGTAAAAATCTGATTGACAAGACCTATCAATTCATAGTGCGTCCTTATAGAATAAATTAGATGGCAATGTCACGGACACATCTGAAATTCGGCAAGTCCACTATGTCAGGCTAAATGACAATCTTTCTAACATTATCTCAATCTGTAATGGTATTGCATATAGCTTTCTGCATCTTTTAAGTTCCCCAGTAAAAATCTGAGAGTCGATGCTTAGTGATTTTAAATATAAGAGTTGCAAGTGTATAATTTTAACATATACAAAAAGCATAGGACCAGATATGTTTTGAATCGCAAGTCCTCCAGCAAGGAAAATAATGCTCTTCATCACTTCCTCAAACAATTTATCATCCTAAAAAATAATTGAAAATAAAATTTATCGGTGAATGACTGAATGTACAATGAATTGACCATACAATACATCTTATGCACTCAAATTCACTTTTCTTTCTTAGTGCACTGAAACTATATCTCCTTTGGAAGAAAAGAGTGAATTGTGAACTCGAATATTTCTTTCAATAAAGAACCACAATTTTTTTCCATGCTTTATAACTGCTGAAAATACCAATTAGTTATGCAATGAGACTGTGTATGGTAAGTGATATGGAGCGGTGTGCGGAGGTGGAGGAAATCGCGGCGGGTCCGCCAGGGCCACTGCTGGTTTATCGGCGTCGGCCGGGCCGGGCGGTTGAGCCAGGGGACCTGAATTAGTAAGTCTTGCTGTTTTGCTTAATTATTATTATTATTACTTAGTGGGCCCGTGTCTTTTGGGCTTAGGGTTTTACTATTTAAACCTTGTGATGAACTGTCTTGGATTATTATCGATCATAAATTGAATTTGGGAGCCGCTTTGGCTATTCGGGAAAACGAATCTTTCGTTTGAATTCTGAGTGCTAACAATTGGTCCGACCTGCCGGATCACTCACCCGCAATGACGCGTAGTGAACAAAAGATTGAGGACTTGGAGAAGGGGCAAGAGGAGATCGTCGAGACGTTGGGAAGGATGTCGGAGGAACAAGAGAGGATGAAGGCCGAACAAGCGGAGAAGGCGCGGCAATTGAAGGAGATTGCTACCACCATGTCGGGCCTCGACGCGTCGATGTCTGTGCTGTCAAATTCGGCCTTGCGTTCGGCAGCCGGCGCAGTCAACTGGGGGACCACATCGAGGACAACTCCACCTGTGAAAAAGACGACGAGGGCGGCTGTCGACGAGTGGGAGATCACGTGCGGGCCGGTTGAAACAAAGTCGCCGGCCCCGCCGACTCTTCCACCGTTAGAGGGCACTAATCCGATCGGTTGGCTCGCCAGGGTCAATCAGCAGTTTAAATCGCATCAGACACCGGAAGAATTAAAATTATCTGCCGCCATGGTGGCCATGGAGGACACGGCCCTTCATTGGTTTTCGTGGATTCAAACCAGGAAACCTAATATGACCTGGGACGAATTCTCGGAGGCCCTTATAAACCGTTTTGACTCTCGATTTAGAGGGAGTCCGTTTGAACGTCTGTCTTCAGTCAGACAAACTGAGTCAGTGGAAGAATACGTGTCCGTGTTTGTGCAGTTGGCAAGCCAAGTATCGGGGCTCAGTGATGAGCACTACCTTGGTTACTTTATGACCGGACTTAATGAGGAAATTCGCAATTGGTTGAGTCTCCTGCAGCCCTCCGATCTCGAAAAGGCGATGGTTTTGGCACGCGACGTGGAGTTCAGCCTCGGAGCATCCGGGGGCAGCCGGGTCCCGAAGCTTGGAGGAGTACCCGCTGGCCGACCATCCTCTTATAGTCGTTTCTCCAGCGTGCCGGTGTCGTCGGGGTTCGGCTCGACTCCGTGGCCCTATAATTCTCCAGCAGGGTCGTCAGTGTCATCGGCAACGAGACTGTCGTTTTGGGCTCAGCCAGGCAGATCAGCCGCGGTTAGGCAATCGGCGTGTCCCCCTCAATTTGGTCGTATGTCTCCTCAGGAGATGTCAGATCTTCGAGCTAAGGGATTGTGTTTTCGCTGCAAGAAGACTTGGTCGCAAGGGCATCAATGTCCAATGCGACAGCTTAATGTGTTGTTGGCTGAGGAAGAATAAGCACTTGATCTGAGCTGTTTCGAATTCTCTGAGGGTCCGAATGCTAGTAGGGAAGGGGAGACGGCCGCAAGTCCAAATGAAAGGAAAGAGGAGGAGGGGGCTCTGCCGATCTATTCCTTGGCCGGATTGACGGGGCAGCGCACCATGCGTTTCGGAGGGAAGCTGCAAGGGGAAAATATAACTATCCTTGTGGATAGTAGAGCTAGTCACAATTTCATTTCCAGTTCCTTGGTTGCTAAACTGAATTTGTTGCCTAACAGGTCTAGAAGTTTTGGAGTTCAATTGGGTAATGGACGGCGATAGGAATCGGAGGGGTATTGACGTGATTTGGTGATTTCTGGTGGTGGTATGTCGATTGAAGCGGATTTCCACGTGTTTGCTCTTGGGGGTGTGGATGTAATTCTAGGAGTGGCATGGCTTTCTACCCTATGTGATGTCAGCACAAATTGAAGACTATGTCCTTTCATCATAAGGGGAAGCTGGTGGTTCTGAAGGGTGATCCCGCACTGTGCCGAAGCCCAATCGGAATCAGGGAACTGATACAAATCAAGGATGCCGAACTTTGGGTTATGGTGATTGAAGGGGAGCCGACGACGCTTGGGGAGCGGAGCCGACATCGGATGAAGGTGAGAACAGCGAGTTGGCTGCCATTTTGCGACAATTCAGCGCGATTTTCGGTGAGCCCGAGGGGCTACCGCCGCCGAGGGGTACGGAGCACCGGATCGAGTTACTTCCGGGATCCTGGCCGGTGTCTGTGTGGCCTTACCAGTACAGCCATATACAGAAAGATGAAATTGAACGGTTGGTGGCGGATATGTTGTTGGTGCAAGTAATTAGACCGAGCTCCAGTCCCTTCTCCAGCCTGGTGTTACTCGTTAAGAAGAAGGATGGTAGTTGGAGGTTCTGCATTGACTATCGTGAATTGAATAAGGCAACGGTGTTGAATAAATACCCAATTCCGGTAATCCAGGAGTTATTAGATGAGTTGGCAGAGGCAGTGCTGTTTTCGAAGAGCAATTTGAGCTCCGGCTATCATCAGATTCGGGTAGCTGAGGAGGATGTTAACAAGACAGCTTTCCGAACTCATAGCGGGCACTATGAGTTTCTGGTTATGCCGTTTGGCCTAACTAATGCACCGGCGACATTTCAATCTGCTATGAATGACTTGTTCCGTCCTTATTTGAGAAAATTTGTATTAGTTTTCATTGATGATATTCTAATCTACAGTCGTTCTTGGCAGCAGCATGCAGAGCACTTGAGAAAGGTCCTTCGAATCTTGCAGGACAACCAGTACAAGGCCAACCTGAAGAATTGTTTCGTTTGGTTGTCTGAGGGCGGAGTATTTGGGTCATATTATCTCGGCGGCTGGTGTGGAAATGGATCCTGTGAAAATTCAGGCGATGATGGATTGGCCCCGTCCCCGCAGCGCTCGGGAAGTTAGGGAATTCCTTGGGCTGACCGGTTATTATCGTCGGTTTGTGAGAAATTATGGGTTGATAGCAAGGCCGTTAACGGCCCTTCTAAAGAAGGCGGCGCCCAAGGAGTTCGAGTGGCAGCAGTCGCGGAGGAGGCTTTCCGAACTTTGAAGGGAGCCATGACGACGGCTCCGGTCCTCGCAATGCCTGATTTTGAGAAACGATTTGTTATTGAGTGCGATGCATCAGGGTCGGGACTGGGAGCTGTGTTGATGCAGGAAGGCAGGCCGATTGCCTATTTCAGTAAATCGTTGGCAGACAGAACGATTACTAAATCTGCTTATGAGAGGGAGATGATGGGGTTAGTTTTGGCGTTCCAGAAGGATATTAAACTAATGAATCCTAGAAATTCAGATCATTAACATGGAACCTTCAAACAATTTTTTATTCCCTAGCACCAAATTACAACTATTTCACTTTATTTTCACTCGATTAAAATACAATTGGAAGAGTGTACAGATGAGGAATCCCTTACATGAACTACAAATAAACTAAGGCATAGCACCAATTTCTAAATAAATCCAAAATGTGAAGACTGCTGAAAATTTCATGACCTGGTATGAAAGAGCTACTCTATATTAAATTCTACCCCAACCACTCTAAGAATTAACATGTATTCTCAAAACTCACTAGTTTCTTCTCAGCCAAATATAGACCAAATTACTAGAGAATTGAATTTTTTTTTTTTTTTTTTAATGGAACTTCAATTAAGTAGAGATTTGATTTTTTTCACTGGAGAGAAATCCGTCTTGAACAAGGCCTGCACACATTAGTGTTCTAGGTGCATGTTACAAATTCATTTATTGACAAGAAAGGTTAGCAGCCTCATACAATGAAATTGTATTCCAGCTATATCGAAAAAAATCTCCAAATGAAATAAATGCTCTCAGCCATGAAAGATTGCATATCTTACCCGGGCTAGCCTAGCTTCCTTGGACTGCCCTGTTGAAATAGTACTTTTAAGTAGCCTTTGAGCCTGTTGAACAAAAACTATATAGTCTTTACAAATTCTATCATAACCAAACTGACCAAAGAAGGAAAACCATTCATACTTTTACCAGTTTACCTCTTCTTGTTGTTCTTGTACTTTCACTGTTGAGGTCGCAGTATCCTTTTCTTGGTTAAGCTTGTTTTGGATATGGTCTTCAGTTATTAATTCCCCATCCTTTATTCTGGTCACCTCTTTTGTTGATGCATCTTCATTTACAGTTTGAGATTCTGAAAGTTCATTACTACTAAAAGAACCTGCATCTTTTGACATCGTATTTTGATTGGAGTCAACAGGAGAATCACTATTCACCACATCAAAATCTTTGGTGATTTTTGACGGGTTTGCAGAAGGGATATCTCCAGTTTCATCCATCCTTAGATCGCCATCCGAATTAGATGTTTCTAAATTAGAATACGTTTCTGCATCCAGATGTTCACTAGCTGGCTTGGCATCATTATTAACTGCTATTCCAGCTTGAGAAGTCTCTGTTACGGACCCATCTCTATCAGCCTTGTATAGCTCATCCCTATCAACTTTTCCACTAGATATACCTGGAGTACTTTCAATATTATCAGTCAAGGACGCAGTAATATCTCCATCTGGTTCTGCTTGTGATTGTGATGTTTCATGGATAGCTTTCTCCATTTCAATATCTACAGCAGAAAGAGCTTCACTGGATAGGAGTTCCTTCTGAGGCTGGAAGAAATTTTTTTATTAAAACAATCTAAGAACATCAGATTTTACAAAGATTATATAGGTCCAGAACCAAATAAGATTTCAGGACATAAAAAATTTCACCTTTTCTCTTGCTCTAGCTCTCTTTGATTGAGATCCTCGAGCATTAGAACCTTTATGAAAGAGTAGAAACAACAGAAATCTTAATTAAATGGAAACGTGAAAAATTCTATCTCTAAAGTCACATCCAATTATGGGCTTGACTAAAGAAATCATTTTTACTTCTCGAGTTTTACAATGCTTTGCTTTGGTGAAATTTTACCCAGGAATTAGTTCATTTCTAAAGACATTGAAAGAGCACCTTGTTAAGGCTCAGACCTGAGAAAATCTATAGAGAAAGGATCAAATTCCAAAAAAAAAGTAAAATCTTAACACATATGTCACTTTCACTCCCATGCAGAATATCCAGGAATCCATGTGCTTCTCCAGTTCATTTCTTATAATACAATCTAAGATGCCAATCATGGTTCTCTACTACAAATTTTAATAGCCAAATATATTTTACGTATTTTAATGTGTGGAAGCAGTTTATCATTATCCAAGGCTCATAACCTCCCGATTCTCAGTCTTTGGTTGCACAGCTACATCTTTGACCTAGTGATTAAGTTTGACTTTGTAACTTTTTCGATCTCTTTGTTTACCAAGTAAACCTGTATAAGGTAGTTACATATCACATCACCAAGTGCACATTCAATTGTACTCTCATCACTAATTAAGTAATTCAAGATCAAATGATGAGTTAAAAGGGGCGCTTATGCTTGAGTTTTTATGCCTCAAAATTCACCCAGGTGATAGCTTCTCAGGTCACTAGATAAAAATTACTTCATTCGTTCTTTTTAAGTGATTTTTCTTTTTGGTCAGAAGTTAAATTGTCAGTCTGCCTCAATCACCATCTCTTTTCTCTATTCTTTCATTATATATAACAGAGAAATAAACTGTATATGACAACTGGTAGGCCAACTGCTTTCAAAGTTCCAATCCGAGCACCTCAATAACCTTAAATTCATTTCACAATAATGTCCAGCTCAGGGTATAGCCTGTTATGATGTCCCACATCGGTTCCACACGCAAGTGTGGAAAGGCATATAAGTGGGGGTCAACCCCTCACCTTCAGCCATGGTTTTGGGTGAAGTTAGGGCTCCCTACCTTTATGCTTAACATAGCCCCAACCCTAGCACCATAATAGCCTTTAAACAATTTCCACAATAACAGTCAACTCAGAGTAGAGCCCAAGTCTATTAAAGATTCAGTAAGGCTTTACAACATACTATGAAAAAAGCAGACTCATTTCCACTTGTACACTTTTGGTTTATTCTCTTTATATTATTATTCAGTTTGATGAAAAAACAGACTCATTAAATGAGAGACTAACAAAGTAACGAGTAAAAGCCATCTTTTTCTTTACAATGTCCATGTCTTTTGATCCAACAGTGCTCCATTCGATAGGCACAATGTTGATACTATACAGATAATAATTTGTGGATTCCTAAAATGTGACAAGTAACAGCCATCTTTTTCTTAACAAGGTATATGTCTTTTGATCCAATAGTGTTCCATTTGATAGCCACAATGCTGTTACTTTACAGATTAGACGTGGATTCCTAAATTTTGGGGAGTTCAAAATTAAAAGAGAGATAAATTAGCATTACTGGATAGACAGTGAAAGCAATGTCAGCTGGCTGGCTGGGAAGTTGGAAACAATTTAAGCTGCCACAACTAAAAAAATAATCAAGAGTCCAGAATATTGGAGGGTGTTTAACAATGGATCCATAAACTAGGTGACCATTTTCAAGTAATTATTTCAACATAAAGAGTAACAAACCTCTGACATGCATACCTGGATTGGGAACAGGAAGCTCATCTGGTTTGTCACCAACAACTAGTTTTGCTCTACGATCTACTACTTCAAATAAATCTGGAAAAAATCAAGCAGAAACTACATCAAAATGTGTATAACTTTGAGTTTAATTTTTCATGGAAGGTGAAAAACCAAAAATAAATACATTTTGTTCCATTAGAAAATAAATAAATAATCCTCTAATATAAATGCTTCATATAAAAATAAAATTATTTAACAATAATATCTCAGGTAGCCAAGTCCCCTTTATCTAGAGATTGAAACCAAGTTAATTAAAACCAAAAACAAAAAACATCATTAGACAATAATCAGCTCATAGTTTACAAAAAAAAATGCATGATTCGGATCAGAGTAAGATTCCAGCAATTGGGCAGATTAACAATGCAGGAGATATAAAACATTGAAAGCCGATTCAGAAACAATACAGAAAATGATGGATAACCAACGTACCTTCTGCCGCTTTCAGCCACGAAGCCATCTAATGACCAGCTACTGTAACAAAAAACGCCCTATATTTTTAGAATCATCAACCAGGACAAATTCAGAAGAGGAAATATATTCGTGCTAGGGATGATTGAACAAAGTAATATCGGAGGACGGAGATCAATAACCTAAAACACTGAAAATTTTCGAATAAAGTAGAAAAAATAAAGAAGGGTGGAAGAATGGAAGGTAGATCGGGTTGATCAGCTGTTGTGTTTGTTGGGTGTGTTTCTCAAGCCTATGGCCTCCTCCATTGTTTAGCAAATTTTGTTGTCAGTCTTTTCTTTTCTCTCTAACTACGCAACACTTAATGACGTTTTTCATTAACCTCGAATTTGTTAAGAAAAATTCACATTACTAGTTTTTTAATATTTAATCAATATTTCAAATTAAATTTCACAATTTCTATTTTTTTATTACCATATTAAATTGCACTACTCAAAAAAATATATCACATCAATTCATAAACTTAAAGTAATACACTTTTCATTTTGGGTTGTCCTACAAAAGTTTACAATATCCAAAAAAAGTAAAAAGTCAAACACAATCACTCTTCCTCATTCACTTTATTTACAAAAAAACAACTCATATCTAACTTACCTAACATACTTTATCATTTATTTATTACAAAAAATATAATAATACCCCTAAAAGTTATCATTTTCTTAATCTCTGTGCCGAAAAGTGGTGTACAATCTTTCATGGGACGGAGGGAGTACAATTTAATTGTTAGTTTTTTTAATGAAAAATTGAGTGTAAAAAAATATAATAATTAAAAAACATGTATACACTATTGAATAAAAAGTTATACACATATGGATGTTAGTTTTTTTAATGAAAAATTTTGTGTGAAAAAATATACAATTATTACAAAACACGTATGCAAAATAGAATAACATGTATACAAAATAGAATAAAAAGTCATACATATATGGGTGTACCCTTGCACACGGGTGCACCCAATATACACTCTTTCTTTAATTTGATACATATGCTTTAAGAGAAATTGGGCATAATTTCTTTCTGATCTCAATACTCATCTATTCTAAACAATTTACTTCTTTTTAAATGAGAATATAGAAAATAAAAAATAAAATACCCATATTTAGGGCATTTTCCATAAAAGTATATTTAGAAAATTATATTAATATTTAATTAGGATGTAAAAAAGTAATAAGTAGTGGCGTCATAGTGATTAATAAAATAGTTTTTAACACTTGCATTGCACGTCGTACTTTGTAATGTGATTTTTAGATTTAATAGATTTTATTTTAGTAATTCTATTGAAAATTCATCCAAAATTAGACTATAATACCCAATTATATGGGCCAATATTTCAATAGTTTTATATACTAAAATATGAATCATAAGTAATTCAAAATATTGATGTAAAATAATAAAATATGTAATCAAACAAAATTATATTCAAACAAAATAACTATTCTATATTGAGATAAACTTAAATATTCGTATTAACTGATCTACGTCTCCTTATTTACAAGATGACTATTTTCACTATTTTAATTAGAAAACATATTTATCGACAGCTCGTTTGATAGCCGAGACAAGATAAGGGAGTATATATTATAAGTGAGATTTAAATAAAGATAAAAATCTGTATTATGAAAAATAGAAATTGTTTGATAAGTTGTATTAAAATTGATATTATAAAAGGTTGATATGTTTAGTAGGAGATAAAAGAATTAAGATAAATATTGAAATAACTTTTATAGCCTTTATTTATATTTTAAATTACAATGGTCGCCATTAATTAACTAAATAAAAAACTAAGACAATCAACAGATTAGTATCAGTGAATTAAAATGAACTCATATCAATCAGGAAGCAACAATTCATCACTATTGTTGCAAAGTGCTACTGGATTTAAAAAAATTATTTTCGCTACAAAGTTCTCATCGATCACTGGCACCAAAATCAGTGTTACAAAAGCGGAATGCATATCATGACCCTAACCCGCCAATCTCACCATCGTTTCTGAATAAGAAATGTACAAATTTTACCGTCTCAGCCCCTTGTTTCAGTTGTCTGCAACCATCCATTGAATGTGGCATATGCTGCTCTTTGATTCCTCTTACTTGACAGGAACAAGTTGACACCAAAATGAGCTGCGAAATGGATGATGAATCCTCCAATGGACAACAAAGCAAGCTTATGACCAACTGCTAAATCACTTGTTGCTAGAACTTCTCTGTGTCTCAACACAGCAATTATTCATTCTATTGATTCACAAAGAGCCACAGAGAAATTCCAAATCAGAAACAACACAAACACCACCACTGATATTTGAAGATGAAAATTAAAAAAATGAATTAATTAATAGCAATAATGGTTTACTATTTACTACCAAGACAATCTTCACGAATCACATCATCCAAGACAAGATGAATCAGTTAATTTTTCAATAGAGGGAAAGCCTACCTACTCCAAAAGATAAGCCAAAAGAATCGTGTACAACTTCTTCTAATTTGTTGTTCTTGAACAAAAACATGTATCCTTTTTCCTTTCAAATCCATGTGACAATGCAATAAATGCCACATATTTTTGGGCACAAGTAATGTTTAATTACTGAATACATGTACCCTCATTCCATATTAAGCAAACATAATGAAATCTACTTTAATTTTATTTCTGTAATCCAAGCGGTAATCAAGAGGGAGCTAACGGAGAAGGGATCACTACCGCAAGTATGAATAGAGAAAGAAAATTTACCTTATGGCACTCTATGAAAAAAAACAATTCGAATTTTTTAGCACGTGTACTGATCGGTTGTCCTAAAACTAAAAGCCCTAAAAATTAGAGATGGGGATTTAACAATCAAAATAACAAAATACTCACCATATAAACTATTTTGCATGAAATCTTCTTTGAGAATTAGAGAGGTTGAGATTACGTCTCCGCGGGTGACAATATTGAGCGTCTTCCATAGCGAGACAAAATCTGCAGATTGGATGAAGGAGCAAGTTCGATTCTCGTGGAAAATGATACTTGAGGAAGATGAGGGCTTTTCTGTAATTGCACTCTCTTGTCTTGATACACTATTGAATCCTCAATTATAATACTACGGTTCCTGCCATATAACTAATGTGAAGAGGAACAGTCCTCTCAGTGATAATGTGTGGGCTATCAAACATCGCAAGAGACATTACAATTCTTAAGAAAAGCCGGGCTAGCAAACGGAGAGTGAATGTACACACAAAAAAAAAAAAACCATTGCTAATATATATTAATACTCTATTTCATTTATTTATTGGATGTAAATATGTTGGAAATATAACAATTAATCCAAATATTTTTAATCCCTAACATGATTCAATGAGATACATAAAATAATTATATAGAGGAATACCTAGATCCATTGATCTTCTTATGCGAAATTAAACGGAAGATCAGCAGCAGGTTCAAGGTCTTCCTTCACTAAAGCTTCTGGATTCCGTAAGGACCTTCGTAATCTCTTCAGATGAGGAAAGAGAGAACTGTGTGCGGCTTAGTGTTGGGGACCATAACCTAGGTATCTATATATATTACCCATATCAGGCCACTCATAATCACCTGATACGTAATATTTAGTATCTACTCATTGGCTCATATCAAATAAGTGTAGTCCATGGACTCTTTATTTTAATCACTTAATTAAGCCCAATATAATATTTGAATAGCTAATATAATTGAGTATTAATATATTGCCCACAATTAAATTATCTAGGAAATATAAATTTCCTAACAATCTCCCACTTGGGCTATATATTATTTTCCGAAGACAATTATATTAAGGATCCTTAAGTGCACAACTTTATGCTATTCATTCAGACTACCTTCAACAATCTGGTCCATCTCATACACTAACAATGGAATTATCGCGGCATTCACCACATTATTATTCGTGGTTAAACCCCGACAATCACCATATTAATATACTCAATGATATAGATCAAATATGGTGAGTAGCATGGAAATTACATGTAAAATGTGATTAATAACATGTCTATTTCAAACTGGTCCAACTTTAATGAGATTAATCCACAATGCAAATATCACAAATGGAAATTAACTTAAGTGAATTCAGAATAAACCAAAAGGTCATCAACTTTATTCTATAGAATTCCGAATGTCTTAAATATGAAGTTCAATACATAGAACATAAACTCCCACTAAACTAAGGTAACATCGAAAACACCCATTTGAGCAGTATGCTCATGAAATACCTTCGGGGTCAATGCCTTAGTTAGCGGATCTGCTAGCATGCTATTTGTTCCTATGTGTTCAACAGTAATTTGTTTATTCTGAATTCTCTCCTTAACAACAAGGTACTTAATTTCAATGAATTTTGCTTTAGTAGCACTTCTGTTGTTATTGGAGTATAGCACTGCTGAACTATTGTCACAATACATTTTCAATGGTCTTTCGATACCGTCAACCACACGCAGCCCAGTGACAAAGTTCCGCAACCACAATGCATGATTAGATGTTTCATAACAAGCAATGAACTCTGCAGCCATGGTTGAAGAAGCTACAAGAGTTTGTTTAGTAGACTTCCAAGAAATAGCCCCTCCAGCCAATGTAAACACATAACCCGATGTGGAACGCTTGCTATCTTGACATCCAGCAAAATCAGAGTCAGAGTATCCAACGATCTCCAAATTCTCCAACCTCCGATAAGTGAGCATATAATCCATTGTTCTCTTTAAATAACGCATGACACGTTTGGCCGCTTTCCAGTGTTGCTCTCCTGGATTGCTTAAATACCTCCCCAAAACTCCCACTATAAATGCTATATCGGGACGAGTGCAAACTTGAGCGTACATTAGACTTCCTACTGCTGATGCATAAGGAATCTTTTGCATCTCATTTTTCTCATGATCATTGCTGGGGCATTGCTTAAGACTGAATTTTTCTCCCTTGGCCACAGGGGTGTCTAATGGTTTGCTTCCTTTCATGCCGAATCTTCCCAAAACCATATCGATATAGCTCTTTTGCGATAATCCAAGGATACCTCGAGAGCGATCTCTAAGTATTTGAATTCCTAATACAAAAGAGGCGTCACTTAGATCTTTCATTTCGAATTTCTTCGCAAGAAATCTCTTAGTTTCGTGCAATAAGCCTATATCATTACTTGCAAGAAGAATATCATCGACATACAAAACCAAGAAAATATATTTACTCCCACTGAACTTGCAATATACACAATCATCAACAACATTTACCTCAAAACCAAAAGAGGTAATAATTTGATGAAACTTGTGATACCATTGACGAGATGCTTGCTTGAGACCATAGATGGATTTCTTTAATTTGCACACTGTAGACTTTGCATCTTCGAAGACAAAGTTTTCAGGTTGTGTCATATAAATGGTTTCCTCAATGTCTCCATTGAGAAAAGCAGTCTTTACATCCATCTGGTGTAACTCCAAGTCAAAATTAGCTACAAGTGCCATGATAGTTCTGAAAGAGTCTTTCGAAGAAACTGGAGAGAAAGTCTCTTTGTAGTCAATGCCTTCCTTTTGAGTGAAGCCTTTAGCGACTAGACGAGCCTTATATCTTTCGATATTGCCTTTTGAATCCCTTTTGGTTTTAAATATCCATTTACAACCAATGGGTTTCACACCTTCAGACAATTCGACAAGATCCCAAACATCATTGTCACTCATAGACTTCATCTCATCTTTCATGGCATCAATCCATTTCTGAGAGTTAGAACTGCGCATGGCTTGACTAAAAGTGACAGGGTCATCTTCGGTCAAACCAACGCCATCTTCATGTTCTTGTAGGAATACTATATAACCATCTGAAATAACATTTCTCCTCTCTCTAGTGGATCTCCTTAATGGCACTTCTTGAGGTGGTTGAGTTTGTTCTTCAGCTAATGGAGGAAGGATTTCAATGTTATCTTGATTTGGAATAGTGATTTCCATATGAGTCTCTGGAGTTGTTTCTTGAGCTATGATCGGCAAAGTAATTAAATCATTATCTACTCCAGAATCTTCCTCAAAGACAACCTTCCTCATAATTTCTTCCCTCCCAAACTCAATATCCTCAAGAAATTTAGCATTTCCCATCTCGAAAAAGGTTCTTGATGTGGGATGGTAAAACTTAAACCCCCGCGAATGCTCAGAGTAACCAACGAAATAACAGCTTACCGTTCTTGATTCCAGTTTTCCTTTATGTGGCTTATAAGGCCGCGCTTCAGCTGGACAACCCCAAATGTGTAAGTGTCTAATGCTAAGTTTCTTGCCTTTCCAAAGTTCATGTGGGGTTTTCGAAACTGCTTTAGTTGGTACTCTATTGAGAATGTACACTGCTGTTTTCAAAGCTTCTCCCCAAAGAGACTCTGGCAAGGAGGAATGACTTATCATACTCCTCACCATATCCTTAAGAGTCCGATTCCGACGTTCAGCAACACCATTCATGCGAGGAGAACCTGACATAGTGTATTGCGGAACAATTCCACATTCTTTGAAGAAAAGTGCGAAGGGTCCTGGGCGTTGTTCTCCTGATCCATCAGATCGACCATAGTATTCACCTCCACGATCAGATTTGACAGCCTTAATTTTCTTACCAAGTTGAAGTTCCACTTCAGCTTTGAAAGACTTGAAAACGTCCAACGATTGAGATTTCTCATGAATCAAATATAGGTAGCCAAAACGAGAATAGTCGCCTGTGAACGTGATAAAGTAACGTTGCCCATTCCATGATGCCGTAGGGTATGGACCACATATATCAGTGTGAATAAGTTCTAAGACTTCTTTAGCTCTTTCGGCTCCTAATTTCCTCATATTAGTTTGTTTCCCTTTTATACATTCAACGCAGACTTGAAAATCTACAAGATTTAAGGGATTAAAGATTCCATCAGACACAAGCCTTTGAATTCTTTGTTTAGAAATATGGCCTAAGCGCTTGTGCCACAAAATCGCAGAATCCTCCGAAAATTTTCTCTTTGTACCTCTTGAATGTGTTTGCAGAATAACATTATTGGAATTTATAAGATCAAGCATATAAAGATTTTCAATTAAATGGCCATCACCAATAAAATTGGAATTTTGAAAGAGACATACTTTATTATTTCCAAAAGACCAGGAAAATCCCAGTTTATCCAAAGCAGAAATAGAAACCAAATTCAGTCTAAAAGACGGCACAACAAATGTCTCAAACAAGTCTAAATAACTGCCACTCTTTAAATGCAATCTAAAGGTTCCAATAGCCTCTACTACAACTTTATTGCCATCGCCCACGAAGATGAATCTTTCAACATCAATTGGCAGCCGGTAATGCAGGCAACCCTGCAAAGACACACTTATGTGAGTAGTAGTACCAGAATCTACCCACCAAGTATCTTTAGGTACAAATGATAAATTAACCTCAGAACAAACCAAAGTAAGAGGTATACCCTTCTTAGCACGCCATGCAGTATACTTGGAGCAATCTTTCTTAAAATGATCCCGCTTCTTGCAGAAGTGGCATCTATCATCCTTAGGTTCAACCTTTTGCTTCTTCTGCTCTGAAGCAGCAGCAACAACAGTACCATTAGGTCGATTTCTTTTCTTGCCTCGAGCATTTATAGCCAAGTGAGCACTTTCAACTCTATCTCTTTGCACTCTCTCTTCCTCTTGCACACAGTAAGATATAAGCTCATTAAGGGACCATTTGTCCTTTTGAGTATTATAGCTCACTTTGAATTGCCCAAAGTGTGCAGGAAGTGAGATCAGAACCAAGTGCACAAGCAGATCATCAGAAATGTCTAACTTGAGTGCCTTAAGCTTTGATGTGAGATTAGACATTTCCATGATGTACTCCCTTATGTTCCCTTTGCCTTTATACCTCATGGAGACAAGTTTAGCCAAAAGACTACTTGCCTCTGCCTTTTCATTTTTGGCAAAGTACTGCTTAACAGACTCGAAGAACGATTTGGCATTTTTGCTCTCAGCAATAGAGCCCCGAAATGCCTCCGGAATGGAGCGCTTCATGATCATCATGCACATTCGGTCTGACCGATCCCACTTCTCAATTTTAGCCTCATTTGGATTTTCAGCAGTAGCAGTGGGTCGATCAGAGCGAAGAGCCAGATCCAAATCCATACAGCCCAGAACGATCTCAAGGGTTTCTTTCCAGCTCTTGAAGTTTGTCCCATTAAGCATTAGGATGTTATTGATTTGTTGAGTAAAGTTAGGAGCTGTAGCAACAGAAACTAAATAGAGAACACATTAAGTATACTCACATAACATTCATATCATAAATCAAATTATGAACGAATAAGTAAAACAAATTGGGGACCCATCTCAAGACACCAAGTGTAACATTAACCTCGTCTGTGGACAAAAAATTAACTACAGCGGTAATCTTGGTGCAACAATCAAGTATTGACAATAAGTTCTGTCAAACAAGAGTCTATCTGTGGACCGACTCATGTTCACATGAATAATCCAAATAATTATCACATACTCATTATCACATGTGTGTTATTATTCTGTCAAACTGTGCCTACCTGTGGGCCGAACACAGAACACATAAATAATACTACACTCATCTATGTAATTTCAATGAAGCTTTTCTCCACACACGATATTGCTATGGCAACATGGTGCTTCGATTGACTAGATTGAAGGTTTACTAGACTAATTAAATAAATATTAAAATATTTAATTTAATTAAACGACATTAAACTGTCTCCCCAATTCAACTTTAATTCAATCAACCAAATAGAAAATTTTGATGATTCATAACATAATGAAAGATTTCTTAACTTATTTTTAATGAGATTTCAATAAATATGTAATTGGGTTAACCAATTTCAAAAGGAATAATTTCCATTAATATATGTATCCCGACCGTAAAAAATGAATTGGTTATGATATTGTAAATGTGTGCACCGAATTAATATTCATGCTCACTTGATGCATGATAAATTACTTAATTAATTAATTAGTCAATTACCATCAACGAATCAAGTATGAGGCATTTGTAATTGAATAAGCAACATCAAAACTAATTCATCAGCAATTTCCATGAAACATTAACTAGCCCCAAATAAATCATGCTATTACCGTGGGCAATTAATTAGTCGAGATGAATGGTGGATTTAATAACAATTACTGCATTTCCAAGGATCGCTATTAAAAAAATGTTAACACGACTGCAAACATTTATCAATTTAATTAAAGTGTATATCAATACACATTTATACGCATATCATCTAAACCGCATGGCACATCCAGATTCACACACTGATCCATAAGGCTAGAGTAAAAATAATAAAAATATTGTTTGACACTTTACAGTGTGATCACATCCATTGTGACTATCACTTGCAACCTTTAATTTATAAACAATACTCAAATATTTATTTATTAAAATATGAACCTACAACATATTTTTTTTTATTAATATTAATATGCTAATAACTGTAACATATTGATAAAATACGCAAGGTGCCCGTACAAAATCAGGAAATTGCTAATTAACAATTCTATAAATCTAAAATTCGGATTTAATATCCCATAAGTAAATTCAATTCACAGACTTTAAATTAACCAAACTAAAATCTGTGAATCATCGAGAAATCATTTTAATGAATTCAAAATCATGATTTGCATAAAGATTCAAATATAAATATTAGAATCAAAATATAATTCTTTCATATCACAGAAAATCATATATAGGGTGGCTCTGATACCACTTGTTGGAAATATAACAATTAATCCAAATATCTTTAATCCCTAACATGATTCAATGAGATACATAAAATAATTATATAGAGGAATACCTGGATCCATTGATCTTCTTATGCGGAATTAAACGGAAGATCAGCAGCAGGTTCAAGGTCTTCCTTCACTAAGCCTCTGGATTCCGTAAGGACCTTCGTAATCTCTTCAGATGGGGAAAGAGAGAACTGTGTGCGGCTTAGTGTTGAGGACCATAACCTAGGTATCTATATATATTACCCATATCAGGCCACCCATAATTACCTGATACGTAATATTGGGTATCTACTCATTGACCCATATCAAATAAGTGTAGTCCATGGACTCTTACTTTATTTTAATCACTTAATTAAGCCCAATATAATATTTGAATAGCTAATATAATTGAGTATTAATATATTGCCCACAATTAAATTATATAGTAAATATAAATTTCCTAACAAAATAAACAAATAATAGACATTGTGAGCTTAATACTCTTATTATATATATATATATATATATATATATATATATATATATATATATATATATATATATATATATATATATATATATATATATATATATTACATCCTATCAACATGAAATTTATGGGTCGGTAAAAAATAAGAAAATTAAATTATGAAATTTTATTTAAAAAAATCAAGAAAACTACATTTATAGAGTGTTCCTAAATTAGAAAGATCCAGTTTCAACTCTTGACTTTTTTCTTCTACCCTTGAGAAAACATAGACAATGAAGTTGAAAACTATATATGAGAATGTGACCTCTTTGAACATATCCTCATGCAACTTTAACGTCATTTGCGGTATCTAAATTGTCTTGCAAACACAAACAACCAATGATTCTTCCATCTCAAATGCCACTTTGTCACATATGTAACAGGTAGGAAACAACTTACTGATGAATATATCTACTCATTGAGATTTATACAAATTTTATGAAACCATTTTATGTACAAAGAAATCACCTCTTCTAAATATTAAATTTACAATATTGATGAGGCTTAGATCTAGCGTCTGCACATTAGAAGCATCAAAATATATATTGAGAACATGAAATAAGGTTAGAAGCATCACAATATACATTGAGAATATAAAATAATAATACACAAAAGTTGCACATTACATTGAGTTCCACTATTTCATCTCATAGCTTCATTTGGTTCATCCGTAGCTGTAAACATATATATATATATATATATATATATATATATATATATATATATATATATATATATATATATATATATATATATAGCCATGAAATGAAATATGTATCAAATTAGAAGATAAATGGGTGTATTAAAATTAATTAAATTGAGGGAGTTCAAAAGATATAATTACTTGAATGTATTGTGTATTAATTACATACTCATTATAAAATGTATTTCTTCATGTAGAATATGGATAATGGGAGTGTTAATGAGGTAAATAAAAATAATAGCAGGGATAATATTGAAAAAAAAGTTTCTCAAATGCTTGGTATTTTTAATATATTAAGATAAGATAAGATAAGATTAAGATAATTTCTACGATTTTCAATTAACTCAAATTATAAAAATTATTGAATTCTTGTCTGTCTTTCAAATTTTATGTGTAGCAAAATTATATGCTAAGAGAATTAAATAGAAAAAAGTAAAAGAAAGACTTTTGTTGTGTAATATTACACAAAAGAAAAAAATATGGAATATATCTAATCTTAATCTTATCTTAATACATTAAAAGAGATATGTAAGTGAGAAACTTTTTTTTGACACTTATGCCCTTTACATTTTTACTATCTTCAATTTTATCCTCACAATCTATTTAATTAATTCTTTATTAATTATATATTTTCATTTTCATACAATTATTTATCTTATTATATTAAAAGTGACATGTAAATCAAAAACTTTTTTAAACACTTATGCCCTTTACATTTTTACTATCTTCAATTTTATCCTCACAATCTATTTAATTAATTTTTTATTAATTATATATTTTCATTTTCATCCAATTATTTATCAAGAGTCTTGCGGTATTCACTTCATTAGTAATTGTAATGTGACCTATTGATTACATGCCTTTTTCTCTTCATTAATCATCAGTAATTGTGACCCTTTGATTTAGAAAAAAAAAATGAATTTTTTTGCGTCTTTCCAGTTAATCTTAATCCTATCCTTAAAATTCTCTCCCGTTCAAAGCTACGACCTCCCCCATCCCACAACCAACCATTAGATTCAATTCTGCGAATGGTTACTGAAGGGCGTCGTTCTCGAGATCATCCACGAATTGGCCATGGTCGCCACTCGCTCGCTCACATCGTCTTTCACCACCCGTTCTGATTCTAGCACGAAGGAACTCTTCATCGTCGCCGAGGGTATTTACACTGCTCAGTTTATTTATCGTGGTAAGAAGGCCAATTTGGATTTTTTTCACAGTTTGGATAACTAAGCAATCAGTCATTTAATACGTTTTATGGGTTCAGAAGAAGAGAATGAGGGGCTTTTCAGAAAGAAGAGTAAGCAAATCACCTCAAACTCTTAGATAACCAAATGAAGCAAAATATCTTCCAAGACTAAGGCTTCATCTAAAGGAGAAGGGAGCAAAATTAGGTACTTAATTATTTTAATTGGCTTTAATTTCATAATGTCTGCATAAGTGTAAATGGTTTCTATAAATCTTATTTGGGAGGGATATTTTAGTGATTCTTTAGGCTTAAAGAAGATGAGGGATCATCAATCGACTTGTAGTAAGGAATAAAAGGACTAGGAGTGATTATGACTAAGAATAAAAGAATTAAGAATGATGAGAATGCAGAGGCCTCTATGAAATTATTAGGTTTTTTAAAATTCTTCTTATATTTATTTACTCCTGTCATATTGTTCAGATTATTGTTTAGCCCTTGAAGAAGATGATTCCTATAGCTGCTGGAAGGTGTGCTTTGAAATATTTTTTGTCTCTCTTTTTAGCATCATGTCACCTCTTTTAGTTTAACTTGGTATCTATTTTTTTTCTCCATTTTTTTTTACAGTTTGGGTCCAATCGACGTGTCATTTATCCCTCGGGATAAAGAGGTGTTTTAATTTGAGATGGCCACTGGACTGGGAAGCTGATTTCTTTGTGCATTGGAATGTGGGAAAATCAGCAAACAAGGTATTAGGCTCTATTATATGGACACATAATTCACATTTGATGAGTGTCCATAATGACAAAATATACTTGATTGCACCTTTTGATATTATTCTTGCTTATCTTTGATAATAAAATTTCTTCTTGAAAGGCTTTTCTACTACAAATGATTGATTTCGAAACTTTTATTGAGTTCTTTCGAATTCTGATATGTTTAATGTGTTGTGTGAGAATATTGGAGAGTGAAAATTTGGGGGACTTGACAATTGCTCTGAGTAAGAGTTGATGAGTTTGGTCCAAAACTGTGTTCATCTGGATGTCATAACACTGTGCATGGAGATTGACAATGAGGATGGAGCAGTGTCTCATGTTAGGTAACTTAGGTTTCTTCATTTGAAAGAGGCAGAGTATCAGTATATTCTCTTATTTTCTCCTCCTATGTTTATTTCGCCTAACTTGCAAATGCTTTGATATTAGCATAAGCGTCATGTAATTTATTTTAGGTTTTAATTGGTGCTACATATGTCGGTTATTGTAGAGACAAATTTTAAGTGATTATGAGGTATTTATTTATCTTTTTGTTCATTTTTTATTCCTTTTAGATGGAATTAAAACTTGACACACTTTGGAGTATAATAGTTGAAAAACCTTGCAAACTGCAACTTGATTTGGAATAGCTGACTTATAATTTTTTTTTAGCACAGTTTTTGCAAGATCTCCTTAAGATTATGGAGATGCCTCAAGTGCCATGCCTAATAAGATTTTCTCCATATATACAAAAACACTATGATTGATACTGGATCTTTCATGGTCAAAGAACAATGTATGCATAAGATGTTTGATTGTATTATCAATTTATAGTTTTTGGTTTAACTGAATTAATCTAATTTTTTATATTTTCATTGCAGTGCTTGCTTTCATCCTTAGTTGATTAGTTCATAACACTATATGTTTGTGGAAAACTAGAGTTGATAAGTGTCTCAAGGTTATTTACCATACTGATCATGGTATGTATGTATACGTCATCAGATAAACTTATGATAAATAGATGAAGAAAATTTTCAAAAAATAAATCTTTTGTTCGTGTTGCTTATTTCTTTGGCTATAAAAAATGCACGTAATGCTGTGTAGTGACATGCATTTAGTTTAATTGGTTGAATATGAATGCTTTATTAGTGGTTCAATAGACGGAAAGGTTTGAATTTGGTTTATTATTAGCAGTGAAGTTGTTGACTAGACTAGAAAAGGGTCATAGTCACTGCTGTCTATTAATCTGTTATCTCCCTGATGGGAGGTCTGTTGTATAATTATAATACCTGTTTTCCTTTCAGCTATATAGTTTTTAAGGGCTAAAACTAGAATCTAGATTTTTAAATGATATGGAAAGTTAATTAGTCTTAGGCATGTTTATTTTAATTTTAGTTTATTAACTTCCATGTGGAGCGTTTAAGAAGAATATATGTACAAATTGGATTGCAGTTGTGATATTTAAAGATAATAAAGAATATTGAGAGTTGGATGAAGAAGATACAAACATGAATGGAGAGTTCTCTTAATACTTATATGAAGAAGACTCAGAATGGAGAGTTGGATTTGCTATCAAGAAGATGGCTGGTACAAGTATTTAACATTGTATTGCCAAAGACAATCTTAACCTTACTTGATCTACCTCATTGTCATATCAATCTTCTTAAGAGTTTAGGTATATACGCTTCTTAGATGCCATAACAATTTCTTAAGAGTTCCGAATATATAGGGTAAAATTTTGCTTTCTCAAATACACACTAGGTGTTTTCTTTCGAAAAATGAATTTCGATATATTATATTGCATTGTATCTATAGCAACTGTAAACTTTATTATGAAATAGAGGGAGCATCACTCTTTATTTATTTCATGGAACCTAATACATGAGACGGTTGCTTTCAAATTTTATTATAAAATATTATATAGGGAAGATAAAACCCAAAAAATCACATTACATTGTAAGACTTGAATATGACGTCTACAACACTAGTATAAAGAAATGCAAGAAATTTACCTTGAGCAATTTATCATGACCATTTCATTAGTACTTTGTTTTTTTTTTTATTTTTTTCTTTTTTTTTTATGCAAAGGACACATACATCAATGCATGCTTCTTTTAAATATGGACATTTGTGTATGCTTCTTTTAAATATGGACATTTGTGTGATTACCTTCTCAATATTGACTTAACAATGTCCTTCAACTAAATCTATTAGGCACAAATTCTTATTGTCTACTTTTAGATAATGTTCAATCAACCTTAGGATTTGAAAAAATATTTAAAAATATTAAATAACACATGCAAATTAAGCTGCACTTATATAACGTATGGTAGCGCGGGCTCAATAGAAACAACAAGTTAATATCACTTTAGTACCTCCAAAATAGGACCAATATAGTAACTGAACGGACATGCTGCATATGAAGTATTTTTTCACAATGTAACTTGTGTGCTTGGCCGTTAACAATTCATCACACATTTCTAAATAGATTACACACACACACACACATATATATATATATATATATATATATATATATATATATATATATATATATATATATACTTCCTCCATTCCATCTAAAGTCAATTTTTTCCATTTTTGGTGTTCCACCCAAAGAATTCAATTTTCTTTTTTACACAAATGAGACACACACACACCCACTAATACAATTAAAATACGAGGCTCATACTCCCACTAATACAACTACCCACTACACATTAAATAATAATACTCATTAATCCACGTTCAAAAAGTAAATGCAACCCTTTGAGTGGGATGGAATGAGTATAGTTTTTCTATCTATTATATTATATACTTTTTTAAAATTAAATCAATATTATACAAAAAACTTTATTTTCACATAATAATTTTTGAAATTTAAAATTTAACTATAAAAATTTTAATTTTACTAAATGGGTGCAGTTTGTCAATAAAATACTCTCTCCGTTCCATTGAAACGTTTATATATACTTTTTCACGGGACTAAAGAATATAATATTTTAATGTGTATTAAGGTGAGAGACATAATATTTTAATGTATAGTGGGTGATTGTATTAGTATAGTATTGTGGGTCCATGAAGATACACATAAAGGAAAATGTAAATCTTTTTATGAAACATCCAAATGGAAAGGTTATTGGAAGGAGTGAGTATAATTGGTATTCTTTTTTTGTCGAAATTTCAAAGGTTAGAACTAAATTGCACTTTAAGTAAATGTTATGGTTTTTCGTGTAATAAACTCAAAGATGACATAAAAACTAATGTGACAAAGGTCAACGCCAAGTTAGCGATTAGGCAGCGTTGACTGCCCGATAAGTATGATTGACAACATACTTCAAAGATAGTGATTTTTTTTTCTAAATGTCAAAAGTTTTGACTAATTTGCAAATAAGTAAAGGTTGAGATATTTTCTGCCATCAACCATTTTTTAAAATAAAGGAACCATATATAGTAGAATTATGTAGTATGTGGGAGACAAAACTAGTTAAAGTAAGCTCCTCATTAAAGTGATTGAGATTCAATTCCCTTTGGAAATGTTACCGATAAAAAAATATATTTTAACTACTAATAAATATTTTTTACTCATCTTACAACTTTTAATAAATTTTTTTACCCATCTTACAACTTTTCTTATTTGAGTAAGTTTTGGATGAGACCGTCTCACATAAGTTACTCATCTTATAACTTTTTATAAACATTTTTTACTCATCTTACAACTTTCCTTATTTGGGTAAACCTTGTATGAGACCATCTCACGTAAGGGCTTACGTGAGACCGATAAAAAGTACTCCCACCATCCCATAAAGTCTTTTACACTTTTCTCATTTGTTTGTCCCACAAACCTTTCACACCCCCAAAAAGGAAACATCATTTTATCCAACAACCTCAAAAAATTACTTTAATTTCAAAATTGCCACTAATTTTTTACACATATATTATTACTTTATATACTTTTTCATTACCTAAAAATACTACAATATCCTCCAAAGTCAATAAAGTTGGTCAAAAAGTATTTTTTCTCAAACAACGTGGAACAGTAAACATGAAAAATATTATGGAACGCAGAGTGTAATAATATCATTGACGAAAAGTGACACTCAATCGATGAAAAGTGATAACCGTGAGATGGATAAAAAGTAATAACATCATTGACGAAAAATGATAGTCAATCGATGAAAAGTGATAATCATGAGATGAATAAGAAAAGTACTACTTCCATCCCATCGAAAGGTTTTAATTTTCCCTTTTAGTAAAACGGTCCCACATATGGCCACCACTCACTACTAATACGACTACCCACTACACATAAAATAATAATACTCCTTAATTTACGTGCGAAAAGAAAACGAGGACTTTTGCATGGGATGGAGGGCGTAATAACATCATTGACGAAAAGTGATACTCAATCGATGAAAAGTGATAATGGTGCAGTGAATTATATTATGAACAATTTATAATATAAAAATTAATAACACCATTGATGAAAAATAATACTCAATTGATGAAAAACGATAATGGTGTAGCGAATTATTTTATGAATAATTTATAGTATAAATAAAAAGTGATAAAATTTTATACCGAAAGTGATATATAACGAAAGTGATAATAATATTACCATAAACATTTGTGTAAACTGATTTGCATACGTTTATATGTAAACCCTGTTACTCTTTAGTTCATGTAGAATTACTCTTTAGACATATAAATTGTTACCCTTCAAAATTAAAAAAAAAAACTCTTCAAATTCTTGTAAACCCTGATTTTTCGAATAATTTTTAATACATGAGAAATTACTCTTTAAAGACATGAATTATTATTCTTGTATATAAAAATTATTACTTTAAAAAAAATAATTTTTTATATAATAAGAGTAAATTTAAAAGGAATTTTAGGTTCAACACTCCTTATTTATATCCTTATCACAAAATTACGAGTCATATTGCATGCACCGGTGCACCTGAATAATCTAAACCGTTAAATTACATTTTTATTCAATCATAACCACTAAATAAAATAAAAATAATTTAAAAAAATAAATATGATAACTACCCACTATACCCTAACATTATATTATTAACTCTTATGTGCACCGGATGCATCCCAAAATAATCCATCATTACATTAAAGCCATCATAATACCCGTGGCCGTATAACACATGAGATTACCAAACCCTCCAAATGCCATTATTGCAGACTATATGTACTATTAGGGGTGGGTAATATCGGTATGCCGAAAATACCGATACCGTACCGAAAATTTCGGTATGGAAAAATTCATACCGATAACGATACCGAAATTTCGGTATACCGATTTTTCGGTATACCGAAATTTCGGTAAATTAAATCGGATACCGATACCGTACCGAAATTTACATCATACAAATTTTTCGATAAATACCAATTAATACCGAAATGTTGACATACCGTTTCATACCGAAAATTCAACATATCGAAAAATACCGATTTACCGAAACCATACCGAAAAATAATATTTAATTTTAATCAAAATAATAAAATTAATATAAAAATATTTCAAAATAATTAAATTTTCTAATCTCAAACATTCTACTTTGACACTTATGTTCCTTTTAATTTATTCATAATTATATATTAAATAATAAATTTTTTATTATTATATTTTTATACTCCTATATTTTAATTTAGAAGTGTATTATATTTTTATTTATTTTTATTAGAGCTTATTTAAATTTTAAAAAATATATATGAATAAATGTGATACATAATAAAATAAAAATAATTTAAATATATTAATAATATAATATATACTTAAATATAGTATTATGTATAATTAAATTTTTAAAAAATAAATATAAAATTTTCGGTATATCGGTATCGGTATACCGATATCGAAATACTGAAAATAATTTCGGTATACCGATATACCGAAAATTTTAATATCCAATACCGATACGGTACCGAAATTATCGGTACGGCAACCATACCGTACCGAAAATTTCGGTATGTTGAAACTTCGATATTTTTCGGTATTTTTCGATACGGCGAACGCGGTATACCGAGTTTTCGATATTTTTCCCCACCCCTATGTACTATCAATTCCCTTACCCATTTTCCATTACTCTTGTGATATCTACAAGCTTAAGCGTAAATTTCTCAAGGATTGTTTTGAGGTAAAAGTTGGCTTATATTAAGCTTTAGATGTGTAACGATATCTCTTTTCGAATTTGATTCTCCTCCACTCCTTGTTTCATCTCACTGTAGATTGGCATATGTTTAGGTAAATTTCCCCTGTTTTGTGATTCTATGCTTTCGATTGATCTCTTCTCACTTTATTTAATTTCATTCAACAGTTTTTGCTATTTCATTTGTAGAAATTTAGTAGTGGAATTAATTGTGTGGTTAAAGATTTGACCGGGATGATACTCATCTTCAGCTTTAGAAACTACATTTTTCTTTGTTTACATCGACTTCACTTCATTATTAACCTTCAATCTGACTGCGGAGTAGTAGATAGCTGCAATGGATGATGAGTCCACAACTCCATTAGGCATTAGTTGTGCTAGTTTATGGCCTCAAAGAGATCGATATATATGGTGCTTTATTATGTGTGTGCTTTTTATGGTTGATTTTTTTATCCCCAGTTGTTTGTTGAGTACAGTTCTACCATAGTTGTTGCTTCATGGTCTTGAGTTTGTGGTTGAATCTTCATCGTTATTGCTTTGATTTATGGTGTATGCATTTTTGGATGTAATTAGTTTTGGTATAAAATTTTGAGCGGCAATTGTGGAAGTGTTTTGATTATAATTGTTGTAGTAACTTAAAACTTGACTTTGTTGTGGAGTTCCAAATCTGATTATGAATTTAAGCTTAATACTGAGATGAAGATTTGATATGTATCAATGTAACGTGATTGGATATATAGATTATAATCATTAGTTTATTTCTCATGTTTTCTTGCTGCAAATAACATGCGGTGCCATGTAACTTTTACTGTTAAAGCTGGTAAAAAAACTAGACTTCAGTTCTTTTCACCGAAATACGGAGTGAAATCGCTGGCTTGGTTGTTCTTTAGCTTTTTACTAGTTTGGCTGGTTTTCAGTTTCATAAAATATGTTCCTCTTTACCTATTTCAATCTTCCTCACATAAACAACATACTCCTCCTATGGGAGCCATGTTGCTGGAATTCTTAATTATTAAGTAGCTCTGTCCTTCCGACGCAACATGGTTTTTGATATGAGATCCATCCAAAATGTTACATCTTGAATGGGGATCTCACACCCTAAGCAGACAACTTTTACTCATGTAGTTTGAAATATTTATCTTTAACTAGAGTGACACAGCGCACCTAAGATTTTTTTAAGAAATTTAAAATTTATAATTAATCTTATAATCATAGTTATTATTTTTGAAATTTCTAACTTTATTACTCCATCCGTCCCATTCAAAGGGTTTCTTTTTTTCACATTTTGGTCGTCCCACTCCCACCCAAAGGCTTCTCTTTTCTTTTTTATACACATGGGTCCCACACCCACCCACTAATACAATTAAAATATGGGGTCCACACAACTACCCACTACACATTAAATAATAATACTCCTTAATCCACGTGCAAAAAAACAAAATGCACCCTTGGTGCGGGACGGAGGGAGTATGTGTTTATATTGACATATATTTGCATCTGTATCTTAATTATGAATCCTTTTAGAAATATCCACGTATCCTAAATTAAGAAGTTAGATTTCTGGATTTAAGTAGAAGCAACGTTGGTTTCTACTCTTTTGGTTTATGTCTTAAAATTGCTCTATTTATGGAACTTTCAATTCTTAATAACTGTCTGTCTCAGATAAAATGAGATACTTAGTTAGTAGCTATCATACAAAGTCCTTGCATACTTTTTCAAATGAATTTTTTATTTAGGTCTGGTTTTCAGCTTCACTATTCTCACTAAAATGGCGTGTCACTCAGAAAATAAGTATTGTGCATGTCCCTTATGATGCAAGAACCCAAAAATACCCTTTTTAGCCACAAAACCCTACGGACATGGCTCGCTAATTCTTTATGACATTTCAGTTTCCACACTAGAGCAGTGGAGAATCTAGATCAAGAAGATGATCAAATCGTAACCCATGGGAGGTAACAGCTGAAAAGGGCGGAAAAATTGACTATGACAAGCTAATCGTCAAATTTGGTTTCCAGCATCTTGATCAAATCCCTTCTCGATCGGATTACCCCCCTCATTGGACGGCCTTCTCACGTCTTCCTCTGCCGCGGTGTCTTCTTTGCCCATAGAGATCTCACTGACGTCCTCGATGCCTACAAGAGGGTGAAAAATTTTATCTCTACACGGGCCGAGGTCCGTCTTCTGAGGCCTTGCATTTGGGTCATCTTGTGCCGTTCATGTTCACAAAGTAGTGCTATTTAACTGTGTTATTTTTTGATGACTACCTAATAATTTGAATATTGTGCATTTTGTATCTGTAATTGCGATGCTATGCCTTTTGTTTTGTAGGTATCTTCAAGATGTATTTGGTAGGCATTTTCTGTGCACTCCGATTTAATCCTCAAGTACAAGAATATCAATTGTAGCGACAAGTACCCAAGTTAAATTGTCTATCTCACTGAGACAATTAATGATCTATTTTACTTTAGATTAGTATTTAACAAGAATTTCATAATCGAACTTCCAAGTTTTTGAATTAATTATCTAAATAATGAAATTGTACATTGCATAACAATTAAAGCAAAGGAAAAATAAACATGTTTTAATCAAGAGATAACGACAGTTCTAAGGTATCAGGTGTAGACCAATTAATTCGGGTTACTAGACCTTCAATTGTTCATTCATTCATGCAGTTTTAATGAAAATAAATAACTTAATCCCGTTAACCCACCAGATATGATTCTATTTTAAGTTAACAGTATATTCTGATTTAAATAAGGTGCGCGAATATTACTAAGTCTTATTCCTAGATACTAATTAAAGCAAACTACAATACCTTCGAGTGGTAAGTTCGACTAATAAGATATTCTCTGGAATTACTACAAGACTCTATCCACTTCCTACTTGAATGTCTAATTGCATTGTTCCACTAAACAATTTAAGTATTTGATTTACTAGTTCATAGAATTAAAGTGTTTATAGTAGAACTACTTCAATTCCTAATAGATAGACAATACCAATCATGAACGCACACAAGCTAACATAATAATTCAAGCATTATAACGGATGTCATGAAATATTATGACGACGTTACGAAGCAGAAAAGCAAGTTTTAATAAAATAAGTAAAATCAAAATATCAACTTCATAAATTCCCAATCTTTGGTCTAGGTTCCCAAATCAATCAAGTCAAACCATCAAACCCTAGAACTATTTAAGAAAATTAGCTCATGAGGTTACAATCATGGCTATGCAATTCATATCACAAATCAAGATAAAAGGAAAGAAAGAATAGAGACATGAAACCCTAGCATAATCGTAAGTCTACATTCCTTCTCTGTCTCTCCGATCATCCGATCTCCCTCAATTAGCACTTGGAACCACTTGAAGAAAATCAGATGTGAATCTGATATGGAGTGTTTTTGGTGTGAGAAATCGATGGATTGTGGATGGGTTATTTCCAATTTATGTATTGATCTCCCTTTTTATGTTAAGGACTGTAGTAGGGCTGTTTCTCGACAATTCTGCTTCAAAACACGATCTGAAGCTACAATACACTGCAGAATCGAATAGGCCACGATTGGGCCCAATTTTGGATCGCTCGTTGTTGAGAGTGAAATTTCACGCATTGTGTGCACATTACACCGTTTTGAGAGGGAGTTCCAAATGAGTATAAATACCCTTCCATTTAACATTTTGAAGGGGATCCACAAAATTGTCAGCTGCACACCTACCTCACACACCAATCCTTTTGATTTACACCATATTCTTCATCCCTTCATCCATACTTTGATCCTCCATCATCTCTCTATAAATTCTACCATCCAAATCAAGTGAAGAAGCAAGGAAGAGTGGGTGATCACAAGAGGAAGGAAGGGAGATTCAATTGGAACCATTCCAAGGGAGTTTTCATCCCAATTTTGTGTTAATCCTCTAGTTTATCATGAATTGTAAGGTTTTTGATGTCTATGTTAAGAATCTTATGAAGATCGTGTGCTAATCTCCCTTGTGGGATTAGCAACAAGAAAGTTGTTGGATAATTTTGAGATTTGTGTATTTAAATTCATATGTTGATTGGGTTAATTGATTTCCTATCATTGATGCTTTAGATCTTGATGTATAGATGATTTGGGTGGTTTATTATTTTGAACATGTGATGAGATTGAGAAGTCAATTGCATATTTAGGATAATTCATTGAATCATTTCATCATATACTACATGTGCATTATAGATTGTGAAGAGATTGAGAAATCATTCATAGTTTAGAACCCTTTGGTAGGACATGTGATTGGTTTGATTGAGAGATTGATTAATCATGTGAAGAGACTTTCATTTCAAGCTTAGTACCTAGTTGGAATTGTTTGAGTGAGAATCAACTCATTGAGCTATTTGATATTTATATCCTATCCATCTTGAGAGGGAGTTTAGGTGATCTTAGTGTTGGCCCATAATCTTCAATCCATAATACATATAAATTTGATACATAAGTCCTAGAGTTACCACTTCTTGATTGTTGTTAATCTCACTTTTACTAAATTTGGAAAACACTTATTATCCATCCATCTTGTTCGTTAGATTATTGCCTGTTTATTTGTTTGATTATTTCTATTTGCTTGTTAAACAACCTCCCAATTGATATTCGTCTCTATAAAATCGCAATGAACGTGATCTCGTTTAAGCACTAGCATCGACCTCCCTATGGTTCGATAAATTATTTTAATTAGTCATCCCGACTATACTATGACTGATCAGGGAAGAATGAAACTTTTCCAGTAATTGTATCTTCTTCTCTATCTAAAGATGAACTTGATAAACTGTTTGTTGTTTTGAGAAAGCATAAGACTGCAATAGGTGGACAATTGATGATTTGAAAGGGATTAATCCTGCTTTTTGCATGCATAAGATAAGATTTGAAGATTAAAATAATTGTTCAGTGCAGCATCAGCGGAGTTTGAAACCTGCTATACAAGAAGTGGTTAGGAAACAAGTGCTTACATGGTTAGATGCAGGAATTATCTTTCTTATTAATGATAGTACCTATGTGAGTCCTTTGCATGTAGTAGCTAAGAAGGGGGAATGACTGTTATTAAATCTGATGATGGTGAAGTGCTTGCCACTAGGGTACCTAAGGGGTGGCGTGTTTGTGTTGATTACAGAAAATTAAATGAGAACACCCGTAAGGATCATTTTCCTTTACCCTTTATGGATCAGATGTTGGATATATAGACTGGCAGGTTATGATTTTATTGTTTCTTGGATGGGCACTCTAGTTACAATTAGATAATGATTGCGCCAGGAGATCAGGAAAAGACTACATTCACCTGTCCCTATGACACTTTTGCTTTTAGAAAGTTGCCCTTTGGTTTATGTAATGCACCTGCGACTTTTCAAAGGTGTATGATGACAATTTTTGAGGGTCTGATTGGAAGGGTCATGGAAGTATTTATGGATGATTTCTCTATTTTTGGTTCTTCTTTTAACTCTTGTTTGTCTAACTTGTCTTTGGTCTTGGAGAGATGTGAAAAGACTAACCTCGTCTTGAACTGGGAGAAATGCCACTTCATGGTGAGAGACGGGATAGTTTTGGGACATCATGTTTCTGCTGCAGGTTTACAGGTTGATCGTGCCAAGGTAGCGGCGATTGAGAAGCTTCCACCACCCAATAATAAAAAAGGAGTCCAGTCATTCTTGGGGCATGCGGGATTTTATAGGAGATTCATCAAAGGTTTCTCCAAATATTCAAAACCGCTGTCCAGGTTACTTGAAAAAGATGTGAAATTTGATTTTGATGATATATGCTTACATTCTTTTTAGGTTCTCAATGAAGCATTGATAACGGCTCCAATTCTAGTTACTCAGGATTGGACTCAGCCCTTTGTCCTGGAGTGTGATGCCATTGAGATAGGTTTGGGAGTAGCGTTGGGGCAGATGAGAGAGAAGAAGTTTCATGCTATATACTATGCAAGTAAGACGTTCGATTCTGCTCAAAGGAATTACATTGTCACCGAGAAGGAATTCTTGGCGGTGTTGTATGCCTTTGATAAGTTTCGACCTTACTTGGTGGGCATAAAGACTGTGGTTTATACGGATCACTCGGCTATCAGATACTTGATGGATAAAAAAGATACAAAGCTGAGGATAATCAAATGGATTCTCTTGCTTCAAGAGTTTGACATGGAAATTCGAGATAAGAAAGGGAGTGAGAACATCTTAGCCGATCATCTATCGCGTCTAGAGACGAAGGAGCACTGTGATAATACTACAGAGGTCATCAAGGATTATTTTCCTGATGAAAGGATATTGATGGTTGATATTGAAAAGGTTTTTGCAGTCTCAAAGACTTACCCAGTGAAAGATAGCAATGATGCTCCATGGTATACTGATTTTGTTAACTAGTCACGGGAGTGAAGCCTTATGGGATGAGTAGACATCAGATGGTGAAGTTTCTGCATGATGTTCAATCTATTTTATGGGAGGAGCCATGGGTTTACAAAATCTGCACGGATTCTATAATCCGTAGGTGCGTTCCTGAGGATGAATGGGAAAGTGTACTTGATTTTTGCCACTCGCAACCGAATGGGGGTCATTTTGGCGCCCAAAAGACTGCTCAAAAGGTGTTTCAGTCAGGTTTGTATTGGCCCACCCTGTTCAAAAGTTGTCAAGAGTATGTGGATACATGTGATAGATGCCAGCGGATGGGGAATATTTCAAAGAGAGACGAGATGCCTTTGCAGCCTAGCATCGTAGTGGAAGTTTTTGATGTATGGGGGATCGATTTCATGGGGCCATTTCTCCCATCTAATGGATATCTCTACATCCTTTTTGCAGTGGACTACGTTTCGAAATGGGTGGAAGCAATTCCAACCAGGACAAATGATGCTAGAGTGGTTCAGTAATTTATCAAGAAAGACATTTTTAGTCGTTTTGGAGTACCAAAGGCGCTCATAAGCGATGGAGGAACCCACTTTGTTAATAAGATATTGGAGAAGGTTCTTTGGGATTATGGAGTTAAGCATATGGTTACTACACCCTATCATCCGCAAGCAAATAGGCAAGCCGAGGTTTCAAATCGATTAAACAAGTGTTGGAGAAGACAGTTGGAAGTACAAGGAAAGATTGGTCTGCGAAGCTTAATGATGCTTTGTGGGGATTCAGAACAGCTTTCAAGACTGTCTTAGGAATGTCGCCTTATCAGATTGTGTATGGGAAATCTTGCCACCTTTCTGTGGAGATTGAGCATAAAGCTTATTGGGCTGTTAGGCGTATGAATTTAAGCATGAGGGATACTAAGGATTTTCGAACAACTCAAATCAATGAGTTAGACGAATTTCGATAGAAAGCTTATGAGAACTCGAGGATTTTCAAGGCACGGATGAAGAGATGGCATGATGCGAAGATCCGATTCAAAGAGTTCAATGTTGGTGATGAGGTACTTCTTTTCAATTCTAGTCTTAAACTTTTTGCAGGTAAGCTGAAGTCCCATTGGAGTGGACAGTTTGTCATACGTAGAGCTTGCGGAGGGGGGAGTTTTGAGTTGAAAAGCAAGAATGGTGATCTTATAGTAGCAAATGGCCAGAGATTGAAGCATTACAGGTCATCGCAGGATTCCAAGTACTCTCTCTTGAGTACTTAAGTTGAGGTTTGAATTTTGTCGTGACTCTCCGACGTTAAACATGAGCGCCTGTTGGGGGCTGTCCCTCCCGTTTTAATTGCTTTTATGTGTCTGTGTGGTGTAAGAATTATATTAGGGGTTGCTTGACTGTGGTATATACTTCTTTGTAAACTTAGCTTCTCACTTCGTTTGATCTAAGTTTGGGGGGATAACGTACATACCTTGTCTTGTGTGCTGAAATAAAAATTTTGCATTGTGTTGTTGCTTGGAGAGTCGATTTTTGCGGATTCTTAATATTCTTGATTTAATTGAGGATGTTGAGGGTTCGATTTTTTGTGATTTTTCAGGTTTTGTGTCTTGTTTTGTAATGTTTATTGTTTGCTTTTTGTTGATCCTAGTGTTAGTTTAGTCGTTTATGTATCTCGGTGATAATTTTTCGATTTTTCTTAGCACTTGATGGTATTTTATTGTGTTATTTCACTTGAAATTGAGTTTTGAAGCAGGGTAAAACACAGAAATTATAGGGGATGATCGTCGGACGTAAGACGGTGCGGTTCGATGACCGCTCGGCTACTGCTCGGCTGGCCACCATCGGCGAGCGGCACCGGAAGATGTCGAGCTGGGGTCCACCGGATGCAGCACACGTGTCAGGCCCGGGAACCAACCCGCTAAGCTGAAATTAAGCCCGCTCGACTTATGGCTTGGACCGAGCGATCAGACGAGTGGACCGGGTTGCGTTTAAAATTTGTCCAGGCCAGTCCAAGACCAATTCCAACAATTTTCAGCAAATTGCCGTCGCTGTCTAGCCCTTTCCGTCGCAATTCCAGCTAGTTTTCCTCAATTCCTTCCACTAAAAACACTTCACACACATCACTACTCTATTATTCTTGCATCATTTCATAAAATTAGGGCTTGTAAGTGTTCAATTTGGGGATTTTTGGGTGTGAGAACTTCCATTCGAATTTCACAATGTATAACACAAGAGGTATGTTTTCTATACTCTTTGATGCTTAGAACTTAGTTGGTATTGTGAATTTGGCATGGGTAAGTCATATGTGTGTTGAATTTACATGTTCAAGTTTGGATTTGGTTAAGGCATTTTGACAAATACTTGGTGTGCATTCGAATTTGTGCTAAATTGTTGAATATCTTGATTGTTTGTTGCTTTTGCTCTCAATTACTTGGTTTGTTGTTGATTATTGAACATGTGAAAGTGTTGATTTGTGCTTAAGTATGAAAGTAAGTTGGAAATTGAGAGTTGGTTTGAAAATATACATGAATATGCTATGTTCTTGAACTGAAAAAGGGCATGAATGCTTGAATATTGATTTCTATGAGTTGAAGGTGACCAAGCATGATTGTTTTTGAATTTTTGGAAGCATGTTTATGGTGGAATTGTTAAAGTTGAAGGTTGATATAGGATGTTTACTATTATGCATATTTAATTAAGAGTTAAAAGTTTGATTCATGACTATGTTTTGAATATGATAGCTTTGAACTTGGAATTAATTTGCTTAGGTACTATTTATTGAATTATTTGATGGAAGAGTGTGCTTTGCTTATATAAATTGCAACAGGTAGAACTAAGAAGAAGAGAGCCGATGAGGGTCCTTCGTATGAGCCCGATGAGGTTGATTCCGAGAATGAAACCATGGTACAGATTTATGAAAGGCTGAGAAGAAAGAAGATGCTACCAGGGGATTTTGGCATCTAGTTTGCTAACTGAGATAAAATTGCTGTGCTCTATGGGAGGATCGCGGACAAGATAGTTAACACACGATACCAACACGATTAGACAATAGACACACTACATTTTACTGATGACATTAGGTAGATGTTTGATCAGGTTGGTATCCGGAGTTTCATGGAGCTTAGACCGCCCACCTATTTCAGACTCACTGCAGTTTCTTTGCACACTGAGAGTGTTGTATGATGGGGAGATTCCGTATGAATGCGAGTTTGTACTTGGAGGGGGCGAGATTAAAAAAGAGACCCAGACTCAATTAACAAGATGCTTGGGTGTCCTGAGGGGATTCTTGCTTTTCAGGAGGATGAGAGATTCAAGCAGAATGACTTCTGGAGATTGATTACTGGGAGGAATGAGGTATATTGTTCCAGTTATGCTCGAGCTACCAGCATCCGCAACCCTGTATTAAGATATATGTATCGGATCCTTGCAAATACTATCTTCTGCAGATCCGAGAGTGGTGCTATTCCCCGAGGTGAGTTGTATGTGCTGTGGTTCATGCTGAATGGTGTACAGTTTAATGTGGGTGCATATTTGATTCATCAGATGTACCAGTTCACTACTCATGTCAGGCAGATAGTGAATATAGGGGGGTTGGTTACGCCTTTCGCTCATCATCATGGGATTGATACGAGTGAGATGTCAGTCTTTAGGAATAAGCCAGACATTGATCTTGGCTTATTGCATTCTAGCAAGGTGTTTAAGGTGTCAAAGAGAGGAGTTTTGGAGTTTATATATGCTAGTGCACCTAATGCCTTTTTTTCCCATAGAGCTGACTCACTTTATCACCATCAGAAATGAAAGGAATATCGGGATGAATACACCGGGGCATCAGTTAATCATTGGGGCAATCTAGAAAGAGAGAGACTTGAGGAGAGACGCGCAGAAGGCGCTTGCCATGGATCAGCCGATGGCAATGGGAGACCCTCTCGTTGAGGCTTATGATGGAGGAGAGTATGGAGATGATCAGGATTTCGAGATGCCACATCAGGACTACAGAAGTGGAGCAGATGATGAGATGCCACACCAGGATTTTGGAGGTGGGGGATATGAGCAGTATGAAGGAGCTCTAGGAGGAGTGTAGTTTAGGGGAGCACCCTTGTTCCCCGGAGTAGATCAGTTTCCCTTATACTGGATGCCACCACCACCATTGCCTCCTGGTTTTGAGGCCTGGTAGCCAATGGTCTCATGGTATGGCCAGCAGGCCCCAAGGTATGCATGCTTACTTATCTAACTTGACAGTTGAGAACATGAGGAGGAGAAGAGAGAACGCTGCCATCCATCGCCAACTGACGCAGATCAATACGACTCAGCAAGCAACCAACATTGAGATTGGAGCGCTTAACAACATGCTTACCCAGGTGTCAGATAGAGTGAGGACACTGGAGGACATACGGGAGGAATTCAACGCATGGCGCATTGATCCTGATGACTTGATTTGAGGGTGGTATCTAATAGTGTTTGTGTCTCTCTACTCCCATCTTTCTGATTTTTCACTTTTTAAGTCATTTGATACCCAGGTGTTTGTATGATTCAATTTATTCTTGTGAATGTCGTTTATACACACGTATTCCAGAACTTTTGGCTTTGTATCTTGCTTGAAGCTACGTGTTTGAATAGATGATAAGAGATGATCTTAGGCCATCTTTGTTATTTATTAATCACTAGCCAAATTATTATCCTACCTAACGAAATTATCCGTAGTCAACCCTTTTGAGCCTAAAAACCTTATTTGTTGGAAGCCTACGTGATAAGCCAACTGATCCCTTTGCTAGCCTTAAAAATTCCTACCTAGTAGAGAGTTGAAGGAGTCAAGTTAGTATCTTGTGAAGAAATAAATGAAGGAATAAGTTGGAAGTGATGAAAAGTATTGAAGAAAGTGGGTAAAACTCGCATGAAGGGGGTAGTGCCCGAAACTGGTACCCCATGAAAAGGGTAGTGCCCGAAACTGGTACCCTTATTTGAAAAAAGAAAAGAGAGAAAAAGAAGAGAAGAAAAAAGAATTTTTTTTTTTAAAGTAAGGATGTTTTGTTCAAAAGTGAAGGAGGAATCAAGTTGCAAGAAGAATTGAAGAGCATTGAAGAAGAAAGAAGAAAGTGAAGCTGTTTGTTGAAAAACTGTAAGTCTTCTTTGATTCTCTACTAGTGAATTAGTCACTTTATCCATATATTCCCTACCTTTACCAAAGTGCTAACATTACAATCTATTGCAAGACCTTTGTGATCCTAGTGTTGAAATTATTCCTTTAGTCAAGAGTTGAGATGATTGCCAAGCTTATGGTTACGCTTGTGTTTGAATTGCCTTTGAGTGTAAATACCTTACCCTAAAGTGTATATCTCGCACTTGAGAGTTGAGCGTAAATACTACCCATGAAAATGGATGGATGAGCATTCCGAATGAGTGAAATAGTTGATTTGAATTGTATGTTCTTAGATTGATGGTTATCTTGTATCTGAAGTATGATATTTAAATTGTTATATTGTCTTGGATGTTTTCTGCTGTGAAATGCCCTCTCAATTAATCTATTGGTTTTTAATGTTGTTGCCTCGGGACGGACAACATGTAAGTTTGCTGGTTTGTTAAGAGTGGAATGTTACGCATTTTATATGTATACATTACACAATTTTACTTAAGAAAGTTATCGTTTTTGCATGGAATTGTGTACGTTTAAGTATTTACACGATTTTGAGGCTATTAAGGTGTTTCTGTGAGTTTTGAAGGCAGAAAATATGGTAAAACAGAGTAGGACCAAAAGAGGAGTGAAGCAGAATCAGAATGTGCCAGCTCGGGAGTAGCTCGGTGAGCTGCTCGAGCCGAGCTGGCAGCCGAGTGGGGTCCACTTGAGCCTAGTGGGGTCCAGGTGGGACCCCAGTGACGTGGCAGGCCAGGTGGAAGGCCGCTTGGCCGGGTCCAGGCCTAGCTCGGCTCGAGCTAGGTGCTGAGTGACCCAAAATCAGGCCCAGACGAAGCCTGTTCGATACAACACTGTTTTTGTACCCTTCAGGTCGCGTTTTGAGGCAGTATTGCTCGAAAAATAGCCCTGCAACAGTCTAAGAAAGATTAGGGGAGATCAATACACAATTTAGAGGGAGTCCATCCATAACCCATCCTCAATCCACGCCTCCAACACTTCCATATTAGATTAAAACCTGATTTCACCATTCATCCACATTCAAGAGGGTTCCAAGTGCTAATTGAGGGAGAATCGAGCAATTGGAGAGATAGAGAAGGAACACGAGACTATGTTTACGCTAGGGTTTCATAATTCTTATCTTTCTCTTTCTTTTACTTTGATTTTTTGTATGAATTGCTTAGCCATGAGTGTTGCTTGTGACCTCATGGGCTAATTTTATATACAGTACTAGGGTTTGATGAATTGATTTAATTGATTTGGGGATTTAGACCAAAGTATGTAGTTGATCTTTTGATTTTACTTATTTTATTAAGACATGCTTTTCTGATTCGTAACATCTTCATAATATATTTATGACATCCGCTATAATGTTTGGATTATTGTGTTAGCTTGTGTGCGTTCATAATTGATGCTGTCTATCTGTTAGGGATTAGAGTTACTCCGCTATAAGTACTTTAATTTCATGAACTGGTAAGTCAAATACTTGATTAGTTTAGTGGAACAATGCAATTAGACAATCAAGTAGGAAGTGAATAGAACCTTGTAGTAATTCCAGAAAATATCTTGTTAGTCGAACTTGCCATCGGGAGGTATTGTTGTTCCCTGGATTAGTATCTAGGAATAAGGCTTGGTAATATTTGCGCACCTTAGGATTTAAACCAGATTAGACTGTTAGCTCTGAATCGAATCATATTCGGTGGGATAACAGGGATAGGTGGTGTAATTTCAGTGAAACAGCATGAATGAGTAATCGTAAGTCTACTACCCCGAATTAATTAGTCATTACCTGATACCTTAGAACTGTTCGTTATCTCTTGGTTAGAAACTTTCTTTTATTTTAATTTCTTTTAATATTAAGTTATTTAATATTTGTTCATTTTAGTTAATTAATATTCAACACTTGGAAATTTGGCTACTTAAATTCTGATTAGTTAGTAATTTATAGAAAAATAGATAATTAGCTGTCTCAGTGAGATCGATAATTTAAATTGGGAACTTGCTGCTACGATTAACATCCTTACACTTGAGGATTAAATTATAGTGCGCAAAAAAAGCCAAACACTCGCCACCCAGCTCGGCTCGAGCTGAGTCTTGACCTGGTCGAGCAACATCAGAGCGGGTGCAGGGCCACGTGACACATCAGCGGGGACCCTCCTGGACCCCACTCGGCTCCATTGGGGTGGCGAGTGGGCCCAGCTCAGCCCGAGCTGCCTGCCGAGCGGGTCCTGAGCTGGCCCGTTCCGCTTCTGTTCCGTTCTGCTTCCGATCTTGCTCTGTTTTTCCTTTTTTTCTGCCTTCAAAACTCACAAAAACACCCTAGTAGCCTCAAAATCATGTAAATACCTAAACGTATACAATTCCATGCAAACACAATAATCTTCCTAGGCAAAATAGTGTAATGTGCACACATAAAATGCGTGAAATTCCACTCTCAATAGTATTCAAGGTTCAACTTGTGATTCAACTAACTGAAGAGAAATGCATGTGGAAGAATTTGATTATGGAGGAGTGTCAGAGACTAGCACGTGAAAATGCTAAAGATATAATTGCTTGTGGATTTGACATTTCGAGGATGTTCATTTTTTTTCTGACTTTGATTTTGTTTGAGGATAAGTGGTATGTGCTGTTTAGTCCCACACATTTGTTTCTTCGTTCACAATCTTGTCTTGGTCTATAATGTGGACCATGCCAATGGTATCTGTTTGTTGACTCATATATTAATGACTGATTAATGATTATCTTAGTATAAGAGCTGCCTTTGGGAATGTGTGGCATGGTTGCTTTTTAACCTATTTCATTTCACCAATGTAGTATATACTACAGAAATATGAAATCTTTAAATATGTTTCTGTCATCTTTTTTGGAAATACTTAAGATTCACCCTGTGAAATTTGATATGGATTTTAAGACTAATATAGGCTTTGAATTCTCATGTCAGTTGTCACTTGACTATTTCTTGTCCTTGTTTGTAGTTCCTTTCACTAAAACATGGGCAGGATTGCCAAGTGTGTCACATACAATAAGGTGATTAGTATAATAAGGAATGGCCTAACAAGTTTAGTGTATCTTGAGTCTGGAATTAATGATTTCGAGGTTTGGCAGGTAGTTGGAATTTTCGGATTCAGTGGAGAGGATCACATTAGAAAAGTCAGCTTTCAACATGTTTAGGTATTAATCTTTATCTTTGATTTTGAAGATCTGAAGTCTAATGCTTTAATAATACCTTACATAAGAATCTTTAGCATGATCATGGTCATGGTCATGATGTTATTGTAGAGTTATTTAGGATCGATGAGTTGTTAGGAAAGAAACTCTTTTATATTAACGAGCTCTAACACAATACTTTACAATACTAACAACTCACACTCAAGACACTCTTATCTTACTTAGCACTCTCTACTTTATCATAAACACTTTCTAACTTGGGACTCTCTATTATACATGGCACATAGGTAACCTATTTATGGTAGCTAAGTGATTCTTCTAGAGTGGACGGTGCCACTAAGACTTATCCACCGCTTCCACCGTATCATATTTTAATCCTTCTAATTTTTTTATGAACAGTAGTCCTCTATGATACTCTGAAGGTTAACACAAGAAGGAATGACAGCTTTTTAAAACTACTAATTATTTATTTATTGTTATTAAGGTTTTTATGCTATTATTCCTTCCTTTGGTCTGTTTGACAACATTCTAGTATCTGTTGTGCAGCCTCGTGTCTAATATTCATTTTACTTGACATCCAGTAATTTCTAAATTGTTAGGCAGCTCTTTCCTTCCCGAGTTCCTTTCCTCATCTTTTCTCTGGTAAAGATAATCTCCGTTGCTTGATTCCTTGTGCTATTGATCAGGTATTTCCTCTTTCTCGTTCAAATTAAAATTTCTAGAATATAGTTGTTTCCAGACCAATTATATATTTTTAAACAAAGTAGACAGCATAAAAACATGAATGGATGAAGTATTTCCAACAAATTTTATTTTAGCGCCATTACGGTATTTCAAATTTATCTGATTTATTGGCATAAAATTATGCATTACATTTCTCTTAAATTCCTAACGACATTTTTACTATATTCTAATATAAAGGTGTTTGCCTACTGAGAACGAAGCGCATTCTCATTAATTATTGATATGGTACACCGTACATATGAGCATAATTTTGTATTAATTTGTCAGTTGAATTTGATTTCTGAGATTAACATGATATTTTCTCTTTTTTTTCCCCTTCTTTTATAAAGGAGTCATGCCTTTGGCCTTAATCATTTTGTTTTTCAATTTTTTTTCTAGTATGTTTGTACTACCTTGCTAAATGTAAAAGATACAATTAGTAAAATCTCTAGACAATCTGAAAGAAAAATTCTTATTCTCGTAATCTGATATTTGTTGATGTTAATATTCTCTTACATTGTTTTTGTTTGATCTTAACTCTGATAAGTTTGTTTCAGGATCCTTATTTTCGGATAACGCGAGATGTTGCTCATTGGTTTGGTTATCATAAACCTGCTCTGATAGAATCATCATTCTTTCTAGCTCTTCAGGTGTCTTATATATTTCAAATCTTATTACCTGGGAAGTTGTTGGATTTTTTTGGTTTGACTGAACACTGGTGATGTAGCATCTGAATGTATCTCTTTTATCAAACAGTTATTTTTTGAACCTAAAGTATGAAACTGAGAGTCAGAGATTAGTGTGTCGGTATCTTTAATTTAATAGAGGGGGATGGAGTTGACAAAAACAAAACTCACATTTCTCTTTGAATAAATAGTGAATCCCCTGGAGAGTGAAAACTTGTATTTGTACCAACTGTTTCTCTGGATAAAAGCATCTATTTTTTTTTTTCATAATTTTCATCTATGCAGCACTCTCTTTGACTTGCCTTTTCCAACTTCTATCTCTTCAGGGAGAGACGGGGAAAATGTCTGCCAGCGATCCAAATTCTGCTATATATGTGACTGATTCTGCCAAGGACATAAAGAACAAGGTTTTTGATAAGAGCCAAATCAAGGGGTCAGCTGCAATCATGCTAATCACCAATCTGGTGGATTAGCAAGTGCTTGATTGAGGGAGAATTATTTTATAATAATTATGTACTTTCCATATTAATAAATTAGGTTTCAAATAAATGATTATAAATAAGTGGGTAGAGGAGAGGTGAAGGATTGTCCAGAATTATCTTTGTGCTGCCTATTGGGCAGCCTTTGGCTGACGGGATTCATCCCAGGAGAATCGTATTCTTACGTTCATATTTATCGTATTTTCTTTTTAATTAATATTATAACTTCTTTACTTTGTCAAATTGGTCCGACCTGCTGGATCCGACGAGCCACGGGAAAGGGCTACCTGATGTGTGGGCCAGGGGGTTGCCACCCGGAGTTGTGGGCCCTAGGTATGCGGGTTGCCACCCGGAGTGTGCCATATGTGGACGTCTGGTTCGAAGGGGGATGAATTGTTATGATATCCCACATCGGTTCTACACGCAAGTATGGAAAGACTTATAAGTGGGGGTCAACCCTTCACCTTCATCCATTGTTTTAGGTGAAGTTAGGACTCCATAGCTTATGTGCCTAATAATTTGGCCACCAAATTTGACAGAGTAAAGAAGTTATAATATAAATTAAAAAGGAAATATGATAAATTGGAACGTAAGAATACGATTCCCCTGGGAATTCTAGATAATCCTTCACCTCTCCTCTACCCACTTATTTATAATCATTTATTTGAGACCTAATTTATTATTATGGAAAGTATATAATTTGATGAGGGGTGATAACAAGGAAAAGAGAAGAAAAAATGTAGGATGCAAAATTCGACTCCCAAGTTAGGATAAACAAGATAATGAGAACTCTATTCTCAATCTTGATACAATATTCATAATATTCTAACAATCATAATCTTCATGATATGTGCTCTAACTCTCCATTACATTAGGTATTTATAGGAGAAGGGTGATAACAAGGAAAAGAGAAGAAAAAATGTAGGATGCAAAATTCGACTCCCAAGTTAGGATAAACAAGATAATGAGAACTCTATTCTCAATCTTGATACAATATTCATAATATTCTAACAATCATAATCTTCATGATATGTGCTCTAACTCTCCATTACATTAGGTATTTATAGGAGAAGGGTGATAACAAGGAAAAGAGAAGAAAAAATGTAGGATGCAAAATTCGACTCCCAAGTTAGGATAAACAAGATAATGAGAACTCTATTCTCAATCTTGATACAATATTCATAATATTCTAACAATCATAATCTTCATGATATGTGCTCTAACTCTCCATTACATTAGGTATTTATAGGAGAAAAAGTAAAGAGACCCAATAAATGGAACAACCTTTAAACTACCAACATAAATGAAAATTAAAAGTTATTGGGCCAAAAGTTGAACAGACTTGTAACGGCCATAACTCTCTACATTCTTGTATTAAGACGGTCATTAATATATGGATATAAAGGTAGTTGAGCTGGCTTTCAAACGCCACCAACGAAGCATTAATCACACGTCTGTGGAGAAAGTTATGATAGAGATACTGAACTGTGGCTGATTCATCGAATTTGTCCTACATCATTCTGTCCGGGTGGGAAAGAACTCGTCTCAGAGTTCAGATCGTTCTCTCCATAATATTGTGACAGATCACGAACATTGAATGTTGAATGAGTGTGCAAATGCGTTGGCAACTCAATCTTATAAGCATTATCATTAATCTTCTTCAGCACTTGACAAGGACCAACTTTCTTCTCTTTGAGTTTATTATATGCACCAGCCGGAAACCTTTCTTTCTTCAAATAAACCCAAACAAGATCTCCTTCATTAAAAACTTGGGCTCGACGATGGGTATTTGCGGCATCTTTGTAGGATTTATTACTTTGCGCAAGCTTCTTCTTTACTTCCTCCCGAATCCTTTCCATTGACATAGTAAACTCTTCTACCTTTTTGCAAGAACTTGGAACCTCAGAAAGATCAAGATAATGGTTTGGATTTCTCCCATAGACAACTTTAAATGGACTCTTTCCCGTAGAACGACTTAGTAGAATTGTAAGCAAATTCAGCCCTTGATAGAATAGCATCCATTGTTTTGGCCTTTTAGAAGCAAGGCTTCGGAGTAGATTTCCCAAAGTACGATTGATGACTTCAGTTTAACCATCTGTTTCCGGATGATATGCACTGCTATAAAGCAAATTAGTATCCAACTTCTTCCATAAGCTCCTCCAAAAATGACTAATGAACTTAGTATCATGATCAGAAACGGTACTCTTCGGAAGACCATGAAGTTTAATAACCTTTTTAAAGTAAAGTTCAGCAACATAAGAAGCATCCATGGTTTTCTTGCATGGTATGAAATGAGCCATCTTAGAAAACCTGTCAACCACAACAAAAATTGAATCAAATCCCCTTTGTGTTTTTGGTAGCCCAACAACGAAATCCATGCTAACAGCCTCCCAAGGAATGTTGGGAATAGGAAGTGGAGTATATAAGCCGGTGTATTGGCTTTGCCCCTTGCATGTTTGGCAAGTACGACATCGTTTCACAAACCTTGCAACATCTCGATAAAGAGAAGGCCAAAAATATTTTTCTTTGATCAACAACAACATTTTCTCGTCCAAAATGCCCACCAAGACCACCACCATGTAGCTCTTTGATATATATTCTCTAAGAGAACATTTAAGAATGCATAAGCTCGTTCCTTTGAATAGAAACACATCAAGCAATTGAAATTCTCCACAACTACCTTGCTTGCACTTTTCATGAACTTCCATGAAATTAGAATCTCCACCATACAACTCCTTTATGCTATTAAATCCATCAAGTTGAAAACTTACAGAATTTAATAGGATGATCCTCCGGCTAAATGCATCAGCAACTTTGTTAAGCCTCCCACTTTTATGCTTCAACACAAAAGTGTATTCTTGTAAAAATTTTACCCAACCAACATGCCTTCGATTCAAATTTTCTTGAGAGTTGATGTGTTTGAGAGCTTCATGATCAGAATTAAGGATGAACTCTCTCTGAATCAAGTACAGACGCCAATGTTGAAGAGCTTGAACAATGGCATAAAGCTCTACATCATATGTAGAATATTTCTTCCTTGTTTCATTTAAGTTTTCACTAAAGAATGCAAGTGGATGACCTTCTTAACTAAGAACACCACTAATGCCAACGTGAGATGCATCACAATCAACTTCAAAGATTTTATCAAAGTTTGGCAGTGCAAGAACAGGAGCACTAGATAGCCTTTCTTTGACAACTTTGAAACTCTCTTCGCCCTCTTGAGTCCAATTAAACTCTCCCTTCTTCAAACAATCTGTTAGAGGGGCTGCAATGGTGCTGAAATTTCTGATAAATCTTCGATAGAATGAAGCTAATCCATGAAAACTTCAAACTTCATGCAAGCTTTTAGGATTAGGCCATTCTCGTATTGCTTTAACTTTCTCTTCATCCACCATGATGCCATCCGGAGTAAGAACAAATCCAAGAAATATTAGACGATCAGTCATAAAAGAACATTTCTTGAGGTTCACATAAAGCTTCTCCTTCCTCAAAGTCAGCAGCACCTCCCTCAAATGATTGATATGATCCGATGGATTTCTGCTACAAATAAGGATGTCATCAAAGTAAACAACAACAAATTTACCGATGAAATTGAGAAGTGCTTGATTCATTATCCTCATGAAAGTACTTGGAGCATTTGATAAACCAAATGACATAACAAGCCATTCGTACAAGCCTTCTCGTGTTTTGAAAGCCATCTTCCATTCATCTCCTGGCTTGATTCGAATTTGATGGTAGCCGCTACGAAGATCAATCTTGGAAAATATCTGTGCACCAGCCAACATGTCAAACATATCATCAATTCTTGGGATAGGGAACCTGTACTTAATCGTGATTCGATTAAGTGCTCGGCTATCACAACACATTCTCCATGAACCATCCATTTTAGGAGTTAGAAGTACGGGAATGGCACAAGGGCTCAGGCTTTCTTTTATAAACTTCTTGTGTAGCAAGTCCAATACTTGCCGATTCAACTCCTCATGCTCACTTGGACTCATTCGATAGTGCGACTTGTTAGGAGAACAACACCTGGAACAAGATCAATCTGGTGTTGAATTTCTCGAAGTGGCGGAAGTCCATGAGGTAAGTCTTCTGGGGTTATATCTTCAAACTCTTTTAGAAGATCTTTAACATTGCTAGGTACTGGTATAGCTTTCTCCAACTCCTTAGCCACCAAAAGATACACGACGCCATCATTTTGTACCTCTCTTTCAAATTGCGTCAAAGTAAGCAAAGAATTTCCCTTTTCTTCTATTGAAGACTTTGGGTGAGACAACGTTTTACATGGTAAAAGCACAATCTCAACTTTTCCCATGAAAAATGAATAATTATTTTTTCTTCCATCATGAATAGCACTCCGATCATATTGCCAAGGCCTACCCAAAAGTATATAACCAACATCAATTAGCACCACATCACACCATACTTTATCACAATAGTTTTTACCCATCGAAAAAGAAACAAGACATTTCTTATTGATTCATACCTCATTGTCTTTTTTTATCCATGAAACTGATTATGGATGTGTATGGGCTGTTGTTGTAAGGTTGAGCTTATCCACCATCTCTTGAGAAACAAAATTCTCAAAGCTGCCTCCATCAATCACCAACGAACATATCTTCCCATATGATTTGCATTTTGTGTGGAATATGTTGTGCCTCAACCATGACTGATAACTTACTTGTTTGGGGGCATTAAGAACTCTCCGTATCACCAAGCAATCTCCTTCTTCAGGTTCAATCTCTACTCGTTCTTCATTCTCTTCTTCTTCATCATAAATTGGATTATCAAATTCAAGATGTGGCTCTTCATCTTCTTCGGTTATTATTCCCGTACGAGCATCAATCTTTCTATTGGGACATTCGCTCATAAAATGACCCACTTGACCACATTTGAAATATGATTTTGCTTTGTTTCTAGAAGTTGAATTAACACTTTCTGTAATGATGAATATGCGATCATCACTAATGAGTGATGAGAGGAGATTCTCATTATATACAGAAAAGATTACAAACGTGTACAACAATAAGATTCGTAAATGATGGATCAAACCAATCAAAGAATAATATTTACAAGGTAAGTAACTATGTCCTTTATTTCCTTTAATACACCCCGTCAAGCGTTGCGTGGGCTGCAAACAAACGCAAAGCTTGGAACGTAAAAGCTCAAAAGCAGGTCGAGGCAGGCTCTTGGTGAATATGTCGGCCACTTGAAGATTAGAAGGAACGAACTGCGTTTGCAACTTCCCAGACGAGACGAGCTCTCGAATGAAATGACAGTCGACGTCTATGTGCTTTGCCCGCTTGTGCGCTACAGGATTTTGGCTAAGAAAAATGACACTCTTATTATCGCACAAGAGCAAAGGTTGACCCGTATAGGACTGACAAAGCTCCCGAAGTAAGCTCGTGAGCCAAACGATCTTAGAAGCAGCATTAGCCAAAGCCCTGTACTTAGACTCACAACTTGAGCGAGCTACAATAGATTGTTTCTTTGCACTCCAAGAAACAAGATTACCTCCCAGGAAAATAGAGTAGCCATAGGTGGACCGACATGTCTCCACACATCTAGCCCAATCTGCATCCGAATATCCCATGATCGACTTCTCCGGATGGTGAGTGAAATTTAGGCCAAAGTGAATAGTTCCCTTCACATACCGTAGAATCCGCTTTACAGCAAGAAAGTGTGCATCAGTAGGAGAATGAAGAAATTGACTAACGAGTTGACTGCGAAGGATAAATCAGGCCGTGTAATCGTCAAATACTATAAAGCGCCAACCAAAGACCGATAAAGAGTTGGATCAGCGAACGAAGAACCAGTACTGACCAAGGATTCACCGGCAGCCAGTGATGTAGAAACCGGCTTGCAGTTCAATAAATCAGCACGCTCCAATATGTCATGAGTGTATTTAGCTTGACCCAGAAAATAATTCAATCTTCCGAGATCTTTGATGGAAAACTCAGCATGAGTTTGAGTTATAAACTTCCGCAGCATACCCTGATCATTTCCTGTAATAATGATGTCGTCCACATAAAGAAGAAGATATAAAATAGAAGGACCTTTATGAAGACAAAACAAAGAGGAGTCAGACTGTCAGAAACCCATTTTCAATAAGTAAGAGTTGAACCTCTGAAACCAAGCTAAAGGAGCTTAGCGAAGGCCATATAAGGCCTTTTTGATGCGACAGACGTGCTCCGGATGGCATGGATCAACAAAGCCGGGTGGTTGAGCCATATAAATCGGCTTAGTGAGAATTCCACCCAGGAAAGAATTCTTCACATCCAACTGATGCAGAGACCATTTATGATGCACTGCAATGGCTAGTATAGTGTGCACAGTTGCAGCCTTGACGACAGGACTGAAGGTGTGATGAAAGTCAGCACCAGGAACCTGAGTGAATCCCTGAGCAACAAGGCGAGCTTTATGACGTTCAATAGAGCCATCTGACCGATATTTAGTTTGAAACACCCATTTCGAGCCCACAATATTAGTGTTGGAAGGAGGCGGTACCAACTCCCAAGTCTGGTTATCCATCAAAGCATCAATCTCCTCTTGCATAGCAGCCATCCAGTGAGGAAATTTGGCAGCAGATTTGAAACCTCGAGGTTCAGTAGCAAGAGCCAAAGAGGAAAGTAGAGCCGTTGACGCAAGATGAATTGGATACCTTGGTTTGAAAATACCAGCCCGCGCCCGTGTTATCATCGGATATGGAGGCAAGGGTAGAGGTGGCGATGGCGCCACAAGTGGTGAAGGCGGTGCATCAGGCTGAGCTATTGGCGGTGGCTGATCAACCATAGGTTCCGGTGGTGCTAAAGGAGTGGTGGGCGGTTCATCATCAAGCAATTCAGACTTTGGATGGAAGCGACACAGAGAAGAGTTTGAAGGTGGATCAGATTGTTGAGTGGCAGAAGTAATAACTGGATCCAAAAAGCTCAAAATAGGCAAATCATGTGTCGATGAAGTAGTGTTGCCGGAAAAAGAAAAAAACCTGCTCGTCAAACTGGGCATGACTAGTGACATAGATGAGTGTGGAAGAAGGATCGAAGCATCGAAAACCCTTATGAACATTGCTGTATCCCAGAAAAATGCATGGGCGACTGCGGGGTGATAGCTATGAACTGCATAATCTCGAAAAAAAGGGAAAAACCTACAATCGACGGGTTTAAAAATAGCATAATCTGGAACAGATTGGAACAACAGCTCATACGGAGATTTATTTTCCAGCGTAGGTGATGACAACCAGTTAATAACATAAACTGCAGTGTTAAATGCCTCAAACCATAAAATTGCAGGCGCAGAAGCATGGAATAGCATAGAAAGGCCGATTTCAGTGATATGCCTGTGCTTTCGTTCAGCTCGACCATTTTGCTGTGGAGTATACGGACAAGAAATACGATGAAAGATTCCATGTTGAATCATAAAATCAGCAACGCGTTTATTCGCAAATTCAGTTCCCCCATCAGACTGAAACACCTTCAGAGACCGAGAAAATTGCATACAAACAAAGGTGTAAAATCGAACCAATACATCATAAAACTCAGATTTCGCACGCAATGGATAAAACCATGAGAATCGAGAAAAATCATCAACAAACACAACATAGTAACAAAACCCGGCAGAGGAAGTAACAGGGGCAGGTCCCCACAAGTCACAGTGTACTAGATCAAGCACAGAGGAAGCACGTTTTTCATTTAAAGAGAAAGATAATTTTTTGCTCTTAGCCAACTGGCAAGGCTAACAAACAGTAGGGTTAGGCAATAAGGACGTAACAGACAAGTGTCCTAATTTATTTAATAAAGAAATAACACCAAAGGAAACATGTCCTAGGCGTAAGTGCCACAAATTAAAACTAGCTCTCAAATCTTTAGGGTGTAGGGCAACAACCAAAGCCGAGCAACCTTTCTCCAGTACATAAAGGCCTTTTTCACACTTTTCCTGAGCCAGAGTTTCCTTTGTGACTCGATTCTGAATAACAAAAACTTATCAGAGAAGACAACATCAACATTATTATCTGAAGTCAACTTACTAATAAAAAAGAGATTTTTAGTGATATTCGACACAAACAAAACATCCGACAAATTAATATCAGGAGAAAGAGTAGTCGAACCAACATGAGAAATAGTAAGGGATGTTTCATTACCCACAGTAATAGCACCATTACCGGAATATGGATTGAGTGCTTTATGTGAGCGGAAGCGCAGGAATCAACAAACCAATCGGAGACTGGATTAGTTTGAGACACGTGGCAGGAAGCATTGATTACGTGCGCCAGGTCTGCCGAGGAAGAATATGGGGACAGTTGCTTTGAGTCTGCAGTTGCAAGAAGCGGGGGCACTTATCAGCAAAGTGCTCCCCTCGGCATAACTAACAGCGGGGCGTGAACTGTCGTCGACCGCCACAGTTACCACCCCGACGCTGTGAACCAGTGAAGCCACCCCCACGGGACCTGTTCTGCCTAACAACACGAGCTCCATCGAGGCTGGAGCCAGATGCAACGAACGCGTCTTGAGGCGGAACTGATCCCTCCATGGACTTGGTCATTAAGTCAAACTGCACGGCTTGATGGAGGAGATCACAAAAACATGGGACGGTATGCATGCCCATTCTAGTGTCCGCAAAGTTGGAGAAGGAATGGCCTAGCTTTCGAAGAAACCAGTGGCTCTTGTCATTTTCATCCGCTGGTTTTTGGATGGCGGAGAGCTGATCACAGAGGGATTTAAAACGCCGCCCATACTCCGCAACGGATTGACCATCACGGCGAAAAGACAAAAGTTTTTCCAGGAGTTGAATCGCACGGGATGTGGAAGCATTGGCGAAGGCCGACTCTAGGGCCATCCATGCCGAGCGAAACGTATTGCAGTCAAGGACCTCGGCCATGGCTTCATGCTCTAGGGTTGCGTAGAGCACGCCTAGGAGTTTCTGGTCACGCAAAAACCAGAAGGAGTATGCTGGATTCGGGGTTTCCACGCGATAATCAGCGGTGATAATTTTGGCAGGAGCCTCGGTGTATCCGTCGATGAGATCCATGAACTCAAAAGTGGTAGCCATGGAGAGAAATTGGCGTTTCCACATCAAGTAAGTAGAGGTTGAAAGCTTGATCTGGATCATAGCAGTGGTTTGAGAAGAAGGTGTTTGGATCGGAGCAACCATGGTCCAAGAAGAAGAGAGATCCAGTAGAAGAGAAAAGGGTGGTGGGGGGTGTCGGTGATTGCTGGAAACGGACAAGAAGAAGAGAAAGAACAGCAGGAGAAAAACGTAGGGTTATGATGATAGGCTGATACCATGTAATGATGAATATGCGATCATTACTAATGAGTGATGAGAGGAGATTCTCATTATATACACAAAAGATTACAAACGTGTACAACAATAAGATCCGTAAATTATGGATCAAACCAATCAAAGAATAATATCTACAAGGTAAGTTAACTATGTCCTTTATTTCCTTTAATACTTTCTTTACTTGCAACCTTCTTCGAAGAATCTTTACTTGATTCACCCTTTTGAGGATAGAAACTTTGTACATCAGCATACTTCTTTGCTCCACGCCTTTGCAATTTGGATTAGACTTTTGATGTAAGTTGATAAGCATCATTAAGCCTCCACAATTGCTGCATCTCGACTTTATCTCTGATCAAAGTTTTAAGCCCATTAACATATCTAACAACGAGTTTTTCTTCAGATTCTTGGTTGCTAACTCTTGCCATCAATTTGTAGAATTCCTCGGAATAATCCGTCATACTTTTGTTACCTTACTGTAAAGTATTGAATTGAACAAAAATACTTTGAGCAAAATCTACTGGAAGAAAGTTCTCACGAAGCCTGACCTTCATTTTCTCCCAAGAATCAATTTTGGATTTTCCTTTGCGTATCCTGATTTCTTGCGTCTTATCCCACCAAAGTGATGCATATCCTCGAAGCCGAGTAGCGATGAGCTTAACTTTCTATTTCTCCATGATGTTTTTGAACTCTAAAAATTTCTCCACCGCACTGAGCCAATCAAGGAATTCATCCGGCCGAAGACGACCATGAAATTCCGGTATGTCCATCTTTATAAACTCAATAGAGAGAGCGAACCTTGAGAAGTTGTTAACTTCTCTGTTGCCGAAAGTATTTTCATACTCTGATTCATCGCTGGAATAACCATGGCCTAAACTACGCTCGCTTCTGGCTTCCCGACGATCAAGACGTATGGTTAACTCCTCAACTTGCCTTTGAAGTGCCTGAATTATAGCATCTCGTTCGTCTTCAATATTTTCCATATTTTCTCTACCACGTCCGCCTCTACCTCCCCTTGCTGCCATAGCCAAAGGATGAGAATACCAAGAGCGTATGCTGGCTCTGGATACCAAATGATGAGGGGTGATAACAAGGAAAAGAGAAGAAAGAATATAGGATGCAAAATTCGACTCCCAAGTTAGGATAAACAAGATAATGAGAATTCTATTCTCAATCTTGATACAATATTCATAATATTCTAACAATCATAATCTTCATGATATATGCTCTAACTCTCCATTACTTTAGGTATTTATAGGAGAAAAAGTAAAGAGGCCCAATAAATGGAACAACCTTTAAACTACCAACATAAATGAAAATTAAAAGTTATAGGCCAAAAGTTGAACAGATTTGTAACGGCCATAACTCTCTACATTCTTGTATTAATATGGTCATTAATATATGGATAGAAAGGTAGTTGAGCTGGCTTTCCAACGCCACCAATGAAGCATTAATCACACGTCTGTGGAGAAAGTTATGATAGAGACACTGAACTATAGCTGATTCATCAAATTTGTCCTACATCATAATTATTATCAAATAATTCTCCCTCAATCAAGCACTTGTTAATCCACCAAATTGATGATTAGTATGATTGCAGTGGACCCCTTGATTTGACTCTTATCAATTTCTCCCATGCTGAAAATAGCATTGTCCATAATGCTGGAATCTGGAAATTGACAAGGGACTTTAATTGTGTTGTTATATGGAAGGGGTGATGATGACTCGGAGCTAATTCTGGTGGATGAAGAGGATGAATCTGGTAACGTAACTTTAGAATAACTCCATCACCTCTTTGAAAATTCACCTCTCTTTGATGTCTCTTTGCTGTCCGCTCCATATGTTGTTGAACTCTTGTGAGATTTTTTTTTTCAAAATCTATAGTTCATTATCAAGTTGGAATGATTCTTCCGCTATTTCTTTTACAAATATTTCTCCAGGTAAGAATTGGTGTAAAGTTGGAGGAGAAGCAAAACAACGTAATGGAATAATGAGGCCATCAACTGAAAACTGAGCCGTCCCTAAATCAGGAATGAGTGATTTAACTTGTTCGGCTGTGAGTTGAACATCATTATTGGCTATGGTCCAGATGAGGGTACCTTCATGGAGACGGCTTTGAGTGTACGTTTCTCCGAGGTTCCTGGGTTGAGAATCTTCATCACTCAGATTGGCTCCTTCTTTTTTTAAGAGTAAGGAGAGCATCTCCTTATATTGTCCAATTTGTCGAGCCTAGATTCTTGCTCCCAGACTATGTTAATAAGTGAACTAACATTTCTGTCAATCAAAACCAACTTCTTCTCTATCCTCTCGAATCGATTCTCTATCCTCTCAAATCAATTCTCCAAACTCGCACTCATTCTAGTTTATCCGATAGGTTGGACCAAATTGTAAGGCATATAAGCTAGGAAGCCCTAACTTCACCTAAAACCATGGCTGAAGGTGAAGGGTTGACCCCCATTTATATGCCTTTCTACACTTGCGTATGGAACCGTTATGGGACATCATAACAGTTTTACCTCAAAATTTCCCCGAATTACTTATTTATTCTACATTCAAAATTTCAACTTTAATGGTGGTGTAGATGGACGCTTTTGCATGATGCTTTCTTTCTTGTCTGTAGCTTCTGATTTTAAATATATAGGTGAATAGATATGCATTCTCTAGGGGTCAAGATTCAATAGAGAATCACAGGAAGTATGGAGCTAACCTTGAGGTACTGCACATTGATTTTTTTTTTATCTATTGGCAGTATTCTTGGTTAATAAGTGTTGCCTAATGTTGAATTTCTCTGCCCCTTGAAATCTTGCATCAAGAGAACTTGCCAGTTATAACTTATTGTTAATCTAATAACTTGAAATGTACACTCTTAAACAAGAAGAAACTGCTGAAATATTTTCTTTCATAAGTTTTATCCCCAACATTAAATATATTTGTTTATTGATGTTTAGTTGTTGTTCCAGTCATGTTTGATCTTAAACATATAATACTAAGAGTTTTGATCCTACTGTAAATATTGTTCATATAATTATACAATCATCTTAACCAGAAAACAACTTGTTGGTTAAATGTTGTATTTTAAGCATAGAAATGATTGTTAATATCATTGTTGAGCTATGTAGATTAGATCCAGCCATCCTCCACCTATGATTTTTGTGAATTTTTTCATATACTTGCATTGATGTCATGAATTCTCCTCTCTCCTACTCTGTTCAGGTAGATATACCCTTTAAATATCTTGGGTTTTTCTTGGAAGACGATGCAGTACTTGAACACATCAGAACGATAAGCAATATTACACACTATGTGTTCTTTTCAAGGAGTGTACACTGCATTTTTAAATCTAATCAAAGCTATTTTCTTACACAATCAACATAATGCTAATTTTATGATTGAACAGGAGTATGGAACTGGACGTATGCTAACTTGAGAAGTTAAGAAACAGCTTATTAAAGTTTTAACTGATCTTGTTGAAAGACACCGCAGGGCCAGAGCTGCTGTGACTGATGAGGTACTATACTTCATGCGTTTACTATTATTATTGTTGTTGTTGATAATGAAAGATCTATGACTATCTCAAACTTATTTTACATGTTTTGTTCATACCCTAAAAATTCTTCATTATATATACTGTATTAGATCCACATTTAAATATACATGTCATGTCATGGCCAATATTTTGAGAAAGAAACCTTAAATAAATCTAACTTACAAGAAATGAGGGTATTCTGTTTCATTTCTTGCAGCTGAATATATGATCCTATCCACTTTCTGAAGTGTAATTGAGTCTTGCAAATTAGTTTTTTCATCAATCCTAATCTAATCTGTATTTGAAGTTTCAATGTTCTCAGATGTTTTGTGTCTTTAACCATTGTTAAATTTATTTATTATCAACTTGTCACTTATGTTCAATGTAATATCCCGACATTTTTATGTATAATTAAATCATGATAGTTGTATTTTTATTTAAAGATATTAAACTTTTAGTTATTTTAAAAGTGTGAAAATGGCTGCGGGAATAAAATATGTTGTATATTTCATTCAGGGAATACTCCCAATATATACAGTGTACAAGAAGGATATATATGTACATGATACACTTATCAATCTACAGCACAATCCCTATAATTAAGGAATTAATTTATTCCTTGATATAAGGAATTGATTTATTCCTTGATACGCCCCCGCAAAATTGACGTGCCATCTGCCACAGAAATTTTGGATCGAAGTTCAAAAAACCGAGCTCGAGATAACGGCTTGTGAGTAGATCAGCAAGTTGATCGATAGTACTAACATATGCAACCTAGAATATACCTTTGCTCGAAAGGTCCTGGACGAAATGAAGATCCAATGCAATATGCTTCATCCTCGAATTCATGATTGGATTCAATGAGAGGCATGTAGCACCCAAATTATCGCATAAGAGTTTCGGCGATACCGTAAGTGACAGTCTTATAATTATCTCCGGGAATAATTAAAAATCCAGCAAACTTCCACTGCTGTGGAGTCTAATGCTCTATATTCAGCCCCCGTGGAAGATCTTGCCACTCCATGCTGTTTACGAGATCTCCAAGATATTGGCGCCGAGTCTAGAAAAATGATATAGACAGATGTTGATTTCCCATCAGATATGTTACCCCCAAAGTCTGAATCAGAGTACGCCGAGAGTGTTAAGGAGGTGGGTATTCGAAGCAACAACCCATGATGTAAGGTGCCCTTTAAGTATCGAAAGATACGTTTTAACATGAAGCAAATCCAAAGCAGTGGGTTTCGACATAGACTGGGCCAATTTATTAACTGCAAAAGAGATATTGTCAGATATTGTAATCCGCCAATTGCGCTACGATATTCAGAGGGATTTATAGAACCAGAAATAGATAATGGAGCGGAAGTAGGCATCGGGGTTGTGACAAGTTTCGAGTTATCCATATCTTGACGTCGTAGAAGGTCAATGGTGTACTTATATTGAGATAATAGCAAGCCTTCTCTACAACGAGCCACTTCAATCCCCAAAAAATATGTTAGAGGTCCAAGATCTTTTAACATGAACCGGGATCGAAGGTGTGTGATAAGAGACGTGAGCATAGTTGATGGTGACCCAGTGATGATGATGTCATCTACATAGACAAGAACTAAGAGATGGACCGTTTTATTTTGCAATATAAATAAGCTATGATCTGACTGAGACTGCCGAAAGCCAAACTGAAGTAGTGCCGAACTGAGTGTATGATACCAAGCCCTAGGTGCTTGACGAAGATCAGAAAGAGATTTCCACAGTTTACAAACAAAGGCGGGATGTGCAGAATCCACAAAACCTTGTGGCTGCTCCATGTACACAGGGCTGTCAAGATTTCCATGTAGAAAAGCATTGCTCACATCGAGTTGCCGTATTTCCCAATTATGAAACAAGGCCATTGTTAACACTGTGCAGATGGTGACTGGCTTTATTACTGGGCTGAAAGTTTCAAGAAAGTCCACTCCAGGGCATTGATGGAAGCCTTTGGCTACAAGTGTGGCTTTATATCTTTCTATTGATCCGTCTTATTTCCTCTGTACTGCAAACACCCATTTACAGCCAACCAAATTGCAATTGTTAAGTTTAGGAACTAGGTCCCATGTACCATGCGAGGAGAGAACAGTGATTTCTCAGCCATGACTGTACGCCAATGTGGAACTTTGAGAATTTGTGTGGCTGTTGAAGGTATTGTCTCATCAGGTAGAGGGTGTTTAGTAGTCACATGCACCACTGGTCGGAGAGAATCTGGCAAGTCAGTATTGAATCCTTCAAGGCGTCTGGATATATGTCGTTATCTTTGGACTCGTCGTGGAGAGGTACCCGAAGGAGTGGGTATTCTAGTATCATCATCCTCAGTAGCATCCATGGGAATTGTGGTAGTAGACTCATTTTGAGTAGACGATGGTTTCATTACACCAAGAGGCAAAGTGCTCAGAGATGAGTCATCATGCGCCTCGATAATTGTTGTAGATCAGTCACTGCATTTTCTTGAAATTGAACATGCCAACTGATTAAGATTTTCCTTGTTACCAGATCATAACATTTATATGCACTTTGTGTAAGTGAATACCCTACGAAAATACAAGCCCGAGATGATGGTTCGAGTTTTGTAGAGGTATATGGCTTCAACCATGGATAACATACACAACCGAAAACCCGTAATTTCCTGTAATTAGTTCTGCGGAACAAATCTTCAAATGGACTCAGTAAATGTAGTATGGGAGTGGGCAACCGATTAATCAAATAAACTGCAGTTTGAAATGCGAAGGACCAGAATGCAGGAGGCAACTTAGCATGATGTAAAAGGGCTTTACCAGTCTCAACTATGTGCCTATGTCTCCGTTCAACAAGACCATTCTGTTCTGGTATGTGTGGAGCTGATGTGAGCCATTGAATGCCATTGTCTTCAAGGTAGGGACGGAGAGCTAAAAATTCTCCTCCATTGTCACTGTAAAAATTTTTTATCTGCCAACCAAATTGTTTTTCTGCCACAACTTTAAATTTTTGAAAGATCTCTTTAACATCAAATTTATGTATCAACGGAAACATCCAACAATACTTTGTAAATGAGTCTACAAATAACAAATAATATCGAAATCCAACAATGGACACCGATGTGGGTCCCCAGATATCAGCATATAGATAATGAAATGGGTGTGTGGCAATCAGTGATGATGTAGAGAATGACAACTTGTGTGTTTTGCACGAAAGACAAGAATCACAATTTAAATTTGAAACATCAGAGTTATTCAATGGTAGACCATGTTGAGAAACAAGCAAGCTACTAATACGGCGAGATGGATGTCCCAACCTTGAATGCCAAGTATGAAAATTGGTACGCAGACTAATAGAATTAAAATTTGCATAAAATGAAGGAGAGCATGATAAGCGATACATGACATTCTCACATTTGCCTTGTGCTAGCAGCGTCCCCGTACTGCGATCCTTCACAACAAACAGATTAGGAAGGAATTCCACAGATACATTATTAGAAGCAGTAAACTGATGAACAGACAATAAATTTGTTCGGCTGAAGGAACATAGAGAACATCAGATAATTTAAAGTGACGAGATGGTGAATGTAATGAGGTGCTACCAGTGTGAGAAATTGGCATATTATAACCATCTGTTAGATGAACTTCCTCTGTTCCATCATATTCCGAGTGCAGCGAGAGATTTCCCAAATTATTTGTGATATGATGGGAGGCGCCAGTCTATAAGCCATGAGTTTTGTGGTGGTGCAGATGGGGATCGAGTCATGTTTACCACAGGTTGTTGAGATGTTGAGGGGAGCCGCCAACAATTTTTGGCTGAATGACCAGGTTTATCACACCACTGGCACACAATCTTGCCACTGAAATTTAGCGATTGTGGATTATAATTGAATCCTTGGGCTGGACGAGGGTTATTGCGAGAGCCTCCACCACGGCCGCCTCTAGACGATATTTGTCCAGTATGCTAGTTTTTACACTTTTGTTGTTGGATAAAGTTGGCCGAGACTGTCAAGTCCGGTTTCGTGTCTTCAAAGGCATCGAGATATTTCTCTTGCGCAGTCAGAAGATCCATCAACTCTTGGAAGGTGAGAGATGAAGGTTTCGGACTAAGGCCGCCGAGGACATATAAGGTAAAGTCATCGTCAGAGACTGGAGAATCAATCATAGCTAATTCGTCAGCCTTTGCCTTCATCGAGTGCAGATATTTGGTAGCTATCTTCTCCGATTGGAGATCACCTTTCAACTGCATGACCCTAGCCCTAGACTTGCTTGCAAAAATAGCATGTAACCCATCCTAAACTTCAGCGGATGAGCCATAGGAAGTGACATATGGTGCAACGGAATCTGTCAATGAACTTTGAATGAAAGCCAAGACAAGTTGATCTTGGCGGAACCATGCCTGTAGGAATCCTCGGTGGTCGCTGGTTTTTTTCTAACCATCTACGTACTCGAGCAGATCGTGACCGTTGAGAATGGCAGACACGAGTGATTTCCATTGGGGAAAGTTTGATCTGGTGAGTTTGTGAGAGGTGGGGAAGGGGGCTGTGATCACCACAACAGGGTTGGTGGAAGTAGTCTCTTGGCCATCGTTGATGAAGAAACTCAAAAGGAAGAAAAATAATAATAATAAATGAATAAAATTTAGAGATGGAAGCGTGTAGATGCGGATGTGGATCGAAGAGAAGCTGATACATGTTAAACGACCACCTCATCTAAAATCTTAAACTGATAGATAGTTGAATCGTTTAATACTTAATCAGGTTACTTTAAGATAGATAGTTGAATCGTTTAATACTTAATCAGGTTACACTCTAACACGCCCCCTCACATGCAGACTTGCATGTGGAATTTTCTCATAAATGTGTGGCGGTGAAGTTTGAACCCTACACATTTGTTAACCATGGGGTCTGATACCATGTGAAAATGCTGCGGGATTAAAATATGTTGTATATTTCATTCAGGGAATACTCACAATATATACAGTGTACAAGAAGAATATATATGTACATGATACACTTATCAATCTACAACACAATCCCTATAATTAAGGAATTAATTTATTCCTTGATATAAGGAATTGATTTATTCCTTGATAAAAAGAGTTCAACTTTAAATCCCCTTTTAATTTAGGGTTATAGAGTAAAAATGAGCCTAAGCCCAAGTTCAATAATTTCAAGTCTAATTTATTTGTAAAGCAACCTTTTATGTAAATTCTAATTTTTTCTTCAGTCGGGTCCCGAAGATTATCCATATTGCTAATAGATTATACTCTCTCCATCCCATAGTTAAGTTCACCGACACTGTAGATACGGAGTTTAAGAAAAGTTATTTTTTGACCAATTTTATTGACTTTTTAGGGGTATTGTGGTATTTTTAGGTGATAAATAAATTATAAAGTATGTTATGTGTGTTAGGTGAGAGTGATATTTTTGAAATTAAGATAACTTTTGAGGTTGTTGATTAATGTGAAGTTTCCTTTTTTGGGTGGTGAACATAAGTGTGAGACGGACGAAAACGGAAAGTGTGAACATAAGCATGAGACGGAGGGAGTATTGTTTTTAGAGAGGGAACAAATATTTTGTATATGTTACTTGTAACAAAATCTTGCTCATCAATACTGTGCTTAGCATGTGTATTTCTAATTATTTATGTATCAGGACTCAAATGACCCAAAACTTCTAATCTTATAACATCTAATTATAATTCCATCAAGTAATCTGTTTTTAGGTTATTTATATTTTTGGAGTGTAGTGAAGGTGTTATTTCTTGGATGATACGAATACATACAAGGGAGAAATTTCTTGGAATAAACACTCCGATTAGGAATTCTTGATTGGCTAGAATATTTGGTGGACAAATGCAATATTCTCTGCCATTGTTGCCTAGTTTTTTTTTTAATTATTTTTTAATGTGATGATCTAATTGCATTTAGCCTAAGATGTACTTTGTCATTATCTTGTGATGAGTTTACGATTCCATTGCATTGCATTGCTGCAGATGGTTGATGCGTTCATGGCAGTTCGCCCACTCTCGAATATGTTCAGCTAAACTGATGAGCTTCTTAATATCTGGTGGAATATGGATGCTCATTGAAAAGAGTTAACGAATGGTGTGAGTTTTTCTGCGATTTTTGTCCTCCATTTAAATGATGTACCTGGAATATGATGAAAAGTGTCTTCACTATCACATTTTTTATGTTGGATCAGTGGTTCAATAATCTACTCCCTTCATTCCAAGAAATACTGCACACCTCTTTCCGGCATAAAAATTAAGAAAGTAATAATTTTTAGGGAGTATTATGATAATTTTTGGTAATAAATACTCCCTCCGTCCCACAATACCCTTCATCATTTCCTCATTTGTTTGTCCCACAAAACTCTTCACCTCCCAAAAAAGGAAATATCACTTTATCCAACCACCCCAAAAGTTACATTAATTTCAAATTTGTCACTACTTTTTCACACACACATCATTACTTTATACTTTTTTATCACCTAAAAATACTACAATACTCTCCAAAGTCAATAAATTTGGTCAAAAAGAACAACTTTTCTTAAACAACGTGGAATAATAAAGGTGAAGCGTTTTATAGGACAGAGGGAGTAAATGATAAAGTATGTTAAGTGAGTAAGGGAGTGGTGATTTTTTTTTAAATAAAGTGAATGAGGAAAGATGATTGTATTTGACTTTTTACTTTTTTTTTGAAGATGCAAACTTTTGTGGGACAACCCATAAAAAGTGTGTCTGCCATCTGAAATGCGACGGAGGGAGTAGTTCTTTAATTTATATTTGTCGTACTACATGTTATAAGGAATAGTTCATGAAAAGGGTATCACATTTTCATGATATGGCATCCCTTTTTGAAAACATATGACTTGTTATTCATTTCATTAAAGTCGTCTCGTAAACTGGTCTCACCGAGGAGTAGCTCTTGTTCATTACTGTTGGAAAATGGATGATTTTCCGCGAGATCAAGTTATGAGTTGACCGAAATCCAAATGAATTGCCATGTTGAGTTTGAATATATCATATAAAGTCACAGAATATTACATAATTATACAGGGTATACACAACCTCAAGATTCACACACATATAATACCAGATTAATTAATCTACATTTTAATCCTAAAAACTGTACTCTTTTGTTAAAACTAAGGAAGAAAATGGGATGAACTATAGGCTCCATCTCTTGTTTCCCCTTTCTACACGGAAATACCAAATCCATACACTGAACATCTCATTCCAATGAAGACCCAAAACATCCTCATAGTATATCAGTACCTATGGCAAGAAAACAAATTAATAAGCTGTATTTCCACATATGATTGATAAGCCTTGTCTGAATCCCACGTTGCATGTCTTGAAATCAATCATTAATGCACACATTAATCTTGACAACGATCGATAAATATATATAGTCTCAAACTTGTACCTCTTCTACACACCTTATGGCATCCCTCATTTCCATCCGTTTCTCAACCTCACTTTCAGTGCACAAAGCTCCGATTTCCAGCAACCTTTCCATCTGTTGAACTGAAGTCGTCGTGTTGGCGATCTCAGGATCAATGAGATCCCCTATTCTACCCTGGGGAATGGCTTCTCTCACCCACTGAACCAAATCAGTTCCACCCTTCTGGTTGTTGAGGTACTGTGATGGGAATTTTCCTGTCATTATTTCAAGAATGACTATGCCTAGACAGTAGACGTCGCTCTTCGGATACAGCTGCTGATACACCACGGCTTCCGGAGATTTGTAGGCGAACAACGCTTGCAAAGACTGAGGGCTGCTGATGAGAGGATGCAAAGCGTAGTCTGTGAGAAGCGGCTCCAAGTTGTCGGAGAGAAGAATGTTGCTGGATTTGAGATTGCCGTGGTGAAGCTCGTAGTGTCCGAATTCTGTGTGGAGGAATCCCATCCCTCGAGCCACCCCTTTTATTATTTTCAGTCCAGTGGCCCAATCCAGAGCTGAATGTTCATTCCCACGATCACCTGCATGCATGCAACAATTAAGTTAAGGTTATATTGCATGTAAATTAATTGTCACTATTGTCATAGTTGTCCAATTTTAATTATTTGGGATAAGCAAATATGAGTTATTTATTTTTTATTTATAAAGTAGAATATTAAAAGGGTATAGGATGTTTGGTGTTATATTTCTTGTCACATGCATTAGATGAGCGATGCATACATAATTCGAATTCATGTATCATCTTGGTGTAACATCTCATGTATGACACGTTGAATAAATGAAATGTAGGAGAGTGGGATAAATTATACTCTCAAGGGAAAATATTAACCCTAAGACAATGGTTTCATTTCCTTCACCCTTAAATGTTAATCATATATTGAGTGACACAATACACAGTGGCTCAAGAGATCCGATCGAAACACCTTAAGGATGATATTTTTCTTTTAAGTTATGGTATTAATATTCTCATCAATGATTACTAATATGAGATGTAACATTACAATATAATAAAAGACTAAGAGAAGTTAGAGAAGTATACTAGTGAAAAGGAGTTAAATTCTTTTTTTTCCAATAACAATAGATCATTTTGTTTCTGTCCAAAAAAACAATATTTTCTTTCAATATAGTCCCATGACTATAAAAAAAAATGTTTGATTTTATACTTTTTCCCGTCTAAAATGAGACTAAAATAAATTTTTTTAAGTAATTACGAGATTAAGTTGAAAATTACTCCCTCCGTCCCAAAGACATTGACACACATTTCTTTTTAGGTTGTCCCACAAAATTGACATATTTCATTTTTAAGAATATGAGACCCATACAAAAACAATTTATTTATTTACATGGACCCACACACCCATCACACTCATTACTAATACAACTACCCACTACAGATTAAATATTATTTCTCTCACTTCACTTTACATTAAATTATTATACTCCTTAATCTCCGTGCCCAAAAAAAATGTGCCAATACTTCCTGGACGGAGGGAGTATATTTTTTTGGAATGAAAAAAATGAATTTAACTATGTGAGAAGGGAGGAAATATTATATATGTCTAAAGTGTAATGTACCGTGTAGAAGAAACAAGAGGCTTCCTTTAGGAACAAACTCATTAACAAGTAACTTCTCTTCTTTCCGGTAATGGTAAGCCAACGGCGGCAATATATTCCGGTGTCGTATCCTCCCCAACTTCCTAATCTCACTCTCAAACGCATCTCTATTCAGCTTATTCATATCTCTCATTCTCTTCACAACCACAGAAAGCCCATTCGACATCACTGCCTTGTACGCCGATCCCATCCCACCACTCCCAAGCACCCCCGCCGCCGCCTTCATCAAATCCTGCAACCCAAACACCCCTTTCTCCTCATTTATCACCACCAGATCATTGCTCGGTCGCCCGTTGTTCGACCCCTCTCTTCGCTTCGACGACCGGCTACCGGCCTCACTGTAACCAGCTCCCCCTCTCCTGCTCGAGCTGTTGGTCCTCCTGGTTGAGCTAGGAATGTGCACTGCCACCACCTGATCGTCCAGATTATCCTTCGCCAATACCGTGAACCTCTCCTCATGCTTTTTAGGCTTAAACAGTATCGTCATCAACAGTACGGCCACCACTATGGCCAAAATAACCCATTTTGTCCTCATCGAACTTGCCACCTCCTCCTCGGTAGGTGTCTCCTCCGAAGGAGGCTTACATGTTTTGGAAATAACCGGACCGCAGAGGTCCGGATTTCCCTCGAACGCCTTGGCGGTAAACTTCGCCATGGCGGGAGGGATTTCTCCTTCCAGCTTGTTGTATGATAGGTCAATTGTCTGCAGGGATTTCTGCTCGAACGGAGGGATAGGTCCGGAGAACTCGTTTCTTTATAGTAATATTTCTATGACACTGTCCAAAATTTTCAACGACTCCGGTATTTTACCGGAGAAGTTGTCTCCGAGCTGGAGCATTTTTAGAGACCCCATTTTGTCGAAAAAATCCGGGGGAATTGTGCCAGAGAAGTGATTGGACGAGAGGAATAGTGACTTGATGGATGTGAGACGATTGAATTGTGGAATGAGACCAGAATAGGAGTTGTTTTCCAAGCTTAGAAATCTCAGGGATTGCAAGTTCCCCCAGGCCTGAATATCCATGTCAGGACCATCGCCATGCAGGCCGAGGTTCATGAGGAGTATGGCGGAGACGGCCTTTCCGCCGGTGTCGCTGCAGTCGACACCGCGCCAAGGCTTCCGCCGGTCGCATGGATCGGTGTCTTTAATCCAGATGGAATCAAGGGAGGAGGAGTCTTTCAATGAATCCTTGAATTTGAGGAGGTGGACATCCTCTCCTATGGAGGAGAGACAGGGTGTGATGAGGAGAGAGAGGAGGAGGAGGAGGCGAACAGCGGCAGCGGCGGTCGTTATCGGTGTCATTGAATGGTGGGGCTGAGCTGATGATACAGCTGCCGCTGTTCGGAGAGGTTGGAATTCTTTTTTGAGCAATGAGTTTGTGTAGTTTTCCTTGTTTTGGGGCTGGAATGATGTGTCATCATTCTATGGTGTAATTTTGATACTAGTATAGCTAAATTGGCTGGAATTGGACTAAGATTGGTGATGGAATTTCTAGTATCTTAATTATTTCTAACTTATGAGTTTTGTTGTGATGGAAAGAGAGGTTGAGCTTTCATTGACTTTGTCAAATGCAGAACCAGAGATTTGCGGTGTGAATCATTGCTATACCTATCTTATGCTTGTTATAAATTTACTCAAAATAGCAATTTTGATGTGCAATATAAGAAACAAGAGTGTTTCTTGAGACACTTTAATGGCTGACACTGTTTTAATTTTTTCATGTTTTGTTATTATTTCTTTTTATTGGAAATGCTGTAGATTTTCATATATCCAAATAATTGTTAATGAAATAGCTTAATTTGATATAGTAATCACTCTTCATTGATCAAACATAATTTTTTATTAAAAAAAAGTTTTGTGAGAAACCGTCTCACAGCGAGACCATTTTAATTTTTTTTATTAGTTATGACTTTTCGTCAAAGATGTTATCATATTTTTTATATTTTGTGAATTGTTACTGAAATAGTTCAATTTGTTGATTATCATTTTTCAACGATAAGATATTACTCTATTTGTTAAGAATGTTATCATTTTATCTCACAAAAGTCATTCGTGAGACGGTATGATAAAAATTAATTTTATGTGTTTATATAGTATATAGGTTATTCCATTTTGATTATTGCATGATTTCAACTGTGTTTGTGCAGTTTTATGCTTAAAAGTTTATATTCTAGAACTTCATGGGTATTGTTGAGATTATACAAATTTTAGGCCTATTTGAAGTTAAATTGAAGTGCAATATGTGAAGAGGAGTTGATGACACGAGGAACACTTGAATTGGACTCCGGAGTATCAAATTGGGCCAACACAAAGATGAAAGTGAATAATCGATCCAACTTGGACTAAGTAAAAGGCTACTAAATTGAGTAGAGAGAGAGAGAGACGAGTTTCATGTTGTAAGCCAAATGAAGAGCTAACAATCGACATTTACAATTCCTACCTATCATTTGACGAGCTTGAGTGCAAAAACACGCCTAATAGTCGTTATCTCTTAGCTACCGATCATTAGTGATCAACGAGGAAAAGTCGTGAGCAAGGTATGTAGCTAACGATCATTAATGGTTGAGAGTGTAAATTCACACATTTCAAAGTCAAATTTATACCTTTTTGTTGGAATTATTGATTGGCTTTAAATTCACTCAAAAATTAAATCAATTTTATGGCTTTATTTGAATAATTAAGTATGATTTTACTTGTTAAATCTATAAATTGCTGATTATTTGGAAAAAGGGTATTTTCGTAATTTTTGAAGAAAATGGATGATTTTGAGGTAAATATGGATTTTAGAAATGAAGAGAAAGAAGTGGGAGAAAACTACGCTCAATTTAGAGTTAAAACTAGCGAGAACGGACCAAAATAAGAATTACTTGAGAATTTAGCAGTTTTAGTCCATAGGACATGTTTAATTTGCAATATGGTCCCATTGTTTGCTCTTTTAGTCCAAAAAGATTTTTTCTTTGCAAATTTGGTTCCAAAAGTTTAAAACCTACATATTTGGTCTCATATTCAATTGCACTTGTAATCCCATAAGAATTTCAAATTATATATTCATCTCGAATTATCCTGTATTATATTAAAATAAATGATGAAATGATTGAACGTGAGTTAATCTACCTAATTCGCAAGACATTTTTTTTTATATTTTCTTTACAATTTCACAATGTACATTTATTTTCTCATGTAATATATACTAAATTGATTTCATCCTCATGAATTGATCTAGTCATGTTCGGTTAATCATTAATCAACAATCACGTAAGAGTGCTTTCAAATGTAGAATATTATTTAAAAATGTAATAATGAGAAAAGTAATATTTACCTTTATTATAAAAAAAACATTTTGTAGTAAAGAAAATATATATAAAAAGATATAAAAATAATAAGATAATTTTCGTGGGATAACAGATCTTTGTATAATTCATACTACAAGCAATTAAAGAAAATATTAAAACTATTATAAATTGGGTCAGTTATAATTGACGGAGAATGTAGGTACGTATTTATTCATGTAACTTTGCATACAGTATCGATCATCAATCTTAAGAATTGCATAAATCATACTACAATCATTTCATTATCCTATATTCATTAAGTTAATATCGTATGATATAAATAGTTTGGAATGAATTAATATATAATTTGAAAATTTTATGGGATCACAAATCACAAGTGCAACTGAATGAGACCAAATTAGACATGCATGCCGGTTCGAAATTGCCGGTTTAGATTCCGAATCGCCATTTCCGGTTCCAAAAAATGTGAAATCGGAACCGAACCGGCCATGCTGCGGTTTCGGTTTGGTTTTTGAACCGTCGGTTCTTTTTTTAAAATTTTTTTTACAGAATTAAATTCATTTTTTTAAAGTTTTTTTTAGATAATGGGAATTGGAATTTTGTATTATTCAAAATTTTTAATAATTCAATTTATTAAAAATTAAATTGGAAGTTTGAGACTTTGAGTTGATTAAATTGAACTTGTTGTTGAAGACTTGAAGCGTTGAAGTTTGAACTTTAATTTGAATTTGTAATTTTTGCTATTATTATTTAAAAAATATCATTTGAACTTTGAAATAGATAAATGATAATTATCTTATAAAACATAATAAACATTTATAATTGCTAGAGTAAGATGATAACATATTAACATTGGCTTGTCCATTGTCATTATAATAAAATCTTACAATTTCAATTTACAACAACAATAAAAAAATTTCATTATACAAATTACAATCCAAAAAATAAAAGAGGGGAAAAAAGGGACTAGAGTTTAAATTTAAGTTTCAACTTGAATATCAATCAACTTAAAACTTAAATTTAAATTGTCTACGTATCCCCAAAAGGAATCAAAGTCACGTAGTTCTCGTAACTTACCTTTACTTACCTTGGCGGACGGTGGTCGGGTGGTAGCTTCTTTTTTGTCAATCTCACTCTCCTTTAGTATTGATGTCTTTATCTATCACTTATTCATCATTTTTGTTTTGACTTCGTTCTTGCTTTTTACCAATCATCAAACAAATATAGATTTTCTAAAATTTTAACACTTAAATTGGATCGTTGTGGATCCAAAGTGAGTCCACCAAGGCAAAATCCTTATTCGACGACGACGATAGAGGCGGAAGCCGCAAAGACCTCTTTTACAACTATGATAAAATGGAAAAGGATTGTGCTTTCCTTGACCACCACCACAAAATATCAAAGTTGTCTTCAAACTCAAATGTGTTAGTAAAATAAGAATCAACTTCTTGAAAATGATTAGATTGAACCCTTGTACGTTTTTAAATCTAGCATCATAAAAGTTATAAATTTTTTTAAAAATATGATATTTTTTAGAACTATCACCACTTCTACTACTATCATCACCACTTGATTGATCATCACTAGAAGAATTATATTGTTGTTTGTACTCACTAAAAAGTTCCCGTAACAGTTGACAAGTATTATTTACTATGTCTTAAGTCTTAGGAGCTTGTTGCCTTACATGCAAATCATAATTAGCATACAAAGATTCATAGCAAAGTGTTAATAATTCTTCCAAATCATCCATTCTAATAAGTGAGTTTAACAATTTAGCAAGTAAGCAAAAGTCCGGAATATTAAAAAAATATTTTAACCATTTTGTTTTCATTGAAAGAATAGCATCTTGTAAGATTGGATTTGTTTCATTAGCACAAAAAGTCATGACAATTTTAACACAATTATCAACAACAATGTTAGTAGTTGGATAATAAACATCAAATAATTCTTCGAAAGCTTCATAAAAATTTGTAAGACTTCATATAAAGTAGTGCATGTATCCCATTGATTAGCAAATAAAGCATGACCGGTGGTTTCTAGTGCATAAAAATTACATACATGATCTTTATATTGAAAAGATGCATTTAACATTTTATAAGTTGAATTCAACGAGTAGAAACATCTAAAGGAAATTTTTTAGGATGAATGTTAATAGATTGAAAATATCTTTTCTATCTTTTAGTCACGGAGGGATTTCTCATTATATACCATATAGCATCTTTAATAGGACTAATATAGTCTCTCAGCGATTGTAAAACATCTTGAACACATAAATTCGATATATGGCAAATACATTTAACATGAAAAAATCTACCACCAATTGATGGTTTGCAAATTTCAATAAAGAGTTTCTAAACTAGCCGTATTAGCATTATCATTATCAAATAAAATTGTAAAAAAATTTGTCGTCAAATTATAATCTTGCAAAATATTCTTAAATTTGTGAGCAATATTTACAGCGGTATATGGAACATTAAAATCTCTATAGGAAATTAATCATTTTTGCATAGTATATGAACTATCAATCTAATGACAAGTAATACCCATATTATCCAAACGTTGCTAAGCATTATTCCAAATATCCAAACATATAGAAACTATATGAGGTAGATTTATTAATATTTGCTTTAAAACCAATTTATACTCTAAAACAATTATAAAATCATTTGTACATTTATTACGATGCAATGGTGGAGCTTGAGGATTTAAAGTGAGATTGACCCAATTTTGAAAAAAATATTTTCGCCAAAGTTGAAAGGCAAATATTTGGTGCACATGAGTTTAAGATAATATCTCAAATAATTAGGCTCATTAAATTTAAAAAGAGCATTACCTCCCAAAGAACCTCCTTCTCCTCCCGAAGATGACCTCTTGAATCCTCTTCCTATTTGTGTTTGATTTGTTGAGATGCCAATCTTATCCAAATATTTTTTTTGCATATTCTTGATGAGAAAGTTCCATATCCTCCGCCATTATTGAATTTATAAATGGTATCACAATAGTTGTAACTTACTTTATAATCTTTTGAATTTTCATCAATTCTTTCTTGAAGTGAATGATGAATATATTCGAACGTAGAGTTTGTTGAGAAATTTGACTTAATCTTCTGGGTGATGCTCTGCCTCTGCCTCCGCCTCCGGTTCCACTTCCACCTTCTCCACCCGAACTTGGTTGGCTGCCACCCTCTTTTTGTTGCTCTAATTGAATTTGAACATCATCTTCGTCGCTGTTGGACTCGATATTATCTCCAAGTATGTCCCTTTAATTTAAATCATAGAAATAAGGGGAGATATTTTCCTCCAAAGAAAAATTATTAGGATATTGTGGTGGTGATGGAAGTGGTTGATTTGGTAACGGAGCCGGTGGTGAACAATTGGCTACGTTGTCAACGATTCTTCCTTTGCCTCTATAAGATCGCGAGGAAGAACTGGAACTAGAAGAATAACCTCTTCTTGGGATTTTTTTTAGTAATAGAAGAAGTGAAGAAGTAACAAGTAAATAAGAACAAAAAAGTAAGAATGAAAATTATTAAACTAACACTAAGAGTAAGATAGTTGAAACTTGGAAGTAATGAAACTAAGAGAATGATATGAAACTTGAAATTGAAAAAAAACTTAAGAGCACAAATTGAGAGAGTAGTGTAGTGAAATGATGGAAATTTGATCAAGAATATAGAAGAAGTAGTAGAGAGTAAGTAGAGAGGAGTTGTTGTTGTGTGCTCAAATGAATCCCAACAAGCGGTATTTATAGAGGATGCAAAATGATCACAACCATCCATTTCAAATTAAATTAATTCTAGCCATTGAAAAAATAAATAAAATATTTTAATCGGTGAACTGCTAAATTTGAACCGGCACGGGGAGGCTAAAAAAATCTGGGTCGTTCATCTCCAACGGCCAACGAATCTCGTCAGTTCGTTTGAAATTTCAAATTTTAGTTTCGGAGCCAAAACCGCAGTTCAGCAGCTGAACTGGAACTGCCGATTTATGCGGTTAAACCACCAGTTCAGCTCCTCAACGACTAGTTTTCATCCAGCCATTCATCTCAAACAGTCACTTCATCTCGTTTGTTGATTTGAAATTTTAAAAAAATTAAAAACCGACCGGCGGTGAAATCATCAGTTTCAATTTTCCACTTCCTATAACCAGAACTGAACAGTGGAAATACCAATTTCAATTAAAAAAATCCAATTCTTGAAAAAATGCTTGTTCCGGTTTAATTTATACTGGCAGTTATGGTTAAAAAATGCATGTCTAAAAAAATCTGCAAGTTTTTTAAACTTTTGGGACCAAATTTGCAAGGAAAAAAATCTTTTGGGATTAAAAGAGCAAACAGTGAGAAAATATTGTAAAGCATACGTGTCCTGTGGGACTAAAACCTAAATTCTTGAATTAATTCCTTAAATTTTATTTTTGTCTCATGAGCCAAATTATCCCACATTGAAAAATTTATCCTAAAATTCCTCACCCTACTACAATAAATACCCTATTTTATTAAAGCTCCCACACCATTCTTTTTTTCTTCTTTTTCTTTTTTTATAAAAAATGATAGGTTTTAATTATTTAGTCAAACGACTATATGGATCTCTATGATTAATCAAACCAAGAGAACAAAGCACCACATAAGGGAATACAACAATTCCATAAAAGAGACTTTATCACCTCAATAGATAAGGACACTAACACTTCCATAAGAAGACAACTAAAACAAAATTAAACAGGCTCAAACAATCGAGCAAATAAGTAAAACATCTACAATCTAACAGAGGCAAACTGTTGAACGAAGCAACCTATGTGATTTAGATCGATAGATGAATTCACCTAAAATACAAGAATATTCTAAATGCAACGATACGATAAAAAAAGGAAAAGAAAATGTTAGATAGACGAAGAAGAAACAAGCAGCAAACCTCCTCTTCCCCATACGCATTGAATCAGTAGCCGAATCCTAGTCCCACCTCAAAATCGGACAAGACCCTCCAAAACCCCTCAGATCTGGTTCCTCTTCGCACGAAAGTAGGGAGTCCTCCTTTGAAGCCTTCCAACATGCCACAATAGCACCAGAGAAGCACAAATCTACAACCTTGATGCAACAACGGCAAAAATCGCACCCTTCAAAACAAGGAAGAGAAGAGTATAAAGAGATAAAGAGAATGATGAAAAAACAATATAGGAAATGAGGATGTAGGAGTCTCTCGCCAGCGGCCACAAGACCGCCGACGGGAGACAGAGACAGCTGGATCAGGTAGGGAATTTAGGAAAGACGAGAGGTGGGGAGATCTAGGGTTTACTCAAGAGAGAAATATTAATTGACTGATTTTGGGCAATATTGGAGTGAGATAATTTTTTTAAGCCCCCACATCATTCATCATTCAAGTTTTCTCATAATTACATTTCATATTTTAGATTAGTATTTGGAGAGCTTTTTAAAGAGAGATCTCCATTAGTAGAGATTCTTCCCCCCTTGGAGTTAATCCAAATTTAAAATTTCTTTCATGTAATTTCTTTTCTTAGTCCAAGGAGATGTGACACCAAGGAAATGATGAGCTACATGGGTGTAAAAACTTCATTTGGTGAAATCTAATCCTACTTATTATCTTTCTATTTTTTCTATATTTTGGATATTTGATTGATGATATTATTAAACTGTATTCCCGACTTTGATTAGTTTCATTTATGGATGCTTAATTACTTGATCTATATGTTTGATTTGTATGGTTAAATATTATCTATTACATATGGTTAGAATGAGAGTTCAATTATGTATCTAAGGAATTAATTGAATCATTTCATCAAGTGACTTATGTGGATTAATGTGGGAAAGTTGGAGACGATCTCTCATATTTAAAACTACATTGATTGACACTAAAGAGGTTAGATTGAGAGGTCAATCAATCTAGTGAGGGGAACCTAACCTTAGTGAATTATTAAACCTAGAAAGAGAATATTACCTATAATTTGTAATTAGTACTTAATGGGTGGTGTTCACTAGACCCTCTCAATCTTATGTGTTATTTGGGGGCATTTGTAAAGGCCTACATCCTCTTCATCTTGAGAGAAAGTTTTGGTGGAAATCGTGATCGCTTTTACTATGATAGCTTAAATTGGGAGATAATTAGATATTTTGCATGATTGATCCATTTGAAGTACATCATGAAAATTTTCTTTGCATTGAAAATTCAAAAGATTGTAATTAGTTTAATTTCATGCTTTTATTCATTCTTTTCGGTCGTCCCTAACTAATACAAGATTATAACTTGAAGGTCACTACAACAACAAATTTTGTATTTATTAAATATAAAAATAAAAGAAATTTAAAAAATAATCCGAGATGGATAGAACTTAAAAATTTGGGTAAACATCTTTTATCTATCTTCTGATTCCTCTCTTGAGTTGACTTTTGACTTCTTTCAACCTTTTGAGCTGGATCTTCCGATGAAGCTTATCCGAACTCGGGGTTAAAGCTTTAAAATGTTGATTAAAATACGTCGAACCTTTGTTTGAATCAAACTTTGACTTGAATATTTCTGATGAAGAACGCCGTTTAATTTGGTAGAACACCGTTGATTTCACGAAGACTACTGGATGAACTTGATTTGAAGAAACTTTAAATCTGAGAGGCTCCGCACCTTAATCCCAGATTGAATATTGTTTCTGGATTGACCATTATTGAATAACTTGATCTTTATAGAGATTCCAAGGTTCTTCAGATTTATCCGGGTTTTCAGAATTTTCAAGATGATTGGAATGAGGACTGAAGAACCTTATAATTTATAGGTGGAGAGAAAATAACTACTTTGAGATATTTTCTCTTAGAAAAGATATGTTCACACTTGAATTGGGCTTTTATCACTTAATTAAGCCTGCTGGACTGGATTTGGACATATTTAATTTAATTAGGCATGCTGGACTTGGATTTGGACATATTTAATTTAATTAATCCTGCTGGATTTGATTTGGACTTAGTTGATTTGGATCAGACTCACTTGATATATTTTGGACTTATTTGACTTGGGTCAAATCCATTTGACTTGCCTTGAGCCAAATTGACTTGGATTTGAGCTAAAATAATAATATTAATTATCAATTATTTATTTATTTACTTTAGGAATTAATTTATTTAAATTCCTTAATAAATAAATATTTAATCAATATTTAATATTTTTTCCTTGGATTTATATTTATTAGGTAATAAAATTTAATTTCCTACAGTCACGATTCCTAAATTCCCATGGTTCGATAATTTTATTTAGGTTGGCATATCGTACCGTACCGAAAAAATGTGCATATACCATATACCGTACCGAAATAATCAGTATTATAAAAGTCATACAGATACCATACCAGCAATGTCGGTATACCAAAATTTTGGTATATTTATAAAATACCAATTTTTATCGTAATATCGAAATACAAATACTGTTATATTATCGAATCATACCAAAAAAATAAAAAAAATATCTAAAATTCAATGTCCCAATCTAATTTTATAACGGAACAAGCAGTGATAATTCAAACAAAATAGTAAATCTAAACAGTACACTTTATATTAATACAATTAATAAGTGTAATTTAATTTAATAATATTAAAGAAATAAGGGTTGAGCTCTTCCATCCCATCCAGCCTTCCAAGTTATATCTTGTCCTCCAAATTCTTCAAGCATTACTTCATATTTTAGAATACAACAAGTATTAGAAGAAAATTAATTATTAAATACATAAACATAAATAAAAAGTTCTGCAATTACCATTCAATGTTCATGTGACATTTGCAGCTATAACTTCACTTTGAGTTGAAGTTGTGGTGGGAGTTGAGGAAATATATTAATTAACAATTCCAACTATAAAATGATTAAACAAATATTATGATTTATACATATGCTTCATACAAGATTAACATAAATAAAACAAAGTTACCTCTTTCAATTTCTTCAATTTTTTTTGTATAAATCAAGGTCATCATCAGTTGGATCCTTATAAAAGCTTATTCTCTCAGCTCTTATCCAATCATTAGTGCAAACCAATGCTTCTACCATCTTAGGACTCAAACTGCTCCTAAAAGGATCAATAACCCTTTTACCCAAGCTAAAAGCAGACTCACTAGCAATTGTTAAACTTGAAATTGCAAAGATATCTTTGGCAATGGTTGTAAGAATTGAATATCTATATTTACTCCCCTTCCACCACTCCAAAAGATTAAAAGAGGAATTATATTTTTTTCAATTAGTATTTCTCCACCTCATTAGATATTTGTTGAAGCTGTTCAGTTTCAAGTTGTGTCTCTACATCTTCAAACAACTCATCATAAAGACCACCATGTTCATTGTTACTAAAATTTCCACCATCACACTCCATTAGCGCACTTTGTCTATCAACAATCAATGTATCACCAATTCCCTTGTACTCCATCAATAAATCCATCACTTTTTTGTTTAACTTTTTCAAGATACTTATTGACTTCTGCAGAAGTACTTTCCAATTTATTGACGGTGCCTTTGATTAATTTAAGTTTATTTTTAGGATTCAAAATATTGCAATGAAAATGATATGATTCATATCATCCCAACAACCCCAATACTTGTCAAATTTCAACTTCATTGCTCTTACAACCTTTTAAAGAAATTTATCTGATTCATCACTACTTTTTTCTCAATTTCAATTTGCAAAGCAATCATTGATTGATAAATCAAATGAGATGTGAGAATTTTGATGCACTTAGAGATAAAGTAGCATCATCGAACTTCTTTAAAAAGTACACAAAAGCTTTAGCACCCTCGCAATTCTCCTCAATTGGAGGCCCTATCATTTCCTTACCCTTATCATCTTTCTAACGAAAATAATTTGTATAAGGCGCCCACTCTTCACCAATTACATCAACACCCTCTTGTACTTCAATGCAACTTCAAGCATTTTATAAATTGCATTCCACAGAGTTTTGACATCCATAGGTATTGTTGATCCACTAGGAAATTGGCTAAGACAACAAAATCCCTAAACTTACTCAACCTTGAAGGGGAAGAATGGATAAAAACTACAACATTTCTTATGGATTTTATATATGCATTAAGATCCTTCAAACATTCCTTAACAATTAAGTTAAGTATATGACATGCACACCTCAAATGTAAATATTTCCTTTCAAACAACAATGTGTTTTCAGTTTTCATTCTTTTCTTCAAGTAATCAGTAGCAGTATTATTAGAAAATGCATTGTCCACTACTATTGAAAACACTTTTAATATCCCCCATTCTTTCAAACAAACCTCAATTAATTTTCTAATCTCTTCCACAACATGACTTGTGATTTTTGTGAAATTGATTATTCTTTTATGCAAGTTCCAATCACTATAAAAAAAGAGCAGTGATAACCATGTGTAATTTATGTTTTGAATGGATGTCCAAGAATCAGTCGTGATACTTACTCTTTGACATTAAGTGCACTTTTTTTCTCAGCTTTCTCAACAAGAAATAAGTTATACACCATACCTGCAATTTTTTTTCGACCGGGGATTCTGAATCATGGCTGTAATTCATGTACAAGACTCATAAACCCCTTTCCTTCAACAGCCCAAAATGACATTTCATCAATAATCACGTATTTAGTAAGCTTCAATTCACACCTCTTTTGATTAAATGAATGAGAAACTAAAGCACTCTCTTGCCCCATAATCTCATTCATGAATGTAGGCTGACTTTTCTTAGTCCCACTCGCTTCATATAATAAATTTGACTTGCTCCTCTTAATTAAGTGATTTTTTAACCCACAAGTACTTCCATAGTTCTCCGGGATCTCAACGTTACAATAATTGCATATTCCTATTTGTTGTGAGCTCCCATCACTGATTAGCCATAACTTGTAGTATGGTTGACCAATTTAAGAATTTATCGAACCACAGGGAGGTCGATGCTCGAACTTAAGCGAGATCACATTTATCGCAATTTTATAGAGATGAATCATCAATTGATAGGTTGTTCAAACAAACAAATAACAATAACCAAAATAAGCAAGCAATGATAAAAATAAGATAATAAAAGATGAGCGGTTATCCAAATTGAGTAAAAGTGAGATTAACAACACTAATGAAGTGGTAATTCAAGGATTCATGCATTAAACTCATTTGGATGACTTTTCCATATTTGGAGCTTCATTTGATAAATGCTTGGGTAATCTCTCTATGGTTTTGCAGCGATGTCAAGATACGAACCTAGTCTTGAATTGAAAAAAATGTCATTTTATGGTTCAAGAGGGTATCGTACTGGGACATCATATATCGGAGAAAGGTTTGAGAGTTGATAGGGCGAAGGTTGTAGCAATTGAACATCTTCCCCCACCAAAAAATAAAAAGGGGTTAGATCGTTTCTAGGTCACACCGGGTTCTATCGACATTTTATAGAAGTTTTTTCTAACATAGTCAAACCTTTATGTAAATTTCTTGAAAAGAATATTCCGTTTGAATTTAATGATGAACGTCTTGATGTTTTTAGGATGCTTAAGAAGGCTTTAATTTCTTCACCAATACTTGTTTCTCCCGATTGGAGCAAATTTTTTGAGCACCATTGTGATGCAAGCGATAATGATTTGGGAGTAGTGCTAGGATAAGTAAAAGAGAAGAAGTTTCGAGCCATCTACTGTGCATCCAAGACGTTCAATGCAAACCAAAAGAATTACACTACAACCAAAAAAGAGTTTTTATCCGTGGTTTATGCTTTTGAAAAATGTCGTCCATATCTAGTTGGCACAAAAACAATTGTTTATATGGACCATGCCGCCATTAGGTATTGATGAACAAGAAAGATGCTAAACCAAGACTAATTCGTTGGGTTCTTTTGTTACAGGAGTTCGATGTGGATATACGTGACAAGAAGGGGTTCAAAAATGTCATTGCCGACCATTTATCAGGTTTGGAAAATGTTGATGAAGAGGGCACTATGGAGTTTATTAAGGATGTATTTCCGAATGAAGAGATTCTTCTAGTTGATTTTCAGAGGATGTACACCTTGTGTGAGACCAGAAGGCCGTGGTATGTGGATTACGTGAATTATCTAGCTTGTGGCCTCAAGCCGGATCATCTCACCGAATCTCAAAGGAAGAAGTTATATCATGTTGTCAGGGAATACTTATGGGATGATCCTCATTTGTTTAAATATTATCCAAATGGAATCATAAGGAGATGTATCCCGGAAGAAGAAAAGTTAAGTGTCATGGAGATGTGTCATAGTTCACCATGTGGAGGACACTTTGAATTTCAAAAGACGGTGGCAAAGATTCTACAGTCGGGTTTATTTTGGCCAACTTTGTTCAAGGATTGTAAGAAATACATCAAGGGATGTGACCGGTGCCAAAGGATTGGAAGTATAGGGCAACGTGATAAGATGCCTATGAAGAACATTTTTGAAGTTAAAGTGTTTGATGTATGGGGGATGGATTTCATGGGACCATTTCCGCCTTCCAATGGTTACCTTTACATATTGCTTGTTGTAGATTATGTGTCTAAATGGATGGAAGCAATCCTAACAATGACAAATGATGCTCTAGTGGTAAAGGATTTCTTAAAAAAGAACATCTTTGCTAGATTTGGGGTGCCAAGAGCCATAATTAGTGACGGGGGATCACACTTCATAAATAAGCATATTGAGAAGCTTTTAAGTAGCTATGGAGTGAAGCATAAAGTGTCCACACCGTACCATCCTCAAACAAATGGCTTGGCGGAGGTGTCAAATAGGCAAGTAAAGCCTGTTCTTGAGAAGACGGTCAATGGGAATCGAAAAGATTGGTCTTCTAAGCTAGACGGTGCTTTATGGGCCTATCGTACGGCTTACAAGACTGCTCTTGGATTTTTCCCATACAAGCTCGTTTATGGGAAGGCATGCCAACTACCAGTGGAGTTGGAGCATAAAGCACTTTGGGCTCTGCGGAAGTTGAATTTTGATGAGAAAGAATCCGGAAAGAAAAGGTGTCTCCAATTGGTTGAATTAGGAGAGTTTAGGGAGGAAGCTTACTCAAGCTCAAGGATTTTAAAGGAAAAACTCAAGAGATGGCATGATGAAAGAATCAAAACAAAGGAGTTTATTCCGGGAGATAAGGTTCTATTGTTTATTACAAGACTTAAATTATTCCCCAAAAAACTTCATTCGAAATGGACTGGTCCGTACTTGGTGATCGAAGTGAGAGATGATGGTTCAATAAAACTTGAAGGATCGGATGGAAATGCTTTTATGGTTAATGGTCATAGAGTGAAACATTATCATTCTCCCTCTCAACGGGAGTTGGTTTATGTTGACACTTTCACCTCTTGAAAGCTCGTATCCTTTTCGTAGTTTAGGATTGTAAATATTTATTTTTCTTGTTTTGCATTTTTGGTTTTGTATGTGGATTGTACTTGTGAGAAGATGATGTCTTGAATATACACAGAATGCCTCATTGAAGTGTAATGGTATATCGTACCACTTTTTACAAACTTACCTTGAAACTCTTGTTTCACTTTAATTTTGGGGGGATATGGTGTGGTATGATATGTTATACTTTAAGAATGCATATATTCTGGTGTTTTGATCAAATTTGAAATTTTTCTCATGAGTTCGGTGTAGTTTTGGTCCACTTTGGTGGTGTTGAAGTTGATAATCCTATTAATTTTAATACAAATTGTTGAGCTAATGATGTGAATGAGTGTTGAGAATATATAGGGACCATTTGAAGCATTTAAACAGGGGAATGCAAGGTTTGAAAGAAAATAGGGTGCAGGTACACGGGGCTGTACAGTACATGGTCCTGTAAGGGTTGGTCGTGTACTGTCATCAGAAAACCGAACATGCCCAGATAGAGGCCGAGTTCAGAACTCGAGCCGTGTTCAGAGCAGGAACACGGGCCATGTACCACGTACGGCCCTATCCAGAAAAGCCATGCGCCGTCATCCGAATACCAAACACGGCCACCCCTGTGGCCGTGTACTAGACACGGGGCGTATTGTGTCTGAAGTCAGATTTATAAAGTCGAACCCCGAACACGCCCCCTTCACTTCCATTGCCCTAAAACGCAGCCTCCCCGTCTAACCCTCTCTGAAACCACAAATTCGATTGGGAACAATATACAAGTGGTAAAATTGAGTGGTTTAGAGTATATTTCTCAAAGTCCTTTCATCAAATTCGTTCATTCATTCCAAGAAATCCAAGGTATGAATTTCTTACCCTAGTTTTCAATTGAAGGTTTGAATTTTGAAATTTTTGTATTGGTTTTACATGAGATGTGTTTGAAGCATGTTTAAATTGTGAAGTACATTAATCTTGTATATTTAATTGATTAATTAATTGGAATGTTGCAAAGTTAGGGTTCATGTGGTTTGAATTTGGGGATTTTTGGATTTTGATATAATTAGATGCATATGAATAGATAAAGTGATTGATAAGGTTTCATTGATGAGTGCATTGATATGAAATAGGTTAGGTGTTGAGGATTGGAGCATAAGGGTGTTTGATATTCTTTTGAAAATTACTTTGAAAAATTGTTGCATACCAAGTGTTCGATGAAATGCCTAAGTGACTTTTTGAAGTAATTTGAGAACTTTACATGAACAAAGAAGCATTATTGATATTGTTGGATGATTAATGCAAACATGAAGTGTATATATGATGAAATTTATGAAAATGAAAAGATGCACTTGTTTGATTGAATAAGAATGTTGTGTTGTTGTTTTTTCTCAACTCTTCACTGATTAAGCATGTGGATTGTAGTTTGAAAAGGGGGTGTTAAGATGAAACATCAAAGAATGATTAGGATTAGCACTTAGTTGAATAACGAGTGATGATTCTATGCTTAGTTACCAACATTATGATGAAGTTGAGTGTAATTTGAAAATTTTGAAAATTGCAGATGGCTGAAAGAAGAGTTCAAAAACGTAATGAAGACTTTTTCATTATGGGAACTGAGGCAAAATTGGCCAACTTGGATGCCAAATTGATGGAGGATGGGATACATCTTGAGTACTAGGGTTGTGCAAACTTTGGACAAAACCGAATAAACCGGCCAAACCGAACCGAATTAAACAATTTGGTTCGGTTTACGGTTTTTAAAATAAAAAACTTCGGTGTTCGGTTCTATTTTCAGTTTTGAAATTTGAAAGTTCGGTTAATCGAAAATCGAACCAAAATTTTTATTAATTATATATATATATATATATATATATATATATATATATATATATATATATATATATATATATATATATATATATATATATATATATATATATGTATATATATATTAATTACCAACAATTAATTTTCTTTTTTTATCTTAAATAAAGTATTATTTAATTTTTAATATCAAAATTTACTTCAAACTTAAATAATTTCATTTATTCTACATGTTTTCATTAGATTTTATTATAAAAAATATAAAATTAAATGTACATTTCTTATATATATATATATATATATATATATATATATATATATATATATATATATATATATATATATATATATATATATATATATAAATGATATAAAAATAAATAAAACAAAAATTCGATTTTGGTTAACCGAAATAACCGACCAAAATAATCGGTTCGGTTTGCATCAGTTGAAATATTTCGGTTTGGTTTTGGTTTTCTAAAATATTTCGGTTCGATTTTCGATTTTGGAAATTAGGTCGGTTCGGTTAACTGAACAGACAGATGCACACCCCTACTGAGTACTTTGGAGTAGAATTTGAGGAAGGTTGGGAGAAATACATCTTGAGGTGGCAAGCCATATTCCCTAAGATCAAGCCAACCAGATTTCAACATCAGGAAACTATGACCGGGCTGGGGATAGAAGAATGTTCAGTAGGAGAGGCATGGAGGAGTTCTTTGACAAGAGACCTCCTACATATCATCACCTTACAGCTGAATTTTTTAGCACCCTTCAAGTTAAGAAGAACGAGAACGGCTTCCCTACATTAGTAACCTTCCAGCTGAATAATGAGTTGAGAGAGAAGGTACCCATCCATGTGTTGAATAGGTTTATGGGATGCCCCCCATGTGAGGATCATGGTCATTTTTACAAAGGCGGGGGTTTCAATCAACAAAGTTGGTGAAAGTTGTTAGTAAATGATGGAACAGAACCAGCGGATTACATCCCTAGTGCATCAAAGGGGACGGCTATTAGGAATCCCGTAATGAGATATTTGGAAAAAATTGTCTCGAACACAGTTGTGGCTCGTTACGAAGGTGGATCAGTAGGAGAAAAACAACTTTACATCATGTATTGTTTGTACCACGAGCTTGAGTTTAATATGGTAGCCCACTTTATCCACCAAGCGGAATGGGTAGCGAAGAGGCAAACTTCTCAAAGAGTGATGTTTGGAGGGATAGTTACAATGATAGCTCAAGGATTAGGGATTGATCTCAGAGGAATGGAAAATAGGATGAATAGTGAGGGGCTCAACTACAACCAGTTGATGAGGATGGAGTTCTTAGCTGTGGTAGGAGATAGATACTACTTGAGGTAAGACAAAGGAGCCCCATTCCCTTTACCTGCTCCGGAGCTTACATTAGTCTTTGCTCGAAGGAAAAATGCCAATTTTGCAATGGCAAGTGTGCAGCACTCCATTGTCGTGAGGAAATTTTATCGGAGGAATCGAGAAGGAATGGAAGAAGTGCTAAGGCAAATATGTGTTGAACAAAATCGTGAGTTGGCAAATTTGAGAGCCGAGCCTATGGTTATGGATGAGGGGAATGACGAAGACCCTCAGCATCAGCAAGTGGAATTTGAAGAACATGCTCCTGAACCTCCACAGTTTGAAGAAGAATAGGAACAAGAGCAACAACATCAGTAGTTCATGGGACAAGGAATAGGAGATGCAAATTGGAATTTCTTTGAAGGGGAGATTCGAGATATAAGCACACACAAAACCTACATGGAGAGCAAATAAGACAAATGAGAGAGGAGCAGCAGAGGCAAGGAGTGCAGATTGGGGAGATCCACGAGGGAGAACATAGGAGGGAGTAATATGAAGAGAACGTTCGAGCACATTCAAATAATATGGAGGAGATGCTCACGATGATGTTTAACTTTCAGTTTCCTGCCTCACCTCGTGCCTATATCCCTTGGGCACCATGTCAGCCTCATCCCCATCCTCGTTCAGATAATTAAGGGAGTACTTTTAGTGCTCGTCACTTCGTTAGCTTATCTATTTTAGTTGGATTGAATTGTATTGGATTTGAGACTTTTAGTTGTTTTGTTTTGGGATGTTTTTACTTCATAATTTAGGGTTTATTTTCAATTAAGGTTGAGATGATTGTTGATTTGCATTGATCATGGATGGGGTGATCTATATGTTTTACTTCTTTTAGTGTTGTTTTGTGCTTTTGTTTTTGTCTTTGCGATGTCTTTTATTTGTTTGTGTTTGTTTGTATTTTTATTCTTGTTAAGGTTTTATTTGGTGGTTTGTTTAGGAGGTCGTGGGTCATTTTGAGTGTGAGCGATGATGCATTGTGGTGATAAGTGATAATGAATCATAATTAAGAATCTCTACACTTTCGAATTGTGATATGTTTTATTTATTTGGTTCAATTAATAAATGAGTGTGTTGCAATAAGTCCTTTTAAGTCAAGCAATAACTTGTGAGAATTTGTGCCTCGACCATAGATAAATGGTTTATTCCTTTCATGAGTGGATCGGTTGAGTTTTGATAAACTAAATGCTTGCTCAAAGACTTTAGGAATGAACTCGATTAGTAGAGATTGATGATATGAATTAAGGTCATCCTTGTCATGAATAGTCATTGCCAAACATTTTCTTACCTTTAACATCATCATTAGTTAATCACTTTTGAGCCTATAAGCCTATTTCTTGTGAATTTAGCACATTACAAGCCTTGATTTTCCACTTAAACCTTATATATTGACCCTTTGTGTGAGTAATCAAGGAGATGGTTGTTTTAAAAAGTGATGAGATGTTTTTGCAAGAAAACAAGGGAAATAGTAAACAAGAAAGAAAAAATGATGAAAAGAATACAAGCAAGAGAGTATATGTATCCCTCAAATAAGAAAAGGAGCAAAGAAACAAAGACGCTCAAGAAATTAAAAATCAAAAGAAGGAAGGATACAAGCAAAAATAGTTAAAATCAAAAGAGAAGTGATGATTAGTGCTTGAATACGTCAAAGTATAAGAAGGGAAGAAAGAAAGTGTAGGAATAGAAGAAAGTAGCTACATCTTCGATTACTTACACGCATTTAGTCACTTTTATCTAAAACTCTTCCTATCCTACCAAAGAGCCTATCATTACATCCGTAATCAAAGACCTTTTTGATCATTGATTGAAACTTTGGTGGTTTGTGAATAGAGTCTACGAGCAAGTATATGGTGAGTCGAACCAATTGATTGATGAGTGTTGATTTACCTTATTTAAAGAGTGACGAGTGAAATTGATAAACTTAAGTGAGGCTTAGATTAAAAGGAACTATATTGCACATTGGTCTCTTTTGATTGAACTTATTAATTTCTCATATCATGTCTCTAATGATTGTAGGATAACTTAGCATGATTTGTAGCTATTGTTTCTATTTATGTGTTGTTACTTGTATTCATTTAGTCTTTTCCGAGGTGAAAAATATCTCCCTTGGTTTGTCATTTTCATTATTCGGGGACGCACAACGCTTTAAGTTTGGGGGTGTGATTATCGTTATTTTTACCTAGATTTTAGTGCCTTTTTATGTGTATTTTTCGTATTGTTTTATCCGTATTTATGTGTATTTTGGTGGTGTTGTGTATTTTGGTGGTGTTATGTATTTTTATAGATTTGTGTGTGAATGAACTTTTAAATGTTAAACAGGTGAAAAAGGGAGCAAAAATAGAGTCGGGAGAAAGAAAGAAGCAAAACTGCAAAAACACGGCCAGCCGTGTTTGGTACACGGGGCATGTACCGCGCACGGGCCCGTATGAGTTGGCCGTGTGCGGTCGTCCAAAATCACAACACAGCCACCCCAGTGGCCATATATTACGCACGAGCCATGCGCCGTGTGAAGCTCGCCGTTGACCAGAAGCCCTAGACACGACTCAGGCCGTGTACTGAGCTCGAGCCGTGTAGGTGCAAAACATCAGAAAATTTCAGAAACCTTGTAGAAGAGCTCCAAGAGTATAAATACCCTCCCATTCAACATTTGAGAGAATCCAGAATCGAATTTTTAGTTGCTCACACAACTCACATACCATTCCTTTGATTTTACACCATATTCTTCATCCCGTTCTTCCATACTTTGAGCCTACATCATCTCTCCATAAATTCTCCCATCCAAATCAAGTGAAGAAGATGGGAAGAGTGGGTGATCACCAAAGGAAAAAAGGAGATTCAATTGGATCCAATTCAAGGGAGTTTTCATTCCAATTTTGTGTTAATCCTCTAGTTTACCATGACTTGTAAGGTTTTTAATGTCTATGTTAAGGATCTTATGACGGTTGTAGGCTAATCTCCCTTATGAGATTAGCAACATGATAGTTGTTGGATAATTTGTGGATCTATGTAATTAAATTTATATGTTGATTGGGATATTTGATTTTCTATCTTTGATGCTTAATATCTTGAGATCTATGAAGTTTTATGTATAAGCACATAATTGAGTGAATCAATTCATCAAGCATCTCATATGCATTATAAATTGTAAAGAGATTGAGAAATCCTTTAGGATTTAGAAACCATTGATAGAACATGTGATTAGTTAGATTGAGAAATCAATTGATCATATGAAGGGATTCTCTAATTGAACTTAGTACCTAGTTGGAATAGTTTAATTGAGAACCAACCTTTGAGCTCTTTTGAGATTGTGAAAATGATCTACATCATATTCATTTCGAGAGGAAGTTTAGGTGGTATATGTGTTGGCCCTTAGTCTTAACCCTTGATACATAAAAACCTCCATTATGTTTTCAATCAATCCCCCAAAAATGGCCATCATGCAATGTTGAAAAGTGGCGGGGGCATTGCACAACCCAAAAGGCAATTTATAGAAAGCAAATGTGCTAAACGGACAAGTAAAAATTGTTTTCTCTTGATCCTTGGGGGCTATCATGATTTGGTTGTATCCCGAGTAACTATCTAGAAAACAATAATACTTGTATCCCGCCAACCTATCAAGCATTCGATCAATAAAAGACAAAGGGAAATAATCTTTATGAGTGTTTTCACTAAGCTTCCTATAATCACAACAAACTCTCCACCCCGTTTTCACCCTTGTAGCAAGTTCTTCATTAAATTCCGTCATAACAATGGTTAATCCCCCTTTCTTAGCCATAACATGCAAAGGACTTATATTAGGACTATCACTTATGGCTTAAATAATTCGAGCATCCAACCAATTCAAAACTTCTTTCTTAACAACCTCTTGCATAATAGGGTTCAAATGACTTTGAGGTTGTATACATGATTTATTCTCATCAACCAACCTAATATGATGCATACACATAGTGAGACTTATACCTTTCAAATCATCAAGACTCCACCCTATAGCACTTTTATGATCTCTAAGTACTCTCAACAATTTATCAAGCTCTAGAGGTGAAAGGGATGATGATACAATTACTAGAAAAGTCTTTTCGTCCCCCAAATACGCATATATAAGGTGATCGGGTAAAGGCTTCAATTCTTCTTTCCCTTTTCCACTTTGGACTCTTCATTCTCGATCTCCAATGGAAGATACTCCCTCTTTCCATAGTACATCAACTTGGCTTCATCTTCTTGCATTTCCCTACAAGCATTCAAATCATCTAAGCAATCATTTCTATCATCATCTTCTAAACAATCGAAAGAAGAAGTAGAATTTAAGGATAAAGTAAGATAATGGCTTATGCTTGTCTCAAGAGGATCCTTGGATAAGAAAAATGGCAAGCTCTCTTGAACAATCTCATTAATCAATTCAATTCTTCTACATTCTTCTTTCTCATCCGGATGACTCATCGTATTTCTCAAAAAAATACTCCCTCCGTCCCAAAAATATTGACACACTTTCCTTTTTTGTTTGTCCCACAGAAATTGACATAATTCCTTTTAAGAATATGGGACAAACACAAAAATAATTTATTTATTTACATGGGACCACACACATATCACACTCACCACTAATACAGCTACCCACTATACATTAAATATTATTTCTCTCACTTTACTTTACATTAAATTAATATACTCCTTAATCTCCGTGCCCAAAAAATGTGGCAATTTCTTCGGGACGGAGGGAGTACAACTTCTTCTTCATTTACTCTCAAAGTCAACTCCCCCTTATGCACAGCAATTAAAGTTCTTCCCATGGCCAAGAATGGATGCCCCAAAATCAATGGAACATTTGCATCTTCATCCATGTCAAGCACTACGAAATCCACCGGGAATATGAACTTTCCAACTTTAACTAACACATCCTCAACTACTCCCTTAGGATAAGTCAAAGACCTATCCGAAAGTTGCAATGTAACAGACATATGCTTTACTTCCCCTATACCAAGTGATCGTTGTTATTTTCACCTAGATTTTAGTGTTGTTATTTGTGTATTTTTGGATATTTTTATCCGTATTTATGTCATTTTTGGTGGATTTATTGTTATTTTGAGGAATGTGGTATGAATTTATAGAATTTTGTAAATGGGCTTTAATTAATATGTGTAAAACAAGTCAAGAAATGGATAAAAATAGAGTCGCGAGTTAAAATGAGTTGGAAGAACAGGGAATGTTGGCACACGGGCCGTGTGTGGAACACGGCCCTGTAACCAATGGTCGTGTAGTGTCATCAGAACTCGCTGCTCACCTAAGAGGATGGCCGTGAACTGGTGCACGGGCCGTGCGTTGCTGCACACCCTACACGGCCATGACCATGGTCGTGCAGCGCAGCTCGAGCCATGTTCGGAGCATGCACAACATGCCGAATTAGGTATGCCCTGCACGGGCTGTGCGCTGCTGCACGGGCCGTGTTGGTGCAAAATCCTATGTAATTTTTAGAATGTTCCGGAAGCTTTTAGAAGGTCCATAAATGATATAAAACCATAACTTGTGCGAAATTTGAAGGGAGAGATCAGATTAGGAGCATTTACACACACTAAAACACCATATTTCCTCACATAGTAGATCCATCATCATTTCTACCATCTAGATCCATCATATTACCATTTTGATATCCACAATCAATCCATAAAACTATCATTCCATCCATTCTTCCATCACTTGAGAAGATTGAAGCATCAAGGAGTGAAGAATTTGATACATTGAAGAAGAAGAGAGGTCTTTCCATGCAAGGGAAGCCAATTTACTTTCAAAGTGTTGAATTTCTTCTTATTATGGCTCAAATAGAGCAAAGATGTTTTGTATTGATGTAATCACCATGTTTAGTGGCTAGTCCTATAGTAGGCTAGTCATATGAATGGTTGAGGTGAAGAGTTAGATATGTAAAACTTGAGTAATGATTGAATTGATTTGTGGATTTCCTTTTATGATATATCAATGTTTCATTTCAATGTTTGTGTGATTAAATTCTCTATTCATTGTATTAGGATGACTATTCATTAAATTCTCTATTCATTGTATTCAGTGATATTTAACTTGGTCGCTTATTTAAGCTACAATTAATATCCTTCATACTTGGGGATTAATTTTGAGTGCAAAGAAAATGCGCATCAATTTCTTGGCGCCATTGCCGGGGACGGCTGTTATTATTGATTTTATTATTTCTAGTTTGATTAAGATTTTTTACTTTTATTTGTGATTATTTATTTCTATCTAACCTTAAAATTTTCTGAGAAACTTGTGCACTAGGAAAAGGAAAGGAAAGAAAGGAAGGAATAACACACTGAGCTAAACATGGACAAAGCAAGACAGAATCCGGATAATATTGCTATTCGTGAAATTTTCACAAACTATGGAATTGGTAACATGGGGTTGATAGGAGCAAGGGGGAAGATGATGATTTTGAAATACATCCCGCTCTTATTAGCATGGTAGAGAAGAATCTCTTTTCTGGAGGTTGTTTTGAAGATCCATATCAGCATCTCTGAAGATTTCTTGGTTATACAAACACTCAAAGGGGTGCTGGAGCTAATGATAATGCTAGACGAATTGCCCTATTCAAGTTCTCTTTGATTGATGGGACGGAAGCTTGGTATGAGACTCTTGATGCAGCAGATTACACTACATGGGACCAACTACAGCAGAAGTTCTTGGAAAGATACATGCCACCCTCAAGGATCTTAAGAATGAAGCAAGAGATCACCCAATTTATTATGAATCAGGGTGAGAAATTTTATGAAGCGTGGGATATGTTTAAAACATGCTCAGGAGGTGTCCACAACATGGAATGTCTAAGGCTGAATACATAAGTATCTTCTACTATGGATTGGATTTTGAGTCGTATGTTCTTATTGATACATCATCAGGAGGAGCGCTGTTATCTAAGACAGCACTTGAAGCAGAAAATTTATTTGAAGACATCTCTATGAATTCACGTTACTGGCATGTAGAGAGAGATAGAGGATCATATATGCTTGGCAATGTAGCGCAGGTTGAACATCAAGTGGTAAAGCTGAATAGAGAGGATGAGATCGCCTCTATTCTAGTGAACATCATCAAGCTACTAGGGTACCAGTAAAAGCAGATTAAAGAGTTGACACTAAGGGGGCCTATTATACGGCAGCACGAAGTGAAGAGTGTTGAAGATACCTTCAGTCAATACATGGTTGAGAATGATGCAAGGATTGATCGTTTTGAGGATACCATGAATGTTGATCATGCAAGTTTATCTAAGTAGTTGAAGGACTTTACTTTGATTATAGGGCAGATGACCGCGAATGTGAATCAATTGACATAAAAATTAGAAGATAAAGCCATCATGTTAAGGTTTGTAACACAGTATGAGGGATCGATGATGCCGAAAATGAATTTTAAAGCGTCAGGAGCTCAATTCGACTAGCCATGCTGGTTAAACTCAATAGGAGAGGTCGAACGAGACACCTGGACGTGATTTGGAAGCATCAGAGCCTCAATTCGACCAGAAAAATCAGGATTCGACCAGATCCTCTGGTCGAATCCAGGTCGAATCCTACCTTCCGGAGCACTCTGTTTCATCAGAAGTTCGATTCGACCTGAAGCCATCCAATTCGACCAGACCTCATGATCGAATCCAGGTCAAATCGAATGACATAATTCACACAGAAGCTCAATTCGACCATGAGCACTTCAATTCGACCAGACCTACAGGTCGAATCCTGGTCGAATCAAGCATACAGGGTGAGAATGGACTTCCAGGTGCACAATTCGACCACTGCATACCCAATTCGACCAGTAGCCCTGGTCGAATCCAGAACGAACCCAACTGTTCTGCACCATTTTCTACGCCGAATGCTCCACATGATGTTGATGTTACTCCAGTACCATTACATGAGCAGAATACTGAGCTTACAATGTAGAAGAAGTGGGAAAGAGCAAATAAGTTGAGAGCCGAGAAGCTTTGACTGCAGATGGATAATGAAGATGTGATTTTCTCTCTTGATCATGCAATGAAGATGCCCATGGAGACTCAATCGTGATGACAGATGACTCTGAATTTAATCTTGATTTCTAACTTATTTAATCTTGATTTTTCTAAGACAGATGACTCTGAATTTAAGTGAAAGATTGACAAAGAGGTGTCTAGACAGTCATGGGAGGTACGAAATTCCAAAGATCATATTTTTGTGACCAAGAAAGATGAAGTGTTGAGTGCAGACAAGAAGAGAGAAAGAAAGTACTTGAAGGTGACTCTCCGATGTTAAACATGAGCGCCTGTTGGGGGCTTGTCCCTTTCGTTTTATTATTTTATTTTTTTCGTGTGATTAAGAAATTTTTATATTTAAGGTGCTTACTAATAGGCAATTACATCTCTTTGCAAACTTAGTTTCAACTTACGTTTTTACTAAGTTTGGGGGTGTGATGTTATTACCTCATTGAAGCACCAAGAGTATAATCTTTTCTTTGTAATGTTTGTTAGGGAGTTGATTTTTTGCGGCATATTAATATTTTAACCGGTGTTGGTATGTCGATTTTTTGCAACTTACCTAATGTTTAGTGTGTTGTAGTGGTGTTTCTAGTGTGTGGAGTCAATTACATAGTCAATTAATTCTTTCTTAGAGTTCTCTTATTTTATAAATAATGAATCTTTTGATGATGAGTGTGCTTGAGTTTTGATGATAGAAAGGTAAAAGGGTGGCAAAATGAGTTCTACATTGAGGCTTTGACTCGAGGAGCTTGTACATACTTCGAAGGAGGAAAATCAGGTGCCCTCGTTTCCTTTTTCTAATTTTTATATGTGCTTTTAATTCATGGAGTGAAGGGTTGAGTTTATGGTGGTGATCTATGTGAGCTTATATTTTTGAAGTGTTCTAATATTCATATGCTCTTGAAATTGATGAAGGAAGTGTACTTGAGTTATATTGTGATATGAAGTTCTATATGTACTTGTGGGATATTGCTTACCATGGAAAGTGCTCTATTACTTGTTAAAAACCCATGTGAGATTTTGAGCCTTATTCATGTACATAATCACATGATATTTCTTTTCTGGTGAGTATCATTCTTGTGCGTGTATTCTAGAACTTGCCTTGAGTCTCCTTGAATATTCAAGACTGGTATAGTGATTATGGAAATGATATTAGGTCATCTTTGATTTATAACCAATCTTTTCCAATATTCTTTACCTGAATTCATTAAATCCTTAGTTAGCCCATTTGAGCCTTTTGAAATCCATTCTTTTGATAGCTAATAAAGTTTAATTGAAAAAGTGGTGATTTGAGGGATGATAAGAATGATGAAAGAAGGGTCTTAAGGATGAAAAAGAAATTCATGGAGTAGTGTTTAAATCTAGTACTTCATGGAATCAAACACCCTAAGGTAGTACTTAAATATAGTACCCTATGGAGGATGTGAGAGGTAGTGCCCAAAATTGGTACCTCGAAAGAGAAAAGAGAAAAAAAGTGTGAAGAAAAGGAGAAAGATGGAGTTGAAGAGCTAGGAAAAGTTGAAAAAGAAAATATGTTGTGCTTAAAGGAGAAAGATGGGAGAGTTTGAAGAGTGTTGTGTTTGATTGAAGTGATGAGGAAGAATGAAAGATCGAGAGAGACTGCAGCTTGATTGATCCGAGTTTTGAGTCACTTATCCATATATTTCCCACCTTTTCCAAAGAGCCTACATTACAACCAAATAAAAGACATTTTTTATCCATGATTTACTTGCTACAAGTAAAAGAAAAGTTGAGACAATTGGCAAGCTTATGGTTACGCATGCACTTGAATTGAATATGAATATAAACACCTTGACCCATAAGTGTACATCTTTTACACTTGAGTGCGAGTGATATATACTTCCCGTGAGAACATGTGAATGGAGCATTTGAATTGGTGGTGATTGTCTTATCTTGTATGCTATGAATTGATTATTACATATAATGAAAGTTGCATGACCTAAGTTGAGGACTAGTGTATTTTGAATGGGTTTTTGTCATAGTCCTTGTTTCCCCACTAATTTTCTTACTCACTCACTCTCTCTCTTTATTTTTATTTTGTTGCCTCGGGACGAGCAACGGGTAAGTTTGGGGGATTGATGAGAGTGAAAATAAGTGTGTTATATTTAATAATTTAACACCTTCTTGATTGGAATTATTGTCATATATAAGCACAATGGTCTTATATTCATTATATGTGAGAATAAGGTGCATTTGAGGTGTTTTGTTGTGTTTTAGGTGGAAAAAAGGATCAAAAGTGCAAGGTTGGAGAAAAGGTGCAATATGTTCAAGGATGCTGAAAAATGCACGTCCAACTTTTGTAATTTTTTTGTATTGTTCTGGAGATCAAAACTGTTGATGTAATACATGGATGGAAATCCACTGAAGAGAGGGTCGTTTTGGTCTGAAGAACACCCCAATCGGATTCCAAACGAGAGAGTTATGATCAAAATGGTGACGTCACGCAAGCTGTTCCTGTTCAGAACGACTGTCCAATTTGCATGACTAGAAATGGGCTAGAGCCTTTCTATTTTTCTGTAAGTTATTTATATGGATAGAAAGTCAAGGACGAGAGGATCGCGTGAGCGCAAGAATCACTCAAATCGAAGCTCGGATGTGGAAGTTATACCCGAAATGGTGAGACTATTCAAGTCAATTCGACCAGGGGAGGTCAATTCGACCTGATGTTCTGGTCAAATTGAGGTCGAATCGGATGGCAAAAGAGTCAATTCGACCTCCAATTTGTCCTGGAGGGGAGAATTCGTCCTGGCTTCTTGGTCGAATCGACGTGCGAAAACTTACCATATCCATATTTTTTAATGCGTGTGTTCACCCAAAAAGCTCATTCCAAGGCCTATAAGGAGAGCTTACAAGTATAAAAGGGGGTGTAGATCACATCATTAAAAATGACACAGGAGAATACAATAGATTAGAGGAAGAGAGGCCACAACTATACTACACCCCACAAGGGGGGATCACCCCTCAACCATCATCCACATCCTTTCCTCCATCCATCCATCACTTTGAAGATTCGTCTGTGGAATGAAGAGGAGAACCAAAAGGAATTGAAGAGATGGAAGAGAGAAGGAAAGAGGCTTCTACACCAAGGGTTTTTCTAATTCTTTTCTTCTAATTTCTAATTTTCTGGACATATGGGTAAGATCTATCTAACACCCATGATTGTTCTTTTTAACATCATGGGCTAGAGCCTTTTTGGTAGAACTAGGGTTGTGAAGGTTTTATCTAGTTAATTCAAAATGACCCCGTAACTTCGGGAGAAGGGGTATTAAACTTCCGTGTGTATACTCCGTACAATACTACTTGTGGATTTATTTTATATATGATTTTGTTTTTTTAATTCATACTCACAGTCATTTTGTGCATCATTAACTGTTATGTAGAGTCTGAATACATATCTTGGTTATTGATTGAGTGCGTTCACTGCTGAGCAGGATTCCATATTATGATTCTAAGTGAGGGGAATCCGAAGATTCATTAGAACTATCATATATGAATGCTTATTAATTGAATTGAATTCGGGTTAGTAAGTAGGATAAAGAGGTTAATTTTATAGTACCTATAAAGGGAGATCATATCGGGTTAGAGTACCAATTGGCCAGGGAAATAATTGATACTGATAGTACCTAGAAAGGGGGGTGGAATTATATCTCTTGCTCCGAGGTTATTCACACATGTTACACGCATGTTTACTTGTGTCTATAGAGTAGGTTTGCAAGGTTTAGTGATGCGTCCATATTCCACAAGGCAGAGTCAGACACCAACATATGGAAGGGAAGTTAAGTAGTAAAACTAGATTTCCCTGGAGCTACCTATTCTCCTACTTGATCCACTTTCATATTCGTTGAGTGATATTTTATATTATTTATTTTAATTAATTGTTTAGTAGTTTATAATAAAATCTCTATCTCAATCTTTATTGTCACTTGTCTTAATTAATTGAGTAAATAATTAAATTGATAATACGCCGTCCTTTGAGTTCGATATTTAACTTGGTCGCTTATCTAAGCTACAATTGATATCCTTCATACTTTGGGATTAATTTTGCGTGCAAAGAGAGAGCTTACTTTAAGGGTGAATGAAGAAGAAATGATATTTTCATTGAGAGAGGCTATGAGGTACCCCAAGAACAAGGAAGAATGTGGAAGATTGGAGGTTGTGGATAACATGGTTGAAGAATATATGTACCACCTTCACTCCAAAGATCCGTTGGAACTCATCATAAGCCATTCTTACTCTATTGAATCTCTTAAATCTAAATCTTCTTTTTGTTTGAAAAATGATGAAATGATTAATGAATTGCATGGTTTAAATGCTTGTTGGGTACTCACGGATGAGGAAGCAAAGGAAGCAAAAGTGGAGAAACTTGATGAAGGACCAAAGGAGAAAGTGTAAGAGAAGAAGAAGGTGGAGTTGAAACCATTGCCGGAGCACTTAAAGTATGCTTACTTGGAAAATATGAAATATATCCGGTAATTGTATCCTCTTCCCTTAATGATTTAGAATTAGAAAAGTTGTTAAGAGTCTTGAGAGAGCATAAATCCTCTATTGGTTGGAGCATAAAAGATTTGAAAGGTATTAGTCCATCTATGTGCATTAAGATTCATTTGATTGATAATGAGAAGTCTTGTGTTCAAAACCAACGTAGATTGAATCCTATAATGCAAGAAGTGGTAAGAAAGGAGGTATTAAAATGGCTTGATGCGGGAATAATCTTTCCAATAAGTGAAAGTCAATATGTAAGTTCCTTACATGTAGTGGCAAAGAAAGGTGGTATGATAATTGTTAGGTCCGATACAAATGAAACCATTGCCACTAGAACTATTACGGGTTGGAGAGTGTATGTGTTGATTATCGTAAATTGAATGAAAACACTCGTAAAGATTATTTTCCATTGCCATTCATAGACCAAATGTTGGATCGTCTTGCGGGGCATGAGTACTTTTCTTGATGGTTATTCCGGGTACAATCAAATATTGATTGAACTGGAAGATCAAGAGAAAACAACTTTCACATGTCCCTATGTTACATTTACATTTAGAATGATGCTGTTTGGTCTATGTAATGCCCCCACCACCTTTCAGCGTTGTATGATAGCTATCTTCGATGGTTTGATTTAAAATATTATGGAGGTGTTCATGTATGACTTTTCTATGTATGATTCTTCTTATGATATTTGCTTGACTAATCTCACTGTGGTATTGCAGAGGTGTGAAGAATCAAATCTTGTACTAAATTGGGAAAAGTGTCATTTTATGGTGACGGATGGAATTGTCTTAGGGCATCATATCTCAAAATATGGTTTAAAAGTTGATAGAGCTAAAGTGATAGCCATAGAATGTCTTCCCCCTCCTACTAGTGAGAAGGGGTGAGATTGTTCTTAGGCCATGCGGGCTTCTATAGACGTTTCATTAAGGATTTTTCCAAAATTGCTAAACATCTTTGTAAATTGCTTAAAAAAGATTGTCCATTTAATTTTGATGATGAATGTCATAAATCATTTCAGGTGCTTAAGGATGTTCTCACTTCATAGCCAATACTCGTCACTTTGGATTAGAGCTTGCACTTTGAATTGCATTGCGATGCTAGTGATCAATCCATCGGAGTGGTTTTGGGCCAAACAATGGAGAAGAAGTTTAGAGCAATCTATTATGCCTCAAAGACCTTGAATGCGTGTCAAGTCAATTATACTACCACGGAGAAGGAATTTTTAACTGTAGTGTATGCTTTTGAGAAGTTTCGACCATACTTGGTTGGAACACAAATGATTATTTACATTGATCACGCGGCTATAAAATACCTTATGAACAAGAAAGATGCTAAACCTCGTTTAATCCGTTGGGTGTTGCTTTTGCAGGAATTTGATGTGGTGATTAAGGATAAGAAAGGCGTGGAGAATGTGATCGCGGACCATTTGTCTAGATTGGAAAATGGAGGTGAGAATGAGGATGTAAAGCCAATTGGGGATGAGTTCCCGGATGAAGAAATTTTGCTATTGGAGGTTGAGCATGTATGTTCTCTCATTGTGAATGTGCCGCCTTGGTATGCCGACTATGTTAACTTCATTGTTTGTGGAATTGAGCCTATATTGCTTAATGAGTACAAAGAGAAGAAGTTTCATGTTGAAGTGAAGAAGTTCTTGTGGGATGTGCCTTGTTCAAGATTTGTAATGATGGAGTGATAAGAAGATGTGTGGCCGAAGAGAAGTTACGGGAATTCTTGAACTTTGTCATTCGTCTTTGTGTGGGGGTCACTTCGCCCATCAAAAGACGAGGGCTAAAGTTTTACAATCGGGGTTCTATTGACCAACATTGTTTAAAGATGCAAAGAAATTTGTGGCTAAGTGTGATCGATGTCAAAGGATAGGGGGGAATATGAAAGAGAGATGAAATGCCCATGACCTTGAGAGTTGATGTGGAAATATTTGATGTATGTGGCATTGATTTTATGGGACCATTTCCTTCGTCAAAAGGATATGTGTACATCTTGCTAGCCGTGGATTATGTGTCAAAGTGGGTGGAGGCAATACCCACTAAGACAAATGATGCTTTGATTGTGCAAAGGTTCGTGAAAAAGAATATTTTTGCTAGGTTTGGAGTTCCACGGGCTTTAGTGAGTGATGGAGGATCACACTTTGTCAATAAGTTGATGGAGAATCTATTGAAGAGATATGGAGTGAAACATTGAGTGGCTACACCTTACCATCCTCAAGCAAATGGTTTGGCGGAGGTCTCAAACCGCCAAATCAAGTTAGTTTTGGAGAAGACCATCAATGGAGGGAGGAAGGATTGGTCGAACAAGCTTGATGATGCCTTATGGGCATATAGGACGGCTTTTAAGACAATCCTTGATGTGTCGCCGTATCAATTGGTTTATGGTAAAGCTTGTCACCTCCCCGTGGAGTTAGAACATCGTGCATTATGGGCTATCAAATGCCTCAATATGGATGAAAGGGAGAGTGGTCAAGCAAGGTTGTTGAAGTTAGTGGAGTTGGAGGAGTTTAGAGGAAGAACATTTGATAACTCAATCATCTACAAAGAGAATATGAAGAGATGGCATGATGCTAAAGTGAAGGAAAAGACGTTTGCTCCGGGGGATAATGTTCTTGTATTCAATTTGAGGCTTAAGTTGTTTCCCGGAAAGCTCAAGTCTAAATGGATGGGGCCGTTTGAAGTGCTTGAAGTCTTAGATGGACACACATTGAAGCTCAAGGGTCTGAATAATGGTTTGTGGTAAATGATCATAGAGTGAAACATTACCTATCTCCTTCTCAAAAGGAGATAGTGTATGTGGATACTCTTTCTTCCTAAACTTCTTTGATTATTGTAGTAGTGTAGATTTTATTTTCTTTTTGTTTTTGTTTAGTAGTTTTCTTGTAGATTTGGTATGTAGGTGGTTAAGCTCGTGAGAAGAATGCATAAGTGAAGGACAATGATGCTACAGATGGAATGATGATGTATGCCACACCACTCTTTACAAACTTAAATTTTAACACTTGTGTTAATTTAAGTTTGGGGGGAGGTTGCGTGGTGGTCATACTTGATCATATGAACTTCAAAGATGCACAAGAGTCATCGGGAGAAATATCCATGAAGAGTGTTGAGAAAACGACAAAGGTACATCTCACCACTTTTTGCAAATTTAATTCGCAACTTGTTTTGATTTAAGTTTGGGGGGGAGAATGCATGGTGTGACTCATACTTTGTTTATTAGTGTGATGAACTATGTGTATTTTGTATCTTGTATCTTGTATTGTCTTGCAAAATGGTCAATTTTGAAAATTTTCTCATGAGTTAGTTTAGTTTTGGTATGTTTGGTGGTGTTTTAAGTACATTTCAATCCATTTTTGATCATAGTTGTAGTGTGAATGATGCTTTGGTGTGGAAGTATGAATAGGGTATATGTGAAAAGTGGAAAAATAGGGGCAAAATATTGTGAAGTGTGAAAAGTGGAGAAACAGGGTAAATTGCTACACGGGTCGTACTCCGCACACGGCCCTATAGCAGTTGGCCGTGTACCGGCATCAGGACACACTACACGGACAGAAGGAAGGCCGAGCTCCGCAACTTGAGCCGTGTAGAAGAGCAGGTACACGAGCCGTGCTCTGCACATGGCCCTGTAACAACAGGCCATGTAGAAGCATCAGAACACGCTACACGGCCTCACTTGAGGCCGTGCAGCGTAACACGGGCTGTGCAGGCTTCATTCTAGTTTTCTTTTTAAAGGGCGATCCGTACTCATTCACACACCTTCTCCCGTCCGTACACACTTCGTGAGCATCCAATTTGCTGCCCTAAGCATACAAATCATCTACCAAGGTACGTTTTGAGGGATTGTGAGTGAAATTCTTCAATTGGGCACATCCAAAACACTTCTCCACATCCAATTGTCAAAAGGTATGAATTTTTTGAACCCTAACTTGTGAATTTTGATATGAATTGATTGAATTGATACATGGGCTTTATTATAATGTGAATTATATGCCTTATTGAAGTGAGAAAACATACATGTTTCAATTTGATATTTGAATTGAGTTAAATTAGGGTTTATGAGAGGTAATTTGGGGATTGTGTGAGAATGATGAATTTGAATGTTATGTTGTGCTAATTGAGGGATTACATGAGTATAGTGTTAGTTTTTGATGAATTAAACTTAGATATTGAAGATTTGGGCATGAGGTTATGTGAATTGAATATTGAAAGAGATGTTTAAACTTTGTGCATGCCAAGTGTGCGATGAAATGTCTAAGAGAGTAATTTGTTGGAATTTGAAGATTATATGTGAATGTTGTTTGATGGTGATGAAACTTGGAATTTATATGTTGGATAATACTTAAAATTTGTCATGAATCATTGTTAGTAAGATGAATGATGGTGAAGTGCTTAGTTTAATTTGACAAAATAATGGGGTGAATGAATATGTTGATGCATAGTAGGTTCTATATTAAGTTGTATAACTAAGATAGAATTTATAAGATGCATTAACATTCTTATTTAGTTCATTTGTTGTAATTTGAGAATTATTATTTTGTAAATGACCGAGAGGAGAGTTCGACCCATGAATGAGGACTTCATTGTGATAACCGACCCTGCAGAGTTAGCTAATTTGGAAGCCTACTTGACTATAGAAGGAATCCATCCGGATGAGTTTGGGGTTGAGTTTGAGGATTATTGTGGAAAGTTCGTGCTTCGTTGGCAAACTCTAACTCCAAAGATCAAGCCCACTCGTTTCCAAGACGCAGAGACAATGAGAGGATTGGGATTAGAGGAGGATTTGAGGAAGCTATTTCGCTTTTCTTAGATGGAAGCTTTCTTCGATAAGAGGCCACCAACCTACTACCATCTCATTGCCGAGTTTATGAGCATGTTGCAGGTACATAAGGATCAGAATGGGTTTCCTCTGTGGGTGACATTCCAGCTGAATAATGTGTTGAGAGAAAAGGTCCCGTTGGCGTTCTTGAATGAGTGTTTTGGTTGCCCACCATGTGAGAATCATCAAAGCTTTTATGAAGGAGGTGGTTTCAACCAACAGGAATGGTGGTCGAATCTAATGAACGATGGAACTGAAAGAGTAGGGTACGTCCCTAGTGCTTCAAAGGGGACAACCATCCGGAATCCTGTGATGAGATACTTAGTGAAAATCATCTCAAACATAATCTTAGGGAGGTTTGAAGGTGGTTCAGTTGGATAGAAGCAACTCTACATTATGTATTGCATATATGATAAATGATATTTTCACCTAAATTTTAGTGCCTTTTTATATGTATTTTGTGTTATTTTATCCGTATTTGTATTCTATTTGGTTGTGTTTTATATTTTATTGAAATGTATGTGAATGAGCTTAAACCTATGATTTTAGTGCCGTTTTATTGGATGCTACATATGATAAGGAAGAAGTAGGAAAAAGCAGATCTCAATTCGGAGTTGAAACTAGGGAGAACGAGCCAAAACAGTGAAAGAGAAAACAGGGCAGCAAGAACACGGCCGGCCATGTACAGGAATACGAACTGTGTCACATACAAGGCCCGAGTTTCGCACACGGACCTGTAAGCAGAAGCCATGTGCAGTCGCCAGAATACACAACACGGCCACCCCTGTAGCCGTGTGCTGCGCACGAGCCGTGCGCTGCTTGAAGCTCGTGTTGACCTGATGCCCTAGACATGACTCGGGGCGTCTTGTAGCACACGGGACGTGTTGATGTCAAAATTGCTGAAATTTCCAGATTTCTTCTAGAAGGCCCACAAGGGTATAAAAACCACTCTATTCAACATTTTGATAATAGAGATTCATTTTTCCATCCCTGCACACACACCTTACACACCATTTCCTCCATTCTACACCATCATCTTCATCCATCCTTCATCCATATCATCTACCTTCATCCCCCATCAAAACCTTCATCAAATTGAGAAAAAGAAGCAAGGAAGAGAGGAGAATTACAAGGGAAGGAAGAAGATCACCATTGAAGCACTTCAAGGGAGTTTTCATCATACTTTGTAGTTAAAATTCATAGTTTCATCATGATTCGTAAGGATATTAATGTCTATGTTAATTTCCTTGTTAATATGGTAGGCTAGTCTCCCTTGTTAGATTAGCAACATGAGAGTTGTTGGATAATTTTGAGGATTTGTGTATTTGAATTCATATGTTGATTGGATCTATGATTTCTATCATTGATTATTAATTGTTTGATTTGTATTGATGATTTGTGTGTTTAGTTGTTCTAAATATGTGATTAGATTGAGAAATCAATTATGTGCTTAGGATAATTGAGTGAATCATTTCATCAAACATTTCATGTGCATTATAAATTGTAAAGAGATTGAGAAGTCCTTTATAATTTAGAACCCTTTGATAGAACATGTGATTGGTTTGATCGAGAGGTTGATTAATCATGTGAAGGGACTCTCATTTCAAGCTTAGTACCTAGTTGGAATTATTTGAGTGAGAACCAACTCATTGAGCTATTTGATATTCATATCCTATCCATCTTGAGATGGAGTTTAGGTGATCTTAGTGTTGGCCCTTAGTCTTCCATCCATAATACTTATGAATTTGATACATAATTCCTAGAGTTACCACGTCTTGATTGTTGTTAATCTCACTTTTAATCAATTTAGTAAACCACTTTCCATCCATCCATCTTGTTTGTTTGATCATTGCTTGTTTACTTGCTTTGATTACTTCTATTTACTTGTTTGATCACCAACCTCTATTGATGATTCGTCTCTATAAAATTGCGATAAACGTGATCTCGCTTAAGCTCTAGCACCGACCTTCTTGTGGTTCGATAAATTATTTTAATTAGTCATCCCGATTATACTATGGCTAATCAATATACAAGGAGCTACCGCTTAATGTTGCAACACACTTTGTGCAACATGCGGAGAGAGTTGCAAAGATGCAAACATCTTAAGGTTTGATGCTAGGAGGGATGATCTCTATGATAGCTCAAGGATTGGGAGTTGATCTTGCAGGGATGGAAAACCGGATGGTTAGTAAAGGGTTGAACTACCCACAGTTGATGAGGATGGAGTTCTTGACCATGGTGGGGAATCAATATTGTCTGAGGCAGGAAAAGGGAGCTCCATTTCCCTTGCCAATGTCGAAGCTCACTACTATATACACAAGGAGGAAGTTTGCTAATTTGGCTATGGGTAGTGTGAACCATTCCAGAGTGGTGAAGGCTTTCAATAGAAGAAACAGGAATGAAATGGAAGAGGTTCTGAGATAAATGAGAGTTGTGGAGAATGAAGAGTTAGCCAACTTGAGAGCAGAGCCAGTGCCAATGGAGGGTGATGAGCAAGATGCACGGAGCAAGTGGAGTTTGATGAGCAAGGCCCTGATCCACCACAGTTTGAGGAAGAAGGAGAGCAGTCACCAGTGGGATCAGGCCAAGGAGATGAAAGGTGGAACTTTATGATGGATAAGGTGCGTGACATGAGACATGTGCAGCAGATGTATGGGGCACATATTAAGGAGATCCGCGAGGTCCAGCAAGAGCATGGAAGGCACATTGAAGAGTTGAGAGCTGGACAACGTCGGATAGAGTACTATGAGGAACAATCAAGGGTGCACTCCAACAACATGGAAGAGATGATGACCATGATGTTCAACTTCCAATTTCTCAAAAATCCTCATGCGTACATCTCGTGGAACACTTATAATTCACCTCCTCCGTCTCCAGAGCAATGAAGGGAGTATTTTGAGTGCTCGGCACTTTTGTCCATTCATCTTAGCTATCATTAGATTTTTGGAAGAATTCTTGAAGTGATGTGATTTGATTCGATTGGATTGTACTTTGATTGTTTGTTTTTGAAAGGTTTCGTATTTTAGGATTATTTTATTTTCAGTTTTATGCGAATTTTCTTTTAGTTATTTTGGTATTTTAGTTTGATTTTCATTGTTTGGATGCGATGGGTATTTGATCTTTATTGTTATGGATGTGATTTGATGTGTTGATATTTTTGATAGATGATTTGGTTTATGCATGTTATATGTTCTTGTATTGTTTGTTGATCCTTTGATTATTATGTGGTGTTTGGTTGTTATTTTTATTGTTGTAAGGTTTGGTTTGGTGGTATGTTTTGGGAAGGAGTTGAGTAATTTTTGAATGTGAGCTATGATGCATTGTGTGTGATGATTGATGGCAAGCATGTTAATGATTTCTACTTGTTGAAATTGTGGCATGAACTACATAACTTGTTCAATTTTGAGAAGTATGAAGGATAATTATATTTCTTTTTGATCCAAGCAAAAGCTTGTGAGAGTTGAGTTTCAACCGTGCCTCCATGGTTAATTCTTGATGAGAGGACCGGTTGAACATAGACAAACTAGAACTTGCTCTTGGACTATAGGAACGAAGCCCGAATGGTTGAAATTTGTGACATGATCTTAGGCCATCCCTGTTGAATGAAATTATAGCCATAAATTTCCTTACCTAAAACACTATCCCTAGCAAACCACTTTGATCCTTAAGCCTTTTTCTTTGTGATTTTAGCACAATACAAGCCTTTAAACCCCACTTTGAGCCTTATATATAATCTATGTGTGGGTAATTGAGGAGATGGTGGTTTACAAGGGTTGATGTGAGAATTGTGCTAAAAAAGAAAGCAAATGGTGAACAAATAAAAGAGGATAAAAAGAGCTTTAAAAAAATGTACATGCGACCTAAAAGATAAGAAAATGGAGAAAACCAACAAAAATGTGCTCGTGGAATTCAAAAGTGAAAGAAAGGAAGCATGCAAATCAAAAGTAGCTCAAGAAATCCAAGAAATGATAATGGTTAGTGATTGTGAATGAAGATGAAAGTAAAGGAAGCTTGAAAGTGAGTAAGTTTGAGAAAGAAATCATCTCTTCAATTACTTACACTTGATTAGTCACATCATCCAAAAATTTCCTACCCTACCAAAGAGGCTAAACATTACATCCAAAAGTAAAGACCTTTTTGATCACTTATTGAAACTAGGGTGGCTTGTGAACATAGTCCATGAGCAAGCCTATGGTGAGTCGGTTATAACCGGTTGATGAGTGATGATAAAAACCTACCCTAAAGAGTGTTGAGTGAACTTTGTAATCTATGAAAGGCTTGGATTGAAAGGGATTTGAGTACTCTTTTGTCATTCTTAAGATTGAACTTGTTAATTTTTCATGTTATAAGTTCGATGATGTAGAGATACTTAATGTGAATTTGTAGTCCTTATTACTTGTGATGTGTTGTGGTTTATGTTCATTGGATGTTTTCTTGGTGAAAATTACGCCTCTTGTTTATCATTTTTCATTGTTCGAGGACGAACAATACCTTAAGTTTGGGGGGTTGATCGTTGTTATTTTCATATAGATTTTAATGTTGTTATTTGTATATTTTCAGATGTTTTTATCCGTATTTGTGTCACTTTTGGTGGATTATTGTTATTTTGATGAATGTGGTATGAATTTATAGAATTGTGTAAATGGGCTTTAATATTGTAAAACAGGTCAAGAAATAGACAATAACGGAGTCGGGAGCGGGAGCGAAAAGGAGTCGGAAGAACAGGGAATGTATGTACAAGGGCCGTGTGCGGAACACGGCCCTGTAACCAATGGCCGTGTAGTGTCTTCAGAACTCGCTGCTCGTCCAGGTGGATGGCCGTGCGCTGGTGCACGGGCCGTGCGTTACTGTACGCCCCGTGTGCGAGCACGGCCCTGTAAGAAGAAGCTGTGCATTGTCGTCAGAAAACGCTACACGGCCATGACCATGGCCGTGCAGTGCATCTCGAACCGTGTCCGGAGAACGCACAACACGCCGAAGTAGGTGTGCCCTACACGGGCCGTGCGCTGCTGCACGGGCCGTGTAGGTGCAAAATCCTGTGTAATTTTCAGAATGTTCCGGAAGCTTCTAGAAGGTCCATAAGTGATATAAAACTATGACTTGTGAGAAATTTGAAGGGAGAGATCAAATTAGGAGCAGTTACACACACTAAAACACCACATTTCCTCACATAGTAGATCCATCATCCATTTCTACCATCTAGATCCATCAAATTACCATTTTGATCCCCACAATCAATCCATAAAACCATCATTCCATCCATCCTTCCATCACTTGAGAAGATTGAAGCATCAAGGAGTGAAGAATTTGATACATTGAAGAAGAGGAGATGTCTTTTCATGCAAGGGAAGCCAATTTACTTTCAAAGTGTTGAATTTATTCTTATTATGGCTCAAATGGAGCAAAGTATGTTTTGTATTGATGTAAACACCATGTTTAGTGGTTAGTTCTATAGTAGAGCTAGTCATATGAATGGTTGAGGTGAAGAGTTATATATGTAGAACTTGAGTAATGATTTGAATTTATTTGTGGATTTCCTTTTATGATATATCAATCATGTTTCATTTCAATATTTATGTGATTAAATTCTCTGTTCATTATATTAGGATGGTCATTCCAATATTGTGAGTGGATGTTTAATTGAATCATATGTTGAAGTGTGCATGCATGTTAGTATAAGAGGAGGTAAGTCATACCCTCCTTAGGCTTAGAACATTCATAGAGGGACACTTAAGAAATTGAGTGAAAAGAACCAACTTATGATCATAGTACCTTAAGGGAATTGAGATTAAGACCAATCTTAGGAGACTTAGACTTGAAAAAGAGTCGTGAACCTAGTTGCCTTGGCCATAGGGTCTAAGGGTAAAATTGTGATTGCTTTTAATCCACGAATTAATGAGAATTACCATCAATGGTTTTGCATATCTAGCTCAAGCCTTGACCATAAGTATGACTAGCCTTGCTCTTTTCTCAAGTGCATTCTACATCCATTCCATTTACCATTTGTTTGTTATTTGATCATTTGATTTGTTAGTATAATTCTAGTTCATTGACTAGAATCGTAAGTTAGTTTTTAATTGCAAAACCTTCAAACATATCATCTTTACAAAGCATAAATCAATGAACAATTCGGATACAAGCCATTGTTTGCTTTCCCTTGGGACGATATTATTATAAATTTTGCACTTGGTCACACATGTACAACAACGATAGAGTACACATGTTCTTAAATATTTTACTAAAAATACTACTAAGTTCACCAAGTCTCTTGAAAATGGACATAGGCATCAAGTTGATACTCGCCCCAAGATCACAAAAAGCTTTATGCACTTCACTCTTACCCATCTCACATGGTATGACATAACTCCTCGGATCCTTGACTTTGAAGGCAACTTCTTTTGAATTATGGCACTACACTCCTCCGTCAAGTTGACGGTCTCATTCTCCACTAAGCTCCTCATTCTTGTCATTATGTCTTTCAAAAACTTTGCATAGTGAGACATTTGCCTCAAAGCATTCGCAAAGGGTATATTGATGTGGATTTTCTTGAAAATTTCCAAAAACTTTGCAAATTTCTCATCCAACCCCTTCTTTAAAAATCGATGTGGAAAGGGAATAAGTACTTATGTTTTTGGAATTCCCCAACTATCCCTTTCCACTTCAATTTCTTCCTTTTTCTTTTTCAATGCCTTGGTTCTTTCCCATTTCTTTTCAATAATTTTCGGCTCAACCACATCCGTTTTATCCTTTTCTTTAGCTTCAACTTCGATTTCTTCTACAAACTCTTCTTCTATTAGGCTTTTCTCATCCTCCTTCCCTTTCACTTTCTCATCGTCTATGGGCATAGAAGGTCCCTCATAGTTTGTTCCACTCCTTAAAGTGATTGCTTTGCATTGCTCTTTCGGATTTAAAACGGTGGTAGAAGAAAATTTTCCTTTTTCATTTGCACCCAACGAACTAGCAATTTGCCCCACTTAATATTCCAAAGTTTTAAACCTCGTCATTAGATTCATCAATTTTTCTTCTTAACTCGTCTTGAGCTCTTCTCGATTCATCTTTAGCTTTGTTTGACTCAATCAACTTTTCTGTGAGTTCTTCAGTGGTTGCCTTTCTCTCATTATTTGGCGCTTTAGCTCTCGGATGATATCCCGAAGGATAAGGAACCGCATTACTCGGGTTTGAATAAGAGAAGTTATCTTGCCTCTTTTATTGTTGTGGGTATGAGCTTCCACTTCCTTGATTATTGAACCCTCCTTGCCTTTATGGATAGTTTCCTTGGTTGTAGTTGAAATTACCTTGATAATTATTTTGATAATTACCTTGGTAATTCCTCCCTTGCATGTATAGCACATCCTCCAAAACATGGCATTGTCATAGCCCATTGTTCCCCTCTAACACTATTCGGAGAAAGCATACCTTGATCAATTTGGCCTTCAACCATATTAACTCCTTGGTTATTCACACCTTGATTTAAACTCATTTGCCTCATTACCTCCGCAGCTATTATTTCAACACTTGGCATGCTTGGCTCCACACTAGCACTCTTCACACTAAACGTTGCTCTTTTCCGAAGCTCTCAAATCCATAGCATCCACTAACTCTCTCCGATGACCATTGGTAGACATTAGTAGCAATCTCATCAAAAATTCTTATAGCTCTTTCCAGAGTCACACCAAGTATAGATCCACCCACCAAAGCATCAACATAAATTCTTTGCTCGTTGACCAAACCTTGGTAGAAAAGCCCAACTTGTTGATTTTCCGGGAAACCATGTTGTAGACAATTGCGTAGCATATCCTTAAACCTTTCCCACACTTCATAGAAACTCTCTTGAGGCATTTGCTTGAATTGAGTAATCAAGCTCTTCATTTGAAGCGTCTTAGAAGGCGAAAAGTATTTGTTCAAGAACAATTGGGCAAGCTCCTCCCAAGTGTTACATGTACCCAGAGTGATAGTAGATAACCATGTTTTAGCACGATCTCTCAATGAAAATTAAAACAACCTCATCTTGATGCAATCCTCGTTCACCCCATTCTGTTGGCAATCTCAATAAATTGAGCAAGATGAGCATTGAGATCTTTATTTATTGTTCCACTAAATTGTTGCTCTCTCACCATAGAAATCAAGCCCATTTTAAATTCAAAGTGGTTGGCATTGATTGATGGTCCCATCATTTGTAGCATTGCTCTGGGCATGAAGAAATCCTGGATCACTCTTGGATCAACTTGAGGTCCTCGATGCACCAGAGGTGGTGGTGGAGGTGCATGAACACGTTGAAAACCTTGTTGAAGCATGGCTTGTTATACCATTTGTTGAAACAAAACTTGATTGTTGAGCTCTCCAAAATTTTGATGAGCTTGTAGAGGAGGATTAGCATTGACTTGGGCATTATCTTGCACATTTTGTACTCCGTCTCCATCATTCCAAACATCAACATGTTCATCTTGATTGTTCTCCATTGGATTACTCTTTTTGGTTTTGTTCTCCTTTCTCCTTCTCCGAAAAGTGTGTTCAATTTCTAAATCAATAGGTTCAATTTGTTTCCCTTTTGACCTTGTTTGCATACACCTTCAAAATAAGAGAAATTAGAACAAGATTTTCAAAAGCAAATATAAATAACAAATAAAATAAAAATGTCTCTAGTAAAATTACTCAAAACATTCCTTCTTTAAGTTTTTAGCAACCGTTACCTCCCCAACAACGACACCATTTGATTAGCCATAACTTGTAGACGGGTTGACCAATTCAAGAATTTATCTAACCACAGGGAGGTCGATGCTAGAACTTAAGCGAGATCACGTTTATCGCAATTTTATAGAGACGAATCATCAATTGATAGGTTGTTCAAACAAATAAATAACAATAACTAAAACAAGCAAGCAATGATAAAAATAAGATAATAAAATATGAGCGGTTATCCAAATTGAGTAAAAAGAGATTAACAACACTAATGAAGTGGTAATTCAAGGATTCATGCATTAAACTCATATGTATCAAGGGTTAAGACTAAGAGCTAACACATATACACCTAAACTTCCTCTCAAAATAAATAGGATGTAGATCATTTTCACAATCTCAAAAGAGCTCAAAGGTTGGTTCTCAATTAAACTATTCCAACTAGGTACTAAGTTCAATTAGAGAATCCCTTCATATGATCAATTGACTTTTCAATCTAACTAATCACATATTCTATCAATGGGTTCTAAATCCTAAAGGATTTCTCAATCTCTTTACAATTTATAATGCATATGAGATGTTTGATGAAATGATTCACTCAATTATCCTAAGCACATAATTGATCTCTTAATCTAATCATATAATTAGAACAATCAAACACACAAAACATCATAGATCTCAAGATATTAAGCATCAAAGATAGAAAATCAAATATCCCAATTAACATATGAATTTAATTACATAGATCCACAAATTATCCAACAACTATCATGTTGCTAATCTCACAAGGGAGATTAGCCTACAATCTTCATAAGATCATTAACATAGATATTAAAAACCTTACAAATCATGGTAAACTAGAGGATTAACACAAAATTGGAATGAAAACTCCCTTAGATTGGATCCAATTGAATCTCCTTTCTTCCTTTGGTGATCACCCACTCTTCCTTACTTCTTCACTTGATTTGGATGTGAGAATTTATGGAGAGATGATGTAGGATCAAAGTATGGATTAATGGGATGAAGAATATGGTGTAAAATCAAAGGAATGGTATGTGAGGTGTGTGAGCAGCTAAAAATTCGATTCTGGATTCTCTCAAATGTTGAATGGGAGGGTATTTATACCCTTGGAGCTCTTCTAGAAGGTTTTTGAAAATTTTTGAAGTTTTGCACCTACACGGCTCGAGCTTAATACACGGCCCGAGTCGTGTCTAGGGCTTCTGGTCAACGGCAAGCTTCAAACGGCGCACGGCTGGTGCGTAGTACACGGCCATAGGGGTGGCCGTATTGTGATTTCGGACAACCGCGTACGACCAACTCTTACAGGCCCGTGCGCGGTACATGTCCTGTGTGCAATACACGCCCCGTGTACCAAACACAGCTGGCCGTGTTTTTGCAGTTTTGATTCCTTCTTTCTCCCGACTTCATTTTTGCTCCATTTTTCACATGTTTAACATTTAAAAGTTCATTCACACACAAATCTATAAAAATACATAACACTACCAAAATACACATAAATACGGATAAAACAATATGAAAAATACACACAAAAAGACACTAAAATCTAGGTGAAAATAACGACAGTCAATCACCCAATTTTCTTATTCCATTTTCACAATGCTCCCAATATGGTTTCTAGATGATTTAGGAATGGGTGGCCTTGTTGAACCGATTTTTAATCTTTTTTTGACAAGAAGACCCTTTAAGTGCTTTAGAGTTGGATGGCTCTAGAGTTTCGGATGGACTTGGAAACGAATGAGAGGATTCAAATTCCATTATGAAAAAAAAAATAGAAATGAAGTAAGTAATAGCTCAAATATTTTCTAAAAAGAAGAATACTATTGAGACATAAAAAAATACGAACAATTCCAAGTTCCATATCATGCGGTACTAGTATAAAAAACACATAATGGCATAAAGGTGAATATTTGAGGTGGTTAACTTTCCCAATTTGATAGAAAAAAAATTATAGCTACATTCACATACAATGGAGACACTCTTACACCTATCTTACACTATTAACACCAATTTATCAAAAGGAGGAGTAATATGGATATTATTATTGGATAGGAAATACTACCTTCCAATGTTTTACTCAAGGCACTATATCTGAGGTAACTATACAAGTGTTATCCAAGTCTTATTTTATTGTAAGAGTTCGATTTTTATATTTATAATTTATTATTAATTTTTAAAATATAATGGTATTTTAAACTCTTATAATTTATTTTACCTTAATATTTGCTCTTAAACTCATAATTATAAAAGACGTTCTCATTTAATTCACCAATATATAAAATATCATACTCAACTTTGAAATAGTAATTATGTAATTAGATATGAAACGATCTTCATCATTCTCTCTATACATACAAATTAAAAATAATGAGTGTTTTTACACTTGAAATAGCGGTGCAGTGCAATACACACACACACACACACACATATATATATATAGTTATTGATCTTTTGAAATTTTATTTTATTTTTGTTTTTACTTATGATTAAAAAAATATATTAATAGTTTTTTAATCAAATACTCCCTTCTAACTAATTAGGGTGCATTTATATTATCACAAAAAAGATATGGAAAAAAATAGTAATAATAATAGTCTCTCAAAATCGAAATAGAAGTACTGTGAGATTAGTTGATATCCTAACTCTCTGATATACTACAATGAATCAAAAAATGAATAGAATATTAGTTCACATGGATCAAATTAGAGCTAATGACAGAGATATGACAAGAAGATGCCAACACAAACAACATGAGCTAATTTGCCATTTTACAAGTAACAACAAGTTAGCCATACATGCGTTCCATTTAACAATAGAGAATTTTCTACATGTCATTGAAAGTAAAATAATGTAGAAACTAAAATTTTTACGTAAGCCTAACATATGAACCATGCCATTAGAATATAAAAACACTAACAAAGAAAAATAGAGTTAAATCAGCAAAGAAAAAAAGTCTAAATAGAAGAAATGGTGCACACTCGTAATTGTAAAAAGGACACTTCAAGTAAGCTTCAAATTGTAGTGCAAAGAATAGAAGAAATAAACCTTTTGACTGCAAATTGATGTTTTTCTTCACTTTCTGATCTCTATATGAGGGACTAAAAATAGATCCCAAACAACCAAGCACACTATGATTGACGATGTGAAGAGGAGGGAGCGGGTATGCAAGAGGGCGTCAGAGGGAAGAGTGTAGCGGGAGGGCGTCAGAGGCTTTGGAAGAGGAGGATTGAGTGATTGATGATGGGAAGAGTGAGAACAGACATGAACGATGGGTCTCCGATGGATCTATGGACGAAAATCTACAAAGGGAGAAAACGGCTAGGGTTTATTGGTTGAGTTTCATATTTATCTTGTGAGTCGTGACTGTGTACAGATTCTACATAATAATAGATTTAATTAAATTTCTAATTTTGTAATAAAATTTTAGAATATATGATTAATAATATTATATTAGTTGTTTAACATGACCGATACGGTATGTCGGTATATACCGAAATACCGTAAAAACCGAAATATCAAAATTTCTATAAATCTAGTATACTGTACCATACCAAAAATTTTGGTACGAAACTATACCCTATCGAAATTTTTAATATACAAAAGATTTCGTTAAATTTCGATACGGTGATTGCAGGATACCGAAAAATTGGTAATTTAGTCTAGCCCTATCTATAAATGATAAGAGTACACTTTTTCTTTTAATTAAAAAAAAATATGCATCAATTAATATTCATATTTTAGTACAAGTCTTATTACCTTTGATATATTTGAGAATTAGGTGTAACTAAGGTGTTTTGTCTTGTTTTAGGTGGAAATCAAGGAGACACCGAGCAAATTTGAAGAAGATTTGAAATTGAAAAATGAAGGAGCCAACTTGACCCTGTAAGGCCATGCAACTCGAGTCAAGCTGGAATGCGGGGACTTATGTAAAGTTTTGAAGTTTAGCTTACTTCCATCAAGCCAGGGTCCAAACATCTTCCAGAAGGTTAGCTTGACCAAACCTCTGTTCAGCTCAACATCTGAGTCAGTTGAGCTACCCAACTCGACTAGGATAAGTCGGCGCTATTTGGGTCGAGCCAACTATCGAGAAAGGCCAAATTCAAATTTATACTTTCCAATGCATATAAGTGTGTTTTTACGTAAGAAACCCTAAGAGTAGTCCTACATGCTACAGCTATAAAAAGGGAGCTCTAAACCATACAAATCATATTCCATTATACCATAAATTTTATACCATCATTCCACACCACACATCCGGAGTGCTATCATCCACTGTCGTATTTAGATATTTAATAAGTGTTTAATACTCCCTCCGTTCATCCTTAATTTATCAATTTTACTATTTTGGGTCATCCACCCTTAACTATCTATTTTCCTTTTTAAACATATGAGACTCATACCCTCCACTAATACAAAAAAATATGGGACCCACACCCTCCACTAATACAACTACCCACTACACATAAAATAATAATACTCATTAATTCACATGCAAAAAGCAAATGAATACATTGATATTGGACGGAGGGAGTACTTGGGAAGGAGAACGAATGAGATTCTTTATAGGACGGAAGAAGAGACTAATCTACACTTGATCAATGGTTTTCTTTTCTTTCCTTCTTAATATTTAGTTTTATAGACACATGAGTAAGTTTTATTTTGTAGACATGATTGTTGCTAGTAACACCGTGAACTAGTACTTTTTTAGATAGTTTTAGAGATTTGAAGGTTTGATAATATTGGATTGATAGACCTAGACATCGATTTTGATAATATTTTGCAGAATGTTTATTCCTTTGTTTAAGTGTTCATTTTAAGACTTATATTTCATGTTCTACATTTGATTTCAATTATTTTCATGCCATTAATCTATAGTGATTGTGATTGATATTAACATGTGTTGGGCATTTTATGAGTTACTTGTTAAAATTAGAAAGGATTGATGATATAATCCATAATTATTAAAAGGGGCAGGCTATTCGCATTCCCGAAATCACTAAACATACCTCATTTACTAAATACACCCCAATGTATTTTAATAAAATATTTACATATTACTAATCATACTCAAATGAGACAATTTTGACCTTTAAATTATAAATATCATTTTTAATTATGCCACGCATCATGGATGAGAAGGAAAAAGACGCCGCATCTCAAGTTCAACACGTGCCTTTATTCTTCTTCGAATCTATCTATAAAACCATCTTCAACGACTGCTTTATTACCACCCATTCACGTGCCCGACCACTCAACTTGTCGGCGTGTTCTTCTATCGTCTTTACACCAAACTTCAAAATTTTAAGCCTCTCCTTCTTCGAGCTCAGTCTCTTCCATGTCTAATCTCAAGTTTTTCTCCTTCCTCCCATTTCTACTCCCAACAGATATCATCAGACCAAAAATTAAAAAAAATTACAAATAATAAAAACTACGTAAAAATATACAGCTTTTATTCACATATTAACGAAATTGAGAACCCAGAAAAACCCATGAATGATCTTCCCTGATCAGACTTCAAACTTCTACTGCATTTATAGAAGTTGTTGCGAAATAAGTAAATGCCTTTTTTTAATTTTTTTATCATGATCAACAAATTTTTAGACGTAATAATTTAAGTGTTACAATTGAATTACGACGTAGAGTTTAATAGATTAGAATTTTTTAAATTAGGATTTAATATATGGGATATGTTTAGAAATATGGGTATTAATAAAAAATAAAGATCTAATTATATAATTTTTTATAATGGTATTTATGTCTTATCAATTAGAAATTTTTTTAATTTAAATATTAATGGGGTACGTTTAGTGATTTTGGGGGTACGAATAGTCGACCAATTATTAAAATTGTCAATATTGGATGCCTATTTATCTATACTAAGAAAATCCTAAAATTTAATTCTTACAATACCTATTGTGAATATTTTCTGATCTATAGATATCTTTTAAGGAATAGCCTATTCTTAAGGGACTGACCCACTAGCCCACCTATTGATTGATAAGTAAATAGTTATAAATTATGATCAATATTGATAATAGGGAGAAAGAAACATCTTATTTCTATTGGATCCACCTTTACTATTTGGGGTCAATAATTTTTATTTTATTTTTTAACAACTTTACTCTCACTTCTACAACCATGGAAGAAGTGAAGAATAACAATATACATGTAGTGTAGATACATCCCAACCTCCTTAAGAATACACTTATTCTCAACTGAATTCAATAAGTTTCTCCTTCATTACAAGACTATGCCTTATTTGAGTTATAGAAGATGTGCTCAAGGAAATAATGATAGACAAAATTTTCAATCGAGTCTTCCTAGCAATGAATCTCCTGAGATAATTACTCCGCTACATTGAAATTGACTAGACAAATAAAATTGATTAATCATGACAAGACAAATAAGATTAATCAATCAAGGTGCTTATGGTGAAGTCTTGCTTAGTTCAAATTCGATGGTTGGTCAAAATATGCAAAGTATGCCAATTCCCACATATACCAAGTTTTAAAAACCACATTTATATCAAGTTTTAAAAATCATACCTATGTAACCAGGTTTTTGCTTTCAAACCAAACCAAATTCTTATAAACCACATTTACCTATAACTACAAACGTTATAATATTCAATTCACTCTCATTCTATACATTTTCTCTCATTAATTAATATTTATTCTCTCTTTATCTCTACCTTTCTTCTCATTTCTTACACAAATTAATACATTTTATTCATTAATTTGATATGAATTTAAAATATACTATTTCAAAAACAAATATACATCACTATTTAATTGATTTTCAAATCCTAACAAAACTTAAAATAAACATGTGTAAATTTATTTTTGAGTTGGTCTCCTTTGCATATAGGTATAAAAGATGTTTGAGAGTAAGACATTTTTTTTTTAAATTTATAAACTTTATTTAATAAGGACATATTTTTTCATGGCAAAGTCTAATATACCCAAGTATTAAGGTACCCAATTCGACCCATTTGACCCGTTGACCTGAGTATATATATCTAATTTACCCATGGGTCATTAGAGTTTCATAGCCGATTTATATTTTCACAGTCGTTCTATATTTTCTCTCTGTAAAAATCTCTCCCTCTCTCTCATTGCGATTTCAGGTTGTTCCTCAATCTTCCTCGCAATTTCTCAATTGTTCATTGCGCGTCGGATATCGATCTGCCTTGCACGTCGGACATCGGTGTTTTCCTCTTTCTCCCGCGTTGTGAATTCGTTGAGTCTAGGGTCTTTCTTTATTGTATGTAAAATCTCTCTCCCTCTCCTCGCGATTTCTAGGCAGTTTTACCCTAAGTATCATTATTCTCTTTATGATTCTTAGGTTTTTATATCCATTCTTAGGTGTGATTTCAGTTCCTGTTGTCTAGGGATTATACCAAAGATTTTCGTTTTCTTCTACTTTTTATTCTTTCTATTGATTTCGATGTTGGTGTTTAGATCGGTTAACATATGCTTGGAATTATAAAAATCCAGATTAAAAGTAGATTTTTCCATTTTTTTATTTTTAACGTATACATGTGTATGTTTGATGCAAACATTTTGATTTATTTTAATATTTCCATATTTTTCTTAGTTTAAATATTAATAGTTTATGTACTTTCATGGACACATGAATTTCATAGTTGTAGAGCATTTTGTTTATATTCATACTCTGTCCATTACTGTACAAAGCATGTGGTGTGTACACAATATTCATATTTGGATATTTGTGTAGATTTCTATTTGTAAATATACTATAGAATACTAGTGCTGATAGGAAACTAAAGCACTACCATTCATTTTATAATCACATCTGGATGCTGAACCCACATTTTTTATAATTTTCTAAGTTTCTTTATCAGGATAAAATTTGAAATGATTCATATATGGAAGATAATATTAATGTGGATTAGTGAAATTTACTGTACAATATGTTTAAACAGTGGAGTCTAGTTTATACGTAATATTCAATAAAGTCTAGTTATGTTTGTTGACTTTTGTATTTTATGTTTAATTGTATACATTCTAATGATTTTTTTTGTTTCAGTGTTACTCTTTTGAATATAATCATGAGAACAAAACAGTGGGCCTTTAGGAGGGGAAGTGGTACTCGTGCCTATGCTCGAAATATTGCCCAAAGACGTACCATTGAGTTAGAGGAACAAGCTATTCATTCCATTGGAGAACTTCCTATTTTGAGATAGGAACGTGTTGAAGAAGATGTTGAAGCTTCAGCTCCTAATGAAGGCGTTGATGCTCCTAATGAAGACGTTGATGCTCCTAATGATTTGAAGTTCCTAATCAGGATGTTGATGCTCCTAATGAAGAGGTTGAAGTGCCTGATGCGGTTCCAAATGTGGCAGTTGTCTCTGGTAAAAGAAAGGCTTCTACTGTTGATTCATTGGGCCAAGGTTCTTCAAAGAAAAAGAGAAATCAATCTCAGATTGCAAGTCGTACCTCTGATCCTCCAAGGAGAAGCCCTCGTGGAAAGACTTCATTGCTGCAACCTTCTCTTCCAAAGAAACCTATCTCTTCCAAGAAGGTTGGCTTGACAAAGAAAGCTGCCCCGATGAAGCATGGTGCTCAAACGAAGAAACCATCTGTTTATAGTAATGATCTCAGTGAAGAAATTTTTGAAGATGATGCCAAGAGGCTGGCTTGATGAAGAAAGCTGCCCCGATGAAGCGTGCTGCTCAAACGAAAAAACCATCTATTTCTAGTGATGATCCCAGTGAAGAAATTTTTGAAGATTATGCTATTGTAGAGATTAAACCAAGGTTGTTAATTTTATTTTTTAAAATTATTGTCTAATTATTACTATTTCTTTTTTATTTTTTAAACGAAGAAACTATCTATTTCCTTTCTAAATACGTTGTCATGTGTACATTTTAGGGTCATAAGTTATACAACTATAACTATATGCGTTGTTAGAAATAAATGTATTTCTTATTCCTTTATAGTGTCCATATTTTGGCATTTCTGAGTTTTTGTTGAATAGGTAATATAATAATTCTTTTGTTATGTTTATGCTATAGTTTTTGTGAAAAAGTGGTGTAATTAATTCTAAAATGGGATGCCATGTTATTGATATAAATATGATGATTTCTTTGCTTTTTAAAGGTATACATTTTTATGTTGTCATGTGCACATTATAAGGTCATAAGTTATACAACTGTAGCTATATACGTTGTTAGAAATAGCTGTATTTCTTTTTTAGTTATTAGTTCTTTATATGTTTGCTCTGCTTTTTGAAGCTATACATTTATATGTTGTCATGTGTACATTATATGGTCAAAAGTTATACAACTATAATTGTATACGTTGTTAGAAATAACTGTATTTCTTATTCCTTTATAGTGTCTATGTTTTGGCATTTCTGAGTTTTTGTTGAATATGTGATATAATAGTTCTTTTGTTGTGTTTATGCTATAGTTTTTGTTGAATAGTTATATTTCTTTTTTAGTTATTTGTTCTTTATATGTTTGCTCTGCTTTTTGAAGCTATGAATTTATATGTTGTCATGTGTACATTATATGGTCATAAGTTATACAACTATAATTGTATACGTTGTTAGAAATAACTGTATTTCTTATTCCTTTATAGTGTCTATGTTTTGGTATTTCTGACGTTTATTTATATATACTTCTATTTATATGACTACGTTTTTTTTATAAATGTTAGTTCTTTATTATGTTATTTTTAGTGTGTTTTTGTAGAAATATTAATTGTTTTATTTTTATTTCTTCTGTTTTTCAGAGGTATTGCAAGTCAGTGTAAAACCCATGGGTTGCTTAAAGTTTTTCAGCGCTTATTTGAAAATCAAAAGGCTACTGTTAAAAGCATAGGATTTGATGGGTTATTTGAAATACAGTTGAAGTACATGTCTAACATTGATATGTTGCAGTGGTTAGTTGATAATTTTAATCCAGCTGCAAGGGTTCTGGTTTTGGACAGTTTTAGGAGTATACAGTTGACTATAGATGATGTTTTTGACATGTTCTGCATTCCGAGAAACGTTGATAATCCAGTTCTTGCATATTCAAGGTTTGAAAAACCATAATTATTGGGAAGGCTTCAGCAAACTTATGTATCAAGCCTTGTTTCCGTTTATGTAAATTGTGTGAGTTGTTATTCAATCAGTTAGCTGATGGGGGTGATGATTTTAAGCGGATATTTGTGGTGTACTATTTGTTTTCTTTTCTTACACCAGAACCCAATCTATTACTTTGTACTAGTGTGTTTAGGTCTTTATAAAATGTTGATAAGATCTCAGGCTTTGATTGGTACGAGCATGTATTATTTGATTTGTGTCATAGCATTACAGTGTATAAGACAAAAGGTACCACAAATATTGGGGGTTGTTTATTGCTTTTGCAGTTGGTTTATTTGCAGAGATTTGTGTGGAAAAGTGTTTGTGTACCAAAGTCAATTTCTCTAGTAAAATATTAGACATATAAGAATTTGTCACTGCGCTATAAAGAAGAGTTAGAAGCTGGGATTTATGAACTTGAAAAGTTTATGGATGATGATTTTCCTTTAACTCATAATGGTCGTATGAGTAGTAAAGATTCTACAAAGTTTACATCCCAAACTGATATTTCTATTGACATGTTGCAAGAGGTATTAGATTCTTAGCTTAAATTATATTTCATCTTACTGTATAATAGTTTTTTAAGTATATAGTGTATACTGTTTTATTTTCATAAACTAATAAGTATTGTACCTTTTTGTTTTAGGATATTGAGTTGTTGCTGATGGAGAAGAAGAGGGAAACAACTGAATTAATTAGGAAATACATCAACAAACTTGAAAAGATTAAAAAGTTTAGAAAATGGCATCTAAGAAGAATGAAGAAGGTACAAGCTCTTCTCCATCACTAAGTGAATCGCAAAAGTTTTTTATGGATGAAAGACTCCATAAGTATGTTGATGATGTGTCGAGAAGCCTTCTGCTCATACAAAGGGTTGTTGATGATACTCCTTCTTTCCATTTGATTAATGAGGATGAATCACCAAATCCAATATCACAAGATTTTTTGTATGAGGTGAATCTGGTAGATGATTTTGAGGCTGAGGTTGATGTGGTTGGTGATTAAAAAATTGATGATGTTGTACATTCAGTTGAACATAGGGTTGAAAACTTTGGTAAAGATGTAAATCATAAGTTTTGGGGGATAAAGAAGGAGGTTGGGTACTTATACAAATTTGTGCTTAAGAACAAAAAGTTGTTATCAAGGTTACACAGGACACAAATTGAAGTGCTTGATTTCGTATTCAATGATGTTGAGGGAGAACATATAGTGTAAGTATATGTGTATGAGTATAAACTGATTTGAAATTTTACATAAATTGATTTTACATTAACTTGTATTATTTTGTTTAATTTCTTATTAGGAAAAGATATTATCGTCATGGTGTTTACTTGTACTTTGAGAAATTAGAGATTCTGTCGATGCTATCGAACATGTAGATTATTCAATCTGCTATTCATGCATGGTGTCTTTGTGTAAACATCAGCCCACTTATTGATGACAACCTTTCTCGATTCATCTTTAACTCGGAGTATAGTGTAAGTTTTTTGTATAAATTAATAAGTTTTTTTGTTTTATTAACTTAATAATGTTATATTCTATTTTAGGTCTTGTTGAGGCAGTATTTTAATGATGAAGTTAATTATGAAGTACTATCTGAGAAACGGACTAATGGATGGAACCAATGGTTATCGGAGACTGGAGATATGTTTATAGATCGAGAATTGGTAAAGATAATCACAAATATTTTGTATTATATTATATTTAAATTAATATTGTATATGTTATAATATTGATTTAATTTTTTTCTATATATGTAGGTTTTTATACCATTTGTTTTAAAAAAATTATTTTGCTGTTGTTGCAATCAATTTCAATGATTCTAAAGTTCATTATCTTGATAATCGGAAGTATGTGGATCCGGAGGATAAAGAATATTTTTTGGAGGCAGCAAAAGTTCAAGTAAGTATTTTCATAATTCAAGTAATTTGTTATATGTGAATATATTAGGTTTATGATGTATTATTTTTATTATTTATTTGTATTTGGTCAGGTGAAAGTGATGACTCAATATTTGAGTTAAAAAAACCATCCCAAAGCTGGTGAGATTTCAAACTATATTTTTGAGGAGGTGTTGTTCAAATGGCAAGGAGGCCATAGCAATAATGATTGTGGGGTGTACATGATGCACAATTTGAACTATTTTAATGGTGTGGGGAATTCATATCCTGATCTAAGCAAGGTATTTTTAAAATTTTATGAGTTTACTCTTTCTAGTAATAGTGTTGTATATTTAAGACTTGTTTGTATATTTTTATTGGTGTTTTCTAACTTGGTGTATAAGTTTAAGTAAAGTATTATAAGTGTTTTTAATTGATACTGTATTATTCATTCTTAGTTCTTATTTTTTATTTGTAATTGTTATGCATTGTATATGTTTTAGTATCCTTATTTTATAAAGGGTTAATTACGGATAAAAAACCCACCTTTACTTCAATGGCAATTAAGTCCAAACTTTTGGGATTTAGCAAAAAAAATCACAACCTTTAATGTTCTTTGCAAATTAAACCCATAGGCAGCAAGATACTGCCCGATGGATGATGTGGCAAAAGATTCCATGTCAACGCCTGCCATTGTTACCTACACAAACATGAATGTATAGTGTATACAATATCCTAATAAAATTGAGCAATACAGCAGGAATATTGTCAAAGGATTTCCACGATTCCAACCAATCCGCTCTTAATCAACCAAATTAAAACATGTATTCATAATACAACCTCAATACCCAAATCATTTATAATAAGAATATAATCAAACAAGGAAATTATCCATTCAGATTTTTTTCTGCGCATAATTAAACTCAAAATATTTGAATCCATTTTGTTTTTCACTTACAATCTATGGAAGCAATTTGGGGAAATGTTTTTGGAATCAAGATCAAAATTTGAATGTGCGCGAGAAATTCAGCGCATGTATATTTGATCCAGCCTCTCTTCTACTTGCTGATTCATCATCACCAGCCGGTATTCCCTTGTCAAAGTTTCGCTGCCAACAATCGCCGGAGCTCACCATCCAGTATCGCCGCCAATCTGCAGGTCTGAGTGCTCCCAGCTGATAGCAGCGACCGGACCCTTTTGCCATAATTATAGCACTGCATGCTCTTCGTCGCAGATCTAGTCCACTACGCCGGAAATCACGAACCGCTAGATCTATTCCAGCCACATTCCTATCCTGGCTGAAGTCTTAGATGCCACTGCGTGCCTCGCCACCGAAGAACGAGAATACTAATGTTTTCTCACCTCCGTGCAGTTGAGAAATTAACAGTGAAGACGTTATTATACGAAGTCGTTTTAGGTGAGAAGCAGCCACGTCATCTATTTGGGCAGCAAGGGCTGCCCATGGGCGTAATTTACTAAAAGCCTCAAATGTTGTTATTTTTCTTGCCAAATCTCAAACGTGGGGACTTAATTGCAATTCAAGTTAAAGTGAGGGTTTTATACGCCATTAACCCTTTTATAAATTATTATGTAGTATATTTTTTATTTATGTACTCCCTCCGTCCCGTTTCAATGTTTACGTTTCTATTTTGAGGCGTTCCATTTCAATGTTTACGTTTTTCTTTTTAGAATATGGGACCCACCTAAAATAATTAATATATCATCCAACACTAATCCACCTACCCACTTTACATTAAATATTATATTTTTCCACCCACTATCTATTAAAATATTATACTTCTTAATCAACATGCAAAAAGCAAACGTAAACATTGAAACGGGACGGAGGGAGTATGTATTATAGTAATGTTTTTCAATTTTTTTGAAGGTGAAATTCGTATCTTATTGAGGGCTAAAATATTGGCAACAATTTTGTTGTCTAATTAAAACAAAGTGAGAGGGCTTGTAATTGATGCAGCATTGGACTTTTATGATTCAAAACCTTCTGTACTGAGGAATGTAGCGGAGAAAAAAAAGGAGAAATCATTGAAAAAACTTGAGAAGAAGAAGAAGGCAGCTGCTAAATTATTGGAACAAATAAATGAAAATAATATGGGGAAAAAGTGGTGATTGGCAGGAAAGATGGTAAGAAGTAGGGGATGATTTTTTAGACACAGTGGTCATTTTGGCAGTTTTAGACAATGTTAGTTTTAAATGTTGTTGGTATTTGGTTTGGCATTTATAAACAATGTCAGCTTTTAATTTGGTACTAGTAATGCCCCCATGTGATGCACGGAATACGTGAGTCTCATATAAATCGATTTTACATGTTCTTGATATTTTTTAAAATTATTTTTTAGTATATAAAAAATTACTATATAAAAAGTAATAATTTTTACACATAAGAGTAATAATTCATGAAAATAAAATAATATTTCATGTACTAAAGAGTGATCGATAAATTAGGATTTATAAGAATTTGAAGAGTAATTTTTTTATTTAAAAGAATAAAATTTACATGTCTAAAAATTATTTTTTTAGTAAAGAGTAATAGGGTTTAACGATTTATGTAAGTATTGTATTTTTTTACTCCCTCCGTCCGCCCGAAAGAGGGTCATTTACTTTTGTGCACGTTGATTAAGGAGTATTATTTTTTAATGTGTAGGGGGTAGTTGTATTAGTGGGAGTGTGGACCCCATATTTTAGTTGTATTAGTGGGTAAGTATGGGTCACATGTGTGTAAAAAAATGACCATCTTTAAAGCGGACGACAAAATGGAAAATAGACTCTCTTTCGAGCAACAGAGGGAGTATTACTTATTCCTCTCATTCTTAAATTTATATTTTTTTTCATAAATATAAATAAAAGTAATTGCTAATTTAAGGAGTATTTTTTATAATATAATTTTTTAAATAATGGAGTAAATAGAATGTAAAATATATTATATGCTAGGGAAATATGATAATTTTGAAATTGAAACGTGCTATGATACTATTGATAGGGAATAATTAAGAGTTGATATTGGGTGCACTTGGGTGCAAGAGTGCACCCATATATGTATATTTTTTTATTTTATTTTGTATACATATTATTCTATTTTGTATACATATATCTTCAGGAAAGATGGTAAGAAGTAGGGGATGATTTTTTTGTCTCAAGATATGATTTGTAAGGAGACACAGTGGTCATTTTGGCAGTTTTAGACAATGTTAGTTTTAAATGTTTGTTTTTGGTATTTGGTTTGGCATTTATAGACAATGTTAGCTTTTAATTTGGTACTAATAATGCCCCGTGCGATGCACGGAGTACATGAGTCTCATATAAATCAATTTTACATGTTCTTGATATTTTTTAAAATTATTTTTTATTAGTATATAAAAAATTACTATGTAAAAAGTAATAATTTTTACACATAAGAGTAATAATTCATAAAACTAAAGAGTAACATTTCATGTACTAAAGAGTTATCGATAAATTAGGGTTTATAAGAATTTAAAGAGTAATTTTTTAATTTAAAAGAATAATAATTTACATATCTAAAAATAATTTATTTTAGTAAAGAATAACAGGGTTTAACGATTTATTTAAGTGTTGTGTTTTTTTACTCCCTCCGTCCACCCGAAAGAGGGTCATTTACTTTTGTGCACGTTGATTAAGGAGTATTATTATTTAATGTGTAGCAGATAGCTGTATTAGTGGGGGTGTGGACCACATATTTTAGTTGTATTAATTAGTGGGTGTGTGTGGGTCTCATGTGTGTAAAAAATGAAATGATCATCTTTAAAGCGGACGACAAAAATGGAAAATGACTCTCTTTCGAGCGGACGGAAGGAGTATTATTTATTCCTCTCATTCTTAAATTTATTTATTTTTCCATAAATATAAATAAAAGTAATTGCTAATTTAAGGAGTATTTTTTTATAATATAATTTTTTAAATAATGGAGTAAATAGAGTGTAAAATATACTATATGCTAGGGAAATATGATAATTTTGAAATTGAAACGTGCTATGATACTATTGATAAGAAAAAATTAAGAGTTGATATTGGGTGCACCCGTGTGCAAGAGTGCACTCATATGTGTATAACTTTTTATTCTATTTTATATACATATTATTCTATTTTGTATACATATTTTTTAATAATTGTATACTTTTTTCACAAAGTTTTTCATTAAAAAAACTGCATCCATATGTGTATATCTTTTAAGTAAATAGTGTATACATATTTTTTAATAGTTGTAAATTTTTTACACTCAATTTTTTATTAAAAAAAACTAACAAATAAATTGTATACATTTTTGTTCATAATTCTATATGTTTTTGTTCATAATTCTATATGTTTTTTAAAGTGAGTGCACCGTATGAGCACTCGGATGCATGGTATAATTTTTAGACAATAATTAATATTATAATTAAAAATAAAAGTTTAAATAGTTCGTTTAAAAATAAATTTATTTCAAAACTTTAGAGATTCAAATTGAATGTCATTTAAAAGCTTATTAAGAGATAATAATTAATTTGATGTACCATGCCTGTATTAAAAATAAATTTCAAATAAATAAGCTATAATTATTTTAAAATTCAAGTATAAGTCCAAATAAGATAAATAGCAAAATGTAAAATAAAAGTCATTTGATTGACTATTACAAATGATTAGAGTGGTGAACAGAAGTAATCACAATTGTTTAAGAAAATAATCTTTTTAATAATTTATAAAACTGTTGAGTGCTACATGTAGTATTAAATAAAGTAAACGACCATTAAATTTATTATAAAAATAAAATAAATATATGTGCCTCAAAATCAACAACCATGAACGTCTAAAATACTAAATTCTACTATAAATACTTAGCAGACTCCTCATTTACAGTAGCCTCCTCACCAGTAAGAACCTTCTTCAGTTTCAGGGATGTCAATGATACAAATCCGGGAGGAATTGAAAGGGTATCTTCAGTGTTGTTTTAACCATGCTGTATACACAACTTCATCCAACCATTGGTTCTATAGTGAGAGGAAACAAAATACAATTAATGCAGGACAATGATCTAAAAGTTCATCAAGAAGGGGAAAGCATTTAAAAAATCATGAATCACTTCTATTTAGTCTGGTGCTTACCTGAAAAGAAATCACATTTCTTGATATATTCATTTATTACTTATATACAATATGAAACTAACAAAGCTTATAGAGATAACAGCTAAATAATAAGAGTAAAATATAGATCATAGCCGCTCAAACACTAAAAAACAAGTGTCAAATATTCCTTCCTAAACAAACCACTTCAAAATGGTATCTAAAATATTGTGAGTTCAGCCAAAATCTTAATGTATTTTCGTGAATGACCACATAAACTACACCATTTGAAGAATCTGAACTTACTTCTAGATAGCAGTGGGAGATTCTCAATCTCACGACGATAATATTATGCATGATTTGACAATTTAACACTTCAATGGTAATTATGAAAAATATGTAATGTCGTAGTTGCTTTGCATATCACACTCTTTAGCAACTTCAAAATCAAACAAATAGGGAATTTCAGATTTCAAAAATCAAATAATACCTGATCAAAAAAATAAATAAAACATATTAAATGCGCAACATATTCAGTTCCATCAAATCAATAGCTCACTAAGCCTATCAACTCCATAGCACATAAAGAATCCAAAGAACCAAAAATCTTAGTTTAACACATTAGAGTAGATGCATCAACAAACCAAAAGTAAAGTATGTGTGATTATTATATGCAAATTGTGGGGTGGGGGGTTAGACATACTGGCTGATCCTGTCGTGAGGCTCTTGAATGGATCCAGATAGAAGATAATCTACAATATTTGGGTAATCCAAATCCAATTCGGAGCTTGACATGCTAAGCTTACCCATTGTCTTCTCCACCTTGTTCTCTGTATTGCTACAATTGCAAAAACATACATCAGTATGTGTGCTTATCTCACCCTCCCTATCTTAATTTGCAAGTTGGGACTGCCTGATTACAGTAGCATCAGACAAAAACACATATTAATTTGCCGAGTGGTGGAAAGCTTAAGTGGGATTATAGATAATAAAGAAATTTTTAATTACTATTTTACCTTACTTTCTCAGGTGGAATATTTGTTCTTGGAAAATCCAAATGCATAAAATTCTTGCCTCTCTTCAAAATCTGATACAAATCTTAAATCCCTTGTATTTTACCAGACGCATAATCATAGCCACATCAAAAGCATAATGTAACATGAATCAGGACCCAATACTTGAATTCATGAGTTCTACAAATTAATATATACATACTGTTTTCATCTTTCATCACCCACTCAACGTTTCCCATTTGGAGAGAAGGTTGAGGGCGAGAGCTTCGATGTGATGGAAGAACAGGGCTTGTGGCCCATCCATTCTCTCCTAGTAGGGTGGGTACGTTGGCTTGAACACATGGGCTTTGTTCACCAGCACAATCATTGCAGCTTCTGGGCTTGAAATCATCACACACGGACACCCTAATATGTGGCTCTTAAAAATTACACCATACCTGCACAGTTAAAGTATGATTCCTCCTATTTGTCGTCGCCATGTCCGGCGTTGTCACGATTTCACCGCCACTCCAGAATGACAATTTTTGGGGAGAGGGGGTGAGGGTTTGGGGAAAGAATTGACGGTTGTTGCTTTGATGGGGAAGAATGAGATCTATAAGCTTTAGAGAGCCTGTCTTCAATCCTTCCATTAATTTTCCCTATTCCTCATAAAATCTACCTCATTTCGTCTATCCATTCACGTTCTTCGATTATATCTGTGCCGCGCCGCCCATTCACGTTCTTTCTAATATTTCTCTCCACCATCTGCTCTTTTCCTTCATGAGAGAGAGTGACAGACACATTGGCTTCCTCAATTTTTTCTTTGCATTAGTGTTGTAATTGGGTTCACCAAGCTTCTACCACAAGACTTGCTAGCTGGATTTCATTATTTATTATTTATAACTTCTATCACAAGACTTGCTAGCTGGATTTCACTATTTATTATTTATTAAATAATATAGATAGGATTTGGCGGGTTCTTCCACTGTAAGCTACTATTGCGTTTTTATATGTATATAGATGTGGTTGGTATTTGGACATTATGAACTGTAAGCTACTATTGTGTTTTTATATGTATATAAATGTGGTTGGTATTTGGACATTATGAACTTTGTTATTATTAGTACTAGTACGAAACCCGCGTAACACGTTACGCTGGATCATTAAAATATTATTTTTAAAACATATTAATGAAATTGAAAACTATTAAAAGTTATAAATTATATTAATAAAAGACAAAGACTTGCGTGAGACCGTCTCACATAAGGGCTTATGTGAAACGGTGAGAAAGTGATAACTTTTATATAGGAAAGTGATAGTAAACTAATGAAACGTGATAATACTATTTCATGAACAGTTTATAGTATAAATAAAAAGTGATAATATTTTATAGCCAAAGTAATAATGTTTTATAGCGAGAATGATAACTATTTTAAAAAGTAAAAAATGACCTCATTTGAGACGGTCTCACGCAAGATCTAACCTTAATAAAAATATCTAACTTTATAGGTAGAATAAGAATTATAATAAGGCAAAAATTTGTGTGTCCTCGGAACATGCTGTGCACCCATATCTTTAATATAATTTTTTATATATATCTCATTTACATAAAAAGAAAATTAATAGTAATTTGTAATGGGAAAGATCAAAATGACAAAATGAATATTTAAAATAATAATGAATTATCTCATGCATTCGAATACACGCATCTATATTAATTTTGTTCAATACTAATGTATATATGTATTTCTTAATATTTATTAAGAACCCTAAAGTCTAAATTTAGGGTTTAGGGTTTCAGAGTTTAGGGTATATACATTTGTATATATTTTTTTATATTCAGTAATTTATTAAAGAATTAAGTAAAAATCTGGAAAAAAATTATTAACAAACTTTATAAATTCTCTTATTCATTAATATGCATTATGATAGGTCTTGCATAAAACCGCTTCACATGAAATCATTTTACACTTTTTATAATACTTATCACTTTCGCAATAAAATATTATTAATTTCGATATAAATTGTTATCACTGTCATTTATACCATAAGTTGTTCATAAAATAGCACAATCATTGATTTAATATCATTTTTTATAGTACCCGCGGGTATTGTGGTATTATCCGTACTCATTCCAAACCCTAATGTGATTTTCACAACTATCTGTATCCGTCTCAAACCCGTTTACAATTACTCATACGTGCCCTATTAAGATTTGGATAGAATGGATACTTAAAATATCTATTTCATTATCATGGACACGACCCACCTTACATAACTTATAATTCAAATATTATTTAACATAAACATCATCATTATAAAAACCTGCATGTAAAATTTTTTTTATATATAAAATATTTATAACCAGAATCATCACACCAGTTCAACATACGTAACTGGTTTCTGACACCACCTCAATCCAGACAAACTCGTGACAATACTTATTATATTACATAACAGAATATCAGCGGAAACAAAATAAACCCACGGCCTAGCCCAACAGGTCGTCATCTATGTACATCCACTCAAAACCCTGTAGGAGCTCCACAGTTTGCACAGTCACATCACAAACTCAATCATCAACAAGCTCACCTACAATGAATAAACTAGTGAGACAAAAATCTCAGTAAGTAGAAATCATGCATATAGTGCATGAAAATGCATTTAGTTCTCTATCGCCTATTTCCTAATCTTTCTAGTTGATCTTTTTATTTTGAAAACTGTTCACGTTACGGGATCCCCACGATACACTTATGATATGCACCCAAAAGATCTCAATGGGGATGATTTTTTCGAACCCCGAAAATAGTGCCGAGAACGATTTTTTCAAACTCTGGCAAAGTGTTGGGGATGATTTTTCCGAACCCCTAATAAAGTGTTCGGAATGATTTTTCCGAACCCTGACAGAGTTGTATATATAGTGGCCGCACACACCATTACTATCTTATTAATTTTGAGGAAAACACTTTTCATGTTTATGCATGGTATGCACCCAAAATAATTAAATGTGCATCACAAACCATTTACCATATCAATATCAACATTTAATCACAATAAAGCAACAATTTAATTTCAATTCGAACAGATCCACTTTTGGAATAACAACTTCACGCCGGATCCCACAGATCCTTATAACCAATATCTTCTCAAGCCATACAAATATATTTTCAACAGTATCCAATCACACAGATCTATATAGAAAAATGATATTATTTCAAATCACATAGATCCACAACTTGTATCACAAAATTATCACAAATAATTTACAAATAATAGTGTTGAATATGAACCCTACTTTCTCCAAATCACATAAATCCACAGCTTGTATAACAAATTAATCTCAAATAATTCATATCATAATTAAACTAATTACAAATAATCCATAACATAATTATCACATACTAATTACAAATAATTCACAAACAACATGTTTATGCACTGTAGTTAGACTTCTACTTCTTTTAATCACATAAGTTTACAACTTATATTTCAAATTAATTATAAATAATTCACAAGTTAATACTCACCAAATAATCACAAATAATTCACACACAACATGTTTATGTATTGTAGTTGGACATCTACTTACCTGAACTCCGACAATAGTGATAATACTATAAACTTTGTGAAGAATGGTGACTATCTATCTCCCGTCCTGGCACGCTCCTCTTTCTCGTCCCGACTAGCAAACACTCTGTCCTCCCCTCTCTCTTTCTCTTCTCTCTCTCTCTTTTCTTTTTCTTTTTTTCTCTTCTTTTTTTCCTCTAGTTGCAGCAACTGCGCCTTTCTTAACAAATGCAACACCCATATATAGTCAAATAGAATGGTGAAGTCGTGTATGACTCAATGAACCGCCATAACTAATGATTCTCAAATAAGCCACGTCACTTACTCGTAGTAAGTTTTATTAATTAATTTATTATTATTATTATCCATTATAAATATACGTGCAATACATAATAGCTAAGATATAATACATACATGTACATTTTTCTACCCACTATTATTCTTACGAGAACACGTGTGATACTTAATAATTAAGAAATAATATATTTATACCCATAAATTAATTATATTATATATCCAAATAATTGCATGTAAATATTTATGCACACATATATTCACATATTATCATCATTTTATCAAGGATGCCTCAATTAAAATATAAAGATAAATAAAATATAAAATCAATTATACATAATTACCACATAATTATAAAATGCATATAACACAAATTAAATTATATTGGCACATAAGTAGTGAGAAGCTCGGGTATCACATCCTCCCCACCTTATAAAAATTTCGTCCTCAAAATTTACTTACCTAAAAAGGTCTGAATATTTAGCCATCATCTCATCTTCTCTTTCCCAAGTAGCCTCCTCAACTAGTTGGTTCCTCCATAATACCTTTACTAATGGTATTTCTTTATTTCTGAGCTTCTTCACTTCTCGCCACAAGATCTCAACTGGTACTTCCTCATAACTCAAATCTTCTTTAAACTCAACTGGTTCCTGCTTGAGAACATGAGATGGATTTGGAACATACTTCCTCAGCACAGACACATGAAACACGTCATGTACTCTAGACATTGATGCTGGTAACTCCAACTTATAGGCAACGCTGCCAACTCTCTCAATGATAGTGAACGGACCAACATATCTTGGACTGAGTTTCCCTTTCCTTCCAAACCGCATTATCCCCTTCATTGGAAATACTTTCAAGAACCTGATCACCTACTTCAAATTCCAATTCTCTCTTCTGTTTGTCTGCATAACTCTTCTATCGATCCTGAGCAATTTTCATCTTCTCTCATATACGTGTAACAGCTTTTGACATTTCACGAATCAAGTCTGGACCCAAAAATTTCCTTTCTCCAACTTCATCTCAATGTACTGGAGATCTACACTTTCTCTCGTACAATACTTCATATGGAGCCATCCCGATAGTAGACTGATAACTATTGTTGTACGAGAACTTTGTCAAAGGCAAAAATTTACTCCACTGACCTTAAAAATCCAACACACGCGCTCTGAGCATATCCTCCAAGATTTGTATTGTACGCTCTGATTGACCATCTGTCTGTGGATGGAATGTTGTGCTGAAAGATAATTGTGTCCCCAATGCCTTATGTAAACTCTTCCAGAAAGCAGACAAAAATCTCGTATCTCTGTCTGACACAATGGTAAGTGGTACTCCATGGAGTCTGAAAATCTCTTGTATATGTAGCAGGGCATAACGATCCATGGAATACGTAGAGCTAATAGAAAGAAAATGAGCTGACTTAGTTAATCGATCCACGATAACCCAAATGGCATAGTGACCTTTCACTGTCTTCGGTAGCCCGATAACAAAATCCATCGTGATATTCTCCCACTTCCAGTCTGGAATAAATAAAGGCTGCAAAGTTCCTGCTGGTCTCTGATGCTTGGCTTTGACTTGCTGACAAGTCAAACATTGCTCCACATATCGAGCAACATCTCTCTTCATCCCTGACCATCAATAATGTGACTTCAAATCTCTATACATCTTAGTAGCTCCTGGATGTACAGAGTACGGTGTTGAATAAGCTTCCGCCATCACTTCTTTTCGAATGTCATTCACTTCATGTAGACATAATCGACCTTCATAATGAATCACGCCATCATCTCCTAATTGGAAGTCAGAAGACTTTTCAGAGCTGATATCATTCTTTATCTTGTCAAACAACTTATCCTCATGTTGGTCCTGTCGAATCTTATCCATCAAAGTTGGTCGAAGTGTCAGAGCTGTCATCCTTGCTTCCAACGACCCTTCTTGAATGATCTCCACACCTATCCTTTGCAAATCAAACAACTCTGGTTTCTGATTTATAGTCATAGCAGCTACACTCTGTATTGTCTTTCGGCTTAATGCATCAGCAACCACATTGGCTTTTCCCGGATGATAATTGATAACACAGTCGTAATCCTTCACCAATTCCAACCATCTTCTTTGCCTCATATTCAACTCTTTCTGAGTGAAAAAGTACTTCAAACTCTTATGATCAGTATAGATTTCACAATATTCCCCATACAGATAATGCCTCCAAATCTTGAGTACAAACACCACTGCAGCTAACTCTAAATCATGAGTTGGGTAATTCTTCTTATACTCTCTTAACTATCTGGATGCATACGCTATCACTTTCCCATTCTGCATCAATACACACCCAAGACCATTCTTTGAAGCATCACTATAAACCTTGAAGTTTCCTGTCTCCGTAGGAATAGTTAAGATAGGTGTTGATGTCAACCGTCTCTTCATTTCTTGGAAACTTTGTTCACATGCCTCCGCCCAGGTGAACTTCACATTCTTCCTGGTCAACTGTGTTAATGGTGAAGCAATCTTAGAAAATCCTTCAACAAACCTTCGATAATATCCCGCCAATCCAAGAAAGCAACGAACCTCAGTGGAATTTGAGGGTTGTGGCCAATCATGGATTGATTTTACTTTACCTGGATCCACTGAAATTCCTTCTCCCGATACTACGTGTCCCAAGAAAATAACTCGGTCTAACCAAAACTCACACTTCTTGAACTTCGCATACAACTGCCTCTCCTTCAAAATCTCTAACACATTTCTCAAGTGCAGCGCATGATCCCCCTTATTCTTAGAGTAAATCAGAATGTCATCGATAAACACAATTACAAACTTATCGAGGAATTCTTGAAATACTCTATTCATTAAATCCATAAATACTGCAGGAGCATTTGTTAATCTAAACGGCATCACTAAGAACTCATAGTGCCCGTACCTTGTACTGAATGCAGTCTTCGGAATATCTTCCTCCTTAATCTTCAATTGATGATACCCCGAAAGTAAATCAATCTTTGAAAAGATGGATGCACCTTGTAGTTGATCAAACAAATCATCAATGTGAGGCAATGGATATTTATTCTTCACCGTAACTTTGCTGAGATCCCTATAATCGATGCACATCCTCAATGTGTCATCCTTCTTTCGAACAAACAGAACTGGTGCTCCCCAAGATGAGAAACTAGGTTGGATGAATCCTTTGTCTAGCAACTCTTGTAACTGTATCTTTAATTCCTTCATTTCAGCCGGTACCATTCTGTATGGCGCTTTAAATATAGGGGTCGTTCCTGGTTGTAGCTCAATAACAAACTCTATTTCCCGGTCTGGTGGCAAACCTGGAAGATCATCTGGAAATACCTCCAGATATTCTTGAACTACTGGTACATCACCGAGAACTGAACATTGCTGCCCCTCAACATTCATTACACTCACCAGATACCCCTCACAACCGCTGTGCTTTTGCTGCTGATATCATTGGAAATCTGAAGCTTTTCTTGATTCCAACAAAAATTAATGGTTCTCCCCTCAATGGTTGAAAGGTGATACTCTTTTTCTGACAATCTATTGTAGTACCGTACTTTGGCAGTCAATCCATGCCCAATATGATATCATAATCATTCATACTTAACACAATCAAATCAGCGAGGAGTCGTCTTCCTTCAATAGGAATAATACAACCTCGAAGAAGTTGATTGGTTTGCTTTGATTCACCAGAAGGTATCATCACATCATAATTATCTTCTATCAAGTTAGGTGTTCCACCCAGCTTCCTCACATACTCAGTGGATACAAATAAATGTGTTGCTCCAGAATCAAATAGCACATATGTCGAAGTGTCAAAAATAGAAAACTTACCCGTGACAACTGAGGAATTCGCTTCAGTCTCCTCCCGCGTCAAAGTGTACACCCTTGCTGGAGCTCTTCCCTGCTGTCACTGCTTCCCTTTCTTAGGACAAGTAGTAGTCACATGTCCTTTCTCCCCGCATGTGTAACACGTTCTCGGAGGAATTTGACACTCCCTACCATGTGATCTAAGACATATAGGACATAAGGGTAGTGGCGGCGCTGGTGGCACCTTACCCTGATCGAATTTGGGACGCTTGTTGGGTTCTCCTCGTCTCTGTCCTTGCTCCACTTGAACATTTGATTTCGACTTTTGAAATGGCATCGGCCTCTTATCAACTCTCCCAAACTACTGCACTGGTTTCTGCTAAAATTGACGTCTGATAGCATGCGCTTGTCTGATCCTCATCTCCGCTTGCTCAGAAATTTGGGTCCTTTCTGCAACTTGTGAGTATGTTGCTACATGCACTCCCGCCATACTCAAATCTCTGTAAAGTTCAGGCCTTAAGCCTTCCACAAATCTCTCCACTTTCAATGCCTCTGTACTCACCATGTGTTCGGGAAATCTCGACAACTGCTCAAACTTACGAAGGTAATCTGTGACTGACATACCATCCTGCTTCAGTTGTATAAACTCGTTCATCTTTATTGCTCTCACTGGTGCCGTAAAGTACTTATTTCTGAAAAGCTCCTTAAACCTTTCCCAGGTCATAGTCGTGACGTCCTCAATACTTTTAATGGTATCCCACCAGTGGCCTGCACTTCCTCGTAACATGAAAGAAGCACACAGCACTCTGTCCCCATCTGAAATTCTACTATATTGAAATATATTTTCCACCGTGCGTAACCAATCCTTTGCATTTGTGGGGTCTGCTGCATCCTCAAATATTGGAGGGCTCAGCTTTCGAAACCTCTCACATACTATTTCCACACGTTCTACTTGACATCTATCCTGATTTGCATTACCCTCTGGTTGTCCACCCATATCTCTTTGCTGAATCAGTTGTTGTGTTTGTTGGGACTGGTGCTCTACCAGTTCTATCAGTCGAGTAATCACCACATCACGATTATTCCCTTCAGGAGGTGCTGCTTGCTCAGCAGTCCTATCCCCTTCAGAACTTTCACCTGTAGCCCTTACCATTTTGTCTACTAACTATGCTTCCTACACCACATGGCCAATATAATTTATAAGACACATAACAACACAGAATGAAAATAACACTTACACACAAGACTGTGCTCCAAGGATTGAGCTCATGTACATAGATAGTCTGTAGGACCCAAATCGTGCTCTGATACCACTCTGACACGACCCACCTTACATAACTTATAATTCAAATACTATTTAACATAAACATCATCATTATAAAAACCTGCATATAAATTTTTTTTATATAAAATATTTATAACCAAAATCATCACACCAGTTCAACATACGTAACTGGTTTCTAACACCACCTCAATCCAGACAAACTCGTGACAATACTTATTATATTACATAACAGAATATCAGCGGAAACAAAATAAACCCACGGCCTAGCCCAACAGGTCGTCATCTATGTACATCCGCTCAAAACCCTGTAGGAGCTCCACAGCTTGCACAGTCACATCACAAACTCAATCATCAACAGGCTCACCTACAATGCATAAACTAGTAAGATAAAAATCTCAGTAAGTAGAAATCATGCATGTTAGTGCATGAAAATTCATTTAGTTCTCTATCGTCTATTTCCTAATCTTTCTAGTTGATCTCTTTTATTTTAAAAATTATTCATGTTGCGGGATCCCCACGACACACTTATGATATGCACCCCAAAAGAGCTCAATGGGGACGATTTTTCCAAACCCCGAAAATAGTGCCGAGAATAATTTTTCCAAACTCTGGCAAAGTGTTTGGGATGATTTTTCCGAACCCCTAATAAAGTGTCGGGAATGATTTTTTCGAACCCTGATAGAGATGCATATATAGTAGCCGCACACACCATTAGTATCTTATTAATTTTGTGGAAAACACTTTTCATGTTTATGCATGGTATGCACCCAAAACAATTAAATGTGCATTACAAACCACTTACAATATCAATATCAACATTTAATCACAATAAAGCAACAATTTTTTAACTTCAATTCGAACAGATCCACTTTTGATATAACAACTTTACCTCAGATCCAACAGATCCTTATAACTAATATCTTCTCAAGCCATACAAATATATTTTCAACAGTTTCCAATCACACAGATCTATATAGGACAATGATATTATTTCAAATCACATAGATCCACAACTTGTATCGCAAAATTATCACAAAAAATTTACAAATAATAGTGTTGAATATGAACCCTACTTTCTCCAAATCACATAAATCCACAGCTTGTATAACAAATTAATCTCAAATAATTCATATCATAATTAATCTAATTATAAATAATCCATAACATAATTATCACATACTAATTACAAATATTTCACAAACTACATGTTTATGAATTGTAGTTGGACTTCTATTTACTTTTAATCACATAAGTATACAACTTATATTTCAAATTAATTATAAATAATTCACAAGTTAATACTCACCAAATAATCACAAATAATTCACACACAACATGTTTATGTATTGTAGTTGGACATCTACTCACCTGAACTCCGACAATAGTGATAATACTATAAACTTTGTGAAGAATGGTGATTATCTATCTCCCGTCCCGGCACGCTCCTCTTTCTCGTCCCGACTAGCAAACATTCTTTCCTCCCCTCTCTCTTTCTCTTCTCTCTCTCTTTTCTTTTTCTTTTTTTTTCTCTTCTTTTTTTTCCTCTGGTCGCAGCAACTGCTGCCTTTCTTAACACATGCAACACCCATATATAGTCAAATAGAATGGTGAAGTCGTGTACGACTCAATGAACCGCCATAACTAGTGATTCTCAAATAAGCCACGTCACTTACTCGTAGTAAGTTTTATTAATTAATTATTATTATTATTATCCATAACGAATATACGTGCAATACTTAATAGCTAAGATATAATACATACGTGTACATTTTTCTACCCACTATTATTCTTATGAGAACACGTGTGATACTTAATAATTAAGAAATAATATATTTATGCACATAAAATAATTATATTATATATCCAAATAATTGCACGTAAATATTTATGCACTCATATATTCACATATTATCACCATTTTATCAAGGATGTCTCAATTAAAATGTAAAGATAAATAAAATGTAAAATCAATTGTCACATAATTACCACATAATTATAAAATACACATAACACAAATTAAATTATATTGGCACATGAGTAGTGAGAAGCTCGGGTATCACAATCATCCCTAACTATTATCATTTAATATATAAAATCAATAAATGTATATAATAATTATAAATTATTGTATAATTAAAATTAATTATTAAAAATAATAAAATAAATATAAAATAAATAATTAACAATAAAAAAATTATGAAAATGAATTAATATTAAACTAAGATTTTTTTTTTCATAAAATTCTTCATTTAGAATTTTATAATTAACTAAATTTATTAAATTCAAAATTCTAAGGATAAATAGATTAAATCTATTAAATAATTTCTTACTCTTCTAAAAATATTTTATTTATTAATATATTTTATTAAATAATATTTTACAATATAAAAATTGTTATTAAATTTAAAAATCTATTTCTCCAATCATATATTATTAGTAATATGGATGTCAAATTAAAGATCATGAAACGACAATTAATTTGATATAATTTTTATATAAATCCTATTTAAAAATAAAAAATTTAAAACACTTAAAGTTTTAGGTAAATTTTTAAATAAGATAAAGAAAAATAAAATATTTTGATTGATTATTTAAAATAAAGTAACTACATTATCTTCCTTCCTAAGCAAGTTTATTATTAAAAAAAATTCAAAAATCTATAAAAATAACACATCACCTAAATTACTCACATGATGCCATATAATAAATCTAAAACCCTCCTTTAGTATATAGTATATGTGATGCATGGATAATGAGATTTTCATTTGATTATTGGAATTTATGGAATGTTTATGTTTTGATATATTTGCATTAGTTTTAAATAACAGGTTTTAAACATTGATAGGTTTATGTCTATCATAGTTTACATGTGAGACTGATTAGTTATAATATTTGTTTATGTTTAAATATTTTTGTTATAATTTGGTGGTATATTTGTTTAAATATATTGATATAAGTGTGTAGTATTTAAAAGTAAAAAGTACTAGTTTATACACGAACTTGTATAGTTTTTTAAAGATTTTTTTAGGTTAAAATGTATAAATATATATGTATTAGTGTATATAAGCAATATGTATTATTGTATACGTATGATTTATTTAAACAATTTGTAATATGTAAATAGGATGAGATCAATGTTTTTATTTTACATTTTTCATAAATTACTCAAAGAAATTCTTCTTTATATTTAGACTTTATTTTTAAATAATATGAAATGTATAATATGTATTATAAGATGTTTTACTTTGTGTAAACAAAATTGTATTATATTTAATGAGCTATTGTAGTAGTAGTTATTATTATATTATTATCATTTTTATAACAGTAATGTGTATTTATTTTTTAAAATTTTTCTGTGTATGACATATAATATATAAATGTACTATATTTTTCACCGAACTGTATATGTTTTAATAGATAAATATATTTATTGTGTAAGTAACTCATTTAACTTGTTATTGTCACCTATGCTCCTAATTATATTCGTAAACATCTAATATAATCATGAACATTGTGTTTTCTGTAGTAGAACATGATTGTTTCATCATATTTTTTTAGTGTATAACATATAATATATAAATGTACTGTACTATACAGTATATTGTATAAGTTTTACGAATAAATCATTTTTTCACAAAAGTAATAGATTTACATGTTTATTGTCACCTATGCACCCAATAATATCCATAAACACTTAATATAATCCATGAGCATTGTGTTTTTCTATAAAAGAACATGAATGATACATCATATTTTAATGGGATCTTCATTTAAAAGGCCTAGTCAACATTAAATCGTATTTAAAAGGCCTAAGGTCATAAAATTTTGTGTAAATGGCCTCCCTTTTAAAAAATAGGGTTTTTACTTAATTATTAATACTTTAGGGACTTTTAAGAAAATAATAAAAGTTTGGGACTTTTTTGTAAAATAAAAAAATTGGGGATTTTACTAAATTATTAATATTTTATGGATTTTTGAAAATTAGCATTTATGCCCATAACGGTAACCATTTCGTTATATCGACTTGTATGTCGTTATTCAAAATTCGAGTCTTCGGAGAGTCATTTCAGTCAAAATTTCTCACAGTTACCTCATTATACACCATTCGATTTATTTTCTTAGTGAATAGTCAATTTATCATTATTTGGCTCCATAACGGAATCATTCTGTTATAACGACTCGCACGTCGTTATTTAAAATTCGAATGATTTTAGGGGCCTTTTATTCGCTTGGATCTCCACATACAATATGAAAACATAATATTCTAATAAACTAACAAATGGATGTTGATATTCAGTCACATATGAAGTATCTCATACATGTTAAATAAACACAAGTATATAAAGTATATAGTTTGAATGCGAAGTATTACAAATAATAAGTATCCCACTTAAATTTTTGAATGGGCTTGTAGAAATATTATGAAATCAAGGCATGCGTTTAATATGAGGTCCAAACGCACAACTTAATTGTCATGTACGAAAATATGTGTGTTTATGCCAATAATAGAATCATTCCGTTATACCCACTTGTATGTCGTTATTCAAAATTTGAGATATCTCGTGGTCATCTCAGTCAAAATTTCTCACTTTTACCATCATTGTATGCTATTCGATTAATTTCTATAGTGAATAATAAATTAAGCATTGTTTGACCCCATAATAAAATCATTTTGTTTAACGACTTGCACGCCGTTATTCAAAATTCGATCGATTTTAGAGGTCTTTCAATTGCTCGGATCTCCACATACAATGTCAAAACATAATATTTTAATAAATTAACAAATGAATGTTGATATTCGGTCACATATGAAGTATCTCATACATGTTAGGATGCAAAGGATTACAAATATGAAGTATCCCATTTGAATTTATTAATGAGCTTGTAGAAATGTTATGAAATCAAGGCAAGTATTTAATATGATCGTCCAAACACACAACTTAATTGTCATGTACAAAAATATGCATGTTTTTGCCCATAATGGAATTATTCTGTTATATCCACTTGTATGTTGTTATTCAAAATTTGAGTTATCTAAGGGTTATTTCAGTCAAAATTTTTCACTTTTACCATCATTGTAGGTTATTTGATTGATTTCTATAGTGAATAGTAAATTAAGCATTGTTTGATCCCATAATGGAATCATTCTGTTATGACGACTTGCACACCGTTATTCAAAATTCGATCGATTTTAGGGGTCTTTCATTATCTTGGATCTCCACATACAATGTCAAAACATAATATTCTAATACACTAACAAATAGATGGTGATATTCAGTCACATATGAAGTATCTCATACATATTAAATAAAATAAGTATATAAAGTATATAGTTGGATGCGAAGCATTACAAATATGAAGTATTTCACTTAATTTTTGAATGGGCTTGTAGAAATATTATGAAATCAAGGCAAGTGTTTAATATGAGGTCCAAACGCACAACTTATTGTCATGTACGAAAATATGCGTGTTTATGCCCATAACGGAATCATTCAGTTATGCCTACTAGTATGTTATTATTCAAGATTCAAGTTATCCCGGGGTTGTCTCAATAAAAATTTCTCACTTTTACCATCATTGTATGCTATTTGATTGATTTCTATAGTGAATAGTAAATTTAGCATTGTTTGACCCCATAACGGAATCATTCCGTTATAACGACATGTACGCCATTATTCGAAATTCGATCGCTTTTAGGGGCCTTTCATTCACTTGGATCTCCACATACAATGTCAAAACACAATATTTGGATAAACTAACAAACAGATATTGATATTGAGTCATATATGAATTATTTCCTACATGTCATATAAATAAGTGTATAAAGTATAAATATTTGAAAGCGAAAATTTACAAATATGAAGTATCTCACTTGAATTTTCGAATGAGCTTATAGTAATATGATAAAATCAAGGTTGATGTTTAAAATGAGGTCCAAAATCACTACTTGATTGGTATGTACAATAATATGTACATTTATACCAATAACGAAGTCATTTCCGTTATAACGACTTGCACACCTCTGGTCAAAATTCGAGTTATCCCGGAGTCTTCTCAGTCAAAGTTTCTTACTTTTAACTTCAATCTATACCATTTGAGTTGTTTCTCTAGTGGATAACCGATTTAGCATTGTTTGGTCACATAACGGAACTATTGCGTTATAACGACTTGAACTTCATTATTCGAAATTCGAATGATTTTAGGGGCCTTGGACTTGTTCGGATCTTCATATGTAGATGTAAAACCTAATATTATCATAATGTAACAAAAAAATGCTGATATTGACTCACTTATGGAATATCCAATAAATATTATAAGTAGCATGTGATAACATAACAACTTTGCATATGAACCAAAAAAACAATTTACGTTTTTTTTTCCTATTCTTTTCCTTGCAACAAAATAGCTACCATGTAGTCTTTTTCTCCAAGATTTTTTCCCCTAAATATCCAACAGAAATATATTCAATTATAATATTTCAACAAAATATTAACACAGAGTAATGCATTTTTTTATATATAAGTATATACTCATAAAAATTTAACACAAAAAAGATTTTACTGAAAAAGAAATAAGGGTTCCTATCTATAATTTATATGCATATGCATTTGATCCAAGATTACCATTTCAATATCATAACCATAGAACAATTAATTAATCCCATAAAAACAGAAAAAAAATCGAATTCTCCTGTAAAAGTAACTCCATGAGAAACAGCGATCCTTATTTGGGCTGTGAATTATTAATGAGTTACAATTTTATTTACATGACATTTAGATGACAGAGATAGCAGTATAATAAGAGAGAAACCAAAAGGAATTTGAAACAATGAAGAACCAACACCCAAATTTCTTTATCAAAACAATCAACTTAATGAAAATAGACAAAGAAGAATATTTTATTCACAAAAAGCAGGTCAATGAAGCTTACTTACAGCTATGTTCAAATCAAGAAGCGAAGATAAAATAGTCAAGCACCCTTATGTCCAAATAGATATAACTTATATATTCTGAATAGCTAATAGACCACAAGTGCTGAAAGTTCGTGCAATTGTTAGGCATGCCTAGTATGGAGAAAGCTATCATTATTTTCTAAATGTCATTTGGTAATTCATCAGGAAATTAGCCTTTATTAAGTGCTCTAACGAATCGTTTAGTCCATAATAATTTCTGGAACAGTCTAAACAATTGCATTGTAGCAAACTCGAAATCATAGTGAACAATTACGTACATTATGCCTTAATTTAACCTAAAATTTCACTCAGGCATTTCATCGAATACCTTTAGGCATAAAACTCAAAGGTTAATTTTTTTAACATCATTTTATCACTGTTATGCCTGAAATGTCACGATGCTAAATAATAAACTTTGATTTTGGAACATCACCATTAAATCGAACATAAATTCAATAACATGTGCAACCAAGAGCATAGAAAAAATAGGAGAATTGGAGAGGGAGAAGAATTACAGAAGATTCGAGTGTAAAGAGAATACAAATACACTACCTGAGAAAAGAAGAAGAATCAATCTATCTTGGGTTTACAACGAATGGCTTCACCAACGAATTCAAATGGGTTTGTCTTGAATTTGAAAGATTTGGCTTCACCAACGAACATTTGATGTTTTGAATCTTCACCGGCCTTCTTGATTTGGCTTCACCAACAAAATTTCTTGGGTCTTCAGCTTTCTTGATTTTGAAAGAGTTGGAGATCGATGGATGTATGGGGTGTTCACCACTCTCTTGATTTTAAAAGATTTGGGCCAAATTCTAATTAAAGAAACGTTTTAACACTCAATTGTGAATAATAATATTTTTTCTTTTTTTTAAATTAATACTTTAATACAATTTTGGTCGAAGGCCATTTACATAAAGTTTTAAGTTGATTGACCCATTACAACTAATTTCCCTATTTTGATGCATATATATACACAATACATTATTGAATTGATATTGTATTGTATCACCTGGAATATTTATTCTCCTTTATTTCCTGGTAATGGTCTATTTTGTTCACCTGCAACTTATATAAAGTGCATATGCCATATTGTATAATTAAAACTGGAAGAAAAATATATCTAAAAAATTAGTATCATGTTGTTCAAATGAAGACATTTAAAGTTTTGCACAACTTATCCATATTTTAAAAAAAAGGAAAATACATGATTAAAACAAATGAACACTTGGAGTTTTTGTTCCAAATTCTTTTACCAAATCTAAATTCATACTTTTTTTTCTTAGGTCTCTCAAAATGGCCCTTCATCCTTTTTTTTCTACCTTTAGTGTTTGCAGCTTTTGGATCCAATAGAGCATTCGCTGAATCTAATTGCTCTGCTTATGTTGAAGTGTTTGATAAGTTCAGCAATTGATCAACACTTAAAGAATTTTTTTCATAACCTTGGTCAATAATTTTCCTTGCTTCTTTGTTGTCTTCACACTTTAACAATAAGTTGTAATACATTCTAGCTGCTTCATGCCTCCAAGGTATAGCATCTCCTTTCTTGTTTTTTCTCTATTTGAACATGTCCCAAATCTCAGATTTTGTCAATTTTGTCCACCTTCGTTTTATTTAACAATCTGAGATATGTTCTATAGAATTATGTGGAATACTCTTAAAGCATGATAGCACAATAACCCACGTTCCTCAAAGTTCTTACAGCTTCATTATATTAGTTTCATACTCTATCCGTCCCATTGAAACGTACGTGTTTTCTTTGTAAATTACATAGGAAGCGCGTGCGTTTCAATAGGACGGTGGGAGTATAACCATAAAAAATAATTGTGTAGGTTCTACCATCATTATCAATAGAGGGCACATTGTAAATACGAGTTGTGTCTACAGAATCAATTTCAATTGAACGTACCATAATGCAATTTCTAAAATCCTTCTCAAAATCTCTAAAGATGCTTGTTGTGTATACCTCGGATGCATGTTTCAATATACCACACATTGGAAGATTTGAATTTGGAATAGAGTGTGCACACTTGAATTCAAGTAGATGTTCATTTATCCTCCATCCTTGTACTGTTTCCTTAAAAATCCCTAAAAACAAAGAATGGAAATGAATTTAAATTATAAGTATAACAATTCAAAACATGCTCAAAGTAGAAGTCAACAACATATTATGTGAATGTGATAAAATATTTTTATGTACTTTTTCTATATAAATCAGTAATGAAATCAGTAAATCATCTTAAATAGTAATGAGGTAAATATAGTGCATTTCTCAGTTTAATAGAACATATGTATTTAGTTTTATTGGAAAACTCACAGTAAAATTCAGTTAAGCTTGTGCTTTTCTTGGCATGAAAACTAATTGCATGATTTGTACTCTCACTCATTTGTGAAGATTTCATGCCAGTAGAGAAAAATTCTTACACAATGCAGTACTCCACCTATCTTTTAAACTGTATAACCTCTGAAACCAATCATTATTTTCAAGTCTGTAGGTTATCACCATTTTCTCCAGCACTCTTCAAACTCCTGATCATTTATGCATCCAGTTAAGCATTTCTTAAACAACTCTTTAAATTCAATGTTGTCTTTCAACTCCCCAAATTTACTAATGGCATTTTGTTGAATGTGCCATATGCATAACCTACGCCTAGTAGTTGGGAAAACCTGTACAAAGAATGTATACAATTCAGAGTTAATTTTGCTGGGAAAAACATTTTACACCCTTTCTGTATTTTATTTCACATGTTGTATATGTTTTCATATAAAGATGTACCTGTCCTTATATAGGATAAAATACAGTATATCTAAAACAATAAAAATTATTTAAAATATGAAAGAAACTGTAAAATTATGAGTATTACCGTTTGTATTGTCTTTGTTATGGCTTGATCTTGGTCTGTAAAAATAGAGATTGGACATTTTCCTCCCATTGATCTTTTGAACTTATCAAATAACCACTCAAATGTCTCACTTCTTTCATCGTCATCAACCGTCACCTTATAATAAAAGTTTTCCTCCTCTTCTTCCTGTTTTGCAAGTAATTATATTGTAATTTTTGCATCACCCCCTTCAATTCAGTTTGTTTCCCATGTATTTACAAAATTCTTGTGTTCTTTTATGATATGCCCTAAGTATTCTTCCCCTCCAGCGTTATGCACCATAAACCTATATGAATCTATAGCTCCAATACCCGAAGATACCATATTTATTATATTTTCTCCCTTTTCTATTGTGATGTGTCTTTGTGAACGATGTAAATTATTCCACTCTTCTCTAGTTAGTGTATGACTGTGTGACATCTCATGTACTACAATCTCAAAATTTGCTAACTTATTTAAGTGTGACTTAAAAAATGCCTTACAATCTGTTCTTGTTATATTAGTTTGCCTTATTCTGCTCATTTCTTCACTACGAGATCTTTTTTTCCCAGAACTGGAACAAACATACGTTTGTTATATTAAGTAATATTTCATATATTATCTTTACGCACACTAAATCATATCTTTCTAGCATGATCACAATATAACTTGTATATTTCATCCAAAGTTTTCCTCTGAACTCCAATCAATGAACCACTAATATCTTCAATTTCATTTATTTCCAAATTATCACATGTATACAGTCCAGGAGTATGATCTGCATATAAATTAAATAATGATGATGACAATACATTATAGTATAATAAGCAGTACAGTTAAGTGAAAGCTGCTATACATTTTGTATAAATAATACAGGCAAATCTGTCATGTCATTAACAATTACATTATCCAGAATATATGAAATATTACTTAATATTCAGTGTACCTTCATTTGTGAATATTATTGTATTTTCTTCATTGGCCACTTGACTACTATCCCTCTCAAAGAGAAATGAAAAATCATATACATCATGTTCACAGGGATATGGTAACGGCTGAATAGGGCATGTATAAATGGAAGTGCATTATTTATTAAATGAAATAATTCAATAATATAGGAAATCACATATATGATTGATTGTACCTGTTGATTCTTGTGTAGATGTATCAGATACATTTACTGTGCTTGTCTCAGAATGATTCATGAATTCAGATATCCTTTACCAACACACATTATAAATATATGAAATGCGTTAGTATAATTATGAATGTTGTACTTAATAAGAGGCAGTAATGTACTCCCTCCATCCCGTTACAACGTACGCATTTGCTTTTTGCACGTAGATTAAGGGATATAATATTTTAATATGTAGTGAGGTGAGAGAAATAATATTTTAATGTAAAGTAGGCAGGTGTATTAGTATGACATGTGGGCCCATGGGGAGAGAAGTAATTAATATGTGTAGATCCTTTTTACTAAAAGGGAAATGCACACCTTGTATTGGAACGGACCAAAATAGAAAAATGCGTACGTTTCAATGGGACGGAGGGAGTATAATGATTTTCTTCAAACTGTATACAATTTTTAAGTATATATATATATATATATATATATATATATATATATATATATATATATATATATATATATATATATATATTATTCTTTCTGCATAATAAATATTCTCTTTAATCACAGTCATTCCAGAGCCAATTGAAGTTTCATGACTTCATTATAAACAAGAAAGTAATAATATATACTTTCTTTCAACACTCGCAAGAAACTAGAAAGAACTTTTATCATGACATTTGACTAAAGATAAAGTTTATTAGTTTTATCCTCATTTTGCAAATACAATGAATTATTATCGAATTTAAACATAATTTTACATGGTGATGTATGAATTGAGCACATAATTTAATTAAATTGAACATTGATACTTACTGTTTGATTATCTTTCGACAATCCGACTCGGAACAGCGATTTCTTCAAACCACAGCCACCGGATCCGATTTTCGCGGTGGAGGAGAGGAAATCGTCTGCGGATCTTCTGGTTCTCTGCTTCGATAACGTCGGATCGATGTCCGTCGTTGCTCTTGGCGTTGGAACCTGCGGTGGAGAGAGGGAATTGGCGGCAGCGAGGTACAAATCGTTGGCGGCAGGATTGCAAATCGTCGATGGCGAAAAATGTTTTTCTTACGCAGACGAGGATGAAGAATGATGATGTCAGCTCCGGATTTCTTCAAACTTATATAGTCGACACCCATTTACGAATCTGGGTCTATTGTATAATACTCCCTCCATCCCCTTCAAATATGGTATTTTTTCTATTTTGGTCGTCCCAACCAAAGAGTCCCCTTTCCTTTATTACACACATGGGATTCCCACATACCCACTAATACAATTAAAATATGAGACTCACATTCTCACTAATACAACTACCCACTACACATTAAATAATAATACTTCTTGCTCCACGTGTCAAAAAGCAGAAGACCCTTTTAACAAGGGACGGAGACATAATCCAAAAAAAATTCGTTCAAATACTAAAGAGTGTACATAAAAAAAAAAAAAAAAAAATAGACCCATCAACCAAATAAAAAACATTACATTATTGCAGGTCATCACCAAAACTAGATAATTGCCTTGCAATGTACTCCTCCACCATCCCTCCGATAATCCCACCTTACCTTGCCATTGATGGATACCCTCCACCTCATTCGCTAACAATCACCATTCTCAGGATTCTCAACAATCACAAGACACTCTTCTATTATTCACATCACAAAAATCTCAAATGATGGAAACGGCGTCGCCGCCCCCTAATGGAGTCCACCTCAGCCGTTGGATCCCCTCCGCCACCACTTTCGTGTCGACCCACAAGATCCTTTTAGCTGCTTTCAGTGTAATGTTCCTATTCACCGTCATTTATTGGCAGCGCGACTCCTCAACCCACGGCCTCTTGATGTTCAGGCAGGCATCTCCGCGTCACTGGCGGCTGCCTAAACTCCGACCAGTGGCATTTAACTTGACGGACTTTGGAGGCGTGGGGGATGGAGTTACCCTCAATACGGCGGCGTTTGAGAGCGCTGTGATGGCGATTTCGAAGCACGGGAAAAAGGGTGGGGCACAGCTTAATGTGCCTCCAGGTTACTGGCTTACGGCGCCGTTTAATCTCACGAGTCATATGACTCTGTTTCTTGCTGAAGGTGCTGTTATTCTTGGAATTGACGTGAGTACATTATTATTCTATTCTTATTTTTTCTTATTTATTTCATGTAAAATTTCTGAACTCCATTTTTGGGTTAAATTTTCATGTTTGATGTGATATTTAGGGGGTGTTTTGATGTAACGAAAGGGAATGGGTATAGGAATGGAAAGGGTATTGGTTTGAGAAGGTTGGTAATGATACCCATACCTCTTCTTTTGGGAAGAATGGTTAATTCCCCAAAAATGAGGTTTCATTCCATTACTTTACACACAGTAAACATAAAAAAACAATAATTACCCATTCGATGTGTTTACAGTACTCTACCAAACATCCCCTTGTTAGTTTTTTGGGTAACTAAAAGTTAGGTGTATGATAGGACACATATACTCCTATTCTCCGAGACTGATGTGAGCTGTGTAGGCATAGTTTGAATACTCAGGAGCGCATCTTTCTGCATAGGCTCATGCGAACATTAGTTGTCTGCTGTTCTGATCTTTGTCTTGTAGATATCATACTCGGATCTTCTTACTACTGATTGAGAGTTTCAATTAGGTTGTAGATACAAGGTCTTATTGAGAGTGATTTTGAAGAATCGGAGAAAGAGTCGGATAGCGTCTTAGATAGAATTTGGCTCCAGGAAGATTTTTTTTGAAAACCACAAAATGGTCAAGCAAGAAACCTGCTATTATCCAATTTAGTAGAGTTAAATAAAATGCCTTTGCCCAGTTGTTTTTGTACTGTCTTGAGTGGATGTCATGTCCACTTGCTGTAAATATTCTGTTTATGGTTAAATAAATGTTTTAATTCTCATACCAAAATGGAAAAGGTTAAATGAGTATGTCTACGTGGAATGAAAACTGTTATTAGGAGGTTTTGGTTGAGTAATTTAATATCCCAATTCACATAGTTGTTGTAAGTTTGACAGTTGAAACACTAAATTTGGATTTTGTCCAGTCATTTTCTAGTGTGTTGTCACGTGTATCAAACATAGCACATGTTGACTGAGCAATCTTCATTTGTTTGTCAAAGTAAATGGTGTTTCAGTGGAAGTTGTCTAGTAGTTAGAAGTATGGTTTTACAAATGTGGCTCTTTTTCTTTAGGTACCGTTTTCTTTAAACCAAAAGTAAATATTTTATATGATTAAGCAATAGCGTAAATGTATTAATAATCAATTTGTTATTGTATTTTAGATTAATATGGTTTTATTTCATGTATGACTATGGTCGTAAGGTAGATGTCGACTTCATATTGAACCTTCAAATCCTTTAAACAATACTATCCTACTCTAATTTTTCATTGTTTGTTTGAAAACTATTTGAATCAGTACTCTAAGGCCCTTAGAACTTTTATATTACCTGATAAATCCTTTTAAATACTCCCTCTACTTTACGCGCCTATTTTTGTGCGCAAAGATTAAGAAGAGTGCTTTTTAGCTGTATAAAGTAAGATAAAGGAGAGGTGTTTTCGGCAATTTAATGAGAGAAGTGTATAAAGTTGTTAAGTGTAAAAGGCATGTGGCAATTTTGTAGTATTACGGTGTTATATTGTGGGGACTGATATTTTTAGGGTGGAGGGAGTAGTAGAGTGTTCTATTCTCCAGCACTGATAGTATTTTTCCTGAGATTTTGTCCTATAATCTCCTTGAAACCTTTTTATTACCCTGAGAAATCCTTATCAAAGTAGTGGAGTCTGTTTATCCTCCAGCACTACCAGCCATATTCCAAAGTTTTTGTATTCTACATTTCTATTCAAAACAGTTACATGATGGCTACAAAACCGATCTGAGTTTGCCGCTTTATGATAGATCAGCGGCAACTTCAGGAATCTGAAGTATGATGTCAACATTATAATATTTTGGTAAAGTTTAACATTTGCCTGCGTGGGGTGAATAACTCCCATTTTCCATTTTCTGTTATTGCCTGAAAGCCGAAAGGGGATAATATATCTGATTCCTGGATCATTGTATCAAGGATTCTAATACTCTAGATAAGGCCGCTGCATTTCTATCTATATAAACCAATGATCATTTTGGAATATAAGGGTGTGCCCTAAGCGCCCTAAAGGGTGGGCAATTCCTGCTGTTATTAATTAAAACTAAGGTAAATTTGCATGGAAAATAAATTTGGATGTTAGAATAGAAAAAAAAAAATTGGTTGTAAAAAAATTATGTGAAATTCTGTGGTGCTGATTCGAGAGAGAAGAAGAGAGATGGAGAGGAAAAGTGGGTTTGGGTTTGGGTTTGTATGTGAATTTGTTTTTTAGGGTAAGAAAAATACAGTATTAGGTATAAGTAGTAAGGATGAGAGTGGATTCTGAAATATGTTGTACTCCAATATTCTCTTAATGCTGCGGCTATTAACATTCCTGGATCCTCTATATACTTCCCAAAATATTTTGGACTAAGTAATCCTTAAAGAAAAATACAAACTTCGCCTTCTATACTTAAAATTTTTCATGGTTTTTGTGTTCGGAATCGAGCACCCTTGCTAATAAATTTAGAGAAGGTTAAAATTGTCTATTATGGGTTGTATTTAATGGAAAAAGAGTAATGAAATAATGTGGGGTGTATTTAGCATTTGGGATGTATATAGAGAATCCGGGTGTGTTAATATCAGGACCCTTCTCCTATATAAATAAGAATGTGATCTAGATTTGTCTGATCAATTTCCCAAACAAGTCTACCCTAGTCTAAATGCATGTTAGCAGCTCTAAGATTTATGGTTCTTTTTGTAAAAACTTCAATTTGCACAAACAGAATACAAAACTCCCTGAAAGAAGTGGTCAATCGGGACCCTTCTGCTCGAACACTTAAGTCACAATCCTATTTCCACAACAGAGAAATAAGTGGAGTATCAATGCAAGGAAACCATTTTAATCATGTTGACAGCAAGTAGTTCAACACGGGGCGCAGTTACGTAGAGGTGGTAGTGAAAGAACCCCAAGAAAAGTTGGGCATCGTTTATCAGAACATTGTAGTGATTATAATTAGGCTGAATCCTGAATGACAAGAACTCTTGGGAGAATATCCAAAGCTCGATGGGGAATATCCTTTGTAATCTCTTTAAATCCTGCTAACAATTCAGTTTCTTTCTCCTGGTTTAATTTTTTTTGGAAAATTCTAGTTCCTAGGAAAGTTCAGGTTTGTATGTGGTTGATAGTTTTGGGAAAGTTACCTACCTGTGATTTGCTGCTGAACCGTTTCTCGTATATTTCGCTACTTCTAAATTGGGGTGTAACTGTGTTCTATGCAAGTGCTACTCAGAGGATTCTAAAAATTTAAACTTTCATTGTCCCTTATCTTGTTAGTTATGGTGCAGCGTGTTGGGACTTGGGAGAGCTGGGGCTATATTGGAGAGCTCAAATATTTTATAGATGGATCTTGGAAGATGTCTTAGCAAAAGATGTAAAATTGTGGAGAACTATAATCCCAGCTGTTCTATGGTTCATTTGGCTTGAGAGAAATAGGAAAATTTTTCAAATTACTTTTAAATCTATTGAGCTAGCTTTTGGGTATCTGATCACAAATTATTCAAGAACTTTTTTGATTCTGATTTGGAAAGGGATTCGTATAGTTGTGTAATCTGTATGGAATGTAATTTTTTGGGAAATTATTAATAAAAATTATGTTTCCTTTGAAGAAAATAAAATATTAAGGAAATTCTCTGCACCACTATTGGGTTGGTGAGATATATTGATGTGTCTTGGTCAACCGTCTACACCATCACTCTTCGATCAAGCATAATTTATGTTTATATATACTCCATATATTACAGAATTAGAGGTGAATTTTGGCAGGAAGGGAGAAGCAGCTTCATCTATATGATTGAGGAGTTTTTGTCAAGAGATGATATAGATCGTCTTACTTGGACTAATGAAAATATGGATCGAGAACACAGCCATACTGCTACAACTAAAAATAATGTTACAAGTATATAGCCAGAGATGGTATTATAGAAAGGAAACGTCAAGATGAAGGAAAGTTATGTTTTTGAATTTGCATTCTGATTTGATTAAGCGTGCTTAGTTTTTTCTGTGATACTTCTCCAATTCTGAATCATAATTATTTGGTGCTTCTACCTGCTGTAGACGGTTATTTGATTACTATTTGATACAATTTGCATTTATTTTTTTAACTTAACTTTAAGTAGCTTGAAGGAATTAGATGAACCATGTGATGTAAATGTTTAGTATAAATTTTTTGTTGTTCTCAAAATTTTTATTACGTTTTTTAATGGTCCATAGGATGAAAGGTATTGGCCTCTAATGCCCCCACTACCTTCCTATGGATATGGGAGAGAGCATCCAGGACCACGATACGGAAGTTTAATACATGGACAAAACCTCAAAGATATAGTAATTACAGGTCAGATTTTATATATGGTTGTAGAATGGAAAGTGTGAAGTTGGTTTTCTTTATGTAGATTGGAAATATGTAAAAAATAACTATAATATTTAATTGCTAACTTCAAGGAAGTTCTTAGTTACAATTGAGTTAGAGGATCACAGATAATAAACTGGAGAAAAAGTGTCAGTCTTGTCCCATTATCATGATTGTGAACTATATGGAATAGTTGATTCTAAATTTCTTCATTTTTGACAAAGTCCACTTATATATTTCATCTCTAAACCTATGCAATATGTACATTTTAAATAGCTATACCTGGATATGTAATAGACAGCCTAGGCCTTTGTTAATCTGCAACTGTGTTTTGACATGTCATGCTAGCAAATTGGTAACTAGGCTATCTTTATCTCATCTCCATGTTTTACCGCTTTTTTCTATAAATGTCCGTATTCCATAAGTATAGAAAGCCTTATATGGATTCTCAGTTCAAAATCTCTTTCGTTTATAGGCTATAAAGTAATGATATGGTTTGAACTATATGAATATTCTTTACTATTTATTTTTTCCTCTGGACTGGAGTTCTTTTCTTCTGGTTGGATTATTGCTTGCCAAATGTTGTTTAGAATCAATTACACTCTGATCTGATTCCTGCTTTTCGTACCTGTAACAGGGAATAATGGCACCATTAATGGGCAGGGCCAAACATGGTGGAAAAAATATCGTAGGAAGCTTCTTAACCACACCAGAGGACCTCTTGTGCAGATTATGTGGTCCAGTGACATTTTAATATCTAACATTACATTACGTGATTCTCCTTTTTGGACTCTTCATCCTTATGACTGCAAGAATGTAACAATTAAAAATGTAATCATCCTGGCACCCCTCTTCAAAGCTCCTAACACTGACGGCATAGATCCTGGTAAGTTTATGTTTTAGTTATGTCTTGCATGGATAAGTTGGTAAGTAATGTTTTGAACATAGTTTGTATGAACTGTTGCACTATGATGAATTAAGTACTGTTATTATTTTATGCTAATAGTTCTACACGTATTTGAACAATATTAATAAGGTAATTTGTGTTGCTTCATACTTCATTAGAAATTCCAACCGTTGGCTCCTTATCATTAATGTAGAATGAATATATTCAAATCATAGTTCATAAGATCATTTTCACGGGTTGCATTTTAATCTAGTTTTAGTTGCTCGAAATTGGTAGTCTCTACTGCAGAGGATTAAAAAGTATAAGCTTAATATGGTGAAAGGAAGACAATCACCAGACTTTCCATTTTTTTTCTTATGCTTGATTATCTTGGATAGCTTTTATTTTATTTATCTATATTTTCTAGGAATATATTATGAGATCACACTAATTTGACTCTGCATAAACAGATTCGTGTGAGGATATGGTAATCGAGGACTGCTATATAAGTGTTGGAGATGATGGTGTTGCCATAAAGAGTGGTTGGGATCAATATGGTATCACTTACGGACGCCCTTCAACGAACATACTCATTCGGAACCTTGTTGTTCGTTCCATGGTGAGGTGAGGCTAATTCTTCAATTGAAATATATTTTGAACAATGAACATAAATAGTTGCACCAAGTAACCTTCTTCATTTATTTGCATGCATGCATGCCTACGAAAGAATTAAAACGAAGTGAATTCTGTGTCTTCCTTAAAAACAGTGCAGGCGTGTCTATAGGAAGTGAGATGTCTGGTGGCATATCAAACGTGAGCGTGGAGAACCTGCACGTATGGAACTCTAGGCGAGGTGTTCGAATCAAGACCGCACCTGGAAGAGGCGGATACATAAGGCAGATAGCTTACAATAATGTGACATTTGATAATGTTCGCGTGGGAATCGTGATCAAGACAGATTACAACGAACATCCTGATGAGGGTTTCAACCCAAAGGCTGCTCCACTACTGAAGGACATAAGCTACACTTCAGTACACGGCCAAGGGGTGCGTGTCCCTGTTCGAATCCATGGGAGTGAAGACATTCCACTAAGGAACGTTACTTTCCGGGACATGTCTGTAGGAACTACTTATAAGAAGAAGCACGTCTTTCAGTGCTCTTTCGTTGAGGGTCGGGTTATAGGATCCGTTTTCCCCTCCCCATGTCGAAATCTCGATTTGTATGATGAGCAGGGTCGCTTGATCACACCATCTGTCTCCCAAAATGTTTCGGATATAGACTATGATTTCTAAAATGACTCGATTTTCATTCTGAAATTCTTTAAACATTGGTCTTGTCATTTCTGGCCTTGTGAATTCAGCTAATCAAATTGTGTATATATGACATCAAAATTGAGAGTGAGTGACAAGGATGTAATTGAGACAAGCTGAGCTGACAGTTCGAGCTCGTTTAGTTTTTTTAGGCTCAAGCTCAACTTGAATTTGATTTGAAAAATCATTTTGGTTCGACCTTGGTTGGTGTGACATGAAAAATAATAAGTTCATGACGAGTTTCATTTGATAAAAATTTGTTAATAATAGATCGAGCTCGATTGAGCTTGGGTTGGGCTCGGGTTTGGGTTCATTAAAGCTCGTTAAAATATAATTTTATTATTTTTTATTAATTTGAATCAAACTTTGTCCTATTAAAATTTTCACAATTTTTATTTAAAAACATCCCCTCGATATTGAGATATCATCATAAATGATTAAAGCGTATCGCAAAGTAATAGAAGTTTGGAGAGATCATCATAAATGCGACGTATTAGAAGAGAAATTTGGCGGTAAGTTTGCGCTTGTATGGAGAGATCATCATAAATTATTAAAGTATGTTGTTTGAGGTACATGAAAAATTCAGCCAAAGCAGCTCCCGTATGAGGAGCGATGTATTGTAATGTTTGAAGAGACATTTGACGATAAGCTTGCGCTTGTTTAGAGAGATCATCATAAATTATTAAAGTGTGTTGTTTGCAGTACATAAAAAATTCAGCCAAAGCAGCTCCAGAGGAGCGATGTATTGTAATGTAGCGGGGGAATCAGCCTTTCTGCTACCACAATAGTGTATGCTATCGTCCCCCTTTCCTTTTTATTTTATTTCGTCGATCAAAAGTTTTCATATTTCATAATTGGTATTAAAGTCAATACAACTAATTCCTCTAATCATAATATATATATATATAGGCTAATTACACTGTGCACCCCACTTTTAAAAATGTATACAGATATAAACAAAAATATATACAATTATGAACAAAAATGTATACAATTTAATTGTTAGTTTTTTTTATGAAAAATTGAGTGTAAAAAATATACAATTATTAAAAAATATGTATACACTATTGAATAAAGTGTTGTACACATATAGGTGCACTCTTTCATCCGGGTGCACCTAATATCAACTATATATATATATATATATATATATATATATATATATATATATATATATATATATTAAAGTGGCTAGCCTCGGAAAAATATTTTTTTCCATTTTATCCTTACTTATTTTCTTTTTTTACATCCTTAACCTTATTCTTAATTTTAATTATTAATGCCCATAATTAATTATTAGTATTTATTAATAATTAATTAAGTCTTTTAATAAATAATATGAAGAGACAAATCAAACATTATAAAATGTGGAGGATTTGTTGTGGCATTGGCAATGGCTAATAGGGCCGGATGTCCTTAAACGAATCCTTGACGACAATAGAAAAAGCTTCTTATATGCTCGATTATATGAGAATGGAATAATAACGAAGTAAAATGATCAGACATTGAAGGAAAAGACGACGATGTCATTCTATCGAATGAGACATCGAATGAGAAGACGATAATGTCGCTTTTTAGAGCAGTGATTGTATTTCATTATTGATGAATCCATATATGAGTTGTGTATTTATTTATTTATTTATCTTACGTTAGGATTAATTAAATTTCTTATATTGGAGTTTATTTATCATATTAAAACAATTGGATTTTATTTTCTAATTGAACCCAATTGACAAGAAAGATGACCTCTCAACGCACATTCATTTTCTCCTTAATGTCCCCATTATCCAATCTCTAAAACCTCATAAATATCACATGATTGTTTGCTGAATATTTTATGTCAAATTAATACATGAACTTATATTCTCAAATAGATTATGAAAAGATATTAAAATCAGAGTGTTCAAGTGCACCAAATGAATTTCATGGAAAATTTTGTTGTTACCTATTAATTGCCTGAAAGACTCTCACATTGCAATGGTGGATCTCCAAAATATTTTTGAAGTACACCATATAATTATAAAAATATTATTCTCTCTTTTCTAATAAATAATAGACGTATTTTTTGTGTGCGCATATTAAGAAAAATTCATTTTTATATTTAAATATGTGTAAAGTTGCTGGAATGTGTGTAAAAAGTGAGGATTTTAAATAATTTAATGAAAAATATATTTCATCATGCCCAAATAGTACCATTTTACTATATTGGGCGTCCTGTTCAAATTGCACCATTTTTCTCTTTTAGTAAAAAGGTCAATCAATGACCCACCACTTCTCATCACATCTCTCTAATACACCTACTCACTTTACGAAAAATAATAATACTCCTTAATCTACGCGTAAAAAGTAAACGGTGCAGTTTGACCCGGATGGAGGGAGTATAAAATTATTGAGATGTATGTATAAAATGTAATCCCTCCGTCCCCGCGTTAAGGTTTACGTTTTATATTTTGGTTTATTTCAAGTTAAGGTTTACACTTCATTTTTTTGTAAAGTGGAGCCCACAAAATAATTATTCTATATAGGGCTCACACACCATACTAATACAATTACCCATACAATAATTATTCTATATAGGCCTCACACACAATACTAATACAACTACTCACTTTATATCAAGTGCCGATAGCTAAAAATATCCAATATGAAGAGAGAAAAATTAATACCGACGATCATTTAACTTAATTATGTTTTTTAACTAATTGACACTTTTTGGACTCTATTGCTCTTTGTTGTATTTTATCAATTCTACCAAAGGGGTGGCACACCCCTTACACTCCCTACCCAACCTACCCTACCTCCACCACCGGGCGGCGGCGGCAGGGGTCGGTGGCAACTCCGGCGATGGCTTCAGCGATGGCGCGACAACAGTCGTCTGTAACCGGCGGCAGGTGGGTGGGTGGGGGGTTTAGGGCTTGGGATTTATTAGGGTTCAGGGTTAATGTTTGAGGGTAATAGTGTTCAAAAAGTGTATAATTGATAATTTCAAAATAAAAGTGTTGGTTTTAATTTTGTACTTTAAAAATTGCATAAAAAAAAAGTTTTCCCTTATATTAAATATTATTTCTCTTACCTAATTACACATTAAAATATAATTAAAACTAATTTGTCTCCGGGGACATCGTGCGCCAGATATCTTTAGTATTAAATGGTATACCCTTTAATATAAGAACGTGTATATTTTATTTCTTAAAAAAAATTAATGAAAGTGTATACCTTTTAGAACAAAATGTTGTTGATTGAATATTTTTTTACTCACGAGAAAGTGTACTCGATCGTCGTAAAAATATACCCAAGTAATAAAATTATCAAACCCAAGGAAAATCAAACAATTTAGAGTTTAAACGATTTCAAGTTTATTGCGAGTACGACATGAGTGTTGGATAAATAAGCATTCAAAGAAAATAAATTTAAGCAATGCAAGAAATAAATATATGGTGGATGTAAGGGTGGACGGATTTAAAATTATGCAAGGATGAGATTAGCAATAATCATGACATTGAAAATAAAGAAATCATGCAATAAATTTAAATCTATCATGGACATACCATATAAGTGATCACTAATATCCTAAGATCTCTTTCTAGCCACTTAAGTTGTAGACCCTCAATAAGGCTCCCTAAAGCTCCTAGGATCGAGACCAAAGTGAATACCTCCCAATAGATATTAATTATTCTATGAGTTCCTTAATTAGATACTAAATCATTGACAATATTCCCTTTTTAAGTACTATGAATCCACTAGTCTCCCACCTAATTAACTAATCTCTCGATTAAGTCAATGAGGTATTTGTTTCAAAATTTTCTAAATCTAGAAGGATATCTTTATCTCATTCTAAATTAATGCACGGGAAAATTTCATTTTTGGTCCCAAGAAAATTTATGACCTGCAAAAATAGTCTACCTATAAACTAGTCCTAAAAATTGCACTTATAATTTGACCGTTAGTCAACTAACAGAATCGTTAAGTTAAATAAATATCACGTATTACATGGAGTAGTCAATTTACAAACACAAGTTGTAATCCATGAGATTGGGCACCTGGGTCAAAAAGGTCAACAACTAAATACAACACAAAACAGCATAAACTTTTTTTTTATTACCAAAGTTAATTTCAAATCAATAGGTGTAAAACTAAACTAAAAGTGATGATAATCAAATCATGACTGCTATGTGCCGATATAACAAGTTGAGAGAATGGTTGACAATGCCATGGAAGATATAACAAGTTGAGAGAATGGTTGTCAATATCTCCTGCATGTAATAGTTAGACATTAAACTCAAATTATGGTTGAGAGAGAAGAGGATAAGGTGAAATAAGACACATCCTAATTAAGGGTGTTTGTTATGGGTCTTCGGAATCCATTTTTAGATTTAAAAAGCTCAACAAAATTCATATTTATGTTTCATATATCAATTATATTAAACTTTCTGTTAGCTTCTAAAGTACTCCTTTCGTCCCCTTCAAAGAGGGTATTTTTTCATTTTGAGCGTCTCACTCAAATAGTCTCATTTTTTTTAAATACATGGGACCCACACACACCCATTAATACAATTAAAATATGGATCTCACACTCCCACTAATACAACTACCACTACACATTAAATAATAATACTCCTTAATTCACGTGCAAAAGCAAAAAATCCCTCTTTAAGTTGGACAGAGGGAATAAGCAACAAGGTTAAGTAAAAAATGAGGCCAGCGGAGATTTACTCGGATCAAGAATATTGCAACTTCTCCAATTATACTTTCTCGAATGCAGACCATGGATACAGCTTCTAGTGAAGCTAGTTCTCCAGGAGATATACCTCCTTCTGAATTCGGAGTGTTCTCTGGTACTAGATATGAAGACATTTCTCCTTTGAAACCATCCAGAGATTCTGGGGACATATGGTGTCCCCATGATTTCTTTTGTTGGAACTGGTGGGTGGAATCATGTTTGCTGGAAGCGTATCAATTTTCATTGTTGATACTTGGTTGGTTGGTAGAGTGAGAAACAAAAATTCCTCAATTATTCTCATAATTGATTCAATAACTAATCATCACCTTCAATCATCTGCAATATAGAGTTCTTTAATTAGTCCAAGACCACTCGTTTCCTCCCACACTTGTGTGTGGATTAGACGTGGGATAATATAACAGCTAGCGTAACACAGAAAATCACGTTTGCAAAATCAATCACACGAGAATTACTACACCTTTCAACAATGAGAAAATGATATCTAAATGAGAAACTTGTTTATCATAAAATGACAGCTAGATTAGTGCGATTGAGTAATTAGAGATAATCTAAGATTTAACACAATGGATAATGGTGAGGCCGTAAGGACATCACGGACAAGAAGATAAAAAAGCAATAAAAAATAATTCAAACTTAGAAATTTAATAAGTCTATATAAGAAATCATAGTTTGATGAAATAGAATGAAAAAATAGAAAGTAGCAAGTCATTTATTATGTTAATAGTTACCCCACATGCAAACGAACCCAACCTAGCAGATTTTCCAACATCATGAAATGGAAATAAAACAAGATTGGAGTAAAGCTTGAGTTGCATCAAGGTTATTATATATTTTTAAAAAATTGAAAAAAAATGAAAAACTTAAATCCCAAAATTACAAATTGGCAAACCACGGAAACCGGTTGATTGTGCACATGTGACGGAATAAGAGACTTGGCGATAACAACCATCGCCTTTCGCAAAACTTATTTTTTCTATAGCATTTATAAACGATTGAGACCATCCCAAGAGAATAAGCATAGACTTTTTCTCTGAATAATATGACCACCACAAGGCAAACGAGAAAATACATAAAATGCACAACCCAAGTAAGAGAAGGGAAAGCAAGATGTGAAGAGGTAGACTTGCATGTGTGTGTTGCATGAGAATTAAAAGCATGCCACGTGGAGTTCATGCATTGGTCGACTAAGGGTGCAGAAGGATTGCATGCAGAAGCATAAACAAGCCATTAGGATTGGTTGGTAAGTAAGGGATCAGATTGGTGACATGGCAAGGGAATCAGCTGGAAGGAAGTAGCTGGAAGCATCAATCTATTGGTTGGATCAGTTGGTTACAACTGATTCAGCGTGCTTGTTTCTGATTGGCTGAGAGGGTATCCAAACTTTGGATACACATTCGTATAAGAAGAAGGGAGATCAGTCAGTTAGATCATCATCTTCATCACACCATCTTCACATATCAGTTTCAAGCATTAAGAGTTAGGGTTTGATAAGTGTGCTTGTAAGTTTTGTAACCTTCATCATCATCATAGTGAATTCTTCTCTTAGGAAAGTAGATGTATGCTTACGCCGAACCACTATACATCTTGTGTTGATCGTTTTCATTTCATTTTCGTTTTATCAATCAATTCGGAGTGAAACGTGAGTGATTAACCAATCAAGTATGTGAGTTCTTGAGAGCTTCATCAAGATCTTGCTTAAGTTTCATAAGACAAGAAAATATATAAAAAGAAACAACCTATATATAAAAATGCACAACCCAAACAAGAGAAGGAGAAGGAAAAGCAAGAAAATATATAAAAAGGCACAGCCCAAGCAAGAAATGGAAAAGCAAGATCGCAACACAAGAACAACATAAGAATGCTGGCCAGAACTGAGAACCAAGCAGTGCAAGAATAACATAGATACTGACCGGAACATTGAGAACCAAGCAGTAGAGAGGGGTGGAAACGGAGATTGTGGAAGGATACTAATAAACACCAAGATGAGAATTTCCTAGTTCTTGAGAGTGGGAGTCAGTGGTGGAGTTGATTAGATAAAAAAGAGGGTAGGGAGAGTGAGTGAATGACACGTTTCTCAAGTGCAGGACACGTTGCCGAAGATGAAGAAACACGCGGTGAGTGGGAGTCGGTGATGGAGTTGATTAGATGAAAAAGAGGGTAGGGCCCACTAACGGCAACTACGTTGCTGAAGAATTGATTGAGAAATCCAACAACGCCACCAATAAATGACTAGGAACCAAGTGAAGGATTGACTGCTGGTGAAGGAACACTCTGCTGGAGAAGTCCCGCCACGTAAAAATAATCGAGAACCATCTTTAAACTGACCACACTCAACCTATTCTTTCTTTATAAATAAGAGTCATATTGTCGTGCACCCGATACATGGATACACCTGGATAATCTAAATCTTTAATTGATATTTTTATTCAATTCTAAATCATAATCACTAAATAAAATAAAATAATTAAAAATAAATATAATAATTATCAACTACATCCTTACATTTACACTACTAATCCTCAAGTGCACCAGGTGCACCTCAAAATATTCCTATAAATAATTATACCACTTAAAATATTAAACAAAATTTGGAATTTTGAGATCTTTATTCAAAATTTTTAATACAACACTAGGTTGGCTCTTTCATCTTGTTCGTGTTACTGAAATTTCTATGTGACTCTTTGCTTGCATTTGCTGTGCCTCTCCATGCTCTGCTGCAACTCTCTCGCCTCCTGAATATGGGGTTTTAATTTCTTCTCCCTACCCATAGCCTCTCTTCCTTCACCGGAAAAGCTTCTGGTCCGGCAAATTCTTTTCAACTCACTTTGGATAATTGGATTATTTCATTTCTTTCTCCTAATTTTTCCCAAATCGCCAAATTTCGAGGAGAAGCTTAATAAGTTTATGGGTATGGAAATGGGAAAATTTTGAAACTGATTCTAATACAGAGTTAAGCATATTTCGAATTTCGATTTGATTGGTAAATTGCGTGCAGTTCCTTAAAAGTTATAAATTGGATAATTTTTCAGTCCTCTTAAGCTTTAATATGGCCAATTCGTCGAATAGGACTTACGGAATACCATCATTTTCTTTCCTTGATGTTGTTTGTACTGATGAACATGGCGTTGATGTTACTGAGTACAGAGATAGTGATCAAGAATTCAAGATTATGGTTGACAAGAATGGTGGGTCTGAAATTGTTATGCATACAACACTTATTAAGAACTAGAGATGTCTTTCATTCCAAAACCCCAACAATTTACCCTGTTGGATCTCTGATTAAACTCAACAACGAATATGGTGAAATTATCAGATGGTTGGATCAACAATCTCCTTCATCTCTTGTCTTTCTGTGCTTCGGAAGTAAAGGAACTAAGGAAGTTCCTCTGAGGCACAGATCAGACACCTAGCTGACGGACTGGAATCCAGCGCTCATATATCCTTATGGTCTTTAAGAAGGAGAAAAACAGGAGATTTAATGTTATTGAAGCTCAATATCCTTCATCCGTGGTCTACTGCTGAAGAGTATTCAGAAATTTCATGTTCTGATCATTCTCGTATGCATTTGGACTTGATTGTCACAATTTTTTTCTATTTTGCGTTAGCTCTTCAAGATGAATGTCGACTAGGTATAGCCCCGAAAATCGACACGATTAGTAGTCAATTGTTCACTTAAATCTCCAGATTTACTTAATGTTGTTATATAATCTGGGAAAATGGTTGTAGATATTAGGTCATATTCAATTGTTGTATCTTGTTTTAGCAGTTGTGCATAGAGACTGGCATTTTTTGCATTTCTAAAGCAAATTTCAAGTTTCAACACCTAAACTTGGGAGTTATTTTTCTGCAAGAATGTAAGTTAATTGTAAAAGATTGAGATGCTTTAAACAATCTAAATCATCTTACAGCTTCCTAATTTTAAACTAAAGATAACTGTTGAAGAGAAACTATAGGAAGCAAAACTGTTGGTAAGTTTCAACTTTAAGCCAAGACAAGATATATGTCTATTTTTGTACAATAATAAAGGAACTACAATCGCTTTCACTTAGACTTTCTCAGAGCTGTATCAACAACATATGCATTCAGACGTTGGCCAACTATCTTCGTTGAGAATGTTTGCACTATGTGTTCCCGGGCTTCCTTCCCATAGTTTCCGACAGTTTTGAGGATCCCAAATAAAATTAGCCATAGCAACAGAGAGAAATCTTGAGGGTTAAGGTCAAAGAGGTATCCTGTAACTTCATTTTTTATTGTCTCGACCAGACCGGACCCCCCACTGTTGCACGCGACTTTTGTCTGAAAGCCTTTTCTAAATTATTGCAAAGATCTCGGGATATAGAGACACCGCAACAAAATGGTGTTGCCGAAAGAAAAAATCGAAGTATTGAAGAAATGGTGAAGCATGTTGAAAGGGAAAGATATAAAACATGCTCAGCTGCCAATGAAGCATTGGCTTCAGCATTAGTCATGGTAGCGGAAGTATACAATCAAGAAGTCAATCTTCCTACCAAGATTAACATTGTCGTCTGCCCATTTGCTCACGCCATGCTACATCGAGATGTTTTATATTCAAGTTCCAACATTATATACATATTTTATACTTCAAGTCCAAGGTATAGTGTGGCAACATCTGTACATATTTTATTTATTAGATGACGCAGTCCTCAGCAACAAGATAGCTAGACCTCCAACAGCCAAAGATAGAAGTAGAGGAATGCCCACAGATCCTATGTCTGATCTGTTACCTGCGTGATTCGTCCTTCCTTGTTGGGGCCTTTCTCCATAATATTAAAGGAGGACACGGCTTAGATTGTCAATCTGATGCACGATTTGGCGTTGACCCCGAGCAATAAGTAAGACCTGTTTCATTGGTAACATTAAGCAATGAACGTACATTACCTCTACAACATGAGAAGAAAATGACAATGTGCACACAATGCATACAATATTGAGTATTAAAATTGTGTTAATGGCAACTGTTTCAGAGTAAATATATAAGAGCAAAAGAGTTGGAGAAAGGTATATACATATGCACACATATACACACATTGTTGATAAGGCCCCAACGGTGGGCTTTTTGTCTTATGTAATTTAGCTAAATTACACATGTAAGAATGAGATCAATCTAGTATCAGTTCTTTTTAAGGAATCCACCATACTTCAACTGAATGAATGGTATGATACCTATTCCATATCCATTCTATTCCAATTCTAATAACATTCCTTATAAAAAAATCAAACACTCCCTATATCTATTAATCCCTGTTCCTGAAGAATTTAGCTCAGAAATTGATCTCGGTTCACATTATAGGACTAATGAATTGAAGTAATGTTCTCATGTTTCCCTTATTTCTTCCTAAACATAACTATACACCAATTCCAGAACTCTCTAGTTTGTGTCTTTCCTCGCACAATTTTTTTTCTTTTATCGGACAAAGTTAGTTGTTAGTATAGTTAGTAGTTAGTTCACCAAGTCTCCATACACCCTTATTCTCCCAAGCCTCTTCATAACTCCCCTCCTATTCGTTCCCAATGGGAATCGAACCCAGGTCACTCACTTGTCTAAGGAGCTTGTGGCCAAGTGGGCTAGTCCACTTGGTTTTTCCTCGCACAATTAAAGGGTTTAACAAAAGCAAGAGAGCAAGGTTAACGAATTACCTCCTCCATTAAAGCAGACTCCCTAGCCAATTGTGAAGACGAGGAGGAATTGGGAAGAAGTGAACCAGTCAACGTGCCATTGCCTGCACTAGAAGCATATAGCGAAGAAGGTGCTGTTGCATTACAGGCCTCAGCATGCAATGCCAAATTCTGTTGGCTAGCGGATACTTTCCTACTAAATATTTTGGAGTTTAGTTCTTCAATTCGCGAAGTAAACTCATCCATTCGTTCATTTAATGTGGAAATTTGTTCAGATAACTGAGTAACAATGCCCTGAAACAATTTGATCAGTAAAGAAGTGAATAACATGACTATCAAAGATACACAAGAATAATGTACCATAAAACAAGTGACAATGTCCAAGAGAAAGTATGGTTTATTTTGATATAATCATTATCAGTAATACAATCATCACCACTACCATAACATCAATAATATTGTAATGGAAAGAATCAAAAGATTATTACTGATCAGTATAATAATACAGTTTAGTCATGAAATACTTTGTGAAACATGGTTTTGGATTAAGGCTTCCTAGCTTATATTCCTATAAATTTGGTTGGACCTGCCAGAACCGGATGGGAGGCAAAAAGGGGCTATCAGGTGGGCCCAAGGTTGTCACCCGGGATGTGGGCCATAGTGTGGTACCACCAAAAGGTGGGCCTTGGCATGTGAGCTGCCACCTAGCATGTGCCAACTATGGATGTCTGGTTCAAAAGAGAATGGGTTGTTACGATGTCCGACATTAATTCCAGAAGAAACTGTGGAAGTGCATATATGTGGGGGTCAAGGACCTGGAGCAGAACGCTACTTCTAATGGATGGAAGTTTCGAGATCAAAGAAAGGTGTTCGTAAATGAAGTGTATTCTTGATTGAAACTGGAATGCTGGATGGTCGGAAAATGAAGCCCACACACCCATGGAATGGAAGCAATAAGGACACAAGATTTTGGAAAAACTGTTGACGATGAAAAATACCAGACTAACATAAAATTTAACCCACTGTCTAGACAAGGAGTATTACTTTTGGGTTAAGAGCTGTTTGTCAACAAATGCACTCACCAAAAGAAACTCACTTGGATGTTATGCTTAAGATTCTAAGATTTCTCAAAGGTTCTTCAAGTAAAGGTCTACTATAGCAAAAATGCAGATGAAAGGAGGTGGAAATATTCAAGGATGCTAAGAGGGCAGGATCAATAGATTGTACTTTTGTCTGGGGGATCAGGTCACCAGGAAACGCAAAATAATGTGCTATTAGTAGCACAGGAGAAAATTTTAGGGCAGCAACAGAAGGCATATGTGAAGGACTATGGCATATGGATGCAAAGAATTCTACAGGAATTACAAGTCAAAAATAGATTTTCCTACCAAAGTATTCTGGGATAATAAGGCTACCGTTAGTATCACACTTATTCCAATTCAGCACAAAACTAAACATGTTGAAATGCATAGACACTTCATAAATGAAAAGATTGTGTTAGAAATTAACTACATATGTCACTACTGAGGAACAAATTGCAGATATTTTACCAAGAGTTTTTGAGGATCTTATTAACATGATTAACATATATGATTCAGCTAGAGGGGGAGTACAGAAATCTCTATAATCAAGGTTTCTATGTATAGCAAAATCATTTAATTAAATTTGTTTAAATTTTAATATGTTTTGACTATGCTTTTCAGAAGTAAAAACAAAGTGAGCTGCTTTCTATTGTAGCAGATTTTCTTCCTTCTGTCAATATAGACCACTGTTACATGTTTAGGTTATCTTACATTTGAGTTTATAGGAGAAATTACATGCTGTTTAAATGATTCACACTACGAGTCTTAGTTTTAATGCTGGGCCACTTCAGTAAGCTCCAAATATAAAAAACTACATCGAATTAGGTTTAGGCATCCACTATTTATTTTAGTTTCTCTAAACTGTAATTTCAAGCTTCTTCAGAAAACTGTAGCAACATTATCACATATAACATTAGAAAATGATTATTTACATTTTCTGATACTATGCAGACAAGATTATAATGGAAAGGAAAGATAGGTGATAGGTTGTACGTAGACAAGACAATAGCACCCCCACCCCCCCAACCCACCAATAAAAAAAGAAAAGATCAGAATGTTGAAAACTGTAAAATTGAACAAAAAAGTATTAATGTCAATTGCCAGAAATAGATCCGGAGAATTCAAAGTTTATATATATTACATAAACAACAAATGCTCAATCTAAACAAACCAATACAGAGATTAAGAAAATAGCAGTATCCACCTAAATAAGACTTGCCTGATTTGCAAGTGCAGCTGGTGAATCTGGGGTTCTCCCATCATACCTCCTATTATTAACAGAAAGCTTTGTCAACTTCATAAGATTTTTCTCACGCAGAGTTGCATACGACTGAGAAATCCCAATGTGAATAGTAAAATAGTTAAAGAGTTAAACGGATTATGAAGAAATTGCTGGGAGAATTGAAATTCAAATTAATGGCAGAAAACATATCAATAAATTTGAAATGAGGCCAGAAAAGTTGAGATTAGAATCAACCATAAAAAATGTTTATTCATATGCCAAAGCATACCGATTGAGTAACTTCATTCTCCTATCTGCAGAGGCTCGAGATAATGCTTCTTTAGGACTTGAAACCATTTCATCATCAATGCTGAGTTTAGTCTTTAAATCATCAGGCAGTGCCTATGAAATTAGAGATGAGATAATGAAGAATGAAAAATATCACATCTCAATCATTTCAAATGTATCAAACCATAACGTCATTTATGAGTTTCTCCAGTTGAATTTGTTCAATGTATGTATGTGGTACGTAGGAACAATCCAAGCCCAGATTTTTGCTAATATCTTTGACATATAAACGATCTTTTCCTTGCACCTATACAAAATTACCCAAATGAATAGCAATCAGATTATAGTTTTCTCAAAAAGCAAGTATCCAAACCAGGTCCTAGATGAAAAGTGACCAAAGTAAAATGGTATACTTAGTGTAGCCATAAATAGTTTATTTTTTCATTGAGATTGATCTAATTCCATTCCAATTCCTTCCTGATACCTCCAAGGAAGATATTGAATAGGTTAGTGTAAGCTTATGCCTGCAGTTACGCAGTAAATATGTGTAAAGGAGCAAACAACATTAGCATCTAGAAAGATCGAAATATAGCAACATTGGTTTTTCTTTTTCAGTATTTCAATATCCTTGAGCAATTTCAATGCTTTATAAAGAGAAATATTTCAAATGCATCAGTTCTAACAATTAGCAATAAAATTAAAATTATTACATAGATCAGTGAATGAACAATAATAGTCTACCTATCCACAATATTAGGCAATAATCATTGAAAACTAGTAAACTGATATAAATACCTGCACTTACGTGCGGTTAAGTTGCTCCAGCCAATCAGTTTTCACACAAATTTTATCTGTCAAAAAGGGGCCCGGATCCTCTCCCTTTATAAATCTGTAAATTTCCTACATTTCTCTAAACGTATGCCGTTGATTAAATCTAGGGCTAAAGATTTGCCACGTCACCCACTAACTTAAGCACACATCTAATCTTAAATTTCTATTTCCCAAAGCAATATTCGTTTTCGGATTTCGAATCCAGATTTTGGTGTTCAAAATCCACATCCAAATTTTAAAAATCTCTTATATATATACCTACTACATTGTCTCTTCTCAATTAATATATTTTCTCATCTCCTCTATATATATACATATTACATTCTCTCTCCTCAATTAATACATTTTCTATTTATCTCTCTTCTCTCATTTAACTTTTTAAATAAATTAATACACTGATTTGACATAAAGTTAAAACCGACCCTACTCAAAATCGAAAACAAATATAGAACATACTATTTATGGTTTTCAAATCTCAATTATCCTAAACCAAACATTACTCAAACGTATACCGCTAAGAAGAATTCCTTACCATTCTCTAAAAAGGATCCACTATAAATCATACTGAATGCAAGAGATTAACGAATGAGAATCTCACAAAAGGGTTTCACTGCCACTGTTAAAACTCTTGATGATCATGTTTTATTTTTAATTTTTTCTTCAAGACTAATTAACTTTAACGTTAATGACAATATCTAAACATGAAGGGCCCATTAGAGACAATCTTTTTCATTTAGAAATACTCGGTTTCGTACGTACTCCCTCTCTCTGTTTGTCCTGATATTTGATGCGAATATTGGTGTCGTAATCTATTGGAAGCTCTATTAATTGTATTTTGTTATTACGCACACAAACTATTTGATTAAATGCCATACTAAAATTTTGTCCATTTTTTTTCTTGAGCAATCTCATTTGTGCTTGTAAAGTTTGATTATATTTTACAAACCTTGTTGTGTTTATAGCGAGGTGCACGATTTCATCTCTACAAGAAATTTTTGGATGAATAGGAATGATATGATTTTTTTTTCTTGTTTCTGTATTCTAAGAGAATCCAGAGTTTGCAAATAATCTTTGTTAAATGTCCATTGGTTTTGTGTGTGAGAGTCTGTTTTTCTATTGCTACAATGTGTAATCAACATTCTTTGTTAGATGCTGCAAAGACTTGATTGTTTAAATGATGTTTATTACAACTTAGTCTTTCATATAAATTATTTTGTCACTGCCTTCCCAAAACCTTAGCTATCAAAGTAATTTTCTCTCCCTTCTATGTTTCTTTCTTCTTACACTGTAATACTTATTGGCTAAGTTTGGACTCTCCTCGTTTCAATGTTCAATATAGGTGCAACAAATACTGGTGGGTGATAACAATCCAGCAACAACAGCAACCAGGTGGCACATTTGGAACATGTCATAATCTACAATAGGCCATGGTAGCAATGCAAAATACCCTGTAGAATCACCCTAACTTCAGCAGCAAAGACTACAAAACCAGCAAACATTATGGCAAAGCTGAAACGTGCATACAAAACCTGTTTTCTTTATTTAACATATATTGTAATCCAAAACATATTTTTTTTTACTAGGATTGAGAGACCATAGTACATTAAGTAATACAATAAATTTTTATTGAGTTGTTTTAAGCCATTTATCATGCGGCCATGCAAGCACCTCTCTGTTATTGTATAATGTCAACACAATAAATAGAATCAATATCATCTTGCTGATAACCAGATTGCAAATATAACTTATAAAGCTATTGCATACTACCAAGTTAGGTTTTATAGCTAATCCACTGGTAAGTAAGGGTAGAAGAACAAAGTGTTCAGATGAACTAATAGCAGTCACAAGAGATGAGAAAGTACAAACATCATGCATAAGTTTTGGAAATATGACACTCTAAGAATCCTTTAATCAATGATGTGCGTAACAATATTTTGGTGAACAACTAATCACAATTATTTTCTCCAATAAATAAGCAGCAACCTCAATCAGGCCAGATTTGCAGCAACTACAATATCCTCCAAACTTTCACATATTCAGGTACACCTAAAACAACCATAATGCACAGCAACTGTGACACCTCATCCAACCTACCAATACACAAAGAAGCAGGAGAGAATAAAATCACATTGTGCACTACAACAACCACATAATAAAAATTGAATCACAAGATAAAAGTAGTTTAACCATGAAATGAAGCCTAAAGACTGAGAACCATACAAGAACAAAATCTCATTTGTTCAGTTCGTCATTAAATGACTGGATCGGATGATCTAAGGAATCCTGCATCATAATGAACAAATAATTAGAGAATAATGACTATCACCAACTAAAAGAAAAATAAATGAGCAAGACATGAGAAAAAATCTTACCAATAATGCTCTTGTGAAACTAAATTGACTTTGAGGTGTATTCCATCCATCAAAATTTACAGCTTCTGATCCATGTTGTTGGCTTATAAAATCTCTTCTGCTCTATAAAAATATTAGCAATAAAGATTAACTTATTGTTGTAGATAAATGTCAACCACAATGTTGAGTATAAATTTTATTTACAACTCCTTGTTGATTTTGTGAATCGCCAGCCCTTGCCATCTTTTTCTTTCTCCTTGGTTGTGTCTCAACCCAACTTTTCATGCGTTTCTTGCCTTTTTCACCATCTCTCTTTTTTAATCCTGTTGGCAGCAACATGTTTTGGCTGCCACTCACTACATCATTATTTGTGTTACTTTTCATATTAGCAGCTTGTCCACTACAAATAGCTGATACTTCTTTACTCAGCTTTGCAATAGAGTCACGCAGAAATAAGGATGCATCTGAATTGCTAGATGCTTCTGCCGCTATTCTTACAAGCAAAGGATATATTTCTTTGTAGCGTTGTGTTGCTGCTAATTCTAAATCTCCTTGAACTTTTTTTCCTCTAGCATCATAGATACAACCACTTCTTGCTTGTTTAGTCCATCTCTTAAGAATGTATTGATCAGGAACTAGTTTGATATCTGTGAGATCGAGCACCTTCAAAGTATGACAACAGAATATGCCAAATGTTTCACTTTCTATAACTACACGAAATAAACTTCTGCAGAAATTGAAGGAAACTCTTTATTCTCCAACTTGATCAACGACTGAAATGATGTACTCAATTAATGGATAATTTTCACTCATACTCTTCATATAGGCAGCCAAACTTAGATCAAACTCTTCTTGGAACATATCAAAAATTCTGAAAGTATATAGCTGTGCAACTTGTCGCAGCATAGGCGAATATTGACTTCTCAACTTAAACACTTTGTGTCGAGAATCAAACTCACACTTCAACTCATTATACCTCTTATTTTCCACAACCCTTTCAAAATGCCTGAAGAATTGGACAATTTTTAAGTTAGGACTCATAAAACTCTTAAAATTTGAATTCACACTTTCACTAATTTGCGTGTTTCGCATGCCCAACGTAAATATTTTTTCATGTAACATGTGCCCATTTCTCCTTGATGGTGTAAATCGACAACAACCACTCATTATCCGACACATTGTATGTTGAAAGCAAATTGCTCCAGGCCCTTTCAAATTCAATTTCATCCGCATAATTATACATGCAACTCTTGAAATCGCGTAAAACTTCATCAAGTTACCTAAGTGCTTGATGCCATTTTGCATTAAATGCTACGTACAAGAGTCTATGGTAAGTCTCGGGCATCACTTCACGCAAAGCCTTGGCCATTGCATGATCTTGATCTATAAAGATTGTTTTTGGTTTCTTTTTCTTGTGAGCTTCTAAGAATGTATCGAATAACCACTTGAATGAATCGGTTGTTTCATCATACATCAAAGCTGCCTCAAGTATCACCACACCTCTATAGTGATTGAATCCTGAAAAAATAGCAAGTGGTCGATGTGTTTTGTTAGTACAGTACGTTGTGTCTACAGAAATCACATCACTAAAAAATTCAAAATCAATCAGCATTTTTGCATCTGCCCAAAATATTTGTTATTTGTTCCTCCACATCCATTTGATACGTATAATAAAAAGAGAGATTTTCCAACAATTGTTGCTCAAAATATTTCAACAAGCATCCTATATCTCCATGCATCATGCTTCTTTGTCTTTTTGTACGAAGATAATTCTTTTGATCCAGACAAGTATATCCAAGATTTTCTCTTCCTCCCATTCGCATACTCATTAATTGGAATGAATTTCGTTGCTTAAGTCCAGAATCATCTGTCAATTCAATCTCTGGAACTTGAACTTCAGATAATTTACGATGGCAAGCCAACATGTGGGTCGTCACTGCAAGTTGAAGTTCATGATTATGATCTTCCACGAATTCATGAATCCTAAATTTTTCGTTGACACGTGTGAGTGATATCCTGGCTTTGCAATTAGTTCTTGTCTCTTGTCGAGGATTCACGGTGAAAATGTCTCTTTTGTCATCTTTCTGAAGACCTTCTTTGTAACAAACAAATCTACAAGACGTGATAAAGCTATCTTTCTTACTTTTATTGGTGTACTGTTTTCTAGCCTCAAATCCAATCTTTCGACTATAATCAACCCAAAATTTTCAGGCTGCATCTACATTATCAAATTCCATCCCTTCTCTCGGTTTTAACTCTGTTTCAATTTCTTAACTTTCCATGAATGGTGAGTTACCTTAACTTCACACAGCATCTGAGGTAAACTTTGCTTCAATAGTATTGATAAATATCTTTAGTTATTATCGCATTGTAGTTATCACATCGCGGGGATTTAGATCGTCACATCGCGGGAAAGCGGGAAATAGTAAATAGAGAACGATAATTTTCATCGCATCGCGGGAAACAGAACACAGCAGGCAGACACGATCTTTTCATATTTAAAATCTAATTAATTAAACAAAAATATATTACGTGGACTCATCGTCAACCGTACATTTAATGAATGGTGTAGATTTTAGGAAATGTAGGAAATTGAGAGCCCTAATAAATGGAGAGGATCATCATCCGTCAAAAAGACATGGCTGCTTCTTTTCAGGATGGAGGCAATTGTGTACCCTAGAGCCATCAGTCCACCAAGAAGAAGCACACTGACTTCAAAGGAAATTCTTGGTGATATGATGAAAGGTAGATCAGTAACCCATTCCTGAAAGTAATTCATATAATAGCTCAATATTCAATAACTAATTATTTTCATACCACTTTAGACCTTTATACAAACATCCATTTAAATACAAGCAATAGTAAATCTCCTACAGAGTCATAAAAAAAATAATAATAAATAAATAAAGAAAAAGACTGTTGAAATTAAAGCATACTGCATATGTTTTCGCCAACAAGACATATATCTTTAAACTCTAAGGTCATATTTTATTATACAAATATATTGATCTAAAGATTTTGATTTGTCCATCGGATGTACATTGCTACTCCAAGAGTTCAAATTCTCATAGGAACAAAAGATAGTGTATGCAAAAAATAACAATTGTCATTTTCAAACACATAACATAACATATACTCTTTACAAGGGCATCTCCAACCACATACTTCACTTTAGAGTACTCTATACTCTAAAATAGAGAGTATAGAGTACTCCATTTAAAAAATTCTCTCCAATCATGTTCTCTATATTTTTACTTTTACTCCCTCCGTATCAAAACAATTGACACATTTTTTTTGGGCACGGAGATTAAGGAGTATAATAATTTAATGTAAAGTGAAGTGAGAGAACTAATATTTAATGTGTAGTGGGTAGTTGTATTAGTGGTGAATGAGATGTGTGTGTGGGTCCATATAAATAAATAAATTGTTTTTGTATGGGTCTCATATCCTTAAAAAGGAAATATGTCAATTTTTGTGGGACAACCCAAAAGGAAAAGCGTATCAATATCTTTTGGACGGAGGGAGTATTTCAATTTTCAAATAAATAAATAACTTTTATTAAAGATAAAGTTTTTTAATACATTATAAATTATAAAATTTAGAGTATGAAACTCAATTGAAGGAATAAAAATATATTTAGAGATAATTGATATATTTAAAAAAGTAACGTAAAATATTAGACAATACATGTTAGAGAAATATAGAATATTACAATAATAAAATGATTAAGCAATCTAATACCCGGAGTTAGAGTACACTTCCCACAAATGGTCAACAAGTACATCTCAAAGTGCATAGTGAGCTGTCTTATCTTTAATTTGGCAATGTCGTGCAAGAAATTGTTGAAATAAAACTCGTTCATCATATGCAATTTCAACTGTAGGAGCAGGTGCCTCGCTATCATTTGTAATAGGTGCATCCCTATCCCGTTCATCTTCAATAATCATATTGTGCATTATAATGCACGTCTTCATGATGTCATGCATAACATGTTTGCTTCAAACTCTTGCTGGACCTTTGATTATGGCCCACTTTGATTGTAATACACCAAAAGCTTGCTCGACATCTTTTCTTCAACTTTCTTGATGTGTTGCAAAGAACTGTTGCTTTGGACTTCTGGGATTATGTATTGTCTACACTAGTGTTGCCCATTTTGGATATATGTCATCAGCTAGATAGTAACACATATTATACTCTTTTCCTTGTATGACATAATTAGCTAAAGGAGTCACTCCATTGGCTAAGTTAGAAAAGAGATGAGATTTATCCAATATGTTAATATCATTATTCGAACCTGGCAAACCAAAATATGCATGTCATATCCATAAGTCGTAGTCAGCCACTGCTTCTAGGATAATTGTTGGACTCCACTACAACCGGCATATTGTCCTGCCCAAGCTGTTGGACAATTTTTCCACCTCCAATGCATAGAATCAAGACTTCCAAGCATCCCTGGAAAGCCACGTTTTTCTCCAATATTAAGAAGCCTTGCAATGTCCTCTGCATTCGGAGATCGAAGATACCAATCACCAAAGACTTCTACCATAGCTCGACAAAACCTCTTAACATATTCAATTGATGTGGACTCTCCAAATTTAATGTACTCGTCAGTTTCGTCAGCTAGCACACCATACGCAAGAATTCTCATTGCAGCTGTTATCTTCTGGTGTGGAGATGATCCAAGTTGCCCGCACGCATCACGCTTTTGCCTGAAATAACTGTCATGTGCTTGAACAGCCTCTAGTAGTCGAGAGAATAACGACGAGACATCCAAAAGCGTCGTTTGAACATGCTCTCATTGAATAGTGGAGAGTTGAAAAGTAGTCATTGTATAAGCGTTGATCTGCACTCTTTCGATCACGATTGAGTACTACATGACCAGGAACTGAGCCTCCACGTCTGGTATTCTCGAATTGTTGACAATAATTGAAGACTGCAGTGGCATTGGCATTGAGTTGGCAAATAAACATTTGTTGGTGTTGATCAATGCTTTCTAGCTCATTTCTTAAACTAGAAGGTGACTCTTCCTCATCAGTTGATGATGAGGATGCATGAAAATAATTTGAAGGACCTCCCTCATTTGAACTCATTTTTTATTAGATGGATAATGTGATAAATATCACATGTAGCAACCTATTTAAGTAGATGAAATATCACATTATTCAAGAAAAGTATGGCAAGTTGTTTGCAAGCATGCATGTATTGTTAATGCTCTCACACAATTCAAGAAAATAATGGATGTGGTACAATAATGTCTGCTCAAAAGCATATCAGCTCATGTTTTGTTTTGTAGTGACAAGTAAGAATGTATTGTCACAATCACAATTAAAGTCTTTGCATTTGATTTCAAGTAAGTGCATGCATCACACACTCCAAGAAGAAAAGGTAAAAAATACCACCAAGAAAGCATGCGTGACTAGTCAACATCATAATAATATTCATTAGTAATTACATATGATTTATTATGAACATCACAATAATATTCACATTACATGTATTGTCTATATAAAGTGCAACATTTACTTCATATACTTGTGTCCAAATATATAATTCACTATCTACTATAACTCTTTGATTCTAAAGATGAATTCCTCTGGACGTGGTCCTGCTTTCATACCTGAGGAGGATCTCGTCTTAGTGGATTACTATATCCAGGAAACTCAAAACCCTATAATTGGTGTAAACCAATCTCTCGACTCCATGTGGGCACGAATTACATCTAGTTACAATAAACAGCTACCCACCCCATCATCAGAGCATCGTACCACAAAGACTCTATAATGCCGATGGGGTCTCTTGACAAGATTTACTCAAAAAGGATGCATTTATCAGGTGGAGCGTAGGCGTCCGAATGGTGCTTCTGAAAAAGACATTGTGAGTTATTTCATGAAATCCATATTAATTCATATTTTCATTTTTTAACTTGTAATTACAATGTTTTGTAGTTGGATCAAGCAAAAGTATTATTCAAAGAATCTGTCACGCAAGCATGGAAATGGGATCATGTATGGCCAATTTTAAAAGAAATGGACAAGTATAAGCCAACCGATGTCAGCTTGCCTGCTTTTAATCCAGACGGTGGAAATAATGACTTGTCCCAATCTGACTATTCACCCACGCAACAACCAAATATGCCAGATTCTCCTCATTTGTCTGGATTTCCTTGAATCTAGATGAAGATAGCCCATCGCAGGGAAGTTCTCAAAGACCAATAGGCACTAGGAAGGCAAAAGGCAAAAAAAAAAAGCCGGCGAAGAAATTTCTAAAGCTCTTTCCACTATGGCAAATTGCAGTGAAGAAATGATGGCTACGATGCGAGAAGCCGCGGTTTCAAGACGAGAGATCATTGCAATTGAGAAAGAAAGAAATGCAATGTTGGCTATGAAGGAAGAAAATAAAATTCTACAACTAAATCCTATGTCGCTAGATGAATCACTCCGTCCATACTTGATTAAGAAGCAACGTAAGATTCTTAAAAAACGAGCGGGAAATAGAGGTAGACCTGATGGGAGCACAAGTTCGTTTGGCCATTTCTTCGACGGAACTTCTCCCTCTGATCACCATTTTGCTCCATATTAATTAGTACGCATGTTGTCATGAAACTTATGAATATCATTATATTTTATGCTAGCTAGTTATTGGAGTGTATTGTTTGTATTTTTATTATTTCAATATCTAAGTTAATTTCAATAATTTGTAATGTAATATTTGTATTATTTATGTTTGTTTATGTTGAAGTGTGTAATACCAATTTCTTGTCACCCTTTTATAATTTACTTTTCATATTAAAATCTAAATTTTAATTTAATTTTAATTGAAATAATCGACAATGATGATAATTAAACATTAGATTAGACAAGGATTACTTAAAAAAATTAATAATAAAGAGCAATGAAAAGAAAATAAAAATTATAACAAAATGACATTTCTATAAATAATGCATACTTCATTTTGGATCCTCTATTCTTTCTCTTTCTTCAAATATGGAGCATGCCTACTCCAAACTCTAAACACTATTATTTTATGGAGGATGGTTGGAGGAGCAAATACACTATAATTATAGAGTATCCTCTAAAATAGAGGATGATTGGAGATGCTCTAAGAGATTTCCACACAAAATGAATTTTCCACACACGAATTTTCTTTCCTAGACATGAGTAATTTTAAGGATCTGTGTAAGGAAGAAGATAAAATGAAAGTTATGTAATTCAACCAACCTCAAACATGATATTGTACTTTCCATCCCGGTTCCTCATCCTCAAGTATGATTGGCATGCTTCAGGATCTTCGCCAGGCGGCAAATATATACTATATTATTTTTCCTCTATTGTGTCTGTATAACCTTCGGAAAGAACAGCTACATTTTATACATAAGTCTTAATAATTTATATATTTTCTGGATCCACCACTGCAATGTGAGTTAATCTTTCACGCAACTAATAGGTGACAGCAAAAATTTTCATGAAATACATTTGGTGCACTTGAACACTCTCATCTATTCATCATCAATTTGAGAGCATAAGCTCATGAAAAGTGATATTGAATTAAAGAGAGATAATAAGATTGGAGGAAATATAAATAAATAAATTAAAAGGGCCACGAAGACTGATAACATTTTTATTAATGAGACATAATAGGATTGGGTGAAATATAAATAAATTAAAATAGCCTTATTTGGTTGATATTTATTTAAAAAATTTATATATATATTTATATATATATACTAATACAAAATAAAATGGATGGGTCAAAATTGAACCAAAATTTTTATCAATTTTCCCGCTCATTTCTCACTTCTCTTTTCTCAATCTTTAATTTTAACTATGTTCACCTATTATCTAAGATTACATCTATACCATCAATTATGTGCACTTCATAATAAAACAAACGTATAATATAATTATATAATATAAAATTATATAATTATTAATTAAATATAATATAAATTATAGTATAATTTTTGAATAAATATTTAATAAATATAATTTATAAAACTTTTAACTATTAATAAAATATATGCAAAATTTCAATAAAATATTAATTTAAACAATGAAAATATATATAAAATATACATAAAGTAATTAAAATTTAACGAATTTGAGTTACTCGCGAGTATTGATAAACGAGTATGAGACGGATACAAGTATTATAATAAAATTTTCAAAATTAAATATATTTATATTATGTGAACCCATATATTTAAATTATCAATTTAAATTTCTTTTCAATAATTTAAAATAGGGCAAAGGGTCATATATGCCCCCGAACTATATCACCCGAATCAAGTAAGCCCCTAAACTATTTTTTTTAACAAATAAACCTTTAATCTTTATAAAATTAAACAAGCATGCCCTTATATCATAATAATTTTGAAGCATTTTACGAGCTAACTTACAAATAATCCAACCGTTAAAAGATTTCAATCTTCACAATAAAATAAACCTCTTCCTACAAGTTTCATACCTACACTTTTAGATTTTAAATTTATTATTAATTGATATGTTTTTATTTTACAATAAGTTTATTGAGAAAACAAATTAAAAAATATTGGGAGACTTACTGCTAAGTACAATACATATCCTAATATTAATATTAGGTACATGGAGATAAAATTAATACTAGTAGGTACAAAATTATATTGCACAATCCCAATTTTACCCTCTCAAAACATTATCTATAGAATGATTACCTCCACCTATATGAAAGTTGCAACTGATTATCCCAAAATTATTGCCATTTGATATCAATATCTCCTGACAAATCATTCACTCACGAGCCTTAATTGCTGCACAATAGATACTCCATCTTCACTACGCATCCAGAGTACATCACTGACATTTTTATCTTTACCAAGATCCCACTGTCTTATCCCATCTCTCCCACTGAACGACCACACAATTAAGATTCTCAAGCTACGTTTTAGAAAAAATTTACAAAAAATCTATCGAACTACAGCACACAACCTAATCATACTACATCTTGAATTGGGGGAGACTACGTTCACGAATCGGGCTTCCAATTTGGTCGGCAGCGGGCTTCGAAGCTATTGAGGATAATCATGGGTTGCCGGATTATCCGTAAATTCAATGGTATATGGATTGAAATAATTCCCAAGATTTTCACTCAATTTATCGTTTGGTAGTGCAATTGTAAAGTGCAGTTTCATAATTCCCGTGAATGTTAAATTCTTGAATTGTCAGATGCCTTTGTACTGAGGATCCAAATTCTGATGACCCCACGAAAAAGATGACAAAGTAATTGACTGAAAAACAAAATGACACGAGATATGAGTTTGTACTTGGTTGCCAGAGCATGGAACATAATGGCCACTAGAGAGATCATTGATGAAGCAGGAGACGAAGAGTTGATAAAACTCCTACCAAGGAAGAAAACAATGCCGATGAAAATTATTTTGTATTCTGTACAATTTATGAATAAAACTGGACAACTGGATTTATGTCTGCATAATTTGTGTATAAGGCTGCATAACATTACTGTTATTGAAAAGCGTATCTATTTTCTAGAAATAAATTATACTTAGACTTTCGTTTCTGATTTTATGCGTAAATTGGTTTGCTATCCAATAATTTAAAATGTTGTACAATCTATTATATTGCCGTAAAATATATTTTAATAAGTATGCAAAATATATTATATTATTGCATAATATTATAAAAATATTGCACAATCGATTATGTTGCTGCACAATTAGTTTATTCTTGTGCACAACATAGTTTATATCCATATTTCGACGTTCAGACAAAATGATGGCAGTGTTCAACGACCAAAACAATGGCGCAGAATTGACTCCTCCAATGGTGGCAAAGAGAATTATTAAAAAAAAATTAATTTTATGCACAATAAAATAATATAACAGAATATCTAAAATTATGGAAGATATTCTTTAAATTTTAAAATTTAATTGATAATATTATCTAAATTATAGAAGATATTATATAAGATTTAAAATTTAATTAATAATGTAATGTTTACATTAGGAAAATCATCCTTAATTTTTGTATCTAATACTAATTTAAAATAAGCCTAGCATCCATTAATAATATTATCCTAAGATGTGTATCTAATAAAAATTATTCCAAAAATATTTTATGACTTCTAACTTTTAATATAAAAATAATTAGTCTATTAATATTAAATTTAAAATCCGAAACCATAAATGAAAAGCTCATAATAAGAGATTTCCTACGATATCAAGTTTGTGAAATTTTAACAGTGGATTGATTGAAAATTCACATAAATAAGCTTACATTATATGTTTTTGAAAAAATTGCTACGAAATTATAGCACCAAAAATATATCCCAATTAATAATGGATTTAAAATCCAAAACGGTAGATGGAAAGTTTGTAAGTAGTTCTTCATTTTAATATAAAGTTTGAAAATTTTTAATGATCAGATTGTTCGTAGATCAACTTATAAGAAAATTATATATTAATGTTCATATTTTTAACACACTTTGATGACCCATTTTTAATAGACAAGGGGCATGGATGTTCAATTTTAAAATATAAAGGGCATGTTTGTTTAATTTTATAAAGATAAAGAGTTTATTTATTCAAAAAATAATTTAGGGGCTTATTTGATTTGGGTGATATAGTTCAGGGGCATATGTGATCCTTTGCCCATTTAAAATATTACCTCCGGCCAATGCAAAGGTAATCGTTTGCTTTTTACGCTAAGATTAAGGAGTATTATTATTATTATATATGTGTAGTAGATAGTTGTATTAGAAGGAAGTGGTGGGCCATGTGATGTACTTTTTTGCTAAAAAATGAATATGGATACCTTTGAATTGACGCCTAATATCGTAAAATGGATACATTTGCATTGGCCGGAGGGAGTAATATTAATGACACAATATTTAATTATTCATTGTAACATAAGAAATTGTTTAATAAAATTGATCAATAAAATAAAAAATGAATAAATAAGTACTCCATCACACACATCATGTCTAGGGATAACAATGGGACGAGTATTTATGGGTACCCAGTCTACATGAACCCAATGAGACGGATACGAGTAATTTTAAACGGGTCCTAGATTTAGGACGGGTACGAGTAGTTAAATAAAATCTCATTAGGTTTTGGGATGGGTACAGGTAATCTTTCGGTACCCTCGGGTACCCTCTTATACTCCATCCGTCCCATCAAAAGAGAGTCTTTTGCTTTTTTGCACTTAGGTTAAGGAGTATTATTATTTAATGTGTAGTGGGTAGTTGTATTAGTGGGAGTGTGAGCCCCATATTTTAATTGTATTAGAGGGTGTGTGGGTCCCATATGTGTAAAAAAAGGAAAAAAACCCTTTGGGTCGGACGACTAAAATGGAAAAAAAAACCCTCTTTGAATTGGACGGAGGGAGTATATATGTATTTTTAGTACAATTAATTTACTCCATATATCATGAGATATTTTATTTATTTTATTAATAGTTGTAAGTTTAATTTAATTATATTTATTAAATAATTATTTAAATAATAGAATTTATATTATACTTCCTCCGTTTAGGAATGATACGTGATAAGTATTTTAAAAAATGTAAAATAATCTCACATGATACGATTTCACACAAGACCTATCAAGCGTGTTTATCAAAATCCATATCGGAAGAGAGGGTCTATTTGTCTCCTCTGGATGTGTGAATTCTGCTTCTATATCATCCCCGCAATTACCGACAGGGACGGCTCCAGAATTTTGTAGAGGGGCCCAAAAAATACATACAAAAATATTTTTTCCTATATAAAGATCTTTTATATACATATGAATAGATTTTTAGATGTGTAACGTAAGACAAAGTAAAGATAAATTGGATAACTTAAACATAAAAATCAAATAAAATTGTTCAAATTTATAAATAAAAAATGTAAGAAGTATGTTTAATAAACGTGCAAAAATATGTTAAATGACTAAAAAGAAAAGTGTGCATAAATACACGGTACAAAATAGAATGTAATCTAATTAAAGAGATTAAAAAATATAAAAAATTTTAATAAAAAAACACAATATTTTACAGAAGAAAAAATAATAGACAGTAAATATAAAAAAATAAAAATATTGAAATATTATATAGGAAACAAAAACAAAGAAATTGAAGACAAAAAATAAAGAAATAGAAGAGAGAATATTTTTAGGGGGAATTGAAATAATATACAAAATTTATTATCCAATATCTTTATCAACATTTTTTTCTATCTTTTTTACATAATTGTACTTTTTTAACTTTTTTACCCTTACTATTCAAAAAAATACCTAATGTGTCCCCTATTTAGGTCATTCACATTGGTTCATCAACATCGGTTCGATGTGACGGTGTGGGTCACCCACACGATCGGCTGCGACCGACGGTGGGTATGGGTCACAGTGTGGGTCACCCACACGGATGGCGGCCAGCGGCGGTGGTTGCCAATGGCAGTGGGGTGTGTGGGTGAGTAGGATTATTAGACTTAGAAATTTGTTTAATTTTGGGGAGGGGTATAATGGTATTTTTAGGGGGGTTTTGGTTTAAAAAATTTTTTTTGAGTTGTTGGTAATGATTTTTAGATATAGAGAGTTGTGTATATTTGCCTATTGCACATATTTTTAAAATGGATAGGAAAGAAAAATAAAGAAATTTAATATTTTTAGATAAGTAAAGTATAAAAATTAAATAGAATTGAGAAAATATGGACGTAGTGTCCCAAGATCATACATCAAACCTACTTCGGTGGTTGTCAGCGACAGTAGGGTCTATGTGAGTGGGTTTAGACTTAGAATTTTTTTTTTTAATTTTGGGGGAGGGGTATAATGTCTTTTTTGGGAGATTTTGGTTAAAAAATAAAGAAATTTTTTGAGTTGTTGGTAATAATTTTTGGATATGGATATTTGCCTATTGAATATATTTTTAGATGGATAGGAAAGAAAAAAAATAAAGAAATTGAATATTTTTAGATAAGGAAAGTACAAAATTTAAATAAAATAGAGAAAATGCGGATATAGTGTCCCGAGATCTAACATCAAACCTATAACCCATATCGGTTGAAAGATACTCTCAACGACTTTGACTATGTAGCCTTTTTAGTCAATTTTATTACATATACTAGTCAATTTTATTACATATACAGTACTCTTTCGTTCTGTAACCATTTATTTTTTGCACATGGACAGTTCTAATATCTTTATTTGTTTTTTACACGTAGATTAAGGTGTATTATTATCATAGATAAAGTGGGTAGTTATATTAGAGGAAAGTGGTGGGTCATATTGTGTACTTTTTTTTTACTAAATAGAGAAAATTGATATCTTTGAAGTGGACATCAGGAATAATGAAATTGATACTTTAGAAGCGGATGAAAAGAGTAATTGTTATCAAAAATTGAGGGGGCCCAATTCCCCAGCACCTATATGGAGCCGTCCTTGATTATCGATATTTATCTTGGTATTCGGTTCATAGCATCTCTGCTCATTATATGTTTTATTGTTTTCTACTAATGTAAATTATTTTATGGAACCGTCTGATTTAAAAAATCGTTATAATGTAGTTTAAAAAAGTTATTCTTTGTGACCAATTATGTTGACTTTAAAGGGTATTGTAGTATTTTTAGATAATAATAAAAAAATATAAAATATTGGTGCGCGTGTGAAAAAGTAATAACAAATTTGAAATTAAAATAACTTTTAAAATATTGGATAAATTGATTTTTTTTTTTTGGTGTGAAGGGTGGTGTGGGACGGACAAATAAAGAAAGTGCGAAGGGTGGTGTGAAATATAGAGATAATGTTGAACGGACGAATAAGGAAAATGTGAAGGATGGTGTGAAACAGAGGGAGTATTATTTAATGTGGTTAATGAATTAGGACTATTTGGCTGGGGTTTAGATGGTGGAATGACAATTAAAGTATGAGGAGGATGTTTGTTTAATTATTTAGTACTCCCTCCGTCCCATAGAAGTTGGTATAATTTTTTTTGGGCACGGAGATTAAGGAGTATAATAATTTAATGTAAAGTGGAGTAAAGTGAAGTGAGAGAAATAATATTTAATGTGTAGTGGGTAGTTGTATTAGAGGTGATATATGGGGCCCATGAAAATAGATTAATTATTTTTGTATAGGTCTCATGTATTAAAAAGGAAATGTGTCAACTTTAATGAGACAAACCAAAAAGGAAAGTGTGTCAACTTCTATGGGACAGAGGGAGTACATTCTAACTGCAATATTTAAAATGAAGTGGGTGCTCGAACTCAGCTCGAGCTACTACCGAGCCAGGCTCGACTCGGCTCGAAATCCATTACGAGCTTAAAATTGAGCTCAGCTCGGCTCGACAGATCCTTTATTTAAGCTCGAGCTCGACTCGTCAGGAAACTGTGCTATGCTCGATATTTCAATAATTTATCTTTATTCCCCTCATACAAAATTCATCTTCTTAATCTTGCTTAAAAAAGAAAATTTTATTCATTATAGTGCATTCCATATATAAGTTAGTACTACAATGCAAACAAACCACAAATATATATCAAAATAAAACAATGTTGACTTTGACAGTGTTGAGTGTTGATATTATATACTGGGGAAGCAGGAAAAAGGAAAAATAAAAGAAGGAATTGTAAATCCCAATTTTTTTGGAATATTCAAAAGTGAAAACCAAATTCCCAAATAATAGTAGAAATATTGAAAAAAAAATTAGATGAGGAGAAACTCCTTCAAGAACGGCTGGAATTAGAGTACGAAAATGGGGAGTTGAACTCGATCCAGGTGAGGATGGCGCCCCTCTATCTCTAGTCCAATGATCTTCAGACAAAAAACGGTGGTCACACCAATCGCCAATTCAGATCTGGGAGACTCTCGCAGGTCGACAACTGTTGAAGTAATACGCGTAATCTTTGGAAGCCACGATATTGGGTAGGGAAAGATTAGGGTGATGAACTTCTATGCCGCCGCTGAAATTATGAGGTGGAAGAAGGAGAATAACGGAGGCGGCAGATTTTTGGGGGCCTGGAATAATGGAGCAAATTTTGGTGGAGGAGGCGCACTTAGAAATAGTTAGAATGAGATCATAGGGTTACCTTTATATATATATATAATTAATCGAGTACTCGCGAGCTTCACGAGCCGAGCCGAGCTCGGCTCGATAACTTAACGAGTATTAAATCGGCTCGAACTCGAGCTCGAAAGAACACGAGCCGAGCTCGAGCCGAGTTGTCGAGCAGCTCGATTTTCATAACAGCACTTCGAGCAGCTCGATTTTGAGAGAAACGATTTTCTTTCCTTTCAACTAGAGACGACAAAATGTACCTAAATTTTATATATGACTAGTCAGGCAACACCTCAATTATTAATGCGTTAGCCCGAATGTATTTACAACAATATTTGTATTGATATGTTAATATTCATAAATTGTATGTAAGATAAGAATGGAAAAAAATTCATTTGTACATCTTATATATGATATGTATAGTCGTATGTATATTAGAGTATGCTACTTGAATTTTAATAACTTATTTGAAAACACTGATTGATTTTGTTTAGTATTTTTTCATGAATTAAGTAAACATTTTGATTCTAGAATTAGTTAAACAATTAAAAGCATCACGTATTACACAGAGTAGTCAATTTACAAACACAAGCTGTAATCCATGAGATTGGGCACTGTGTCCAAAAGGTCAACAACTAAATACAACAAAAAATAGCATAATATAGCATAAACTTTTTCCTATTACCAAAGTTAATTTCAAATCACCACATGTAAAACTAAACAAAAGTAATGATAATGAAATCATGACTATTCTAAACCTACGTGCCATGAAAGATATTACAAGTTGGGAATGGTTGTTAATGTCCCCTGCATGTAATAGTTAGACATTAAAATCAAATTATAGTCGAGAGAAGAAGATAAGGTGAAATAAGACACTCAAATTAAGGCTGTTTGTTATGGGTCTTTGGATCCATTTTTAAATTTAAATTGCTCATTAAAATCCATATTTATATTGGATCTGTTAACTATATTAAACTTTCTGTTAGGCTTTTAAATTACTCATTTCGTCCCCTCAAAGAAAGTCTTTAGTCTATTTTAAGCGTCTCACTCAAAGAGTCTTATTTCTTTTTTACATACATAGGTTTCACACACACATACTAATATAATTAAAATATGGGTCACACACTCCAACTAATACAACCACAACTACACATTAAATAATAATATTCCTTAATTCACGTGTAAAAAGTAAAAAACTCTCTTTGAGTAGAATGGAGGGAATAAGCAACAAGGTTAAGTAAAAAAATAAGGCCTGCGGGGATTTACTCGGATCAAAAAGGTTGCAGCTTCTCCACTTATACTTTCGAATGCATGAGGATACAACTTCTAGTGGAGCTAGTTCTCCAAGAGGAGATATACCTTCTTCTTGATTTGGAGTGTTCTCTAGTTCTAGACATGAAGATAGTTCTCTTGCTAAATCATCCAGAGATTCTGGGAACACATGATGTCCCCATGATTTATGTGGTTGGAACTGGTGGGTGGAATCATGTTTGCTTGACGCATATCAATTTTCATTGTACATACTTGGTTGATTGATAGAGTGAGAAACAAAAATTCTTCAATCATTCTCATAATTGATTCAATAACTAATCATCACCTTCAATCATCTGCAATATAGAGTTCTTTAATTAATCCAAGACCACCCGTTTCCTTCCACACTTGCGTGTGGATTATACGTGGGATATCATAATAGCGTAGCACAGGAAATCACATTTGCAAAATCAATCACACGAGAATAACTATACTTTTAATAAATGAGAAAATGACATCTAAATGTGGTGAAGAAACTTGTTTATCACAGCAAGATTAGTGCGATTGAGTAATTAGAGATAATATAAGATTTAACACAATGAATAATGATGTGGCCGTAAGGGCATCACAAACAAGAAGATATGGATGCAATATAAAATAATTCAAATTTAAAAATGTAATAAGTCTATAAAAGAAACAAGAGTTTGATGACATAGAATGAAAAAATAGAGATAGCAAGTCATTCATTATGTTAATAGTTACCCCACATACAAACCCAACCTAGCAGATTTACCAACATCATGAAACAGAAAGAAACCTTGAGATAAATCAAGGCTATTATATATTTAAAAAATTGAAAAAAAGAAAAGCTTAAATCCCAAAATTACAAATGGGTTGTTTGTTTTTAATATTTAAAGTAGTCAAACAGCGGCCGAACCACGGAAACCGGTTGACTCTATGCGGATGTGACGGAATAAGAGACTTGGCAATAACAACCATCGCCTTCACAAAACTCACTTTTTCTATTGCATTTATAAACGATTAAGACCATCCCAAGAGAATAAGTAAAGAATTTTTCTTTTGAATAATATGACCACCACAGGGAACGAGAAAATATATGAAAATTTACAACCCAAGCAAGAGAAGCGAAAGCAAGAAAATATATAAAAAGGCACAACTCAAGCATGGAAAAGTAAGATCACAACACAAGAACAACATAAGAATGTTGTCCTGAGAACCAAGCGGTGCAAGTACTACTACATAAGATAGGAACGTTGATAACCAAGCAGTAGAGAGTGTTGGAAACAGAGACGTAGAAGAACACCAGTAAAGGTGTGATGCGTGGTGGAGTTGATTAGAGGGTAGGGAGAGTGAGTGAATGACACATTTCTCAAGTAAAGGACACGTTGCTGTGGGTGAAGGAACACGTGGTGAGTGGGAGTCGGTGATGGAGTTGATTGGATGAAAAAAAGAGGGTAGGCGTAACACGTTGCTCAAGTGAAGGACACGTTGTCAACTGACTGCGAGTGAAGGAACACGTTGCTGAAGAATTGATTGAGAAATCCAACAACACGCAACTTAATTGATTGAGAAATCCAATTACACGTCACGCTATAAATGACAAGGTAATTGATTAAGAAGTCCAACAACACGCACGTATAAATGACTAGGAAGACACTGCTGGTGAATAAACACATTGCTAAAGAATTGATTGAAATGTCCCTCGACACGCCACCTAAATAAACTTTAAAATATTAAAAACAAATTGGAATATAAGATCTTTATTCAAATATTTGAATACAACACTAGGTATAAGGCTGGATCTTTCATCTTGTTGGTGTTACTGAATGCCCCCTTTTTTCTCCTCGCTTTTTGCTTGCATTTGCTGTCGGATACGCCGGCCAATCGCTTCACTGCCGCCGCCGCTAGGGCTTCGTGCCTCTTCATGCTCTGCTGCATCTCTCTCGCCTCCGCGGTGCTGGGGTTTTCTTCACCGGCAATTTCTTTCTTTTCAAGTCACTTTGGATAATTGGATTATGTCATTTCTTTCTATTAATTTTTCCCAATTCATAATCGCCGAATTCGCGATGCTGTAGCTTAAGTAGTTTATGGGTATGGAAATGGGAAATTGTTGAAACTTATTCTAATACAGAGTTAAGCATTTTTCGAATTTCGATTTGATTGGTAAATTGCGTGCAGTTCCTTAAAAGTTATAAATTGGATCATTTTTCAGTCCTCTTAAGCTTTAATATGACCAATTCGTCGAATAGGACTTAGGGAATACCAACATTTTCTTTCCTTGATGTTGTTTGTACTGATGAACATGATCAAGAATTCAAGATTCCGGCGAAGGTCTTCACAAGAATGGTGGGTCTGAAATTGTTATGCATACAGCTCGACAGATTTGCAAGACTATAGGAATCTTCATCAACACTTTTCATTCTACCCCTCTTTGATTCCAAAATCCCAACAATGGACCTGTGATTATGATTCCAAAATCCCAACAATGGACCTCTGATTATACCCAACAATGAATATGGTGAAGTTATCATATGGTTTGATCAACAATCTCTCTGGCTGTCGGCGGCCATATATTCTTATGGTCTATAAGAAGGGGAAAAACAGGAGATTTAATGTTATTGAGCTTCAATCGAAGATCAATATTCTTATGGCCTCCTTCATAATGTGGTCTACTACTGCTAAAGAGTATTGAGAAATTTCATGTGGTCTACTACTGCTAAAGAGTATTGAGAAATTTCATGTTTTGATCATTCTCGTATGGATTTATTTAATATTGTTATATAATCTGTAAACATAACATGGAAAAATGGTTATAGAAATTAGGTCATATTCAATTGTTGTATCTTGTCTTAGCAGTTGTGCATAGAGACTGGCATTTTTGTAATTCTAAAGTAAATTTCAAGTTTCAAACACCTAAACTTGGGAGTTATTTTTTTCTGCCAGACTTTAAATTAATTGTAAAAGATTGTGATGCTTTGAACAGTCAAAATCATCTTACAACTATCCTAATCTTAAACTAAAGATAATTGTTGAAGAGAATCTAAAGGGAGCAAAACTGGTTGTAGGTTTCAACTTTTAACTTTTAAGCCAAGACAAGATAAATGTCTATTTTTGTACAATAATAAAGGAACTGCAATCGCTTTAACTTAGACTTTCTCAGAGCTGTATCAACAATATACGCATTTAGACGTTGTTGATTATCATCGTTGAGAATGCTTGCACTACGTGTTCCCGGGCTTCTCTTCCAATAGTTTCCGACAGTTGAGGATCCCAAATAAAATTAGCCATAACAGAGAAATCTTGAGGGTTAGGGACACAGAGGTAACCTGCAACTTCAATTTTTATTGTCTCGACCAGACCCCCCACGCGATTATAGGTTTGTGGGCTGCCATTGCTTCTACGGTTAGGCATACACCGCAACAAAATGGTGTTGCCAAAAGAAAAAATCAAACTACTGAAGAAATGGCAAAGCATGTTGAAAGGGAAAGATATAACACATGCTCAGCTGCCAATGAAGTATTGGTTTCAGCATTAGTCATGGTAGCGGAAGTATAATATAAATACATACAATCAAGGGGTCAATCTTCCTACCAAGATTAACATTGTCGACTGCCCATTCGCTCGCCATGCTACATCGAGATGTTTTATATTCAAGTCGTACATTACATATTTTATACTTCAAGTCCAAGTTATAGTGTGGCAATATCTGTACATATTTTATTTACTAGATGATGCAGTCCTCAGCAACAAGATAGCTAGACCTCCAACAGCCAAAGATAGAAGTAGAGGAATGCCCACAGATCCTATGTCTGATCTGTTACCTGCGTGATTCGTCCTTCCTTGTTGGGGCCTTTCTCCATAATATTCATGGAGGACACGGCTTAGATTGTCAACCTGATGCACGATTTGGCGTTGACCCCGAGCAATAAGTAAGACCTGTTTCAATGGTAACATTTAGCAATGAACAGCATTCATTAGCACATTACCTCTACAACATGACCAGAAAATGACAATGCGCACACAATGCATACAAGATAGAGTATTAAAATTGTCTTAATGGCAACTGTTTCAGAGTAAATATATAAGAGCAAAAGAGTTGGACAAAGGTATATATATGCACACAAATACACACATTGTTGATAAGGCCCCAACGGTGGGCTTCTTGTCGTATGTAATTTAGCTAAATTACACATGTAAGAATGAGATCAATCTAGTTTCAGTTCTTTTTAAGGAATCCACCATACTTCAACTGAATGAATGGTATGATACCCATTACATATCCATTCTATTCCAATTCTAATAACATTCCTTATACAAAAATCAAACACTCCCTGTATCTATTAATCCCTGTTCCCGAAGAATTTAGCTCAGAAATTGATCTCGATTCACATTATAGGACTAATGAATTGAAGTAATGTTCTTATGTTTCCCCTATTTCTTCCTAAACATAACTATACACCAATTCCAGAACTCTCTAATTTGTGTCTTTCCTCACACAATTAAAGGGTTTAATAAAAGCAAGAGAGCAAGGTTGAAGAATTACCTCCTCCATTAAAGCAGACTCCCTAGCCAATTGTGAAGACGAGGAGGAATTGGGAAGAAGTGAACCAGTCAACGCGCCATTGCCTGCACCAGAAGCATATAGCGAAGAAGGTGCTGTTGCATTACAGGCCTCAGCCTGCAATGCCAAATTTTGTTGGCTAGCGGATACTTTCCTACTAAATATTTTGGAGTTTAGTTCTTCAATTCGCGAAGTAAACTCATCCATTCGTTCATTTAATGTGGAAATTTGTTCAGATAACTGAGTAACAATGCCCTGAACAATTTGATCAGTAAAGAAGTGAATAACATGACTATCAAAGATACACAAGAATAATGTTCCATAAAACAAGTGACAATGTCCAAGAGAAAGTAGGGTTTATTTTGATATAATCATTATCAGTAATACCATCATCACCACTACCATAACATCAGTAATATTGTAATGGAAAGAATCAAAAGATTATTACTGATCAGTATAACAATACAATTTAGTCATGAAATACTTTGTGAAACAGAAAACGGAAAACAAGAGTGATATAAATGCACAAGGAGTGACATTAAGCCAGATCATGAATTTTCATTTATTGATTTAGTTTGTCAATGAGCTGTCCATAGAAGCCATTTTAAATTAATTTAATTAGATTTTTTTAATCCTGAAATGCCTAGAAAAAGCTATTAGGAGTACTACAAACTAGGTGCAGCTGAGTTATTTAGGATATTTCATTCATTTTTCAATTAAATGAAAATCTAGTGCTGTATATTTTCGCTGATTTTAGCTGATCAATGGAGAAACCATCAATAGCTTACATTTTGTGACATGAGGTCATTCAAGTCCAATGGAGGCCACCCTCATCACTGATTCAACCAATCTCAAAGCTCCACTGGTCAAATTGCAGTTGAGAAACTCAATGGATGGAAAGATCTTTAAAAATTGTGACTAGGGCGTTAAAGTTGCAATTGCATGAAGAGGCAAGATCAGATAACTTAGGCAAAACAAAGAGCCAGAACAAATAGCCCCCAAGTAAATTTAATGATATCCAACATCGATTCCACTCAAAAGTGTGGAAGGAGATATAAGAAGGCATCAGTTCTTTACCTTGAACCATGGTTTTGGGTTAAGTTAGGGTTCCCTAGCTTATATGCCAAACTATTTTGTCAGACATATCGAATTCAGGAGGGCTGCGGGAAGGGAATACATGTGGTGGCCCAAAGGATGACTAAATGGGGGCCCAAGTGGGGTTGCCACCCAGAGGTGGGCCTTTGTTTGCCACCATGTTTTGTCCATGGACATCCAATTCAAAGGCGGATGGATTAATATCCCACATCAATTATAAATCAGAAGTATGGAAGGGCATATGAGTAGGGTCACCCTTTATCTTTATCCACGGTTTTGGGTTGTGTTAGGGCTCCCTAGCTTATATGCCTAACAGTCTGTCACCATTATTCACAATGTACAAAACTAAACATGTTGAAATGCATAGACACTTCATAAATGAAAAGGTTGTGTTAGAAATTAACTACATATGTCACTACTGAGGAACAAATTGCAGATATTTTACCAAGAGTTTTTTGAGGATTTCATTAACATGATTAACATATATGATTCAGCTAGGGGGGGAGTACAGAAATCTCTATAATCAAGGTTTCTATGTATAGCACAATCATTTAATTAAATTTGTTTAAATTTTAATATGTTTTGACTATGCTTTTCAGAAATAAAAACAAAGTGAGTTGCTTTCTATTGTAGGAGATTTTCTTCCTTCTGTCAATATAGACCACTGTTACATGTTTAGGTTATCTTACATTTGAGTTTATAGGAGAAATTACATGCTGTTTAAATGATTCACACTACGTGTCTTAGTTTTAATGCTGGGCCACTTCAGTAAGCTCCAAATATAAAAAATTACATCGAATTAGGTTTAGGCATCCACTATTTATTTTAGTTTCTCTAAACTGTAATTTCAAGCTTCTTCAGAAAACTGTAGCAACATTATCACATATAACATTAGAAAATGATTATTTACATTTTCTGATACTATGCAGACAAGATTATAAAGGAAAGGAAAGATAGGTGATAGGTTGTACGTAGACAAGACAATAGCACCCCCCCCCCCCAACCCACCACTAAAAAAATATATGATCAGAATGTTGAAAACTGTAAAATTGAACAAAAAAGTATTAATGTCAATTGCCAGAAATAGATCCGGAGAATTCAAAGTTTATATATATTACATAAACAACAAATGCTCAATCTAAACAAACCAATACAGAGATTAAGAAAATAGCAGTATCCACCTAAATAAGACTTGCCTGATTTGCAAGTGCAGCTGGTGAATCTGGGGTTCTCCCATCATACCTCCTATTATTAACAGAAAGCTTTGTCAACTTCATAAGATTTTTCTCACGCAGAGTTGCATACGAATGAGAAATCCCACTGTGAATAGTAAAATAGTTAAAGAGTTAAACGGATTATGAAGAAATTGCTAGGAGAATTGAAATTCAAATTAATGGCAGAAAACATATCAATAAATTGGAAATGAGGCCAGAAAAGTTGAGATTAGAATCAACCATAAAAAATGTTTATTCATATGCCAAAGCATACCGATTGAGGAACTTCATTCTCCTATCTGCAGAGGCTCGAGATAATGCTTCTTTAGGACTTGAAACCATTTCATCATCAATGCTGAGTTTAGTCTTTAAATCATCAGGCAGTGCCTATGAAATTAGAGATGAGATAATGAAGAATGAAAAATATCACATCTCAATCATTTCAAATGTATCAAACCATAACGTCATTTATGAGTTTCTCCAGTTGAATTTGTTCAATGTATGTATGTGGTACGTAGGAACCATCCAAGCCCAGATTTTTGCCAATATCTTTGACATATAAACGATCTTTTCCTTGCACCTATACAAAATTACCCAAATGAATAGCAATCAGATTATAGTTTTCTCAAAAAGCAAGTATCCAAACCAGGTCCTAGATAAAAAGTGACCAAAGTAAAATGGTATACTTAGTGTAGCCATAAATAGTTTATTTTTTTCATTGAGATTGATCTAATTCCATTCCAATTCCTTCCTGATACCTCCAAGGAAGATATTGAATAGGTTAGTGTAAGCTTATGCCTGCAGTTACGCAGTAAATATGTGTAAAGGAGCAAACAACATTAGCATCTAGAAAGATCGAAATATAGCAACATTGGTTTTTCTTTTTCAGTATTTCAATATCCTTGAGCAATTTCAATGCTTTATAAAGAGAAATATTTCAAATGCATCAGTTCTAACAATTAGCAATAAAATTAAAAGTATTACATAGATCAGTGAGTCAACAATAATAGTCTACCTATCCAAAATATTAGGCAATAATCATTGAAAACTAGTAAACTGATATAAATACCTGCACGTACTTGCGGTTAAGTTGCTCCAGCCAATCAGTTTTCACACAAATTTTATCAGTCAAAAAGACATGGCTGCTTCTTTTCAGGATGGAGGCAATTGTGTACCCTAGAGCCATCAGTCCACCAAGAAGACGCACACTGACTTCAAAGGAAATTCTTGGTGATATGATGAAAGGTAGATCAGTAACCCATTCCTGAAAGTAATTCACAGAATAGCTCAATATTCAAGAACTAATTATTTTCATACCACTTTAGACCTTTCTACAAACAACCGTTTAAATACAAGCAATAGTAAATCTCCTACAGAGTCATAAAAAAAATAAAAAAAAATAAATAAATAAAGAAAAAGACTGTTGAAATTAAAGCATACTGCATATGTTTTCGCCAACAAGACATATCTTTAAACTCTAAGGTCATATTTTATAATACAAATAAATTGATCTAAAGATTTTGATTTGTTTATCTTATTACAACTTGAAGCTCCCATACTTCAAATAAGATATAGTAGACATCCATGATCCATCGGATGTACATTGCTACTCCAAGAGTTCAAATTCTCGTAAGGAACAAAAGATGGTGTACGCAAAAAATAACAATTGTCATTTTCAAACAGATACATAACCTATACTCTTTATAAGCCCTGAAAGATTCACTTAGAAGAAGAAAGAGAAAGTGTGAATCTTAACATTAATATTCCAACAAAACACAAAATGAATTTTCCACAGGTAAGCACACGAATTTTCTTTTCAAGACATGAGTAATTATAAGGATCTGTGTAAGGAAGAAGATAAAATGAAAGTTGTGTAATTCAAACCAACCTCAAACATGAGATTGTACTTTCCATCCCGGTTCCTCATCCTCAAGTATGATTGGCATGCTTCAGGATCTTCGCCAGGCGGCAGAAGATATATATCATATGTTTCCTCTATAGTGTCTGTATAACCTTCGGAAAGAACGGCCTTAATTTGATCTACAGTCACTGGCTTTGTTGACTTAACGGAAAAAGAAATATAATATCTGTCAAAAAGTCTTACACATCCAACACCATAACACCCATAATATTACACAACACATATATATGTAATATTGATAATTAATATTAGTTCTTTAATAATATGTTTGTTATATATTTTGATGTCATATATTTCATCATTAAACTTTACATATCAGTAAACTCTCCACTCCAATGCATATTATTTGTGCAGTATGGGCAGAGGAAAGGATATGATAATAGGCCTTAATATAAAGAGGATATGAATTATGATATGTCAATAAAGCATTATAAACGGACGACTCATTTAAGCATGATGATGCATTGATGGATAATATTGGTATTTAGTCTTGAAAATAATATCTCATTATGTTGTGATTTGCTTACACCAATAAATTTACTTTCCCTTTTCAAATGATAAAGCTGACTTAATGAAATTAGATGATACATAATTTGAGGATTTCCAAATAAAAATCTATATTTCATTTAAGTTATTCTTTATTTAGTTCATAGGGATATAATTTTACTTCATAAGGTTGGAAAATGAATTTAATTTCAGTAGGATACGAATTTTTAAATCTTTATGATTCATTATGCTTCTGTTACAGTGAAATCCAAAGGTAAATTTTGCTAATTTAAACTTGTTCATGTCCCAACAAGTTTAAAATTTGCTTTGAGCATATGAAATTGTCGAATGTGAGAAACACTTTTCATATTTAAACTGTACCTAGAAACAGAACACTCACCTTTAATATGTATGTGGGGTTTTGAAATCCAGAGAATGGGTTAAACTTGTTAACAATCTTAATATGTGCTGTTTGCAGATCTGGTTCAATAAAAGCTTTGTACATTGGATATACCTGTATGCAGGATGCTATAAAATTGCTATAATTCATCTCTAAAAAAACGTTATCAGGAAAATCTAACATATATTATCAAAAGATATAACCGAGGAAAAACATTTACCGTTTCAGATATCTGATGAATTATCTCTTCAGGTTCCTGTCCTGCACGTTGAATATCTCTCAGAACACGTTTTACAAGATCAAAGTGCACTCCACCAGTAACAGAGACACGGAGGTCTAGTAAAGGCCGTAACTTTTCACTCAAGGCATATATTCCTTCAATAATAACAATTCTAGAGCTGGGAACTTCCAAATTCCTGCAAGAAAATTTATAATGCTAACTTGTTCTAAGTTGCAATCAACAACATGAATTCAAGATGCACAAATTTGAAACAATTTAACTATAGTAGAAAGTGTTAGGGATCACATTTATTTAAGAAGACAAGGAGGCAAGAAGGCCAGCAATCTATAAGTGGTCATAAATATTAAATAGAGTATTTATTGGCTATGTGGCTGTCAAACTTCTCTAGGCCAGAAGTTTATACATTCATTCTAGTAAATGATAAGAGGTATCAAGATTAAACTTTAGAATTGTTTTTGGCTTATGCTTGGGCAGATGATTCATTTAGAATCTTTCTGAAAACCTTTGTGTTCATTTTATCTATCTTCGGCTGTTGCTTGGGCAGGAGATTCTTCTTGAATCTTTCTGAGAACCATTGTGTTCATTTTATCTTCTATCCTATATTATTTATCTTTGTTTTTCTATCAATACCCTTGTCTCTATCAGAAAGAGCATATATATCTAAGTTAAGATGAACAAAAAAAGGAATATGAGATTCTTAGAAGTGCAAATGTTAGCATACAATCAAATTCAGCTGGAATGTTCATCTGCAGCATCCTAATTATCATATCCTATCAGAATTCCATCTACAAGAAATAGGGAGAATGGAAAGGAAGAAAAGCATCACCTCATATGTGAAACAGCTTATAGTTCAGAATCAGTATACATATTACAGAAGAAGTTGATCGGAACAATTAGTTAGCCATTTAGTTAATGCGATAAGTTGATTTCAAGTTGTCATAAAAACTTTTTTCACTAAAACCCTCTTTTCTTGAAATAAGTCAGTGGTTGGGTTTCTTGCTTAACAAGTTAAGCGTTTGTGATTCTTATAAATACTGCAATTTTTCTAGCTAGTCTAGAGAGTAAAGAAATTGTGTACTTATGTAATAGTCTCTAGCATGAAACATTTATAATGTTCAGTAATGCAATTTGAAACAGTTAAAGATTGCAGCTCTGAAATTTGAAATGATGATGCTATAGACATACTACGAGGGTTTAGTTTGTATGCCCAAGAGTAAATTGTTTTTAGTAAGGGAAGAGCCATCCTAATAAAAACATAAAAATACCACCAAAGGTCATAAATTCACTTTCTTAGAATGTCCAAAACAGTATAGTGAAAATCTTTAAGACTAAACACCCACAAAGCAACCTAAACTTAATTGTAATCCACATCTCTAAAGAACCAACTCTAACTTAACATATTATGTTGTTTTACTGTAATCACAAGGAATAATCCAACACAAAGATGGAACAAAGACACCATATGCCTTTGCCTTTTCAAAAGACAAAGAAACAATATTGAATTAAAACAGATCAGTAACTGAAGACAGGCAAAATCCAGTATAGTATAACTCCCTCAAAAAGCTGACTGCTAAAGGAGAAAAGATGAAAATAAGTTGTACTAATAAACACCTGTCGAAATCTTTTATTAAAAGGACTGGAAGTTCTTGAAGACTCAAGAATTGGGACAGTAAGTGCTAAAAGTTATAAATTCAAAATGAGCATATACTGATTCTGGGATAAGTTGGGAAATTTGAACATCCGAGCGCCCATGATATCCACCATTAATATTTCATGACTATTTCTTCAACATTGTAAAGCTATAATATATTCTGAATATTCTACATATTCTTGAGCATGATATGTAGAATACAAGATACTGTTCCAGCGTCGAGAAGACATTCCTTGTTATTATGTGAGGAGATGTCCACTTCATGATTACAGATATGAATAAATTAATTACCCAGGAGTGAGAGAATTCTAAGATGTTCAACAAGAATACTGCTAACCTGAATTCCATGGCAATAATAAAAACTTTTAAAATATTATTTAGTATTTTAGAAAATTTTAAATGATAACCATGAAAGATAAAGTTGTGAGATTTAAATGTAAATTACAGCAGAAATTGTGGATGCTTGTGTTTTAGTCCCAAAGCACTCTTGGATTTGAAAAAAAGATGTGTTCATTATAAGCTATCTACAAGATGGCACAAAATGAATAGATGAAATGGATAAATTTTTTACACACAATATGTCCTCAAATCACAACTCTCCTAAGACTTTCCTCCATGCCAAGAGGAACACTGGAAGCGATATCTGATTTCAAAAGGAATAACATTGTCTTAGTTAACACTTAGGAGTGTTATTGGCTTCAAATTATAAGTTATAATATACTACTAATTGACAGAAAGTCAAATTTAAATTATATTACATTTATACAATTTCATTCGGTAGGATTCCACCTGAAACATTATCATCAATAGTTTAGGTACCCTACCACTTATAATAAAAACTATGGGACAGTGTCAAGCATAGCTCTTTTTGCCATTGCACATTTTGTAATTGTTCTACTTCAAAAGAAAAATAAAAGAAATCGGGCTACTTGGACACTAAGTTCTTTAGCTGTCAAAAAGTTTACATAATACATAGTGGAATTCTCCGTCATACTGCACCTTGTAGCTTGCACTCAATTATTTCCTGGTTAATTGGCTAATTGCTAAAACAACAGATGAACAGGTTCCTATGTTTAACGGCTCTCTATCTTGGATGACAGGCATTGTTATGATATCCAACATCAGTTCCATATGAAATAAGGGCATATAAGTGGGATCAAGATCAACCCTTTTACCTTTGAATCTAGGGCTCCTTAGCTTATATGCCAAACTATTTGGTCTGAACTGCAAGAAGGGGCTACCCGATGGTGGGTCCAAGGGTTGCAACACAGATGTGGGACCGAGGGGTTGCTACCCGAAGTTTTTGGGCCTTAATGTTTAGGTTTCCACCCGGAGTGCAGACATCTAGTTCAAAGGGGATGGATTGTTACGATATCTCACATCAGTTTCACACATCAGTCCTAGAAAGAGCCCGCTTACCGTGACGGAAGAAAGATGGATTTCTCATCTAAGCCAAGCTTCTCCCCTGGGTCACGAAGATCTAAGTAAGGAGGAGGGGCACATAAGTAGGATTCAACCCTTCACCTTAAGCCAGGGTTAGCTTATATGCCTAACAATTTTGTTCGTCTTGCCGGATGAGGGCCTTGGTGCGTGTGTTTCCACTTAGAGTGATCCGTCCAAGGATGTCTGGTTTGAAGGGGGATGTATTGTTATAATATCCCACATCACTTGCATGAAAAAGTGTGGAAGGGCATATAAGTGGGGGTCACCCATTTACCTTGACCATGGTTTTGGATTAAGTTAGGGCTTCTAGCTTATATGCCTAACAGGAATGGGGATGACAGAATAAGTATGGGAAAGGCTAATTAGCAAAAGTAAAATGCAAAGGCTAAGCATTGGGAGTATAAAAATTAATAAATGTTCTTAATATTTGATGCTTATTGAGTAGAGCCTTCCAAAATTATAGTAGTTACTAGTATCATTAATATAACAATTTAAAACTTTACAAGCTCAAGCAGGTATCATTTGATTCTATATGAGCTGTTATAGAAACATTGGGATAAGAATAGTATTTGTGGTTGAATAGGAAGATGATCTTCATAAGTTTCAAATATTTTTCAGATAAGCAAATTCTAAATATATAGATGATCTTCAGAGCTCTTAAGTATATTCAAGTCCAACTAGGTATTTAAGTGTCTCAATATTCAGTAATATACAATATGCGAGAAAAGATGTAGTATATACCCTGAGAACAACTGATGCCATCATTTCTGTCATAATAAATATTAAAACTCTAAGATTATTTCTGATTACTATACTTAAAAAGAAACAATGACATTAATAAACAATAAAATCGTGACTTCAAATCCAGCAACAAAGTAGGTAAATACTTAACCTGTACCCCACGCGAGAGCTAGATTTAAAATCATATATGGGAATTAGGACAGATCTTCCTGATTTCAGACCATGGATATTCTCAAGTAGAGTGTCATAGTCTGTCAAGCGCGGATCTGTTCAAAAGACATGAAGCACTATAACTATTACGAGGACTTTGATGTTGGGAAATCTAACAATAATTGAAGCTCAATACTTGAAATAGTTAAAGCACAGCAACCTGTAGTAAAAAATAAATAAGTAAATAACATGTTATTCATACCTCAATTACTAATTTCCATATTATTCAACATACGAAAAAAAATACACAATCCCCTTCAAATGAGTCGTGCTATCATGTCAAATGCAGAAAACATTTAAACCAAATTTTAGACTCACGTACAATTGTGAACAATTTTGATTAAGAGATAGGCTAGAGAGACAAAGCCAAAAAGTATAAGAAGGTAAATGATTCTAACTTTAGAGTTAACAATCTGATTATGTGTAAAGGATTGTTACAATATATTACAAGAGGAGTACATTTGTCCAGGCATGAAAATATATTGTGCTAAAATTAAAAGAAACTTGTACATATATACTGTATGCAGGACGAAAAACCTTGTATATCAGATAGGCACGAACAAACAGGACCTCAAATCAATCAAACGATGAGTTATAATGCCTCTTCATACAAAGAAGCTACATCATCCTAGATAAATTTTAACCTTTTGTCAATATTATTTTTCATATGTTGCACATACACGATACCACAATGATAAACAAGCAGAGAGCAGCAAACAAAGGTTCACTGACTTCCTTAGAACGAATTCCTAAAATAATAGCACACAAATTCCATTATGTTCATTATTATAGTTCGAGAAACACAATCGTTGGCACTAAGCCAAAAAGTTCAAGATTCTATCATCGTAAGATTTTCTGGGATATGGCATGGAGAACAACAATAACATGCTTAGTAAGTTAATGCTTATGTATCAAAAACCCATAATAATAATAAGTAAAAAAAATATCAATATACCATCAAAGTTGCCATCGATAATTCGAGATGCATCATTGTAATTATCCATATTTATAACAGCAATGCTGGGCATAAAGTTGAGGATCTTCTCAGTAAACACTGTCTTTCCTGCCCCGGAGGGACCTGCTACACCCACCAATAACATCCCTTCGTTCTTCTGAGCCAACAACTGGCATGCACGAACAACTACAAAGAAACCTTTCTCAAATGACAAAGGATCTTGAATTGGAGCAATCTCAAAACGATCATTTTCCTTTCTTTTCACTAATTGAACTTGATCTCTTAACAGACCAGATCTTCGTCTCGGTGAATCGGCATTAGAAATTGTATCCTGCGCCATTCGCGGAATTTCTGAACACACAAAAATGGATTGCAACAAACATTCAATTTTTAAATTTCAGATTGGAGTGAATAGCAATACACAGAAATCTCAGTACGAAACCTACTTACCACAAAATCTTAATTTGCCAACCTCTGTTCCATTAGAATTACAAAAAATAAACAAATTGGGGAACGAGATACATGCTCCAAGAGAGGATTACGAGAACAAGGAGAGCCCGTTTACTTCCAGAATAATGTGTGGACTGGATACGAAAACACTTTGACGGCTGTTTACTTTTGGGTTAGTTAACGAGTTATTATTTGTTACACCCGAACTTTTTGCCGATCTGATCTGATCTAATCTAATCTAACTTAAACTAATATAATAACAAAGTGAAAAAATTAAAATTGAGTCATTTTTTAATCTATCTATACCCTTATAATAGTAAAGTAAAAAAATTAAAATTGAGTCAATTTTTAATCTACACCTTAGATTTGATTACTAAGTCATTTTGAATCTCATCCATTCATACATTATTGAATCTCATCCATTCATCACAATTACGAAATTAGATTTAATTTTTATGATATAAAATATGCCTTATTTAATTTTTATCATCATAATACATATTTAACTAATTTTAATTTTAAGATTTTAAATTTTCCTCTTATTTATTTCAGCAAAATTTAATTTATTATTTTTTGTGCTAATAATTAAGTTTATATTATGATTTATTTTTGTAATTATACTTATAATGTATTTTTTGAAACTATAATGTAGTTTTAATAATTAATTCATTATTAAATTATTTTCTTCTTTATTAATAATTTTGAATGAATATTATTGTTCCTAACATCTTAATAATTTTAAATGGGTATGTGTAATCGACGGGTATTGATAAACATGTTTGGAACGATATTAAATTATTTTCTTCATTATATGACTATCATAATATATACTCCCTCCGTCCCCTTGAAAGGTGTCCGTTTGCTTTTTGCACGTGGATTAAGGAGTATAATAATTTAATGTATAGTGAGGGGAGAGAAATAATATTTTAATGTGTAGTAGGTAGTTGTATTAGTGTTGAGTGTGGGGTACACATGGGTCACATCAATCCAAAAAGGGAAATGAATACTTTGTAATAGGACGGACCAAAATGGAAAAATGGATACGTATCAAGGGAACGGAGGGAGTATTTTTTTAATAAAACGGGTACGAATATGAGTAGTTTATATTTAAATTGATACGAGTACGTACGGATACCCCTATAGTGGATATCCTACCCACTATCATCCCTAATAACTACCGATTGTATATTATATTAAAATATTATATCTCTCAAACTAATATATATCACAATAGTATATATATTCTTTAATATTTGATTTGATTACTTGATATTACAAATACTTTGAGAAATTAATCATTAGTTTGATTACAATTAATTTATGAGAAATATATATATATACATAATATCAAAGTAAAAAAGTCAAAATTGAGCCAATTTTTAATTTACACCCTTAGATTTGATTACTAAGCCATATTGAATCTCATTCATTCACCACATTATTGAATCTCATCCATTCATCATAATTATGAGATTATATTTAATTTTTATGATATAAAATATGCCTTATTTAATTTTTATCTGATACCATATTTAACTAATTTTAATTTTAAGATTTTAAATTTTCCTCTTATTTATTTCAGGAAAATTTAATTTATTATTTATGGTGCTAATAATTAATTTTATATTATGATTTATTTTTGTAATTATACTTATAATGTATTTTTTGAAACTATAATGTAGTTTTAATAATTAATTCATTATTAAATTATTTTCTTCTTCATTAATAATTTTGAATCAATATTATTGTTCCTAACATCTTAATAATTTTAAATGGGTATGTGTAATCAACGGATATTGATAAACAGATTTGGAACGATATTTTAAATTATTTTCTTCATTATATGACTATCATAATATATATTTTTTAATTAAATGAGTACGAATATGAGTAGTTTATATTTAAATTGATACGAGTACGTACGGATACCCTGATAGTGGATATCCTACCCACTATCATCCCTAATAACTACCGATTTTATATTAAATATTATATCTCTCAAGCTAATATATATCACAATAGTATATATATTCTTTAATATTTGATTTGATTACTATTTGGTTTGAGAAATTAATCATTGGTTTGATTACAATTAATTTATAAGAAATATATATAAAAAGATATAGAGAGATCTCTTATAATATACTTAATTGAAATACCTATAATCAAATTATACCTAAGTTTAAATGTAGTTTTTAGGAGATTTATAAAAATGTATGAGTGGAGGATTTCATTTTTAAAAAATATAATAACAATTTTAAGTGAATGATCTATTAAATTTTTGTTTTTTAAATTTATATATTAATAAAATCTGTCTAAATAATATTTTTTTATATAAATGAAAACGAGAAATAATTATATTACATATGAGTAATAATTCTTTCACCAGTCTCAATATCGATTCGTTTCACACTTCGAATAAAATTAACCAATCATAAAATGCAATATAGTAATAATTTTAATATCTACTTCTATATGTCCTACACTCTTTGCTAATATTTTCTTTCATTATATATTTAAAATGTACTATTCCTTATCTTCTTACTGTTAAAAAAAACATACGTTGCATGAATGAGGGATTAATATTTGCATTATATTTTTTCATTATATATATATATATATATATATATATATATATATATATAAATGCACAGTTTGATATTCTTACTACTAAAAAGTAAAATACATAGCATGAAAGTGATTTTATTATATACTACTCCCTCCATCCCGGATAAGTTGGTATAATTTTTTTGGGCACGGAGATTAAGAAGTATAATAATTTAATGTAAAGTGAAGTAAAGTGAAGTGAGAAAAATAATATTTAATGTGTAGTGGGTAGTTGTATTAGAGGTGATATGTGGGGTCCATGAGAATAGATTAATTATTTTTGTGTGGGTCCCATGTATTAAAAAAGAAATGTGTCAACTTTAGTGGGACAAACCAAAAAGAAAAGTGTGTCAACTTCTATGGGACGGAGGGAGTAATATTCAAATTTAGATAAATTTTAAGTTAAGATATATTTATATGATCGTGCAACGTACGGGACGGGTATTACTAAGCTTCTACTCGGGTAGAGATAGAATGATTTATTTAAAAGACATGAGCTAAGCTTCTCTTTCGAATTTAAATAATATCGAAACCCCTTTTTCCGTGCAACGCACGGGTTCAAACGCTAGTATAATTTAATTGACACGCGAGCTTCTCACAACTCATATGGGAATATAATTTAATTTGTAATATATGCATTTTATAAATATGTAATAATTATGTGATATTTATGTGATAATAAATATAATTTAATTTGTATTATGTGCATTTTATAAATATGTAATAATTATGTGACAATTATGTATTAATAATGTGACAATTACGTGACAATTGTTTCTATATTTTATTTACCTTGACATTTTATTTGAGACATACGTGATAAAATAGTAACGATATGTGAATATTTGTGTACATAAATATATATGTGCATTAATTTGGATATAATAAAATTATCTTATGTGTATAAATATATTATTTCTTAATTATTAAGTATCACATGTGTTATGTGGTAAGAAAATGTACATGTATGTGTATTAAATTATAAATGTATCATATCTTAGCTATTAAGTATTGCACGTATATTCATAATGAATAATAATAATAATAATGGGTCATTCTTACCTGACCCGTGGTCCGTTATGACCTTAACCTATAAAGGTCCCACTCTTACACGTTGCAGCTTTGCAGGTATATTTTGTCCACTCATTAATAATTGATTGAATGTTTTATTAGAGCCACTTTCATAAATGTTATTAGTACTATTTTATGACAGTTAATTTATTATAATCCTGCTAACCATTAGGGGCCGTTTACTTTGTGGGTAAATCCATGTTAACCCTTCATTTAACCTTATTTAGATCGGTTTACATGGCAGGTTAAAATTTGAATTTATAACTCGGCACTACAAGAAAGTTTCAGATTACTAACGGAAATTTTCGTCGGTAATGTTTTAAAAATCCATCATTAAACAGTTTACCGATGAATTGCCGATGAAAATCAAATGTCGCTATATCGATGGTCGGTAATTATTTACCGACGGATTTAAAAATCCATCGCTAATTACCGACGGAATTTTCCGTCGGTAAATAAAAATATTCGTCGGCAATTATGCAATTCAAATTCGTCGGAAGCCAAAAAACAGCGATAGAATTATCGACGGAAATTTTTCGTCTCTAATTATCGACGAAAAAATTCGTCGGTAAATACAACATATGGTGTCATATAAAACTTGTGTTAGCAACGAATTTACCGACAGATAGTGTTACCAACGGAAAAATGCATCAGTAAATAAAAAATTATGGCAACATAAAAATTAGATTACCGACGAAATTTCCGTCACTAAAGTATTCATATATTTATAATATATATTTTTAATTAAAATTAATACATGATAAATAAACAAAATGTAATTAAATAGACCTGCAAAACACAACCTGATACAAAATCTCCATAATTTTCAAATAAAAACCCAAATTCACCACAAAATATCAAATTCTACTAAATATCTCTATAAATGTACCAAGCCAGTTAGGCAAAACTCACAATCAAATGCCATAAAATCTTTGCCTTTTTATAAATCTTGAAAATATATATACATAAAATATTGTAAATTAAAATTATTATAGAAAAGGAATTAATTTATTTAGTGAAAGAAATGAACATGTACCATTAATGTTAATGTAACTAAAAGTCTAAAATAATGTACAAGATATCAATAATTTCCAGTTATGAGAGAGGAGATATGAGAGAGAAGAGAGACAAGTAGAGAAAGGGTGGGATAAAGTTGGAAACTGTGCCATCATTTCATTATTTTATAAATATTGCCGGTTGGGTAAGTGATGAGTGTGTAAATTCACGAATCTTGCGCCTGGATTTGTGCTATTATGGAGTGTTTGAAGGATGAAATTGGTTAAAAACTAATATATATTGTGAAAAGGCATGAATTTTGGGCTTCTAGGAGCGAGAGGGGCTAATGCGGATTTCGATCTTCATCATGCTCTTATTAGCATGATAGAAAGGAACTCCTTTTCAGGAGGGACTTTTGAGGATCCGTAGCAGCATCTAAACAAGTTTTTGAGCTATGCAAGTACTAAAAAAATGCAGGAGAACATGAAGATGCTAGGAAGATCCTCTTGTTTAAATTCTCGTTATCTAAAAAGTCGAGAGATTGGTACGACACTATCAATGAAGCTGAATGCACTACTTGGGAGCAATTGAAGTTGAAGTTCTTAGAAAGATACATGCCACCTTCGAAGGTGTTCAAGATGAAGCATGACATTAACCAATTTGCTATCGGTAGTGGAGAGAAGTTTCATGAAGCGTGAGACAGATTCAAGGACATGTTTCGTAAGTGTCCTCAACATGGGCTATCTAAATCTCAATATATCAGCATATTCTACAATGGATTGTACTGTGATTCACGTGTGTTATTGGATGCTTCTTCTAATGGAGCATTGCTTACTAAGTCATCCGTAGATGCTGAGAAATTGTTTGAAGGTATTTCGATGAACTCGAGAGATTGGCCAACTGATAGTGTTAGAGGCACTTACGTCCTTGGAAAAGTGGCTAAGGTTGAACATGCTATGGTGAAAACAAGTAGAGAAGATGAGATAGTCTCTAGCTTGTCGAATATCAACAAGCTACTTGAGTCTCAACAAAAGCAAATCTGCGATATATCTCAGCGCATACCGATCATGCAGCAGGAAGTTATGAATGATGGACCGATCCAAGAGGATATGGAAGAAGCATACTATGCTATGGACCAAAGTATTCAAGGGACAAGGTATCAAAATCAGGGCAACCGGAATTACTAAGGGAACTACAACAATCGTGGTCCTTCGGGTAATTATCAACAGCCTAGGAGGGCGGAGTTTTCATGGAGTAATCCTAACAATGCAGTTCAACCTCCGATGGGTGTTGATCCGAGTGTGAAAGTGGAAGAAGAAAAGCCGGGTTTCAAGGATACAGTGAACAGGTACATGGCTAGGAATGATGTTAGAGTGGATCGTCTTGAGGCCAAGTTAGAGAAGAAGATTGATGCAAGCCATGAGGATTTATCTAAGCAAGTGAAAGACCTTACATTGTTGATGGGGGAGATGACAGGAAGTGTTAACAAGCTCACTCAAACTATTGAGAAAGGGAAGCTCCCGTCACAAAGTATTTAGAATTTGAAGTCCTGCAACGCCATTACATTGAGGTCTGGAACACAGTACGAAGGACCAATAAGGCCGAAATCGAAGTTGGAGATGTCGAGGGCTCAATATGACCCTGATTCAACCTACACCATAGGTCGAATTCAACAGGGGAGGTCAAATTGGCCTACTGGACGTGATCTGAAAACACCAGAGCCTCGATTCGACCAACAGCAAGTCGATTCGACCAGGGGGATAGGTCGAATCCAGGTCGAATCCAACCGTCCAGAGCACTCTATTTTATAAGAAGGCCGATTTGACCATCAGCCATTCGATTCAACTAGTCATTCAGGTCGAAATGAGGTCATATCGGAGGGCAGAAATCCTGCAGAGAGCCGATTCGACCAGGGGGACTTTGATTCGACCAGACCTTCAAGTCGAATCTAGGTCGAATTGGAGAGACAAAGGGAGAATCGTGTTCCAGAAGATCAATTCGACCACTACGTGCCTAATTCGACCAGAGCACCTGGTCGAATCCAGGTCGATCATCCCGTACTGCACATGTTTCTGCGCCGAACACTCCTCGTGATGTGAACATTACTCCATTGGTTCCGAATGAGCAGAATACTGAGATTATAGCAGAGAAGAGAGTCAAGAGGTTGAGAGCCGAGAAGGATAAAGCGAAGAAGGTTGTGCGTGATGAATGGGGTATCCCAAAATAAAGATACCTTCGCCGTTTCCTTATAAGCTGGTTAAGAAGGGATTGGAAGAGAAGTTTAAGAGGTTTTCAGATATCATAAATAAGATAAGCTTGAGTATTCCTTTCTCTGAGGCAATAATTGAGATGCCGTACTATGCCCGATTCCTTAAGGACATATTGTTGAAGAAGAGAAGCTGGAACAGAATTGAGATGGTGAACTTTTCTGAAAATTGCAGCTCGAATATCAAAAAAAGCTGCCCCAGAAGATGAAGGATCCGGGAAGCTTTACTATCTTGTGTGAGATTGGAAAAGGGCCGGCACGACGAGCCTTGTGCGATCTTGGGGCAAGCATTAATTTGATTCCATTGCCTATCTTTCAAAGGCTTGGTTTGGGGGAGTTATCTCCTACAACAATTGCTCTACAATTGGCGGACAGGTCGTTGACATTTTCGAAAGGTATCATTGAAGACGTTCTTGCCAAAGTGGAGAAACTAGTCTTTCCTGTGGATTTTCATGTGCTTGAGATGGAAGATGACAGATAATATCCCTCTTATCTTGGAGAGACCTTTCCTTGCTACTGCTGCCATGATTGATGTTCGAAAGGGGGAGCATAGGTTGCGGATGGATAAAGAAGATGTCCTATTCAACATTGACAAAACAATGAAGATGCCTATGGAGTCGCAGTGTCATAGTATTGATGTGGTGGAGGAGATTGTGAAGGAAGATATGTCTCTGATCCTGTCTAAGGATCCTCTTGAGACGTGCTTGATGGAGTCTCTTACTTATCCCACTACGGAGCTTGATGGTCTCTCCAATGAGGTATGTATTGAATATCTTAAAAACTTACTTGCTTTGGGTGATGATAGGTATGCATTGGAGAAAACTAAGGTTGAATAAATGAAGTGGACTAGAAAGTACTTGTCGTTGGATCGAGAGAGCACTCCAATGGAAGAGAAGAAAGATGAGCTGAAACTGTTATCGGAACACTTGAAGTACGCCTTTCTTGGTGACAATGAAAAATATCCGGTAATAGTATCTTCTTCCCTTGATGATGATCAACTTGAGGAGTTGCTAGATGTTCTTAGGAAGTACAAGTCTGCAATTGGGTGGTCTCTTGATGATTTAAAAGATATTAATCCTTCATATTGCATGCATAAGATAAGGTTGTTAGATGAGGCCAAGAGTAGTATCCAAAATCAGCAGAGGGTGAATCCTGCGATTCAAGAAGTGATTAAGAAACAAATCCTAGTGTGGTTAGATTTCGAAATTATTTATCCTATTAATGATAGTCCCCATGTGAGTCCATTTCATGTTGTAGCTAAAAAGGGGGGCATGACTATTAAGAAAACTGAAGGTGGTGAGACAATAGCTACTAGGATTCCAACGAGATGGCGTGTGTGTACCGATTACAGGAAACTGAATGAGAATACATGCAAAGACCACTTTTCCCTTCCTTTCATGGATCAGATGCTTGATCGTCTCGCAGGGTATGAGTTCTATTATTTCTTGGATGGATACTCGGGTTATAATCAAATCATGATTGCTCCCGAGGATCAGGAAAAGACGAGTTTTACTTGCCCATACGAGACTTTTACTTTTAGAAAGATGCCATTTGGATTGTGTAATGCGCCTGCTACTTTTCAGCGCTGCATGATGGCAATTTTTGATGGGCTGATAGAGAAGATCATGGAGGTGTTCATGGATGATTTTTCTGTATTTGGTCCCTCCTTTGATATTTGTTTATCTAACCTTGCTACTGTGTTGAAGAGATGTCAAGAAACTAATTTTGTCTTAAATTGGGAGAAGTGTCACTTCATGGTGAGAGATAGAATTGTTCTTGGGCATCATGTTTCTGCCAAGGGATTGTAGGTGGATAGAGCAAAAGTGGTAGCAATTGAGAAGCTTCCACCACCGACCAATGAAAGAGGAGTGCGGTCCTTTCTTGGACACGCCAGATTTTATAGAAGATTTATCAAAGACTTCTCAAAATACTCCAAGCCCTTATCTCATTTGCTTGAAAAGGATGTTCCTTTTGTGTTTGATGATGAATGTCTAACAGTTTTTTAGGTTTTAAAAAAGGTGCTTATTAATGCACCTATCTTGATCACACCGGATTGGACTCAACCGTTTGTACTTATGTGTGATGCAAGTGATGTAGCACTTGGAGTGGTGCTTGGGCAGTTCAGGGATAAGAAGTTCTGCGCCATCTACTACTCGAGTAAGACTTTTGATGCAGCACAAAAGAACTAAACTGTTACTGAAAAGGAGTTTTTAGCTGTGGTGTATGCATTCAACAACTTTTGACAGTATTTGGTTGGTATGAAAACTATAGTGTACACGGATCATTCTGTCATTCGGTACTTGATGGAGAAGAAGGAAACGAAGCCGAGGATCATAAGATGGATTCTTCTACTTCAAGAGTTTGATGTGGAGATCCAAGATAAGAAAGGTACGGAGAACGTGTTGGCTGATCACTTATCAAGGTTAGAGACAAGGGAGTATTGTGATGATTCTTTCGATTATATTGAGAAGATGTTCCCGGATGAAAAGATTATGACTGTGTTCGTTGAAGGGGCTGAACGAGTGTGTGTGGTTGCTGCACAAGGGGTGGATCCATGGTATGTGGATTATGTCAATTACATTGCCGTGGGTGAAATTCCAAGAGATATTAACCGTTATCAACTTGCTAAATTCAAGAGAGATGTTGAAACTTTTATATGGTATGATCCGTTTGTGTAAAAAATATGCACGGATTCTATCATCCGTAGGTGTGTGCCCGAGATGGAGATGGAGAGTGTTCTCGAGTTTTGCCATGCACAACCTAACGGGGGGCACTTCGGAACTCAAAAGACATCAGCCAAGGTACTTCAATCCGCTCTCTATTGGCCTACTTTGTATAAAGATTGTGAAACCTATGTAGCATCATGCGATAGATGTCAGCGTATATAGAATATAAGTAGGAGAGACGAGATGTCGCTTCAGCCGAGCATTATTGTAGAGATCTTCAATGTGTGGGGATTGATTTTATGGGGCCTTTTCTCCCGTCTAATGGATTTCTCTACATCCTCTTAGCTGTTGATTATATTTCTAAGTGGGTGGAAGTCATTCCTACTCGCTTGAATGATTCGAAGACTGTCATATCTTTCTTGAAGAAGCATATCTTTGCCCACTTTGGAGTTCCTAGAGCACTAGTGAGTGATATAGGGTCTCACTTCTCCAATAAATTTCTGGAGAAGGTGCTTAAGGATTATTGTGTCAAGCATAGGGTTACTACACCCTCTCATCCTCAAGCGAATGGGCAAGCAGAGGTCTCTAACCGTCAAGTGAAGCAAATTTTGGAGAAGGTGGTAGGAACCAATAGGAAAGATTGGGCTTTGAAGCTCAATGATGTGTTATGGGGGTTCCGAACTGCTTATAAGACGGTGTTGGATATGTCACCATACCAAATTGTCTATGGGAAGCCATGCCACTTACTTGTGGAGATCCAACACAAAGCTTTTTGGGCTTTGAGAAGCTAGTATAATTTAATTGACACGTGAGCTTCTCACAACTCATATGGGAATATAATTTAATTTGTAATATATGCATTTTATAAATATGTAATAATTATGTGATATTTATGTGATAATAAACATAATTTAATTTGTATTATGTGCATTTTATAAATATGTAATAATTATGTGACAATTATGTATTAATAATGTGACAATTACGTGATAATTGTTTCTATATTTTATTTACCTTGACATTTTATTTGAGACATACGTGATAAAATAGTAACGATATGTGAATATTTGTGTACATAAATATATATGTGCATTAATTTGGATATAATAAAATTATCTTATGTGTATAAATATATTATTTCTTAATTATTAAGTATCACATGTGTTATGTGGTAAGAAAATGTACATGTATGTGTATTAAATTATAAATGTATCATATCTTAGCTATTAAGTATTGCACGTATATTCATAATGAATAATAATAACAATAATAATAATAATAATAATAATGGGTCATTCTTACCTGACCCGTGGTCCGTTATGACCTTAACCTATAAAGGTCCCACTCTTACACGTTGCAGCCTTGCAGGTATATTTTGTCCACTCATTAATAATTGATTGAATGTTTTATTAGAGCCACTTTCATAAATGTTATTAGTACTATTTTATGACAGTTAATTTATTATAATCCTGCTAACCATTAGGGGCCGTTTACTTTGTGGGTAAATCCATGTTAACCCTTCATTTAACCTTATTTAGATCGGTTTACATGGCAGGTTAAAATTTGAATTTATAACTCGGCACTACAAGAAAGTTTCAGATTACTAACGGAAATTTTCGTCGGTAATGTTTTAAAAATCCATCATTAAACAGTTTACCGATGAATTGCCGATGAAAATCAAATGTCGCTATATCGATGGTCGGTAATTATTTACCGACGGATTTAAAAATCCATCACTAATTACCGACGGAATTTTCCGTCGGTAAATAAAAATATTCGTCGGCAATTATGCAATTCAAATTCGTCGAAAGCCAAAAAACAGCGATAGAATTATCGACAGAAATTTTTCGTCTCTAATTATCGACGAAAAAATTCGTCGGTAAATACAACATATGGTGTCATATAAAACTTGTGTTAGCAACGAATTTACCGACGGATAGTGTTACCAACGGAAAAATGCATCAGTAAATAAAAAATTATGGCAACATAAAAATTAGATTACCTACGAAATTTCCGTCACTAAAGTATTCATATATTTATAATATATATTTTTAATTAAAATTAATACATGATAAATAAACAAAATGTAATTAAATAGACCTGCAAAACACAACCTGATACAAAATCTCCATAATTTTCAAATAAAAACCCAAATTCACCACAAAATATCAAATTCTACTAAATATCTCTATAAATGTACCAAGCCAGTTAGGCAAAACTCACAATCAAATGCCATAAAATATTTGCCTTTTTATAAATCTTGAAAATATATATACATAAAATATTGTAAATTAAAATTATTATAGAAAAGGAATTAATTTATTTAGTGAAAGAAATGAACATGTACCATTAATGTTAATGTAACTAAAAGTCTAAAATAATGTACAAGATATCAATAATTTCCAGTTATGAGAGAGGAGATATGAGAGAGAAGAGAGACAAGTAGAGAGAGGGTAGGATAAAGTTGGAAAGTGTGCCATCATTTCATTATTTTATAAATATTGCCGGTTGGGTAAGTGATGAGTGTGTAAATTCACGAATCTTGCGCCTGGATTTGTGCTATTATGGAGTGTTTGAAGGATGAAATTGGTTAAAAACTAATATATATTGTGAAAAGGCATGAATCAGGTATTGTTGGAGCTATTTGAGTGGTTTCTCGAAAGAAATTGGAGTGGAAGTATTGAAAATTGAAGAAATGAAGTTGAAGCCATCCGATTAGGCAAAGCAGGAATGCGATTCGACCTGAAGGAGATCAATTTGACCAGCCCTTCAGGTCGAATTGGCAGCACAACTTGTACAGAAGGTGGATTCGACCACGACAGGGGGATTCTACCTGGGCATCAGGTAGAATCGAGGTCGAATCGATTGGCTGGGAGGCCGATTTGACCTCGTCATGACGATTCGACAAGGACAGTTGGTCGAATCGAGCACCTGGGACTTACAGTAGGCTGATTCGACTTCCGATTCGACTTGTGGTGGTCGATTCGACTTGTTGTTAAGGTCGAATCGATGCTCGGGAACTTACCATATCCGTATTTTTACACCATCAATGCATGTGATCACTTAAAAAGCCCATTCCAAGCCCAGAAGACGTGATTACAAGTATAAAAGAAGGCTTATGCAGCTTGATATTCATTCATTCGTTGAAGAATCAAGACGTGGAGACTTAGAGTTGAGAGGAGGAGCGATCGTCCATCATCCGGAGGGGTTGTGACAGAGGTTCCGCTGGAGATTCAAGTAAGATTGGTCCAACTAACCATGATTGTTCTTAGATCAATCATGGGCTAGAGCCACTTCAGTAGTTCTAGGGTTATTAAGGTTTCATGAGTTAATTTGTCTTCCGTGAGTAAACTCCGTACAACACTACTTGTGGTTTATTTTATATAAGATTTCGCATTTTTAATCCATACTCTCGGTCATTTTGTGCATCAATAATTATTGTGTAGAGTCTGAATACATAACTCGGTTATTGGTTGAGCGCATTCACTGTTGAGCAGGGTTTTCTATTACAATTCTCAGTGAAGGGATTTCGAAGTCTTATTAGAACTATCTTATATGAATACTTGTTAATTCATCATATTCGAGTTAATAAATAGGACAAATAGTATAACTTTATAATACCTATAAAGGGAGATCAAATCGGGTTAGAGTACTAAGTGCTTGGAAAATAATTGATTATGATAGTACCTAGAAAGGGGGGTAAAGTATACATCTTGCTCTGAGGATATTCACACGTGTCATATGCATATTTACTTGTGTCTATAGAGTAGATTTGCATGGTTTAGTGATGCGTCCATAAACCACCAGGCAGAGTCGGACACCGTCACACGAAAGTATGAATTAATAAGTGGAACTGAATGACCTGACGAACTACCTACTATCTTACTTGATCACAACCTACTATTTCTTCTTCTTGTTATTTTTACTTGCTATTTCAATTAGTAGTTGTTGCTTAATTTCACTATCAAAACCATTATAATTACCAACATAGTCATAATTAACTAGAATATAATTAAATTGATATTTATCCGTCCTTTGGGTTTGATATATAAATTGGTCACCTTCGAAACTACGATTGATATACTTCATACTTGAGGATTAAATTGTGTGTTGAGAAAATACCCATCAAGATTCTGCGCCGTTGCCGGGAACGGCTTAAAATATCTTTTTATTATTTCTATTTTTATTAGGACTATTTTTCTTGTTTTACTGTTTTAACTTTTATTCTTTTCAGGTGTATGCTCACGAGATCAAAGAAAGGTGAATTAGAACCATATAATCCTGAGATCGGAGCATCATCGAGGAAGAAGAAGAAGAAGAAGAGTAAGAATAAGACCATAGATCCAACTGAAGCTCTTAACCTTGGAGTTGAAGTTGACGTGCTAAATTCGCAAACGATTGACGCTGCAACTGAAGTTAATTTAGAAGTAGAGACAATCGACATGGTAGCGAATCCGGATAATCTGGCCATCCGTGAGGTTTTCAAGAATAATGGGGTTGGAAATTTTGGGCTTCTAGGAGCGAGAGGGGCTAATGCGGATTTCGATCTTCATCACGCTCTTATTAGCATGATAGAAAGGAACTCCTTTTCAGGAGGGATTTTTGAGGATCCGTAGCAGCATCTAAACAAGTTTTTGGGCTATGCAAGTACTAAAAAAATGCAGGAGAACATGAAGATGCTAGGAAGATCCTCTTGTTTAAATTCTCGTTATCTAAAAAGGCGAGAGATTGGTACGACACTATCAATGAAGCTGAATGCACTACTTGGGAGCAATTGAAGTTGAAGTTCTTAGAAAGATACATGCCACCTTCGAAGGTGTTCAAGATGAAGCATGACATTAACCAATTTGCTATCGGTAGTGGAGAGAAGTTTCATGAGGCGTGAGACAGATTCAAGGACATGTTTCGTAAGTGTCCTCAACATGGGCTATCTAAATCTCAATATATCAGCATATTCTACAATGGATTGTACTGTGATTCACGTGTGTTATTGGATGCTTCTTCTAATGGAGCATTGCTTACTAAGTCATCCGTAGATGCTGAGAAATTGTTTGAAGGTATTTCGATGAACTCGAGAGATTGGCCAACTGATAGTGTTAGAGGCACTTACGTCCTTGGAAAAGTGGCTAAGGTTGAACATGCTATGGTGAAAACAAGTAGAGAAGATGAGATAGTCTCTAGCTTGTCGAATATCAACAAGCTACTTGAGTCTCAACAAAAGCAAATCTGCGATATATCTCAGCGCGTACCGATCATGCAGCAAGAAGTTATGAATGATGGACCGATCCAAGAGGATATGGAAGAAGCAAACTATGCTATGGGCCAAAGTATTCAAGGGACAAGGTATCAAAATCAGGGCAACCGGAATTACCAAGGGAACTACAATAATCGTGGTCCTTCGGGTAATTATCAACAGCCTAGGAGGGCGGAGTTTTCATGGAGTAATCCTAACAATGCAGTTCAACCTCCGATGGGTGTTGATCTGAGTGTGAAAGTGGAAGAAGAAAAGCCGGGTTTCAAGGATACAGTGAACAGGTACATGGCTAGGAATGATGTTAGAGTGGATCGTCTTGAGGCCAAGTTAGAGAAGAAGATTGATGCAAGCCATGAGGATTTATCTAAGCAAGTGAAAGACCTTACATTGTTGATGGGGGAGATGACAGGAAGTGTTAACAAGCTCACTCAAACTATTGAGAAAGGAAAGCTCCCGTCACAAAGTATTTAGAATTTGAAGTCCTGCAACGCCATTACATTGAGGTCTGGAACACAGTACGAAGGACCAATAAGGCCGAAATCGAAGTTGGAGATGTCGAGGGCTCAATATGACCCTGATTCAACCTACACCACAGGTCGAATTCAACAGGGGCGGTCAAATTGGCCTACTGGACGTGATCTGGAAGCACCAGAGCCTCGATTCGACCAACAGCAAGTCGATTCGACCTGGAGGATAGGTTGAATCCAGGTCGAATCCAACCGTCCAGAGCACTCTATTTTATAAGAAGGCCGATTTGACCATCAGCCATTCGATTCAACCAGTCATTCAGGTCGAAATAAGGTCATATCGGAGGGGACCTTCAAGTCGAATCCAGGTCGAATTGGAGAGACAAAGGGAGAATCGTGTTCCAGAAGATCAATTCGACCACTACGTGCCTAATTCGACCAGAGCACCTGGTCGAATCCAGGTCGATCATCCCGTACTGCACATGTTTCTGCGCCGAACACTCCTCGTGATGTGAACATTACTCCATTGGTTCCGAATAAGCAGAATACTGAGATTATAGCAGAGAAGAGAGTCAAGAGGTTGAGAGCCGAGAAGGATAAAGCGAAGAAGGTCGTGCGTGATGAATGGGGTATCCCAAAATAAAGATACCTTCGCCGTTTCCTTATAAGCTGGTTAAGAAGGGATTGGAAGAGAAGTTTAAGAGGTTTTCAGATATCATAAATAAGATAAGCTTGAGTATTCCTTTCTCTGAGGCAATAATTGAGATGTCGTACTATGCCCGATTCCTTAAGGACATATTGTTGAAGAAGAGAAGCTGGAACAGAATTGAGATGGTGAACTTTTCTGAAAATTGCAGCTCGATTATCAAAAAAGCTGCCCCAGAAGATGAAGGATCCGGGAAGCTTTACTATCTTGTGTGAGATTGGAAAAGGGACGGCACGACGAGCCTTGTGCGATCTTGGGGCCAGCATTAATTTGATGCCATTGTCTATCTTTCAAAGGCTTGGTTTGGGGGAGTTATCTCCTACAACAATTGCTCTACAATTGGCGGACAGGTCGTTGACATTTTCGAATGGTATCATTGAAGACGTTCTTGCCAAAGTGGAGAAACTAGTCTTTCCTTTGGATTTTCATGTGCTTGAGATGGAAGATGACGGATAATATCCCTCTTATCTTGGAGAGACCTTTCCTTGCTACTGCTGGGGCCATGATTGATGTTCGAAAGGGGGAGCATAGGTTGCGGATGGATAAAGAAGATGTCTTATTCAACATTGACAAAACAATGAAGATTCCTATGGAGTCGCAGTGTCATAGTATTGATGTGGTGGAGGAGATTGTGAAGGAAGATATGTCTCTAATCCTGTCTAAGGATCCTCTTGAGACGTGCTTGATGGAGTCTCTTACTTATCCCACTACGGAGCTTGATGGTCTCTCCAATGAGGTATGTATTGAATATCTTGAAAACTTACTTGCTTTGGGTGATGATAGGTATGCATTGGAGAAAACTAAGGTTGAATAAGTGAAGTGGACTAGAAAGTACTTGTCATTGGATCGAGAGAGCACTCCGATGGAAGAGAAGAAAGATGAGCTGAAACTGTTATCGGAACACTTGAAGTACGCCTTTCTTGGTGACAATGAAAAATATCTGGTAATAGTATCTTCTTCCCTTCATGATGGTCAACTTGAGGAGTTGCTAGATGTTCTTAGGAAGTACAAGTCTGCAATTGGGTGGTCTCTTGATGATTTAAAAGGTATTAATCCTTCATATTGCATGCATAAGATAAGGTTGTTAGATGAGGCCAAGAGTAGTATCCAAAATCAGCAGAGGGTGAATCCTGCGATTCAAGAAGTGATTAAGAAGCAAATCCTAGCATGGTTAGATTTCGAAATTATTTATACTATTAATGATAGTCCCCATGTGAGTCCGTTTCATGTTGTAGCTAAAAAGGGGGCATGACTATTAAGAAAACTGAAGATGGTGAGACAATAGCTACTAGGATTCCAACGAGATGGCGTGTGTGTACCGATTACAGGAAACTGAATGAGAATACATGCAAAGACCACTTTTCCCTTCCTTTCATGGATCAGATGCTTGATCGTCTCGCAGGGTATGAGTTCTATTATTTCTTGGATGGATACTCGGGTTATAATCAAATCATGATTGCTCCCGAGGATCAGGAAAAGACGAGTTTTACTTGCCCATACGAGACTTTTACTTTTAGAAAGATGCCATTTGGATTGTGTAATGCGCCTGCTACTTTTCAGCGCTGCATGATGGCAATTTTTGATGGGCTGATAGAGAAGATCATGGAGGTGTTCATGGATGATTTTTCTGTATTTGGTCCCTCCTTTGATATTTGTTTATCTAACCTTGCTACTGTGTTGAAGAGATGTCAAGAAACTAATTTGGTCTTAAATTGGGAGAAGTGCCACTTCATGGTGAGAGATAGAATTGTTCTTGGGCATCATGTTTCTGCCAAGGGATTGTAGGTGGATAGAGCAAAATTGGTGGCAATTGAGAAGCTTCCACCACCGACCAATGAAAGAGGAGTGCGGTCCTTTCTTGGACACGCCAGATTTTATAGAAGATTTATCAAAGACTTCTCAAAATACTCCAAGCCCTTATCTCATTTGCTTGAAAAGGATGTTCCTTTTGTGTTTGATGATGAATGTCTAACAACTTTTTAGGTTTTAAAAAAGGTGCTTATTAATGTACCTATCTTGATCACACCGGATTGGACTCAACCGTTTGTACTTATGTGTGATGCAAGTGATGTAGCACTTGGAGTGGTGCTTGGGCAGTTCAGGGAGAAGAAGTTCTGCGCCATTTACTACTCGAGTAAGACTTTTGATGCAACACAAAAGAACTACACTGTTACTGAAAAGGAGTTTTAAGCTGTGGTGTATGCATTCAACAAGTTTTGACAGTATTTGGTTGGTATGAAAACTATAGTGTACACGGATCATTCTGTCATTCGGTACTTGATGGAGAAGAAGGAAACGAAGCCGAGGATCATAAGATGGATTCTTCTACTTCAAGAGTTTGATGTGGAGATCCAAGATAAGAAAGGTACGGAGAACGTGTTGGCTGATCACTTATCGAGGTTAGAGACAAGGGAGCATTGTGATGATTCTTTCGATTATATTGAGAAGATGTTCCCGGATGAAAAGATTATGACTGTGTTCGTTGAAGGGGCTGAACGAGTGTGTGTGGTTGCTGCACAAGGGGTGGATCCATGGTATGTGGATTATGTCAATTACATTGCCGTGGGTGAAATTCCAAGAGATATTAACCGTTATCAACTTGCTAAATTCAAGAGAGATGTTGAAACTTTTATATGGTATGATCCGTTTGTGTAAAAAATATGCACGGATTCTATCATCCGTAGGTGTGTGCCCGAGATGGAGATGGAGAGTGTTCTTGAGTTTTGCCATGCACAACCTAAGGGGGGCACTTCGGAGCTCAAAAGACATCAGCCAAGGTACTTCAATCCGCTCTCTATTGGCCTACTTTGTTTAAAGATTGTGAAACCTATGCAGCATCATGCGATAGATGTCAGCGTATATAGAATATAAGTAGGAGAGACGAGATGTCGCTTCAGCCGAGCATTATTGTAGAGATCTTCGATGTGTGGGGATTGATTTTATGGGGCCTTTTCTCCCGTTTAATGGATTTCTCTACATCCTCTTAGCTGTTGATTATATTTCTAAGTGGGTGGAAGTCATTCCTACTCGCTTGAATGATTCGAAGACTGTCATATCTTTCTTGAAGAAGCATATCTTTGCCAGCTTTGGAGTTCCTAGAGCACTAGTGAGTGATATAGGGTCTCACTTCGTCAATAAATTTCTGGAGAAGGTGCTTAAGGATTATGGTGTCAAGCATAGGGTTACTACACCCTATCATTCTCAAGCGAATGGGCAAGCAGAGGTCTCTAACCGTCAAGTGAAGCAAATTTTGGAGAAGGTGGTAGGAACCAATAGGAAAGATTGGGCTATGAAGCTCAATGATGTGTTATGGGGGTTCCGAACTGCTTATAAGACGGTGTTGGATATGTCACCATACCAAATTGTCTATGGGAAGCCATGCCACTTACTTGTGGAGATCCAACACAAAGCTTTTTGGGCTTTGAGAAGCTTGAACTTGTCTCTTAAGGATGTAAGAGAGTTGAGAATGACTCACATTAATCAACTTGATGAGTTTAGGAGTCGTGCTTACAAGAATTCTGAGATTTACAAGGAAAGGATGAAGAAGTGACACGATTCTAAGATCTCATACAAGGAGTTCAAGCAAGGTGATGAGGTATTACTTTTTAACTCTCGTTTGAAGTTTTTTGCAGAAAAATTAAAATCGAAATGGACGGGTCCGTTCATGATTCATAGGGCCTGTGGAGGGGGGAGTTATGAGCTTATTGACAAGGATGGAGACATTATCGCCACGAATGGGCATCAATTGAAGCACTATAGGTCGCCGGATGATGCTTGTGTCATCTTTGAAGATACCTTGTTCTAGATTGGTACCGTCGTGACTCTCCGACATTAAACATGAGCGTCTATTGGGGGCTTTCCCTCCCGTTTTATTGCTTTATTTCATTCGTGTGAGTAAGAAATTTTTATATTTGAAGTGCTTACTTATCGGCAATTACATCTCTTGGCAAACTTAGTTTCGACTATAGTTTCTATTAAGTTTTGGGGGGGGTGTGATGTACTTACCTCAATGAGCACCGATAGTATAATCTTTTCTTTGTGCCGTTTGTTAGGGGAGTTAATTTTTTACGGTATATTTAAAACTTTAACCGGTTTTTATGTGTCGATTTTTTATAACTTGCCTAATGTTCAGTAGTGTTTTGTTCCGTGTTTTGTATAGTTACGGAGTTACTCATGAATGTTAAGTTTTAGGATTGATTTTTGATTAAGTTATGCTCTATTTTGGTACCTAATGTTCGTTTGTTAAGCTTGAAGTGTGTAGAGGATGAAGAAAACTCGATTTTGGAGCGTCAGAGAGCTAATTCGACCAAGGAGGATGGTCGAATCCACGATTACAGGTCGAATCGGGGGTGAAAATTGTCCAGTAGCTCAATTCGACCTGAGGCATGGTGATTCGACCTGAGGCCCAGGTCGAATCGAAACGTGAAATCTTCCAGTGAGCCGATTCGACCATGACTGCTTTGACTCGACCAGCAGCTCAAGTCGAATCGAGATCGAATCGGAGACCTGAATCTTACAGTGTGTTGATTCAACCTGAGGCGTGCCAATTCGACCAGGTGAGCAAATTGAATCGAGGTCGAATCAAAGGTGAAAATTGTCCAGAATGTTGATTCGACCACGATGGATTCAATTCGACCTCTTTAGAAAGTCGAATCGAGGTCGAATCGAGCCAGGTAAGTGTGTTCTTAACCTCGATTTCAAATCATTCAACCATTTTTGCACACCACCTTCACTCAAATTCACTCCGAATCGAAGAACCCGTGCCTAAATTCTTCAATCCAACATGTTTTCGCACCGATTACACTATATTCCACCCATTAATTCTTCAATTCGTCGCGATTTTGGGCGAAATTAGTCGCAAGTTAGGGTTTATCTGTGCAAATTTTGAAGTTTATTCACCTGTTCGATTAAGCCATGGGAAGAACAAAAGGTATGTTTTCTCAACTCAATTACACTAGGATTGATGTTCTATATGTTGATTTTGGTATGGGTAAGTTGATTGAATGTGTTTTATTTGAGAATTCATGGTGATAGTTGGATATTTTGAACAAATTCATGTGAAGACTTGATTGGTTCGATTTGGATTGCTTAATTGATGTTAGAACCTTGAGTTTTATGTGAATTGTTGGGTGATTAAGGAGTGTGGTTGATGAGCATGTTGATTATGGGTTAGAATTGTTGAAGTTGAAGTAGTTCATGATGATTTTCATGTTGAATTACTTGAACAGCTTGTTGCATGCTTGTTGATTGGTTATGAATGTTGATTATTCTGTTTGATTGGTGTTGAATCATGGTGTAAGAGAGAGGATTGAGTATTGAGTGTGTGGAACAAGTTTGGCTTGGTTGAGTATGCATTGAAACTTGAAGTCTTGAGTAGAGTTTGATGCTATGTAAGTCAATTACTTGGTTTGTCTTCTTTGTGGTTGTTATTGAATTATTGTTTTCAGGTCAAGGTAAAGACAAGGACAAGGAGGTTGAGGTTCGATCAAAGAAGAGGAAGGATAAACCCTCTCGAGAGGATAATATGACGATGAAGTTGAGATTGAGGGAGAGGTTGCCTGCGAATTTCAAAATTTAAATGAATGAGTGGGACGAGATTAAGGAGAAATGGTCTGAAGTGTCGGAAAAGATTGCAAGGACGAGGTACCAAGATGAGGATGCTATGCTTACTATGAGGATCCGGGATGATATATTGTGGATGTTCGACCAAGTCGGGATCCTTCATTTCATGGAGCTGAAGAAGCCGACATACTTCCATGTTACAGCTGAGGTTATCAGTTTGATCACGATGGAGAAGGATCCTCTGGGATTTCCTTACGAGTGCACATTCCAGCTGGGAGGAATGATGAGGACATGGTCTGCGGAGGAGTTCAACGTGTTATTTCAGACTCCTACAGAGATTGCTCGGGTAGAGAATGGATTTTTCAATGCCAACAATTTTTGGTGAGAGATTTCTGGGGAGGATGGAGACTTTAAGACGAAGGATGCGCGTGCCTCGATGATCAAGAATCCCGTACTTCGGTATATGGATAGGGTGCTAAGCAACACGCTGTTTGCCCGCTTGGAGGGAAGTTGTGTGTCCAGAGGAGAGCTCTATGCTCTGTGGTGCATGCTTAAAGGGGTGAAGTTCAATGTAGGAGCTTACTTGATTTATCAGCTGAATCAGTTTAGGACCTACAGGTTTTAGAAGGTGAATATCGGAGGGTTACTCACGACCGTAGCTGAGTATTATAGCATGGACTTCACTGGCATCATACCTGTGCTTGGAGAGCCGGATTTGGTTATGTTCTATTGGGTGAATGAAGGATTTGCGCATTTCAGATATGGGAATTGGTTCTTCACGAGGAGTCCTAAGCCCTTCGATTTCATGTTCCCATTCGACGTGAGTGACATTACTACCATTCGTGAGGAGATGAACATGTTGATGAGCTTGTTAGGCCACACTGCCTTGTCCATTACTATCCGGACAAGAGGAGATTGGAGGACAGTGGCACGGATATGTGCAGCAGGTATGATTGCAGAGCTGCAGCAGATCGTTGCACAATGAGAGATCCGGCAGCCACAGAGCCACCTCCAGAGCAGCCACATGGAGACGGGGATGAGCAGCAGGAGATGGATATCCCTGAGCAGCAGGAGAGTGTTCCTCGCCTCATTCCAGCAGTGCCACAACAGCAGTGGGCTGGTCCGGATGATTACACACTAGAGCAGTTCCGTCTCTTGAATAAGCACATGGCCACGATCAGCGCGAATCTGCAGGAGATGAATAGGCAGCTTGAGCTCGCGAATGCCAACTACGCCGCGCTTAATGATCGGTACACGAGCATGACTGAGCGGGTTGGTAGGCTGAGCGATTGGGTTGATTATTTGGATCGACACATCAGTGATTTACACCGGATTGTGGAGAGGAGACTTGATGAGATGAGTGAGGATGATGATGCTCCGGAGGAGTAGAGCTACAGGTTTTTTTGTTCTCTGATTCATCTCATCTCCATTCTTCTTTTTCTCTTTATAGGATGGATATGTCTTGCGTGAGTGGCATGTACTTAATTGTCATATTTGATCATCTTGTATATGGATTGTGATGGTAGACTATGTTGCATGAGCTGGAGTTGTAGAGATACTTGTATGTTTGATTTCATATGGGTTGATGGATTTTTGTACACTCATATGTTCATGTGTTAATTTTCATTGATGAGAAGCATGTATACTTTGATAAGTATGTAGAGTTCTTGTGGAATAGATCTTGATGAGTACTTAGGATTCTATTTATCCATGTGAGGATTTGAGCCTTTTTAATCATGCTTGATCATGATAGTTTATTCTTGAGAGAATCATTCATACGAACGTATTCTAGAACTTGGCTTGGAGTCTCGTGTGAGACTTACAATTGGGGAATTACTAGGACAAGATCTTAGGCCATTCTTGATTACTTGAGTTACTTAGCCAAAAATTTACCTTCTTATTGATTATGTATACCTATGGTAGCCTCGTTTGAGCCTTTAAAAGCTTTTTCTTTGGCAAGTCTAATAAAAGAGCCTTATTTAACCTTTACTTGAGCCTTGTTTAATACTCTATTCATTAGTAGAGAGTTGAGGTGAATAAGTGTTGCAAGAAGAAGAAGGAAGATAGAATGAGGTTGAGTAAAGTAAGAAAAGTGTATAAATAATCTTGTTTAGGAGTAGTGCCTAAAACTGGTACCCCAATTGCTGTTTAAAAGGGTAGTGCCTATAACTGGTACCTAAGTTATCAAAAGAAGAATGATATTGATGCAAGGAAGAGAAGGAAATTCAAAATTGCAAGTGCTAGAGAAGAAATTGGAGTAGAATACGAAGCCGAATGAAGAAAGCGAGAACCTCCAAGGTAACTCTCTACTAGTATTTGAGTCACTTATCTAAATTTTCCTACCCTTTCCAAAAAGCCAACATTACAACCCAAAAGCAAGTCCTTTGTGATCCTAGTAATAAGTTGATTGTAAGTTGATTTTTGAGACCTTTGCCAAGCTTATGGTTAGGCGTGAGTATGGATTGAGTATAAGTGTATACACTAACCTGTTAAGTGAAATTAGCACTTGATTGAGAGAGTAAACACTTATCTTGTGAGCTAGATGACTTAGTACTTCGAATGGTAATATGATTGAGTGATGTTTTGCATGAATGATATGTATGATGCAGGATATACTTGTTTTTAATTGATAAAATTGCATGTGTAATATGTATTGTACTTGGTGATCTCGTGAATTATACACGACTCCTTGGTTTGACTGCGTTGCCTCGGGACGAGCAACATGTAAGTTTGGGGGTTTGATGAGTGTGTAAATTCACGAATCTTGCGCCTGGGTTTATGTTATTATGGAGTGTTTGAAGGATGAAATTGGTTAAAACTGATATATATTGTGAAAAGGCATAAATCAGGTGTTGTTGGAGCTATTTGAGTGGTTTTTCGAAGGAAATCGGAGTGGAAGTGTTGAAAACTGAATAAAGGAAGTCGAAGCCATCCGATTGGGAGAAGCAAGAGTGCGATTCGACCTGAAGGAGATCAATTCGACCAACCCTTCAGGTCGAATTAGCAGCACAACTTGTACAGAATGTGGATTCGACCACGACAGGGGGATTCGACCTGGGCATCAGGTCGAATTGAGGTCGAATCGATTAGCTGGGAGGCTAATTCGACCTCATCACAACGATTTGACCAGGGCAGTTGGTCGAATTGAGCACCTGGGACTTACAGTAGGATGATTCGTCTTCCGATTCGACTTGTGATGGTCAATTTGACTTGTTGTAGAGGTCAAATCGATGTTCGGGAACTTATCATATCCGTATTTTTACACCGTCAATGCATGTGATCACTTAAGAAACTCATTCCAAGCCTAGAAGACGTGATTACAAGTATAAAAGAAGGCTTATGCAGCTTAATATTCATTCGTTCGTTGAAGAATTAAGAAGTGGAGACGTAGAGTTGAGAGGAGGAGCGATCGTCCATTATCCGGAGGGGCTGTGACAGAGGTTCCGCAGAAAATTCAAGTAAGATTGGTCCAACTAACCATGATTGTTCTTAGATCAATCATGGGCTAGAGCCGCTTTGGTAGTTTTAGGGTTATGAAGGTTTCATGAGTTAATTTGTCTTTCGTGTGTAAACTCTGTACAACACTACTTGTGGTTTATTTTATATAAGATTGCACGTTTTTAATCCATACTTACGATCGTTTTGTTCATCAATAATTGTTGTGTAGAGTTTGAATACATAACTCAGTTATTGGTTGAGTGTGTTCACTGCTGAGCAAGGTTTTCTGTTATAATTCTAAGTGAAGGGATTTCAAAGTCTTATTAGAACTATCTTATATGAATACTTGTTAATTGCATCATATTCGGGTTAATAAGTAGGACAAAGAGTATAACTTTATAATACCTATAAAGGGAGATCAAATTGGGTTAGAGTACTAAGTGCACGGGAAATAATTAATTATGATAGTACCTAGAAAGTGGGGTAAAGTATACATCTTGCTCCGAGGATATTCACATGTGTCAATACGCATATTTACTTGTGTTTATAGAGTAGATTTGCATGGTTTAGTGATGCGTCCATAAACCACAAGGCAGAGTTGGATACCGTCACACGAAAGTATTAATTAATAAGTGAAACTGGATGACCTGACGAACTACCTACTATCTTACTTGATCACAACCCACTATTTCTTCTTCTTGTTATTTTTACTTGCTATTTCAATTAGTAGTTGTTATTTAATTTCACTATCAAAATCATTTTAATTACCAACATAGTCATAATTAACTATAATATAATTAAATTAATATTTATTCGTCCTTTGGGTTCGATATATAACTTGGTCACCTTCGAAACTACGATTGATATCCTTCATACTTGAGGATTAAATTGTGTGTTGAGAAAACGTCCATCAGTAAGGAACAAGTTAATTAAAAAAATTCATTTAATGATCTCACTGTCTAAATATAACAATAATAATAATAATAATAATAATCATAACAATAAGTTTACCACGTTTGTGGTGGTGAACAGACATGTGTGGATTAAGTTTAAAAAAAATATAATTAAGTTGCCTACTCACACACATATATTTATGGATTAAAACCCATTTGAGGAAAGAACCATTTGTGGTGTTCAGGGTTAAAAAAAAAAGAAGAGAGAGAGAAAAAAAAAAGGAAGAAGTAAGAGGGAAGAGGCGTGCCAGATTGGGAAGGAAGAGATTAATTACAATTTTTATGTGTCTATAGCATTACTATTGTCGGTATCCAGATAAGTAGAGGTCCAACTACAATGCATAAGCATGCTATTTGTGAATTATTTGTGATTAGTATGTGATAAATATATCATGAATTATTTGTGATTAGTTTAATTACGTTATGAATTATTTGAGATTAATTTGTGATACAAGCTGTGGATTTATATGATTTAGGGAAAGTGGGGTTCATATTCAACAATATTATTTGTAAATTATTTGTGATAAATTTGCAATACAAGTTGTGGATTTATGTGATTTGAAATAATATCATTGTCCTATATAGATTTGTGTGATTGGAAACTGTTGAAAATATATCTATATGATTTCAGAAGATATTGGTTATTAGGATCTGTGTGATCCGAGGTGAAGTTGATATTCCAAAAAGAGATCCGTGTGATTCAAGGTGAAGTGGTTATTCTATAAATGGATTTATGAGGTTAAGATAAAGTTGTTAATCCAGAAGTGGATTTGTGTGAATTAAAGTTAAGTTGTTGCTTTATTTGTGATTAAATGTTGATATTGATGTCGTAAATGGTTTATAATGCATATTCAATTGCCCTGGTTGTATACCATGCATAATCATGAAAAGTGTATTCCCCAAAATTAATAAAATACTAATGGTGTGTGCGTCCACTATATATGCATCAATATCAGGGTTCAGAAAAATCATTCCCGATACTTTATTCTGGATTCGAAAAAATCATTCCCAGTACTTTATTTGGGGTTCGAAAAAATCATCCTCAATACTCTGCTAGGGTTTGAAAAAATCGTTCTCGGCACTATATTTGGGGTTCGGAAAAATCGTCCCCATTCTGCTCATTTGGGGTGCATATCATAAGTGTGTCGTGGGGATCCCGTAGTGTGAACTGTTTTCAAAATAAAATAGACCAACTAGAAAGATTAGGAACTAGGCGATAGAAAACTAAATGCACTTTTATGCACTGACATGCATGGTTTCTACTTATTGAAATTTTTGTCTCACTAGTTTATGCATTGTAGGTGAGCCTGTTGATGATTGAGTTATGTGGTGTGTTGTGCAAGCTGTGGATCTCCTACAGGGTTTTGAGCAGATGTACATAGATGACGACCTGTTGGGCTAGGCCATAGGTTTATTTTGTTTTCGCTGATATTTTTTGATGTAACATAATTATATTGTCGCAAGTTTGGGTGGTCTAAAAGTGTGTCAGAAACCAATTACGTATGTTAAACTGGTGTGATAGTTTTGGTTATAAATATATTATGGGAAAATAAAATTATGCAAGTTTTTATAATGATGATGTTTATGTTAATTAGTATTTGAATTATAAGTTATGTAAGGTGGGTCGTGTCAGAGTGGTATCAGAGCATGGTTTGGGTCCTGTAGACTGTCTATGTACATAAGCTCATTCCTTGGGAGCGCAATTTTGCGAGTAAGTGTTATTTTCATTCTATGCTGTTATGTGTTTTATAAATTATATTGGCCATATGGTGTAGGAGTCGTAGTTAGTAGACAAATGGTAAGGGCTACAGGTGAAAGTTTTGAAGGGGATAAAGCTGCTGAGCAAGCAGCACATACTGAAGGAAACAAACGTGATGCAGTGATTACTCGACTGATGGAACTGGTAGAGCGGCAGTCCCAACAGATACAACAACTTATTCAGCAGAGAGATATGAGTGGACAGCCAGAGGTTAATGTTAATCAAGATCGACGTCAGGTAGAATGTGTGGAAATAGTTTGTGAGAGATTTCGAAAGTTGAGCCCTCCGATATTTGAGGATGCAGAAGACCTCACATATGTAGAGGATTGGTTATGCACGGTGGAAAACATGTTTCAATATAGTAAAATTCCAAATGGGGATAGAGTGCTGTGTGTTTCTTTTATGTTACGAGGAAGTGCAGACCACTGTTGGGATACCGTTAAAAGTATTGAGGACGTCACGACTATGACCTGGGAAAGGTTTAAGGAGTTTTTCAAAAACAAGTACTTTACGGCACCAGTGAGAGCAATAAAGATGAACGAATTTACACAGCTGAAGCAGGGAAGTATATCAGTTACAGACTACCTTCGTAAGTTTGAGTTAGTTTTCGAGGTTTGTCGAACACATGGTGAGTATGGAGGCACTGAAAGTGGAGAGATTTGTGGATGGCTTAAGGCCTAAGCTTTTTAGAGATGTGAGTATGGCAGGTTTGCATGGAGAGACATACTCACAAGTTGCAGAAAGGGCAAGATTGCTGAACAAGCGGAGATGAGGATCAGACAAGCGCAAGCCATCAGATGCCAATTTCAGCAAAAACAATTGCACCAGTTTGGGAGAGATAATAAGAGGCCGATGCCATTTCAGAGGCCAAAACCTAATATTCCCATGAATCAAGAACAGGGACAGGGAGAACCAAAAAGCATCCCAAATTCGATCAGGGTAAGGTACCACCAGCTCCACCACTACCTATATGTCCAATTGTCTTAAATCACATGGTGGGGAGTGTCGCATTCCTCTAAAAACTTGTTACACATGCGGAGAGAAGGGACATTTGACTACTACTTATCCTAAGAAAGGGAAGCAAGGACAGCAGGGAAGAGCTCCAGCTAGGGTGTACACTTTAACGCGGGAGTAGGCAGATGCGAATTCCTCAGTTGTCACGGGTAAGTTTTCTATTTTTGGCACTTCTACATATGTGCTATTTAATTCTGGAGCCACACACTCATTTGTATCTACTGAGTATGTGAAGAAGTTGGGTAGAACACCCAACATAGCAGAATCTAATTATGAGATGATGATACATTCTGGTAAGTCATAGCAAACCAATCAACTTCTTCGAGGTTGTGTTAAACCTATTAAAGGAAGATAACTCCTCGCTAACTTGATTGTGTTAAGTATGAATGATTATGATATCATATTGTGCATGGATTGGCTATCAAAGTACGGTGCTACAATAGATTGTCAGAAGAAGAATATCACTTTTCAACCAGTTGGAGAGAACCATTCACTTTTGTAGGGATCGAGAAGAACTTTAGATTTCCTGTGATATCAGCGGCAAAAGCACAGCGGTTGTTGAAAAGTGGTTGAGTGTTATTTAGTGAGTGTGATGAATGTTGAGAGGCAACAATGTCCAGTCCTCGGTGATATACCGGTAGTTCAGGAGTACCCAGAGGTATTTCTAGATGATCTTCCAGGTTTGTCACCAGACCGGGAAATAGAGTTTTTTATTGATATGCAACTGGGATCTGTTCCTATATCTAAAGCACCATATAGAATGGCTCCAGTTGAACTGAAGGAATTGAAAATATAGTTGCAAGAGTTACCAGACAAAGGATTCATTCAACCTAGTTTCTCACCTTGGGGAGCACCAGTTCTTTTCGTTCATAAGAAGGATGGCACATTGAGGATGTGCATCGATTACCGGGAGCTCAACAAAGTTACAGTAAGGAATAAGTATCCATTGCCTCGCATTGATGATTTGTTCGATCAACTGCAGGGTGCAGCTATCTTTTTGAAGATTGATTTACGATCGGGGTATCATCAGTTGAAGATTAAGGAGGAGGACATTCTGAAAACTGCATTCAGTACAAGGTATGGACATTATGAGTTTTTGGTGATGTTGTTCGGTTTGACGAATGCTCCGGCAGCATTACCAAGTGGCCCAAGAAAATAACTTGGTCTAACCAAAACTCACACTTCTTGAACTTTGCATACAACAGCTTCTCTTTTAAAATCTCTAACAGGTTTCTCAAGTGTAAAGTATGATCCTCCTTATTCTTAGAGTAAATCACAATATCATTGATAAACACAATCACGAACTTATCGAGAAAATCCTGAAATACTCTATCTATTCAGTGGATTTAAGTAAAGTAAAAGCAATCCATGATTGGCCACAACCCTCAAATCCCACTGAAGTGCGTAGCTTTCTTGGATTGGCGGGATATTATCGAAGGTTTGTTGAAGGATTTTCCAAGATCGCTTCACCATTAACACAGTTGACTAGGAAAAATGTAAGGTTCATATGGACAGAGGCATGTGAACAGAGTTTTCAGGAATTGAAGAGACGATTGACACTAGCACTTATCTTAACTATTCCTATGGAGACAGGAAACTTCAAGGTTTATAGTGATGCTTCAAAGAATGGTCTTGGATGTGTACTAATGCTGAATGTGAAAGTGATAGCGTATGCATCCAGACTATTAAGGGAATATGAGAAGAACTACCTAACACATGATTTGAAGTTAGTTGTAGTAGTATTTGCACTCAAAATTTGGAGGCATCATCTGTATGAGGAACGTTGTGAGATTTATACTGATCATAAGAGTTTGAAGTATTTCTTCACTCAAAAAGAGTTGAACATGAGGCAGAGAAGATGGTTGAAACTAGTGAAGGACTACGATTGTGTTATCAGTTATCATCCGGGTAAAGCCAATATGGTCGCTGATGCATTGAGCCGAAAGGAAATACAGAGTGTAGCTGCTATGACCTTAAATCAGAAACCAGAGTTGTTTGATTTGCAAAGGATGGGTGTGGAGATCATTCAGGAAGGATCGTTGGAAGCAAAGATGGCAGCTCTGACACTTCGACCAACTTTGATGGATAAGATTCGACAAGGACAAGAGGTGGATAAGTCCTTTGACAAGATAAGAAATGATATCAGCTCTGGAAAATCTTCTGCCTTCCAATTAAGAGATGATGGCATGATTTGTTATAGAGGTCGACTATGTCTACCTGAAGTGGATGACGTTCGGAAAAAAAGTGATGGCAGAAGCTCATTCAATACCGTACTCTGTACATTCGGGAGATACTAAGTTGTATAGAGATTTGAAGTCACATTATTGGTGGCCAGGGATGAAGAGAGATGTTGCTCAATATGTGTAGCAATGTTTGACTTGTCAGCAAGTAAAAGCTGAGCATCAGAGACCAGCAGGAACTTTACAGCCTTTATTTATTCCAGAGTGGAAGTGGGAGAATATCACTATGGATTTTGTTATCGGGCTACCGAAGACAGTAAAAGGTCATGATGCCATTTGGGTTATCGTGGATCGGCTAATTAAGTCAGCTTATTTCTTCCTATTTGCTCTCCGTATTCTATGGATCGCTATGCACAGATATATATTCAAGAGATTGTCAGACTCCATGGAGTACCACTTACCATTGTGTCAGATAGAGACATAAGATTTTTATCTGGTTTTTAGAAGAGTTTACATAAGGCGTTGGGGACACAGTTATCTTTCAGCACAGCATTTCATCCACAGACAGACGGGCAATCGGAGCGTAAGATATAGATTTTGGAAGATATGCTCAGAGCATGTGTGTTGGATTTTCAAGGTCAGTGGAGTAAATTTTTGCCTTTGATAGAATTCTCGTACAACAATAGTTATCAGTCCACTATCGGGATGCTCCATATTAAGCATTATACGGGAGGAAGTGTAGGTCTCTAGTATATTAGGATGAAGTTGGAGAGAGGAAAATTTTGGGTCTAGACTTGATTCGTGAAATGTCAGAAGTTGTTACCCGTATTTGAGAGAAGATGAAAGTTGCCCAAGATCGGCAGAAAAGTTATACAGACAAATGGAGGAGAGAACTGGAATATAAAGTGGGTGATCTGGTATTCTTAAAAGTATCTCCAATGAAAGGGATAATGCGGTTTGGAAGGAAAGGGAAACTCAGCCCAAGATATGTTAGACCGTTCACTATCATTGAGAGAGTTAGTAGTGTTGCATATAGGATGGATTTACCAGCATCGATGTCTAGAGTACATGACGTGTTTTATGTATCTGTGTTGAGGAAATATGTTCCGAATCCATCTCATGTTCTCAGGCAGGAACCAGATGAGTTGAAATAAGATTTGAATTATGAAGAGATACCAGTTGAGATTTTACGGCGAGAAGTAAAGAAGCTCAGAAATAAAGAGATATCATTAGTGAAAGTGTTATGGAGGAACCAATAAGTTGAGGAGGCCACCCACTTGGGAAAGAGAGGATGAGATGATGGCTAAGTATCCAGAGCTCTTCAGGTAAGTAAATTTCGAGGACGAAATTTTTATAAGGTGGGGAAGATGTGACACCCGAGCTTCTCACTACTCATGTGCCAATATAATTTAATTTATATTATGTGCATTTTATAAAAATGTGATAATTATGTGACAATTATGTGATAATCATGTGACAATTACGTGACAATTGTTTCTACATTTTATTTACCTTGACATTTTATTTGAGACATACGTGATAAAATGGTAACGATATGTGAATATATATGTACATAAATATATACGTGCATTAATTTAGATATATAATAAAATTGTCTTATGTGTATAAATATATTATTTCTTAATTATTAAGTATCACATGTGTTATCGTAATAATACTAGTGGTAAGAAAATGTATATGTATGTGTATTAAATTATAAATGTATCATATCTTAGTTATTAAGTATTGCACGTATATTCGTAATGAAAAAAAATAATAATAATAATAGAATGGGTTGGGTAATTACCCACGTCCCACTTACCTGGCCTCCCAAAAGTTTACCACGTTTGTGGTGGTGAACAGAGACGTGTGGATTAAGTTTTAAAGAAAATTATAATTAAGTTGCCGACTCACACACATATATTTATGGGTTAAAACCCATTTGAGGAAAGAACCATTTGTAGCATCCATGATCGTAGTAATTTTCACCTAAATTTTAGTGTATTTGTTTGTGGATTTTTGGATGTTTTTATCCGTATTTGCGTGATTTTTGATGGAGTTATTTTTATTTTGGGAAATGTGGTATGAATTGATAGAATTGTGTAAATGAGCATAAATATGTGTAAAACAGGTCAAGAAATGGATAAAACGGAGTCGGGAGCAAATCGAAGACGGAAGGACACGACCTACTTTACACGGGCCGTGTGCGAAACACGGCCCTGTAACAAGTGGCCGTGTAACATCATCAGAAGTCGCTGCTCGCCCAGGAGGAAGGTCGTGCGCTGGTGCACGAGCCGTGCGTTGCTGCACGGCCCATGTGCAGAACACGGCCCTGTAAGAAGAAGTCGTGCATTGTCGTCAGAAAATGCTACACGGCCATGACCAAGACCGTGTAGCGCAGCTAGAGCCGTGTCCAGAAGCACGCACAACACGCCAAAGTAAGTGTGCCCTACACGGGCCGTGTGCTACTGCACGGACCGTGTAGGTGCAAAAACCTGTGCAATTTTCAGAATGTCACGGAAGCTTCTAGAAGGTCCGTAAATGATATAAAAGGATGGCTTGTGCGAAATTTTGAAGGGAGATCAGATTCATAGCAGTTACACACACTGAACACCATATTTCCTCACACACTAGATCCATAAACTATTTCTACCATTTAGATCCATCAAAATACCATTTGATCTCCACATTTAATCTATAAATCTTCACACAATCCATCCTTCATCATTTTGAGAAGAGGAAAAGCTTAAAGGAGTGAAGAAGTTGGCATATTGAAGAAGATGAAGGATTCTCCATGCAAGAGAAGCAATTCCATTTTTCATTTGTTGATTTTCTTCTCAATTTGGCTCAATTGGAGCAAAGTATGATTTGTTATGATATAAACACCATGTTTAGTGGCTAGTTTTATAGTAGAGCTAGTCCTATGAATGATTGAGGTGAAGAGTTATATATGTAGAACTTGAGTAGTGATTTGAATTGATTTGTGGATTTCCTTTTATGATATATCAATCCTGTTTCATTTCAATATTTGTGTGATTAAATTTTCTATTCATAGTATTAAGATGATCATTCCAATGTTGCAAGTGGATGTTTAATTGAATCATATGTTGAAGTGTGCATGCATGTTAGTATAAGGGGAGGTAAGTCATACCCTCCTTAAGCTTGGAACATTCATAGAGGGACACTTAAGAAATTGAGTGAAAAGAACCAACTTATGATCATAGTACCTTAAGGGAATTGAGATAAAGATCAATCATAGGAGATTTAGGCTTTTAAAGGAGTCGAGAACCTAATTGACTTAGTCATAGAGATTAGGGGTAAAATTGTGATTGCTTTTAATCCACAAATTAATAAGAGTTACTATCAAGAGTTTTACATATCTAGCTCAAGTCTTAGTCATGAGTATGATTAGTCTTGCTCTCATCTCAAGTGAATTCTACATCCATTCCATTCATCATTTGTTTGTCTTTTGATACATTTTGTTGCTAGCTTAATTCTTAGTTAATTGAGTAGAGAAATAAGAATTAGTTTTAATTACAAAACCATCAAACTATCACCCTTATAAAGCATGAATCAATGGAAAATTCGGATATAAGCTTAGGTTTACTTTCCCTTGGGACGACTTGATTATAAATTTTGTACTTGGTCATGCATTTACAACAACTATAGAGTCTCTTACTCTAAAATATTTTACTAAAAATGCAACTAAGAACAGTCCAGGGTTAAAAAAAAAGAAGAGAGAGAGAAAAAGAGAGAGAGAGGAAGGAAGGAAGAAAGAAAGAGGGAAGAGGCGTGCCAGATCGGGAAGAAAGATATTAGTTATAATTTTTTACGTGTCTATAGTATTACTATTGTCGGCATCCAGGTAAGTAGAGGTCCAACTACAATACATAAACATGCTGTTTGTGAATTATTTGTGATTAGTATGTGATAATTATGTCATGGATTATTTGTGATTAGTTTAATTATGTTATGAATTATTTGGGATTAGTTTGTGATACAAGCTGTGGATTTAAGTGATTTGGGAAAAGTATGGTTCATATTCAACAATATTATTTGTAAATTATTTGTGATAAATTTGCAATACAAGTTGTGGATTTATGTGATTTGAAATAATATCATTGTCCTTATAGATCTGTGTGATTGGAAATTGTTGAAAATATATTCGTATGATTTAAGAAGATATTGGTTATAAGGATCTGTGCGATTCGAGGTGAAGTTGATATTCCAAAAAGGGATCCGTGTGATCCAAGGTGAAGTGGATATTCTATAAATCGATTTATGTGGTTAAGGTGAAGTTGTTAATCCAGAAGTGGATCTGTGTGAATTAAAGTTAAGTTGTTGCTTTATTTGTGATTAAATGTTGATATTGATGTCGTAAATAATTTATAATGTATATTTAATTGCCATGATTGCATACCATGCATAATCATGAAAAATATTTTCCCCAAAATTAATAAGATACTAATGGTGTGTGCGGCCACTATATATGCATCTCTGTCAGAGTTCGAAAAAATCATTCCCGACACTTTATTCTGGGTTTGAAAAAATCGTTCTCAGTACTTTATTTGGGGTTCGGAAAAATCGTCCCCAACACTCTGCCAGGTTTCAGAGAAATAATTCTCGGCACTATGTTCGGGGTTCAAAAAAATCGTTCCTATTGAGCTCGTTTGGGGTGTATATCATAAGTGTGTCGTGGGGATCCCGCAACGTGAACGGTTTTCAAAATAAATGAGACTAACTAGAAAGATTAGGAAATAGATGATAGAAAATTAAATGCACTTTCATACACTGACATGGATGATTTCTACTTACTGAGATTTTTGTCTCACTAGTTTATGCATTGTAGGTGAGCCTGTTGATGATTGAGTTATGTGGTGTGGTGTGTTGTGCAAGTTGTGGAGCTCCTACATGGTTTTGAGCATATGTACATAGATGACGACCTGTTGGGCTAGAGCGTGAGTTTATTTTATTTCCGCTGATGTTTTGTGATGTAATATAATCATATTGTCACAAGTTTGGGTGGTTTGAAGTGTGTCAGAACCAGTTACGTATGTTAAACTAGTGTGATAATTTTGGTTATAAATATATTATGTGATAAAAAAATTTATGCAAGTTTTTATAATGATAATGTTTATGTTAATTAGTATTTGAATTATAAGTTATGTAAGGTGGGTCGTGTCATTATTATCCTTACTAAGCCACTCTTCAACAAATTACTTTTCGATCCGAAAAAAAACTCTTTCACACGTCCCTTATTTGTAGTACTATATTTTATTACCTAAAAATATACTCCCTATGTCCCAAACTTATCTGTACCATTCCTTTGACAAAGGAATGGTGTAGATAAGTTTGGGAGGGAGTACATTACTCTCAAAAATTAATAAATAAAGTTGATAAGAAAGAATAATTTTTCTTAAACAATTTGAAACAGTAAACGTGAAGCGTGTTATGAAAGGAATGAGTATTTATTTTACCGAAAAATACCAATTTCAAGAGTAATAATTTGATAAAAACAATTTTAATTCTATAACTTTTTATTTTTAAATTTTAGTCACTTCATAATGAATTTGTTGTAAAGAAATTGACAAGAATTGGATATTAAAGAAGAATAAACAATATAATCAAAGAAGAATATCAGAAAAAAGACAGGAAAAATATTTCATTTTTACTTCGTATCTACATTTTCATAAACTAATTGTCCCATTCTTTTTACATAAAGGACAGGAGAGGAAAATCTAGCACCCTTAATTTCGTAGAGAGCTCTCCAAAATGTCAGGTAATTTTTAAAATTTTCAATTTTGAAATACTCCCTCCATTTCAGTGAAATGACATCAGTTGTTTTTTTACGTGGATTAAGGAGTATTATTATTTTATGTGTAGTGAGTAGTAATTTGTATTAGTAGTGAGTGGTGGGCCATATGTGAGTCCTTTTTACTGAAGGAAGAAAGTGAAGATATTTGGATGAGACGCCCAATATAGTAAAATGGTGACCTTTCGGTGGGACGGATGTAGTTTTTTTATTGTATTTTTCTTAATTACTTCCAATTAATCTCTTCATTTTATGAATATTTTATTTATTTATATATTTTTTTCTATACACTTATTTTAATATATTAATTACAATCAATTATCATATCAAATCATATATGCAGAGAAGAATATGTATATTCTTCCATAATATTCTATCTTATTCGCACATAAATAAGACTCTATAATTTTTCCAAATCAAAAAGTGAAATGGAATTAGAGCAGCGCAAACCTAAATACTTTTCTTTAAATCAAAAGCCAAAATCTGCACTATTGCAAGTTGAAGAGGAAGATTTATGAGACACGAAATCTTGCAAAAGAAGGGTATAGTTATAATATTCTGGAGCAGATTTCACCAAATAAGTTCAGAGTTGAAGATGTTGAGATTAAAACTCCGTTGGAAAAGAAAAAAACAATATCCCTTCACACCTCATATCATACTTTCTTTAGTTACTTTTGTTATCCTTCAAATCAAATTCAAACTGAACATCTTATAATAATACACAAGCAATTCCAAATTCATATTATTTCCTCTCCTACAACTCCAACACCAAGTCTACACTGGATTATTGGTTAGAGAGAGAATGTACAATTTATAAGGATGGAATTATATATATTAGTGTGATGGCAACTTGCATTGGATTGGATGGAATAATGTAGAAGATTTATCAGACTGCAAACCTCCTCTTCGACCCGCAGTGAAGTGGCAATTTTCTGGGTTTAAAATCGTCAACTCGTGTGGACTGACATCCATGTACTGTCATCAAATGGGCCTCGTTAAGAAAGCCCAGCCCAATTCATACGCATTGGCCCACCCCAATAGGGCCCGAATGAAAAATCCAAGCCTACATTAACCATCACATTTTCCTATCCAATCTACATGAACTATCACTGTATCACATGCTCTTCATTATATATATATATATATATATATATATATATATATATATATATATATATATATATATATATATATATATATATATATATATATATATATATCTCCATATAATATAATAACATATACTATATATATATACCTTTTTATTAAATACAAATAGTTTGTAAGTTGAATGACATCTCAATTAGTTTTTCAGCAACGTATTCATTCATCCAAAATCTTAAATCCCAATTTTTTTTTTATATTTTAAGTGGTACAATTATATATAAATTGAGAATAAGTTGAGTATGGCTAGTTTACATTAATTCTCTACATGTGGCGTGTTGAGGGACAGTAAATTCACCGCCTCCACCACCGACTCCCACACACCATACTAGAGGACGAGGAAATTCACATTTCAGTGTTTATTGGTGTTCTTCCACCGTCTCCGTTTCAACCATTGCTTGGTTCTCAATGTTCCGTTCATTCACATCTCAATTCCTCGACATGTTTCCACTACTCTCCACTGCTTGGTTCTCATCTAATCAACTCTACCACCGACTACCACTCACAACATCAGAGGATCAGGAAATTCACATCTCAGTGATTACTGGTGTTCTACCACCACTCTCCACTGCTTGGTTCTTAACATTTCCACTACTCCAACATCAGAGAATCAGGAAATTCACATCTCAGTGATTACTGGTGTTCTACCACCCGTTTCCACCACTCTTTCCACTATTCTCCACTGCTTGGTTATCAACTTTTCGGTCAGCATTTTTATAAGTTCTTGTGTTGCTATCTTGCTTTCCCTTCTCTTGCTTGGGTTGTGCCTTTTTATATTTATACTTTGGTGTTGTGATCTTGCTTTCATGCTTTCCCATCTCTTGTTTGGACGGGGACTTTTTATATATTTTCTCGTTAGCCTTGTGGTCTTATTCTATTAGGCGGGATCTTAATATAGTTTATAATTGCTATAGAAAAATTGAGTTTTGTGAAGGCGATGGTTGTTATCGCGCAAGTCTCTTATTCCGTCATATAGGCACAGTCAATCGGCGTCCTTGGTTTGGCCGCTGTTTGACTACTTTTAAATATTAAAACAAACAAACCAAAGTAATTTTGGGATTTAAGCTTTTTTTTTCAATTTTTTTGAATACATAATTAAAACTTCTCTCACTAATTCACAAAATTTCAAACAAATTTTCCAAAAAGTTTCTAACATGAAATTTTTCATATTTTCAATAGTATTCAACAACGAATTCAATAATATTATGTATTCTTCTCAATAATTCAGAAAATTTCTTTTTATTATATTTAAATATTTTATAAATATGTTAATTAATTTAACTTAATTAAATATTGAGTGAAGCTTGTGTGCGTCTTGGCGCACGAGAATACATTACATACGTCTTTAGAATTTAGTATTATGAGTGGGTACATTGCTTGTTTCTAACCTGAAATTTTTCATATTTTCAATAGTATTCAACAATGAATTCGATAATATTATGTATTCTTCTCAATAATTCAGAAAATTTCTTTTTATTATATTTAAATATTTTACAAATATGTTAATTAATTTAACACAAAATTCTAAAGGCGCACAGAATATGCTCCGTGCACCCAAGCGCACACAAGTTTTTACCTTAAATAATACAAACATTTTTTTTAATAAAAAATAGATGTATATTAAATAGATGCGTGGCGTCACTGGGTTCATCCGCAATCAGTCAGGCTTCTCAATCAATATTCCAGCAACGTGTCTTTCATTCTCTCTAGGAAATTCAAAATATAACATTGACTCTTTATTTTATTTTTATTGAGAGAGTGATGGAGAGTTCCAGGCATCCTAATATTTTTGATATTTATATGACTCGACTATCTATTTTTTATTTTATTTGTAATCCGATAAGAGTGAGAGTTGAAGAGTGATTTGAGTTTAGGATTGTCCTTGTTTGACATCCTAATATTTCTGATATTTATATGACTCGACATCTACTTTTTTATTTTATTTGTAATCCGATAAGACTGAGAGTTGAACAGAGTGATTTGAGTTTAGGATTGTCCTTGTTTAACATATCTTTCCGCTCCAAATATACTCGTACATTCTGCCGACCTATATTTAAATGATTAATTAATTATTTTAGGGATAATTTGATTGTGGTTTCTGATATTGAGGGTTTGTTTGTGTTGTGATTATGAATGGAAACACACTTGGATCCTAATTCTATTCTCTTAAACAAAAGACAACACACTCAATCTCACGTTTTCAGATTTGAAAAGCAAAGAACAATTGAATCAAAAAACTGTAAAAATGAAGAGAACAACACTCAAGAATTATAGTGGTTCGATCATGAAGATCTACGTCCACTTTCAAAAGAAATCGAGTACTCTTCCATTGATTGACAATTACACTTGAAGATGAAGATTGAATAACTACTTTGATCACTCATGGATCAACCTATCAAACTTGCAGAAGCTTAGAAACTAAAGAGCAATCACACACTGTCCATTTGCAGCAAGCTTGCTGCTTTATACCAGGTGGACGGTTAGCTTGTTTCAGCTGCACAACCGATGCACTTCATCAACCAATGAGGCCTTGACACATTAGCACCTCCATAACAACATACTTAACAAGCTAACTCCCTCAAAGCTTCTTGGAGCAACTCCCTAACCAACATAACTGATCAATAACTACCTAACAAAACCTAACAATCAACATGCATTCATGCAGCCTTGTGTATGATCTATTCCATCGTATAAACTCCAAGAAATACGTTTGCATAGCTCACCTACTATCAGCCAACATAATGCATTGCTTGCAGGGAATTATGATCATGTTTTTATACTCCATCTTCTAACAATTCTCCACCTTAAAATATGTATCATATCTTTCAACAGATTTTCTGCTTAATTCCTTTTTGCTGCTGCTCCATTGAGCAGCTCCCTCCAAGATCACTAGAGATACATTCCAACTAAGCTCAAGCTTAGTTCAAACTTTGAACTAGGCAAGGCTTTGGTTAGACAGTCTGCTGGATTGACAGATGTGTCAATCTTGTGTACCTTTACAACTCCATTCTCTACAAGATCTCTCACAAAATACAATTTGACATCAATGTGCTTAGTTCTTTCATGATAGCCCTGATGTTTGGCTAAATGAATTGCACTTTGATTGTCACAAAACACCTCTACACTGTCCTGTTTAATACCAAGTTCATGTAGCATTCCAGAGATCCATAACCCTTCCTTGATTGCTTCAGTCAGGGCTACAAATTCAGCCTCAGTTATGGACAAAGCCACAACTGACTGGTGACTTGCTTTCCAACTTATGGCTGTTCCAAACAGAGTAAAGATATAACCTGTCAGTGATTTCCTTGTGTCCATATTGGCTGCATAGTCAGCATCTACATATCCATACAACACTTGACCTTGTTCCTGTTTTTTCTGAAACTTTAGACCTCTATCTGCAGAACCTTTGATGTACTTCATTGCCCATTTTACTGCCTGCCAGTGTAGCTTCCTTGGACATGCCATAAATCTACTCAAGATACTCATGACATATCCCATATCTGGCCTGCAGCATACCATACAGTACATCAAACTTCCAACTAAACTTGCATAAGGAATTAAGTTCATTTCTTTCAAGTCTGATGCAGTTGTTGGAGCCTGCTGAGATGATAATTTTATTCCTTGCTTAAAAGGTATTGTAACAGACTTACTTTCAGACATGTTATACCTTCTAAGAACCTTTAGTAAATAGGATTCCTGATTGAGAACCAGACTTCCATTATTTCTGTCTCTAATGATAGACATCCCAAGTATCATCATAGCTTCCCCTAAGTCCTTCATGTCAAATTCTGATTTTAGCATACCTTTGACCTTCTGAATACCATTCAAGGTATGACTTGCTATCATCATATCATCAACATACAGAAGCAAATAAGTATACTGGTTTCCTTCTTTCATGTAATATACACAGCTGTCATATGAGCTTCTAGCAAAAACACAGGCTGTTATATATTGGTCAAACCTCAAGTACCACTGTCTAGGGCTTTGTTTAAGTCCATAAAGTGATTTCTTAAGTAAACAAGCCTTAAACTCTTTATTCTGGATATCAACACCCTCTGGTACAGTCATGAAGATTTGTTCTTCTAATTTACCATGAAGGAAAGCTGTTGTTACATCCATTTGGTGAAGCTCAAGATCATACTGTGCTGTCAAGGATAGTATGATCCTAATAGAGCTTTGCTTGACTACAGGTGAGAATATTTCATTGTAGTCCACCCCTTCTTTCTGTGAGAATCCTTTAGCTACTAGTCTAGCTTTGTATCTTATTTTTCCATCTGTTGTTGCTGGAAGCTTTCTTTTAAAAATCCATTTGCATCCCACTAACTTTTGTTTCAGAGGTTTATTTACTATCTTCCAAGTTTCATTTTTATCCAAAGACATAAGTTCCTCACTAATTGCAGTGATCCACTGCTCAGCATCATGACTAGCTATTGCTTCCTTATAGCTTTTAGGTTCACTAGCTTCAATCTCAGAGGCTGTGTATAGAGCATATGAAACCTGATCAGCTTGAATATATCTAGCTGGAGGATTTATTTCCCTTCTTTGTCTATCCTTTGCTAGATGGTATGTGCTGAGATCAGTCCTATCTTTATCAGTACCTGGTGTGTCACCTACTGAACTAGTGATCTTGTCAGCCTCCACCTCAAACTCAATACCCTCATTTGATATCACTGAGGTATCTGTTTGTTCTAATAATGGCATCCTAGTTTCATTGAAGACAACATCCCTGCTTACTAAAAACTTATGACTTTCAAGACTCCATAGTCTGTAACCTTTTACACCAGATGGATATCCAACCATTACACACCTTATGGCTCTTGGTTCTAGTTTATCTTGCCTTATGTGTGCATAGGCAAGACAACCAATTACCCTTAAGTAACCATAATCAGTAGGTTTTCCCTTCCAAACCTGTTCAGGTGTTTTGAACTTCAAAGGTGTTGAGGGGCTTCTATTGATCAAATAAACTGCTGTGGAAACTAGCTCACCCCAGAAACTCTTGTGAAAACCTCCACTACTCATCATGCATCTAACCCTTTCCAGTATGGTTTGGTTCAACCTTTCAGCAACTCCATTTTGTTGTGGAGTGGAAGGGACAGTCTTGTGCCTTCTTATCCCCTTTTGTTTACAGAAGTTGTTAAACTCTTCAGATAGATACTCCAAACCATTATCTGTTCTTAACACCTTCAAGGTAACTCCAGTTGCATTTTCAACCTCAATCAGCCAGTCTTTAAATTTTGACAGAGCTTCATCCTTTGATTTCAGGATGTGTATCCAAGCTTTCCTTGAATAATCATCTATGAAGGAGATAAAGTATTTACCTCCTCCCTTAGTCAAAGTCTTGGCTGGCCCCCATAGGTCAGAGTGAACATAATCAAGGATTGATGAGGAGCTATGTTCACCTGCACCAAACTTCATCCTCTTTGATTTCCCTAGGACACAATGCTCACATTGTTGCAACTTAACTTCTGTATCTCCACATAATAGGTTTTGTTTGGCTAGTTCTTGGAGCTCTCTTAAGCTTATATGAGCTAATCTCCCATGCCATAATAGTGTGCTATCATGTGTTCCTACTGTGTGAGCATGAACATTTACAGTGCTTCCACACAAGAAATACAAATCATGTTTCTTGACACCCTTCAAGAATATATCATCTCCCTTGGTGACAGTGAGAAAACCATCTTTTGATTGGAAACCATATCCCATGGAATCAAGCTTACCAAGAGAGATTAAATTTCTTCTTAAATCAGGAACATACCTTACATCATGAAGTATCCTGACTGATCCATCAGTCAGTTCAAGCTTGATTGATCCTATTCCCTTGATCTTGCATGTTTGATCATTTCTTAGGAGTACTGATCCACCATTCTGTTGCTTGAATTCACAAAACCACTGCTTGTTAGGGGACATGTGGAAAGTGCATCCTGAATCCATTACCCATTCAGAGGCAACTTCTGATGTAGTGATTGATAGTGCTTCAACAAAGTCTCATTTGTCTTGAACTTGTGCTGTTTGATTAACTTGCATTTTCTGATCAGCATCCTTACTTTTGTCAATTCCTTTTGCTTTTTCAGCCTTCCATTTGTAACAGTTTCTTTTCATATGGCCTGGGAGATGACAGTGATAGCATTTCCTCACTTCACCTTCTTTGGTAGATGATGCTTCTCCCTTGCTGTCTTGTTTGTCAACATTCTTGTGATCCTTCTTCTTCCTGTTATTTCTTTTGGATTAAAAATTATTTCTGACATTCAGTCCTTCTCCTCCTGAGTTTGGTACATTCTCAGATACAATTTGAAGCTGCCTAGACTTGAGTGCTAGCATTACACTGTCAAACTTGACAGTGCCTTGATTAGCATACAACAATGTATCTTTAAAACTTTGAAAAGATTTTGGAAGTGCTGTCATTAGCATGAGGATCCTTTCTTCTTCAGAAATCTTAACATCAACACTTTCAAGATCATCTAAAATCTTGATGAATTCATCAACTTGACTTAGTATAGGCTTTTCATCACTTATCTTGTATGCATGAATTTTCTCTCTGATATGCAGCCTATTTGCTAGTGTTTTTACCATGTACAGAGACTCTAATTTCTCCCAAACACCAATGGCAGTAGTTTCTCTAGCTACCTCACGTAATGCCTTGTCCCCCAAACATAAAATGATGGTAGAGTGAGCTTTACGAAGTACCTCATCATCCACTTGAAATCTTGGAGGGCCTGCTGCTGAAGGATCCTTTATGATCTCAGTTTTGACCGGTGGAGGGGGCTTCAATGCATCAATGAGCCCTTGTTGTGTCAAGATCGCCTTCATCTTGAGTTTCCAGAGGCTGAAATCTGTTTTCTCCTAAAACTTCTCAATATCAAAACGTGTGGTGTTCATCTTTTCAACTCAGCTTCGTTTGATCTTCCCACAGACAGCGCCACTTGTTGTGATTATGAATGGAAACACACTTGGATCCTAATTCTAATCTCTTAAACAAAAGACAACACACTCAATCTCACGTTTTCAGATTTGAAAAGCAAAGAACAATTGAATCAAAAAACTGTAAAAATGAAGAGAACAACACTCAAGAATTATAGTGGTTCGATCATGAAGATCTACGTCCACTTTCAAAAGAAATCGAGCACTCTTCCATTGATTGACAATTACACTTGAAGATGAAGATTGAATAACTACTTTGATCACTCATGGATCAACCTATCAAACTTACAGAAGCTTAGAAACTAAAGAGCAATCACACACTGTCCATTTGCAGCAAGCTTGCTACTTTATACCAGGTGGACGGTTAGCTTGTTTCAGCTGCACAACCGATGCACTTCATCAACCAATGAGGCCTTGACACATTAGCACCTCCCTAACAACATACTTAACAAGCTAACTCCCTCAAAGCTTCTTGGAGCAACTCCCTAACCAACATAACTGATCAATAACTACCTAACAAAACCTAACAATCAACACGCATTCATGCAGCCTTGTGTATGATCTATTCCATCGTATAAACTCCAAGAAATACGTTTGCATAGCTCACCTACTATCAGCCAACATAATGCATTGCTTGCAGGGAATTATGATCATGTTTTTATACTCCATCTTCTAACAGTTTGTTATAAATTTGCGAATAATTAAAAAAATATTTATTTTATTCATATGCACATTTTACCGTTTCCTCGATTGATTTTTTATTTAAATTGTATTCATATGCACATATTTTCGTTTTGCTCAATTGTATTTTTATATTTATTTTAATTGTTATAGGTATACATAAATGCATATATTTATTTATATTTTTTAACATTTTTATGTTTAAAATTATGGATTATTTTATTAAATTATATTTTATGTACTTCTTCGTTCGCTTGGAAGTTTCTCTTTTTTTTTTTTATTTTGGGCATCCGCCTCAAAGAATCTATTTTTCTTTTTTACACACATGAACCCATACACATCCACTAATACAAGTAAAATATGACTCATACCCCCCACTAATATAACTACATATTACACATTAAATAATAGTTCTCATTGATCCACGTGCAAAAAAAACCATCATTCAATCAGACAAAGGTTAGTATATTTTATAAATTTTTAATATTTATAAGGGAGAATTTATAAAATACTCATTTATTTAATTTAAATATCATTAGGAACAACCATCAACTTTTCTATCAAATATATTTAATTTACATTTTTTAGAATTTGATATCTCCATTATTCAACTTATAATACTCAATGTGTCCTGTGGGTGAGTATGTAGGGGTGTGTGTCAGTTTCAATGTAAGTATGGATGTTGGTTCCGACGTCTGTACGTATCGAATGTCGATTTCGATGTCGATACGTGTAGGGGTATATATGAGTTGGTTCCGATGTCGGTACGTATCAAATGTCGGTTCCGATGTCGGTACGTATAGAATGTCGGTATGTGTAGGGGTGTGTGTTAGTTCGATATCGATACGTATCTGATGTCAATTCCAATATCGATACGGATGTCAATTTTTGTGTCGGTTATTATATTGATAAGGCAATCGGTGGGACGGTGGTGAGGATGGTGTTTTAACATAAGCTTTTAATGAATGATAGATGATGCAGATTAAAGGGATGGAGGTTAGTTTGGTCCCTATGGTATATTTGAATACATTTAATAGAAAAATTGGTGTTTGTTGGTATTGATTTTTTTTAATCTATTTTGAATAGATTTGCCTTGACACTATTTATAATGGGTAAATTAAGAACTACATAATTTAATAATTATATCTTCTTATAACTACAAATACCATTAATCCTTACTCTACTCATCTTTGATACATCATCTTTGTTTAATTAATAATTGGGAGCGGCTATTCGCACCCCAATTTTACTAAACGTACCCCAATTACTAAATATACCCTCATTTTAGATTATTTTATCCTTTCAATGAAAAAAATACATTTATTTTTTTAATTAAATAAAAAAATTGTCATACATACTTTACACTCCCTTTCTAATCTCCATAAGCGAACAGAAAACAACATCTATCGGATTCAACTCATTCCCTTCACAAATGGTTAATGAATAAAAATGATTGATGAATGACATTACGTTGAACTCGAGAAAATGGTTTAAGGTAGGAGATACAATTGGAATTGCAGATACATAATTTAACTTGAGGGTTTATTCATAAATAATTTGTTGCATTAAATTTTTTGTATTTTAGACTGAATTTGGTTCAAATTAGGAAAAAAAAAAGAGTGAATCTTGTTTAAAGTCCCCTGCGTGGAGAAGGAGAGAGACAGTGAATACACCGATTTGGAGAAGGTGAATTGATAATATTAATTAATTAATATTATTTTGGCTTAATGAAGCAGCAATTCAGACAACAGGAATTTAAATGGCAGATAGTTTAATTCTGTTCGATAACAGCATCAATTTAATTTGTTCGGTTGCTGCTTCCAAACATGTTGAATTTTTACAGTTTAAAAGCAAAAATCACGTTGGGGGTACATAAAATTTTTTGGATAAGATTAAATGAGAAATATTAATTAATTATTTATGTAAGAATATTTATGTCTTTACAAATAAGGATGTTTTGGTCATATATAATAATTGGGGTTCGTCTAGTAAAATGGGGTGCAAATAGTCACCCCTAATAATTTTTCATCTTTTCTTTATCTTCTTTTTTCAAATCCAATAATATATCGTCTTACATGCATACTTTTTGTTTTGACATAAAGTGTAAATATATAATAATAAAATAAAATTATTACTATTCATTAGTCTTGGTTCGAAATGAGAGTGCCAATGACAATCATTTTTCACATCTACTCCCTACGTCGGCTAAGTGGGACATTTTACTATTTTGGTCGTCTCATTTAAAGAGTTTTCTTTCCTTTTTTACACATATGAGACCCACACCCCCTAATACAATTAAAATATGAGATTCACACTCTCACTAATACACCTACTCACTACACATTAAATAATAATATTTTTTAATCTACGTGCAAAAAAATAAATGACCCTCTTACGCCGGGGTGACTATTTGCACCCCGAAAATACTTAATGCACCCCATTAATAATTAAATTAAAATATCTTAAATAAAGAAGACACAAATACCCTTATAAATTAAAATTGCAATTTTCTTTTATCCCAAATTACTAAACAAACCCCATAAAACGCACTCCTATTCTTTCTTTTTATTTGTCTTTGAAGTAATAGATCACCACTGTTCTTAATCCCTCTCCACTCTCACAAACTTTTCAAAACTAGCTTCGTCTTGAACTCCAACTCTAAGCTTTTTTTTACAACTAACTGGAATCTCCCAATTGCACCTGATCCTCTAGGCCAAACAACACTCTTCAATCTCTAATAGCATAGATTTGTTCGTCTCCTCTCTGACCTTCGGCGGTGGTCCGACCACGTTGGTTATTTCTAAGTGTAGTTTGTGTTGGATTTGGGGGAATTTCACCAGATTGTCTATGATTCATTGTAAGGCGGTAGAGTAGCCTTATCATGTGATTCATTATAAGGATACTCTCCTTGAGTTGTCGAGCCAAAACAACCATTTCATCCGTTAAATCCTCTTGAAGTTTTATGTGAATATAAACAAAACATTCAACCATAATCTGTTACAACATCTATATTAATCATGAAACTACAGAAAGCAAGACGTTTGGTGAAGGGTGTGAATCGAAAGTTCAGTTTACGGACAGGTAGTACATTAAACCCAGAGACAGAGCAACAGGGCACCATTTTTATAAGATAAAAAACTACTCCCTCCGTCCCACAAAAGATTGCACCCCCAATTCCGGCACGGAGATTAAGAAAGTGATCTTTTAGGGGTATAATGATATTTTTATGTAATAAATAAATGATAAAGTATGTTAGGTAGAGATGATTTTTTTGTAAATAAAGTTGGGAATGTACAAACTTTTGTGGGACAGTCCAAAATAGAAAGTGTGTCATTTGAAAGGAGATGTGAGGGAGTATGTCAGACTTAGACTTCTTAGCCGCAGAACTCTAACAAAACATTAATTATTCTGCTAGTGATAACTGATAAATTTGCTGTCGTTCTATTTTGATGGGTGTCTTGATAGTTTACGTGCACTTTAAAACATTTAAGAAGTGTTTGAGAGATATGATTACAATTTATCATCTTTTTATTATACTAGAAATTTATCCGTGCGTTGCACGGGCATTAGTTTTTACAATGCTATTTATATCTAATATAAATTATAAATATTTTAATAGCAGTAGTATTTTTTGTAATAATTATTTAGAACTTAAATTAATAAAATACAATTTTTTTTAATCATACTATTTGGAATATATATGAGTATTATATTTTTTAACTTTATTATTTTTAATATAACCATAAACCCTATACCCTAGACCTTAAACCCCAAACTCTATACCCTAAACCTTAAATCCTAAAATCCTAAAGCCTAAACCTTAAACCCTAAAACCTTAAACCCCAAAACTCAAAACCCCTAAATCCCTAAAGCCTAAACCCGAAACCTCCTAAACCCAAAACCCTTAAACCCTAAACATCAAGCTTTAAAGATTAAGGCAGTAACAACTAACAATTACATTTCAAAGATCAATCAAGCATGATCATAATATAAATTAGAAAAGCTCACATAAAAACACCATGACATCAATATATTTTTAAGTTCTAGATTCTAGGAATGTGGTGTCATATTTTGTAAAATAGAGTTAGGAATGATTGAAATTTCTTTATTCCCATAAGATTATTATTAATGCTAATTAAGGAAATAATTTTAATACGAATAACATGATATCACTTCATAATTTTAGTGAATAAATAATATTGAAGAAGTAGAATTAAAAAAGTTTAAACCTTGAAAAACATACCGACACATGCTAAATAAATATGATCATTCTCATCTCGCAAACCCATATAGCCAATGAAAATATAAAACAACAAACGATGAAATTATAATCTATGTTAACTTTACATAATTAATCACATGAAATAACAAGATTACCAAGACATTTTAAACAATAAATTATATAGTGAGATTAATCAAACTGAAAACATATAATATTAAACATGATAGATATGCAATACATCTATCGCTTCAAACTTTAATGAGTGGTATATACCCATATACATTAATATAAAAGGTTGATTTTCAACACATAATATAAAAAATCGCAACAAACATAACTATAAAACCCTAACCCCACCTAACTCTAAACCCTAAAACACTACGTCCTAAAACATGAACTCTAAACCCTAATACCCTAAACACAAAAACTTAAAACTATAAATCACTAAACCCTAAAAATTCGTCATAATGTAAAAAACTTTAATTAAGTATTATACATTGTTTAATGCATTAGTTTTAAGGTTTATAAATATTAAAAACTGTAAAATAGGTAAAAACAAATCACAATTATTTCCTAAATTAACTCTAATAATACATAATTTATTCTTTAACCAAGAAAGATAAATAACTAATGTGGTAATTCAAAAATAAATATGGTCAATGTGTATAATAAAGTATGATCACAATGAATAAAACTTATGTGATTAATTCAGTTTAGGGTATTGAAAAGAGTGTAGATAAAATTGATTAACGGATAAAAAAATGTATAAATAAGCCCAACTTAGTAGAATATGCCCAATACAACATAATTAAATGATAAAATTATAATCTATGATAACTTTACATAATTTATCACATGAAAATAGTAGGATCACCAAGACATTTTAACAATAAATTATATAGTGAAATTAACCAACCTGAGAACATATAATGTTAAATAGGATACATATACAATACATCAATCAGTTCAAACTCTAATGAGTGGTATATACTCATGTACATTAATATAAAAGGTTGATTTTCAACCTTTAATACAAAAAATCACAACAAACATAACTATAAAACCCTAACCCTAAATCCTAAAACTCTAAACCCTAAATCCTAAACCATGAACCCTAAACCCTAATACCCTAAACACAAAATTTTAAAACTATAAAACCATAAACCCTAAAAATTCGACATAATGTAAAAAAACTTTAATTAAGTAGTATTATACATTGTTTAATGTATTAGCATTAAGGTTTATAAATATTAAAAATTGTAAAATAGATAAAAAAAAATCACAATTACTTCCTTAATTAACTTTTATAATACATAATTTATTCTTTTACCAAGAAAGATAAATAACTAAATGTGGTAATTCAAAATTAAATATGATCAAATGTGTATACTAAAGTATGATCACAATGAATAAAACTTATGAGCTTAATTTAGTTTAGGGTATTGAAAGGAGTGTGGATAAAATTGATTAACGAATATAAGAATGTATAAATAAGACCAACTTAGTAGAATATGCCCAATACAACATTATTAATAACTAAAATAAATAAATTAATAAATTAATGATAAAAAGGCAAACATCACACAACAATAAATAATAACAGAGTATTTATGAAAAAAATTATTGAATTTCGTGTGTTGTAAACAATATATATTAATTTTATTAATTAAAATTATTTGTATTTAATGGCCAAAATTAACCATTTATAAATCAACTATAATGAATGAATAAACATACCAAATATATATTTAAAAAAATTGTTGAGCGGGAAAAGCAATAGGGGTGTCATTAATGAACCCCCTTCTGCTTTTATTTTTATATATATAATAGCAAAAAGGGCTTCATTAATGATACCCACTATTTAATTTCCTCTCAAAAACTTTTATCCTAATTTTAGTAATTTTATTTAATTCATCACAACTATTTGTATATTGTTGGATGATATTTATTATATCAAAATATATATTATATTCTTATAGGACCAAATGTGATATTTTTTCCAAACATAAAATAATTAGATTCTTGAACGGTAGCATACTAATTGTTTAATTCATGAACGGTTACATAAAAAATAATAAGATTAAGAAAAATAGTACTCATATAAATTCTAAATATAACGATTCAAGAAAAAAAAATTATAATAATTATAATTCTAAATAATTATATTAAAAAAATATTATTAAAGAATTTATAATTTTAAAATTAATTAAATAACAATAACATTGATGAAATTAATACGTGCAACGCACGTGTAAGTTAGCTAGTATATATAAAGATGGTTGAATTTAGTATTTTTGGTTATATTTAGTAATGTATAGGGGTATTTAAGTCATATTAAATAATATAATTTTAGTATTATTATCTTTTGGGGTGCATTTAGTATTTTGGGTGCAAATAGTCGATCCATTAATATATCTTCTTACATACAAATTGACATAAAGTGGTTCGGAATGAGAGTGCCAATGACATCACTTTAAACATCTAGTATTAATATATCTTCTTACATACAAATTTACATGTAAAAATAATTACTATTCACTAGTCTTAGTTCGAAATGAGAGTGCCAAGGACAATCAATGGTGGTGAAGGTAATACTAATTGAAATGAGGTTGGATGATTGAAAATTTTGAATTCGCTTAACATTGTATTATTATTATTATTATGTGTATGAGAATGAAAATCAAATTCCTTCATTCATGTTACCCTCCTCAATATCCAACCTCTTATAAAACCATCCCTAAATTTATTGTGTGATCAATTTAAATTATTATAATTTATAAGTCATTTCAATGTAATGAATGTCTTGAATTAGAAAATAGCAACTTTTAAATAAGTTGTTTTTATATTTTTTTTTTTATAATTCTTACAAATTTATTGTGATCAATTTAAATTACCATAAATCATTTCGATGTAATGAATGTATTGAATTGAATTAGAAAATAGCAACCTTTAAATAAGTTTTTTTTACATTTTTTTATAATTTTTATTTTATGCATTTTATTATTTATTAAATAATTAAAAATTTAAAACATCTTTATGCATTTTATTTTTATTAAAATATTTAATTCGTTTTAAATTAATATTATATATATATATATAAATTTGTAAAAATTATTTAATATAGTATATTAAACTATAAATTATTACTTATAGGTATAAAATATAAGATAATATTACTATTAGATAGTAAGAGAGATCAAAACAGGCGGGTGAGAGTGAACAACCTAAATTCATCTAGTTCTATCTCAATGTTCAAATGGTTGAGTGAACAACCTAAACTCATCTAATTCTATTTCAATGTTCAAACGGCTGAAGTAAAAATTCTAGACAAGTTTAGAAGATGTTCTAGACAGAACCAACAAAATCCGAGCAGGACTAGTAATAATCATAGTTCTAACAAACCAAACCCAATACAAGCCACAACAAGGAGTTTGAACAAAAGAAAAGGATGTTATCCAGAAATATATACTAAGTGTCACAATTTGCATCATCAAGAAGCAACCTCATGAAGAGGAAATAAAGGTATTTCCCAGTGTTTTTGGAACCAGACTGGACCGGCCGATTTCACCGGTTAAATCGAGAACCTGTTAGGAAATCGGTCCGAAACACATACAAAACTGGAAATTGAGTTGAACCGGGAAAAATCGCTCCAAATTGTTTGAACCAGGAAAACCGGATGATTGGGACAAATCGAAAACCGCCGATTGACGTGTTTTTAAAAAAAAGGGCAAACGGTCAAATTAGATCCCCAACTTATCTCACAGGATCAAGTTAGCCCTTGAACTTGAACTTTTTTTCCTGTTCAACCCTTTTTGTTTTTTTATTTGGATCAATTGAACCCTCACTTTTTTAAAATAAAACACTCATGAACTTCTGTAAAAATTCATTCTAATATAGTTAAAAATTAGCCATCAGTTCACTTTCCATCAAAACCCCCAATTTCATTTCTTCTTTCTCTTAAAAAATCTGGGATCGATGAAGACTAAAAGTTCTCATGATACGACCTCCAACTCGCTTGCAAGATCGAATGGATACAATCTATCTGCTATAATAAACACTCTATACTCATAAATTTCATCACCATTCAACTCAAAAAAAGGGCATATCCGAACCCATTTTATCCAAGTTGAATAACAACAGTAAATCGTCATGTGAAGTAGAGGCTAAAACCCATTCACACATAATTATCAAGAAGATTGGAGATATGGCTCCGTAACCACGGCTTCGGAGGATCCATGTTGTACGAGTTTCCCTTTAAGCTTATAATTCTTTATTTTGACATTTAAGATCTCCAATTGAAGAGTCTAAACCGCCCTCCTCTGCAGTTGATCGAGACCGAGACTGAGACTGCGATGGCGACCATGAACGAGACTGCGACACCGAATCATCCCAGGGATCGGGAGCGAGAGAGAAAGCATGAGAGAGAGTGTGATTCCGAGCGGCGGACCCGTGAGAAAGAATGAGATGACGAGCAGAAGGTGCGGGGAGCATGCCCGGTTTGAGAAATTGGCCGACAGGGAGGAGCGCGAGGTTGAGCCCAGCAAAGAGTTTCAGTTTTCCTTTGATTAAGCTTCTGTTCTCCTTTGATTGGGAAAACATAAAGGACATCTCACGAAATATGAATGTGCTTTATGTGCTTTACCAAAATCCTCAAGATGCCCACCTTTTGTTCGGCCATGGCTTTCACGCTGGGATGGACTGCAGGGAGAAGAAGAGAATAGAATGCCTAATTTTTAACACCGTTGAATAAATTTTAACAGAAGTGCATGTGTGTTTTATTTTGAAAAGAATTGATCCAAATTGGAAACTAAGAGGGTGTGAATGACATTGAAAAAAAGTTCAAAGGCTAACTTGATCTATGAGATACCAAAAAAAATGCTGCGTTGGACAAAAAACACTACATTCTCTCTCATGGAACAGAGAGAGCGTTGGGCTCGAAAACGACTTGTCTTCTGTTCTCCTTTCACTTTCTCTCTCTGTACGTGAAAATGGGAGTCTTCCATTAGATACAACAATTCGGAGTTGACCAAGCGATGATAAGAAGCGAGGGCGAAAGTACGGCGGCTCAAGAGGGTGATATAGAGTACGTAGTAGAGGAGGAAAGGGACGACGACGACGACCATTGCTTTGGGGTGAGTAGTTAGCATCGGAATGATGGCTGCACCGGAGAAGATCTAACTGTAATCGAACTAAATGAGAAACATAGCAGCAGCATTTCAGAGTGGAAAATGGAGAAAAAACCAAACCTGGAAAGTGGAACTAAATGAGAAACATAGCAGCAGCATTTCAGAGTGGAACATAGAGAAAAAAATCAAACCTGGAAAGTGAAAGGAGAACGAAATGTAGAAAGGAGGATAGAGAATGAACTTTTGCTCATGTAACATACTTTTTATCATCCCTCCACTTGCACTCACCCACCCACGTGTCAACTCTTCCTTTTGCCTCATTGAATTTATTATAAACACTATAAATACACCGTGGAAAAATATTATATATAAATTATTGTGCAAAAATTTATAATAATAATAATAATATATAAATATAAAAAAAATTCTAGTTAGACGTCATTTATGTAAACATTCATATAAATAAAATATATTTATTGTAATTTAGTACTATGTATATATTTTAAATATGACAAATTTTATATTAACATATGATTTCTTGTTGTTGGAACTCCTAAATTTTATTGGGGGATCAAAACAAAAAAAAATTGGGTATGTCTTGCTCTTGAGAGAAATGAGTTATTGATAGGAGCTGATGTAGAGAAATAAAATGATAAATATTTATTTTCGTATTAAGAATTTTTAATTAATAGAAATATGAGCGTGAATCGTGATAGAGTTAGGAGATTAGATTATTCTACCCTAATAATAATTATCAAACCCGCTTTTATAAAGCAAAATTTACAAATTATCTCCTATTCCAATATCTCAACTCTGCCTTAATAATAGTGATAAAATATAGCAATGGAAATGCAATAGGAGAATATATATTTACAGAAAAAAAAAATCTTGAAAACTCTTCAAAATTAAATATTGCACAGGGATTATCAAACCTGCAAAACCAAATGAAATTACTCAAACTGCACCGCAGCAAGCATCTAAATAGAGCATTACATACTCGAAAATAATGTGACATAGCATAAAACTAAAAGAAATATTTATAAATATATATGAATAAGCAAACAATCATACAGACTAATGCATCATTAAATTAATCAAGTACAAACACAAAAAATATCAGTGTTTTTGTACAACTGAAAAAATAAAGCAGATGCTTATATTCTTTAAATTAAGGGAATGAAAAACTTAGTAATATTTCAATATATCTTACTTGTTGACGTTGGAGAATAAGTCTTTTGCCACTTTACACTTACTGTAAAGTTATCAGGCATAATTAGCTGCGAATGTATGATTTATAACACGAACATAAATCACAAAGTAAGAGAAATAAATCCTCATGCAAAAAGTTGAGTTAACTTGTGGGATGTATATGCCTCCAGGAAATTGCATACTAATGCCATCAATTTCCAGTGCATGCGCAAAAGCTACACCTTTCAGTTCAACAATTCAAAGCTAAACAATACTCTTTAAACTACTCCATACATAAAACGGCGTTCCTACTCCCCAAAATTTCCACACAAAGCTGCATAATGAAAAGGAAAACATAGCAGGTGGAAGGAGCAAGTTTCCATTTGCTTGAATGTAGCTCGGATACATGGTATTCCTCGTTGCTTTAGCAACCAAGTAGCACCCCATAACAGCTGATCCTGTCCAAATTAATAACATTAACCAATTCAGGATTAACAAAAAAAGTTGGATGATTTCATTTTCAAGAACACCAGAGATTTCCTTACATAACCTGAAAATTCACAGTAATAAGGACACTCATAAGGTCTCAATCCATTACTGCAAGCACCACGATGCTTATCAGCAAACTCAAACACCTACACCTACAAAAAATGCAAGATTAGTACTTCGTTGCCACTGGGATTAAAAAATTAATCAACTTCATTGTTACGGTTGTGCTGTATGACGGATCCACTGGCGTTTTGGTCTTCTACTTGGAGCCATTTTGCCCCCAGAGATCAAAATGACAGCATAAACATCCATCTTCGTAAACAGGTTGACATTGGTCAAATCCTTCGAGGATGGAAGCCTGATTTCTAGAGTGTAAGACTCCATTAATGAATTCTGAGATCCAAAATTAGTGAAAATGGATTGCATCTCTGATTTTTGCTTCTTGATGTTCTCCATAAATACACAGTGGGCGTGCTCCCTCTGTCCATGCTTTCTGTGACAAATAAAACCTTCAAATGCATCAAGAAATTGTCATAAAAATTCTATACAAAATTCCACCAAATTATAAACAAAAAACAAAGAGCACAAAATATGATAATCTTAAATACCTATGTCTATCAAGTAGCAAGTTATCAGGCTTGATGTCTCTGTAACCAATCAAATGTAAGGAAAAAATCAAGGTAATTTTAAAGGAATGCAGAGTGTTGAATAAAAATTAATACCTACAAACCTATGTATATAGTTATGCTTATGGATAGATTCAATAGCCAAAACTGTCTCTGCCACTTAAAATCTGACATCTTCACTCAATGCATCCTTTCTCATCAACAATGTCAGCATATCTCAACCCAGAAATTCCATGATGAGATACAAATATTCATCATTTTGGAAAGAACAATATGGCTTCACAATGCAATTGCTATCCACCTCTGCAAGCAGATTCCTCTCTGCTTTCACATGTTCACCCTAAAAAATAAAGAATCCACAAATGAGTATTACAATAAACATAATCACATGCATATCAGAATCATCACAGCACAAATAATCAGGTACCTGACCTCTCCGAAGCATTTTAAGTTTTTAACCCTATTAAAACTTAAACAATGAGCAAGAACAACAATCTATATAAATAGAAATTATATTAACCACAAATTACAAGTCGAAAAATATCTTTTAAATTCTTTTTATGACACACGAAAAATATAAACATCTGCCAAAACATATCTACATCAATAATAAGAGACTTGCATTATCCAGCAACCGAGCCTAGCTATTCTCAGGCTTCTTATCAAATCAAGTTCTCATAATCAGTTTAGTAGTCATATAAGTCTCTCATGGGAAATCATTCCTCAAAACCTTCACAGATGAGTATTCATAGAATTAAAAAAAAAAAACAACAACAACAACAATAAATACCTCAATTTCATTAGAACCCTGATATAAGCTAACGATATCAGCAAAATAGCAAAAAAACTTATCATAAAAGAAGATTTCATCATTATTGTGCACACATGCAGCGAAGTGTGTAGACGTGGCGACATACCTGGTCGGAGGTGAGGTCTGTTTGGTCATCACGACAATAAAGCAATAAAGTCAGACTAAATCGGGAAAGGGGAGGTTAAGAGAGACCTCCATTGAAACAATAAAGCATGAGAGTATAAAGCGAGTCAACTCACCCCCAACACGACATGCATCATACGTATCCCCAAGTCAGACTAATTACTAATTATTGACTTCACTTTATTCTTCTTCACCAAGAAAATTTCTCCAACATACTTCACTTTTCATTTTCTTTCATACATAACTTACCCTTTTTGTACCTAATTCTGTGAAACCCTTCTTTGCAGCAAATGAATACATATTAAGCCAAACATTATGGATTTGCCTACACCAAAGTGAGTTCTGAATTTGAAAACAAATATGGTGTTTAGCAAAGTATTCAAAGCAGCTTACACAAAGACATATAATGATCATACTAAAATGAAAACTTTCAAATACCAAAAGTGGGTAAAAAAAGTTTGAAACTTCATATATACTACTTGACAAAGTTCATTAGCAAGAAGCTCCTTCATTTGAAACACTAACTTCAGGAAAAAAAAACTAAGACAGTAGAAATGGAACAGTAGGAAAGAATAAAGAATTTTGTAACACATTTACACCAGTGAGAGCAATAATTTTAAGTTATCCCCTCATCAATAATACAAAAGGACGCAAAATGAGCCGCACAAATTATTATTCAATAGATAAATAACAATCAAGTACACTGTGCTGTCCAAATTAGATTGTTAAATCTGTTAACCTGGATAGTCATCTAGAAATGAGACTAACTTGACATAGTTTTACTGCCATAACTACATTGATGATTATAAGCAAGTGTCTCAAACACAACTAAGCATCATTTCATACTGACAATATGCAAGAAAGTAATGTTTGATTCTGGTATTCGAATTAAATCTAGTTACCATCCCAAAATACAGTAACAAAGAAATTCTTACCATCAAGCTTAAGAAACTCTGAACTAAGTAAAGGACATCCTGCCTTGCACGGGCATTCAACTTCATAATGCCCCTGAAATGTAAATTATTGGAGTGAATACTTAATACAAATACAGACTAAGGTGGCAGTGCAGAAATGGTGGAGCTACATACCAAAGCCAGCAACAAAATCAGATCATCAACCACCCAACATGGCTACTTACCCCCTCGCCACAGATTGCTTTGTTAAGAATTTATCAATTAGATCAACTTTTCGAAACAAATCACCTCCCTAAGCTCAAATTTATGATGCACCTGTTGGTCATGATCAATATCATTATATTAGAAATGAGCTACACAAAATTACAACCATTTTTAAAAACAAATGAGCTACACAACTCTGCCATAGGACTAATGTCCTTTTTTTACTTAGAGCCTCATTTTTTTGTAGATTCGTCTCAATTGTGCATCCATAGTTTTCTCAAGTCTCAATTGTGCATCCATAGTTTTCTCAAGTCTGTTCAAATTAAAGCAAGAAGAAGAGTTAAACCATTAACTTCTCATGGAGCCGATCCTATGTACTGATGAATTTTGCAAGAAAGCTAGTAATCGAAGATAAGAATATTATCGATACCTTAATTAATCCTACCGACTTTGGGGGACCACTTTCCATAATCTGCATTTCAAGGAGAGATAGAGTTAGTTAAGGAGAAAGAGATGGAAATATTGGTGACCCCAGGCGGCTGCATGCTTAAGGTAGGACCACTATTCTCGGAGTATACATATCCTCAGGCCTCTCCCAGCAAGCATGATCTTTACCAGCATCTTTCACCGGCCCCAATTCAGAAAAAGAGGGGATTTTTGTTCAAGATTGGTGAAAAAAAGATGTAGTATCCAGATGAACAGTGACTTAGAGGAGATAATCAGTGGCCCATCGAATGGCTTTTTTCTGCAACTCTCCTTTCATAAGCCCGCCGTACTCAATCACACTCTTTGAAAGCATGGTGGTGGTGAATGCCATTGGAAATCCAAACTTCACGATTTCTCCTTCATCACAGTATCCTACCACTAAATCAACCTCCATTGTAATTTTGAGCTTAATAAGAAGGAGAGAGAACTGAAGGTGCATTGTTGTTTGCAGACCACAAATCATTGACCTTGCCTCTCAAACTACATGCGGTGCTCGCTTCCCTCCACAGCAGGATATGCACCGGCGAGCACTCTCCGGGTGGTGGATAAGCCGATCAAGCCGATCTTGATCTAGGACCAGCAGGGTACGCCTTGACGGTTCCGAATCTGCTTTTCTTGGCAGTGTTTCGTAATAAGACTCAGCGCCTACACAAACGGCAGCGTGGAGGATGGTGGATGGAAGCGTATTTCGTAATAGTTAGGATTTGGCGCCTTCTTCACCTTTAGGCCACCATTTATAGATGTTTCAAGTTTCTTGGAGAAGTTTCGCCTTGGTAAATGTTTCAAGCTTCTTGGGGAAGCCGGCGCCTTCTTCCATTGTAAGCCATTATTGTGATTTTATTAATATTAGTAATTAGTAATTAGTAATACCCGCATTGGATTATTATTTAAAAATATATTATTTAATTTAAAAATAATATTAAATAATAACTAACATAGAGTATATAATATTATTTGATTTGGAATTTAAATTTTGCATGATTAAAAATATTAAATAATAAATATAAAATATAATGATAGTAATAATTAGAATATAATCTGCTTGTGAAATGAATTTGAAAGATCGAACATTTTGCTGAATCAATTTAAATAAATTACTTGAAGTCCAATTATTATAAGGATATTAGATTACAGAGATTTTCTTTTATGAAATTATTTTCTAGTAATTGTATATTCATTTTTATATTTTATTTTTTTATACTCCCTCCGTCCAATGGTAACGTTGACGTTTACTTTTTATGCGGAGATTAAGTGGTATAATATTTTAATGTATAGTGAGGTGAGAGAAATAATATTTAGTGTAAAGTGGGTAGTTGTATTAGTATTGTGTGTGGATCCTAAATGGAATAATTAATTATTTTGTGTGTGCCAATTTGATAAAAAATGAAATGTAAACCTTAACTTGGGACAACCCAAAATGGAAAGTGTAAACCTTAACATGGGACAAAGGGAGTATATAATAATTGATAAAGTCTCTTGAAACATGAATAATTATGTAAGAGGTATTGTGAGACGGATCGACCCGTTGTTAAAGTATAATTATTATGTAAATAAAATATGTTAATTCATAATTAAAATATGTTTTCTCAAAATATGAAAAATAATTGACCTGTTAAAATATGATTATTATATGGATAAAATATATTAAATCATAGTTAAAATATGTTTTCTCAAAATATGATAAATAATGAATTAAAATATATTTATAAAGTGTTATAGTATGATTAGTTATAAATATACATTAATTATCAATAAGAATACTCAAAATATAATAAATAATGTAATAAAATATATTTATAAAGTGTCATAGTATGATTAGTTATAAACATATTTAAAGTCACAAACTTACGTTTTCGCAATTAATTATCATTTTTATTTAAAGTGTCATCATTTATTTTTAAATGTTATAATTTTTATTTATATTATTAATTGTTCATAAAATACCGTTATTATATTTTTATCTATTTATGATCGCAATTATGTTTAATAAGATCATTATTTAATTAAATCAAATATTATTTATCTAAAACATTATTTTATAATGAATTTAGTGTTGTCTTGCGTGCTCCCGGCACACACCGTGCGCCTTTAGAATTTAGTATTATGGGTAAAGGTGCATTATTTTATTCTAAAGGGTACATTTTAATTAATAAGGGTACACCATTTTGTTCTAAAGGATATACACTTTTCATTAATATTTTTTATTTTTCTTCAGAAAATAAAGGATCTTTATATTAAAGGATATATAATTTAACACAAAATTCTAAAGGCGCAATGCTCTTATGCGCTCTTGTGCACACAAGTTTTTGCCATGAATTTATAGCATATAAAATAGGGGGATATAAATTAAAAATTATAGTACTTATTATAAGGAAAGGAATACCAACATCAAAATAATGAGTACGAAATAATTTTAAGGAAATATATTCAACAATACACAAAATAAAACATATAAAAATAAAAATGGATATAAGTATGAAATATTTATTACAATAATGTTTATCCAAAAAGATATAAATATCGAAAAAAAAATATTAACAATTTGAGGACCAATAAAAATTTTCCACCATATACATTTCAAGAAAAAATATATATTTATCAATAAAAATTTAAAAAAAATTATATACTTCATCCATAATTATAAATAAAAATTTAAAATTTTATCATCAAGTGAAATGGAATAAGAATGTATATTAGTAATTATGTAGTAAATAAATCTTTGTCACATAAAATTTAGTAATCCATTAAAAATAAAATTTTCAAAATTTAATATTATATATATAAATCATTAATGAAATATTAACTTTTAAATAGCATATATAATTATAAATTTATCAAATCAAATAATTATTCATTATAGGAGTATAAAATAAGATTTATAAGTATAAGACCAAATTCATCTATTCTCAAAACTCTAGATCTAAATTTATTGACGAAGTATTTTTTTATCTCCTCACCCTTTGCAACGAATTCACCATGTTTTAATTAACATATGTCATATATGTATATATAATTATAACTTTAAGTCTATAAAAATTATAGAAAAAATGGGAAAAACTCTATTTCATTAATTTTCATCAATTAATGATTCAAGCTTCTTTCTAATCTCTATTTATTTTCCTATAAAAATATCATTAAATATTTTCTACTTGCTAAAATATTTCACAATTCTGTAATTAATAATAGCACCTTAATCTTTTTCATTTTCATTTATCCATTCTTTTGCAAAATACTTTTTCTTCTCGTCTACACTTCTCTTGAACGCTAACATCACAGCACGTCGGCAATGTTAACCCTCTCTAAAATTTAATAATATGTCATAGATCCTCACTTGCACCATGCACCCTCTCTAAAATTTAATAATATGTCATAGATCATCACTTGCACCATGCACAGCTAGAGGGTGACCCTCAACTCTGCCAAGGCACAAAAGTTCTAACACCGCCGGCTACCTCTTCAACACTTTAAATACTTAATTCTCTTTAATATTTTATGTCAATTTTCTTGCTTCATTCCCTAAAATATATATAGAAAATTGTATCTTCTTGCATAAGGGTAACTTTTATCTGGATACACAGTTACACAATGAAACCCGTTAAATATATACTCCATGGACTTATAGTCACACGTATCTTCTTTTTTTTAGTAAGTCAAACGTATCTTCTTCTACATTAATAAAGAATGACAAATGCAAAAATACAACTTTTAAACAGCTTATTTCCTTTTCATTGAAGTTTTTCGTAGGTAGAAAACCTTAGCTGTATCAATAAAATTGATATCGAATACTATAAAATATATATATATATCTTTATTGAGAATGTAAATCTGATTTAAAAAAAAAAGCTATTGCGTTAACTTTCTAATTAACCCATTCGATCTCTTTCTTCTTCGTCTTTTTTTTTTTCGTCTTTTTTTCCCTTTTCTTGCGCTAGCATTCACCATACCCCATTTGTTTTCTATCTATTTCATCTACTTTTTTTTTATCGCTAGCATTCACCACCAGGAGAGTATATTGATTTTCTTCCAAATTCTCTCCATCAATTTTGAATCCTTTGATTTCAGTTTTCGAAGTGTATAAATCTATAAATATAAGTGTAGGAGAGTACATTTATCTTCTCCCAAATTCTCTCTGTCTAATTTTAATCCTTTGGATTCAATTTTGGAAGTGTATAAATCTATAGATATACACACTTAAAATCGAGATTCGAGAGCAATCTCCCAACTCCTCTGCAGTTCCAATATTATGAAGGAAAATCAACGTATTTCCTGATAAGATTCCTGTCAATGTTTTTAGCACCAATTTGCCTTCCCAGAGCCGAGGTGTAATCTCACCACTAAATTTGTTGCTATTGAGATCCTACGCTGCTACAATTTTACCAACTCTTTACGAATCTGCCTAGTGAAGCTGTTGTTTCCCGCTGTAGAACTGTAAGCATCGTAGCAATACCCAGTCAAATTTAGTGGTTTTTCTTTTTCACCATTTCCTTCCTTGGCTGCTTTTATAAATGGGTTATGCAGCCCCAGGGCATAGCTCAAGTGGTAGAGGAGCTCAAGTGGTAGAGGGGAGGGTGGAAAGACCTTTCAACTACTGAGCTTGGCTGCTGCAGGGTGGGGGTTCGAATCCTGCCTTTGTCATGATTTGGCCCCTTTCAAGCACAAAGCACAAGTTTAATAGTGAGCGTTCTCTATAAGCCACTTGAGGCACATCGTGAGATTTACCTCCTCCACCAATCCCTAGGGCAGGGGCGGTGGAGGCCCCTAATGGTGGGGTACACCATAAATGAGTTATGCATCGATAAACGCTCCTAGCTTCTATCACAAGAATTGCACAATTAAATAATAATATTATTTTATTTGATAACAGCTAGACTTTATTATTATTAAATACTTCAGGATTTGGCACCTTCTTCCAATATAAGCCACTGTTCTATTTTTATGTATTTATAGATAGATATAGATTGTCGTGGTATTTAATAAATAGAATGTAAATTACTTATATTAATTTTTATGTATTTATAGATAGATATGATTGTTGTGGTATTTAATAAATAGAATGTAAATTACTTATATTAATATTAAATTATGGGTTATTACCTATAATTTATACAGTAGTTTTTTAGGGAGTAATTTTTTTATTTTTCATATTTTTAATTATTTTATTTGATCAAAGGTAGTTATTAATTTAGTTTTTGATCTAATGACTCCTATAATTAGGTGCACCGGTACTCCATGTGCACATGACTCTTAAGTTATATATAAAATAATAAAATATTATTAAAAATATGTAATTTTCATTTTTTTTTGTTATATATAAAATAATAAAATATTATTAAAAATATATAATTTTTATTTTTTTGGTTGAACCGCCGGTCCGACCAGTCTGACCGGTTGAATCTCGAACCGTTAAAGCTATCCGATTTGATCTCCGGTCTGATTATAACAACACCGGCACTATTCCGTCCCTAAAAGGGCACCAAATATGAGCAACGAATAGGGGCGAACTTGCCCCTTCCATGAAAACCGTCAACAATCACCGGAAGTGTATCGCGTCCACGACCTTGATATCATCAGCGAAAGTGCAAACCACGAGGACCTCTGTTGCCAAGACAAACAGGTGAACCCAATACCAAAGTACTAATGAGCTGAGATTCGGATTTGTAAAACTCAAAACAAAGCCCATGAAATTTAATCAAAACTGGACAGTCATAGATTGAGAAAAACTCCACAGACAGAATAAATACGCCATCATCAGAGCAAACCAGAGGTGTGAAAAGTGGAGAAATCGCCTGAGCAAACCAGAGGGATTCTGCACTACGCAGAAGAAATCGAACCACTGAAATCATCTTTACATATGAAATCAAAAATTGAAACAATATGATACGCCCACGATTGAGAATGAAAGTAGAAATGGAAATTGATATATGGAAAATTAGAAATTACAAAGAAATGAAAGATATGCACTACTTCGAGTGAGTGCAACTCCTAGCCCCTAAGAGACCATCTCCACAATATTCATCTATGCTTACAACCATTTACCAAGCTATCAATAAATAGCAATTGATCGTCCTTCACGTTCCTTCTCCTCCACTACTCTGACATTTGTAACAGAAAAGGAATCTCTCTCTCCTACTTCCTTAATCTGTTTATCAATCTTATGGTTTAGGTTTAGCTTTTGGCTTGGGCCTTGGAGCAGGTATGGTATTTGGGCCAGGTTACTGGGCTGGGCCATATCATCCCCCTCTTCTTCAAATAAAGCCTTGTCCTCGAGGCTCATATCTGCAAAATATTGGAGGAGATCTCCAGGGTCACCCAACGATGGATTATCCAATGAGCCCCCAGACCACTGCACCAATGTTGGAGTAGTATTACAAGCATCCCCTTGTAGAACCACTTTCGCATCTTTGAACACAAACTCCATTGTCATTGTGTTGTAATCATGCATAACCCGTCCCAATTGTTGAAGCCATTGTATCCCCAATACTATATCTGGCCCTTTAACTGGTAGAACATATAGATCAATCCAAAATTCATTTTGCTGCAACCTTATCTGAACTTGTGGGCATACACATTGGCAAATGAGGTATTCACCATTGCCATTGTACACCCCAAATTTGCTGATGGCATGAATTTGGAGATTCAGCTGCTCTGCCAAATTGGTGTGATAAAATTGTGAGTGCTCCCATTATCTATCAACGTACGACATTTTCGATTCTCAAGTTCTCCCCATATCCACATCGAACGGAAATTTGCGTGCCCCACTAACATGTTTAAGCTTGAGTTTGCAACATCAAATCCATGAGTTTTCTCCAATTCTCCCACCTCCAAATTCTACAAAGCATCCCCTCCATCAAAGTTTTCATCATCCATACCAAGAAACAACAGAAACTTACTCTTACACTTATGATTTGGACTAAATTTCTGATCGCAATTATAATAAAGCCCCTTTTCTCTCTTCTCTTTCAACTCCGCTGGAGAAAGCCTTCAGATGGGTAATCCTGAGCTAGTTGAAATAGGTTTGGGTGGAACGATTTGTGGTGAGCTTGGATCAAACAAAGTAGATGACAAGGGAATGGGTGTTTCGGGCTTTGGGCTGGTTCTCACATTTGGGCATGGGACAAGGGAATTGGAGTTGGTAACAGGGACGAGTTGGGGATGGATGGTGTGGGGAACCCCTGTTATCTCAGTCAGTGAACTAGCTCGGGCTTCGTCAACACGAGCTGCATACGCCCTGCTAAGGCAAAAGCCTCCATTAGAGTAGTAGGCCGATTGAAAAGCAGTTCACGGCGGAATTCGGGTTTCAATCCCGTAATGAAAAAACTAACAAGGAGTGGTTCAGATATACCTGAAACTTTGTTCATCAATTCTTCAAAGGCAATTGGAATTCAACCACAGTAGAGGTTTGAGCTAATTTTGATAAATTTCCTTGATGATCCTCGTATATGGACCCGCCGAATCGATGGTTCAGATTTAAAAGAAATGCTCTCCAGTTTGTTAAATTTGATTCTCCTTCATCCATTGAAACCATGAGACAGCCTTCCCTTCCATTTGAAAAGAAACAATCCGCAGTCTATCGGGTTGAGACGTCCCATGAAAATCAAGGAATTCCTCTATGCGAAAGATCCAACCATCTGGGTAAGTTCCATCAAATTTTGGAACCTCCATTTTCATACCTCGAAAGGCTGAAGACGATTCGGTGATTCCAAGAATATTTTCTTGCCTTTGCTTGTACACCTGTGCTGCCGAAGAACTAGGTGTAATCTCAGGGGAACTGTGAGTTAGATGTCGCAGTTCTTCAAAGAGCTTCTCAACGGTGGCCATGTAGTGTTGAAGCGTTTGATGGAACGAAAGTGATTGTTTCTCCATCTGGGCATGAAGACCTTTCACCAATGTTGTGAGCTCTGCTTCTGCCATGATCGAACCTCAATGAGAGCACCGAATGATACACCCACGATTGAGAATAAAAGTAGAAATGGAAATTGATATATAGAAAATTGGAAATTACAACGAAATGAAAGGTAAGCACTACTTCGAGTGAGTGCAACTCCTAGCTCATAAGAGACTATCTCCACAATATGCATCTATGCCTACAACCATTTACCAAGCTATCAATAAATAGCAATTGATTGTCCTTCACGTTCCTTCTCCTCTACTTGGAAATTAAAAGGAATCTCTCTCTCCTACTTCCTTAATCTGTTTATCAATCTTATGGTTTAGGTTTTGGCTTGGGCCTTGGAGCAGGTATGGTGTTTTGGCCGGGTTACTGGGCTGGGCTGCATCACAATACGAATCCTGAGTATAGAGAAACGTCGAAGAGATGTTCACAGCAGTAACCAGCGGCAGCTTTGAGTCTAAAAATTCATGTACAGAGTAGAGCGCAACAGTTGCAGGACAAAAATTGGGGAAAATAGATGCCCAATTGAAGAATGGAAAGGTCGCCCTTGAGTGGAGGAGAGCCTTGGACCATTCTAGGTTTTCGCGTCACCGCAGGTCCAAAATTGAACAGACCCTTCCTTGGTGGGCAAGGGCGCATCAATCGATGGACTGAAAATCACACGAAGCGATGTCAAATCAATGGCTAGGTGCGGTCACGTAACAGCGGGGGGTTTGTCACGAGTAGCCACCAATAAATCTGGGATGCGAGTCCTCACGGCCGACAGCAAGGAACAAAGAAGAGCCCTAGGTGGCCTGGTGTTGAATCTGTTGGTGAAAAGACATATGCTCTTTGCGTGAAAGGACAGTACCATCGCTCGTTGGAGTCGCATTGTTCAATAAGCCGTCGGTGGTCATCTGCTTGTAGATGGTGGAGAAAACAGCACGAAAGAGACCCCTAAGAGAAATAAAGAGGAGAAAATCCCTCGGTGTCGTATTCTTCCATAGACGGCGGGGGACTAGTGCAAAAATAAGGCAAAAGTTTAAAGGGAGGAGGGAGAAAAAAATAGAGAGAAAACCCGCTCCCCCTTACTCTTTGAAATTGAAATGTGGAAATATAGTTTACAAGCCTAACATTATCTCATTGGACGAGTGATATATGTCACTTATCCAATAGATGATGCACCATGGTGGTGTTGTGAGCCACTAAAGAGTACTAATAATGAGTAATGAAGATATTAGCATATTTTATAAGTATGCTTCAATAGATATATAAAAAATTTAATTGGTCTTCGTAGGTGGGCATTCCACTCTGCTTGTTTCAAATTCTACAGGCAATGAGTTTCATTAAAGTTGTCCATTGCAATGAGATTGCAGATGATTATAGGTGGGGATTAGTTATTGAATCAATGGAAAAGATTAAAGAATTTTAGTTTCTCACTCTACCAACCAACCAAGTATCAATAATGAAAATTGAAATGCCTCCAGCAAACATGATTTCACCCACCAATATTCCAACCAAAGAAACCATGTGATTTATCTCGTGGAGATCGAGAAAGAAGAAGATGAGTATGTCATGATACTCGAGAAGGAGGATTTACAGCTAGAGGTCCAACGAAAGGGGAAGAACACTGTGATACTTAAGCAAAAGAATTACGTGAAGGTGCAAAAGAAAGAGAAGTGTGTCATAATACTTGAGAAGAAGAAGGTTTGTATGGTGTTATATTATGAAACACGAGATAAAAGAATATTTTATGTTTAGTCTTATCATTTTATGAGTTATTGTTTGAAGAAAGTATGTGAGAAAGAGTATATTTCTGAAAGCAAGTATGTCAAAAGAAAGCATTTTGCTACCGCAGAACCAAATTGATTGCGAAAGGTTTAGCAGGAGAATTGACAAAGACACTATAAAATGAGTGTAGATGCAGTTGTGAATCCAAAATGATTGTGAAAGCGTTCTGTTGCTGCCCCAATTCATTTTCTTGGTCATTATGCAACTAAGGACAAACAAAACGAGAATTCTTTGGATCCGTAGCGCCAATTTCTTTTCCTTTCCATGGCCATCCCTTCTTTTCAATCCAAGATTCAGTCTTTAAGCTAAAGATTCTTGAAATTACAGGTTTACCCTCATTCTCATTCCCAGAATCTCTGAATGGTTTAGTAGGAGAATTGTCTTCATGCCTGGTACCGGAGAACACTCCAAATCCAGAAGAAGGTATATCTCCTCTTGGAAAACTAGCTCCACTAGAAGCTGCATCCTAGTGATGTCCTGTGTTCGAGAAAGTATGATTGGAGAAGCTACAACCTTCTTGATCCGAGTAAATCTCCGCAGGCCTCATTTTTAACTCTTAACCTTGTTCCTTACTCCCTCCGTCCAGTCATTCTTGTTATGTTTACTGTTTACATGGAGATTAAGAAATATTTTATTTTAATGTGTTGTGAGGTGAGAGAAATAATATTTTAATGTATAGTGGATATTTGTATTAGTAGTACTGTGGGCCCCATGGAGATATTTAAATATTTTGTGTGGGTCTCATCTACCAAAATAGGAAACGTAATATTATTTATAAGACGACCTTTTTAGTAAAAATGTAACAATGTTCATGGTACGGAGGAAGTACTTTAGAAGCCTAACAAAAAGTTTAATATAGTTAACAGATACAACATAAATATGGATTTTAAAGAGCTTTTTAAATCTAAATATGGATTCCAAAGACCTATAACAAAAAACCTTAATTAGGGCGTGTCTTATTTCACCTTATCGTCTTCTCTCTCTACTAAATTTGACCTTAATGTCTGACTATTACATTAAGGAGACATTGATAACCCTTCCCAACTTGTTACACTTCCATGGCACATAGGTTTAGAATAGTGATATCATTATTATTACTTTTAGCCCATTTGTTACTTGTAATCTACCTTAAAAAAATTAACTATTTAATACTATCATCACTTTTATCCCTTTTGTTGCTTATAATCTACTTTCAAAAACTTAACTCATGTTTAGTTTACATGTAGTGATTTGAAATTAACTTTGGGAACAAGAAAAAAAAGTTTATGCTCTTTTGTGTTGTATTTAGTTGTTGATCATGGACCTAGGTGCCTAATCTCATGAATTACGGCTTATGTTTGTAAATTGACTACTCCATGAAATACATGAGGCTTTTAACTGTTTAACCAACTCTAGAATCAAATGCTGCTTAATTCAAGAAAAAATACTAAACAAAACCAATCAATGTTCTCAAATAAGTAGTGCTAGTTAAAATTCAAGCTAACACTACTCTAATGTGCATATAACTTGTACATATTATGTGACATGTACAAATGATTTTTTTTCCATTCATATTTAACATACAATTTTAGAATGTTAACATATCAATACAAAAATTATCATACAATACATCTGGGCTAACATCTCAATAATCAAGAATTGAGGTGTTGCCTCAATAGTCATACATAAAATTTAGATACATTTCTCGCTTCGTCATTGGTCGTTTCTAAATTTTATGTATGACTAGTGAGGCAACACCTCAATTCTTGATTCTTGAGGTATTAATCCAGCCGTATTGTACGATAATTTTTTTATTGATATGTTAAAATTTTAAAATTGTATATAAAATTTGAATGGTAAAAAATTATTTGACATCTCACATGATATGTACAAGTTATATGTACATTAGAGTAGTGTTAGCTTGAATTTTAACTAGCACTACTTATTTGAGAACATTGATTGGATTTGTTTAGTATTTTTCCTTGAATTAAGCAATATTTTGATTCTAGAGTTGGTTAAACAATTAAAAGCCTCATGTATTTCATTGAATAGTCAATTTACAAACACAAGCCGTAATCCATGAGATTGGGCACCTGGGTACACGATCAACAACTAAATACAACACGAAAGAGTATAAACTTTTTTTCTATTTCCAAGTTAATTTCAAATCAATACGTGTAAAACAAAACAGGAGTTAAGTTTTTGAAAGAAGATTACAAGTAGCAAATGAGCTAAAGTGATGATAGTATTAAATATTTAAGGTTTTTAAAGTAGATTACAAGTAACAAATGGACTAAAAGTAATAATAATGATATTCTAAACATATGTGCCATGGAAGATATAACAAGTTGGGAAGGGTTGTCAATGTCTCCTATACAAGTAGAAAATGAGCTAAAGTGATGATAGTATTTAATAGTTAAGGTTTTTAAAGTAGATTAAAGTAACAAATGGGCTAAAAGTAATAATGATATTCTAAACATATGTGACATGGAAGATATAACAAGTTGGGAAGGGTTGTCAATGACTCCTACATGTAATAGATAGACCAGGTCAAATTATAATAGAGAGACAAAGATAAGGTGAAATAAAGCACACCCTAGTTAAGGCTGTTTGTTATGGGTCTTTAGAATTTTTAGATTTAAAAAGCTCATTAAAATCCATATTTATATTGCATCTGTTAATTAAATTAAACTTTTTGTTAAGCTTCTAAAGTACTCCCTCCGCACCAGGAACATTGTTACAGTTTACTAAAAATGGCGTCTCATAAATAATGTTACATTTTCTGTTTTGGTAGATGAGACCCACACAAAATATTTAAATATCTCCATGAGACCACAACACTATACTAATCCAACTACACACTATGCATTAAAATATTATTTCTCTCACCTCATAACACATTAAAATAAAATATTTCTTAATCTCTGTGTAAATAATAAACATAAAAAGAATGACGGGACGGAGGGAGTAAGCAACAAGGTTATGTTAAAAATGAGGCCTGCGGAGATATACTCGGATCAAGAAGGTTGCAGCTTCTCCAATCATACTTTCTCGGATTCAGAACATCACGGGGATGCAACTTCTAGTGGAGCTAGTTCTCCAAGAGAAGATATACTTCCTTCTGGATTTGGAGTGTTCTCTAGTACTAGACATGAAGACAATTCTTCTACTAAACCATTAAGAGAATCTAGGGATGAGAATGAGGGTAAACCTGTAATTTCAAGAATCCTTAGCTTACGGATTGAATCTTGGATTAGAAAAATGGATTGTTAGATTGTATACTAAAAGCCTAGCTTTTGTATTGAACATGTTTTAACAATTTTATTTGAAATGAGAATCATATGATCAAACATTTTGCATATTATAAATTGTTTATTTATATATTTGTGCAAAAGTCCATTTACTTTATACTGTAGATAATATGTTGTGCGACAACATGCGGAAGATCATATTATCAGTTTTCTTATAAAGTATAAACAGATGCTCACAACTGAGATAGACGGGGACTATCTATCGGGATGGTTGTAGTGTGATTTGGTATTAGTTTGTTTTGACTATAGAATCACATTAGTGCACCTTGCGTGTATTGAGCAGGACCGTTTGAGATCGTTCGACTTGTATTGTCTATATAGGAGAACTTGATATCAGTTATTATGGATGTTCGTGCTCTTAATCTCTATACAATAACCTCGACACGTAAGGCAGTATATATTTCTTTGATTCATCAATGGATGAGATTTACATGTATTAAATTAACAAACTCGGTGAGTAGGGAAGTTGTGTTGTCTCTATGGTATGCTGTTGATTGTAGAAGGAATCCGTGTCCGACATAGGTTGATGATGTCCCCTTGAGGAGCTCATAAGGTTTATCATGTAAATTTTGCAAGTGGATTAATTCCGACATGATAATAAGGTTGAGTGGTACTACTCTCGGAAGAGATATTAATTAATTTGAGTTGTCAGTAGTTTAATTAATTAATGAGCATTGTATATCTTAAACATGGGGAGATTTTCGAGCTCATAATAAGAAGGAGCCCAAAACATAATTTTGGGATTGGATGGGTAGTGCATTAATAATATTTTAGTGGATTATATTATTATTATTGGATTTAATTATAAGCTTTGGGCTAAACTTGGTTAATTAAATCCAATTGAGGTCCAATCCAATTTCTCCTCCTGGTCCCTGCTGTAGCCCAAATAAATAAGTCATCTCAACTTCCTGGAACCCTAAGCCTGCGCCTCTTTTGACGTAGAAAAGGGAGAGAAGCAGATTGAGTGGATTCTGGAGATTGTTGCCCACACAACACCAAAATTGACTTTGGGTCATACAGCAGAATATCAAGAAGTGGTTCACTACTGATCCTCTACATCAAACCTGAAGAAAGGTAAACAACTTTTATTTTTCTTCCGCTGTAATTGTTTACTTAAATTCCTAACGGATTACACTGAACCAAACGATCCTAAAGCCAACAATTGGTATCAGAGCGTTGTGGTGAAACGTGATACGTTGGGTTAAGGTATATACCATACGTGTGTTATTGTCGATGTGAAAGCATGTTTTTAGGGATTGTATGTGTGAATCATCCTATGTGTTTTTATCGATAGAATTGGAGTGTAATTGTTGATGGTTGAACACGCAGTACATACACAGTGGCACAACTGGTGAAAGTCGCGTGCGGGTTCACGGCTGCACAGCCATACCAAACGACGACGGCTGAGTGTGATGATGGCAGCGCCAACTCACTGGATCAGCAGTGCTGTCGGAGGCCTGGTTGCATATCACCAGAAGCGACGGATGATTGCGGGAAAAGGATGGACACGTCGACCCAGATAGAGGCACCGATGAAGGCCTTGTATGCGACTGCCGTCGAATGCCCATAGGGGTGTGAGCGACGGACAGAGGGATGGCAATTGGAAGTTGTCGGCGATGCAGGGCTGATGGCTGATATTCACGGCCAGCGACTGACAGCCATGGCGTGATTGGTGACCATTGATTGCACAACGTCGGCTGATTACAACCCACCGTGAAGATCAACTGTTTGGTTGTCAGCAGCGTCAGGTATGAGAAGCGACATCCCCGGGCGAGTCAACGGTGGCTTCCGGGCAAGTTGACGATAGGTTCCGACTGGGCCTCAGCGACCTCCGAGCGAGTCCATGATGATACGATCAAAAATGGTGCCATTGCTGGTTAGGTCTGATGTTTTTTTAGCAGCGGCAACCTGGCTGAAGGGAGGTTTTCGACGTTCAGCACCGGCATTTTTTCGAGTGCAACAGAAGGATGACCTGGTCAGGTCTCTCCTCTGGCGACCGAGTCTGCTGGAATTTGAGCAGCTCCAGCGGGTGTCAGACGATCTTATGTTGTTGCCGGCATCATTCACGGCTGAGCGAACCAGCAACAAGAGCGGCACGATCTTTTGGAGTTGACGCTGAGGACTTGAAGCGGCGCTGGGATGGTTGGATTTTGATGCATTATTGGGCCAACTTTTGGGCCATCTTAATGGGCTGCTGGGCTCATTTTGATTATTTATTGTGGAATTCATGAAGTTGGGCTTACTGGGCCCATTTCCTTGAATTATCCTTTTATGCTATTAATTCATATATATATATATATATATATATATATATATATATATATATATATATATATATATGGCATGTTCTATGTGATTTAATTTTTAAATTACTTAAAAATGGAAGCATGCTAGAATGTATATTTTATTAATGAAATATTATATGCATGTTAAAATCCCTCGGTGTTAAATAACTTAGTGGGAGAGGGGATTGGTAATAAATTCCCGCGGCCTCCATTATTGGTTCGTAAGTGATGTGAATAAACTTGCGTGTTGGCATAGACCTTTCTCCCCATCGGATGAGTTTATTCACGGATCACTGGTACGAACTTCTTTATGATGATCGTAGGAAGTTATCCGAGCGCGTGTGTACTTCTCCATTTGTAAGGCACACAAGCTTAGGCCGCGGACTTGAGATTAAATAATAGTATACACTTAGGTGTAAATGATAAGTATCCTCCCCATCGGAGTCACTGCTGTTATTTGCATGGCTAAAGAGAAACCGACTATTAATTATTTTATCATAAAGTTAGGTTGACAAATGAAATTATTAGGTAAAACCTTCTCCTGTAAATATTCGGGTTTGTATACGTCCACACTATCGTGGCATGCAAATTCACGGTGCTTGAGATGTTGGTGAATTTTATTTTATATTGTTTTGAGGGATTCAATATAAATTGATAAATTCGAAGTGTTTGATCTATTTAATTATTTATGATTCTCAGAGTTTTCAAATGACACTCAACTCACTTTCTATTATACTTAAAGAGCACAAACTTACTGGCACTAATTATGTTGACTGGAAACGAAATATGTATATTGTATTAACTGCTGAAGATTATATTTTTGTTCTCACTGAGGAATGTCCTCCGGCACCTACTGATGACTCTACCGAAGAGTAAATAGTTGCTTATAATAGGTGGGTCGAAGCTGATAGGATGGTTAAGTGCTATATTTTGGCTTCTTTGTCAAATGTGCTTCAAACTTAGCATCAAGCTATGACCACAACCTATGATATGATGCATAATCTTAGGGAACTCTTCGGGCATCAGAGTCGTCCTGCTAGGTCGAAGGGCATGTCTGTTCTAATAAACACCAAAATGTCTGAGGGCACTCTCGTAAGGGAGCATGTCCTTAGGATGATGGGCCAACTCAATGAGTTGGAAGTTCTTGGAGCTGAAATCGATGGAAAAACCCAGGTCGATATCATACTCCAAAGCTTGCCTAGGGGTTTTGAGCAGTTTTGCCTGAACTACAGTATAAACAAACATTTGTATATGTTGGCGGAACTTCTGACAAAACTTGTGGCGGCGGAAGAACTGTTCCGTAGACCTCCTCAGGTTCATGTTGCTGAAAATGCTCCTCATCCTAGGCCAAAAGACGGTAGAAATAAGATTAAGCAAGGAAATTCAGCACCGGTGAACCAAGTGAAAGCAAAGACTGGTGTGGTCAAGAAGTCTAAAGGCAAGTGCTTCAAATGTAAGCAGCCGGGACACTACAAGGCTGACTGCCCTCTTCTGAAGGGGAACATGAATGGGGTTCCATCAAACCTGACAGCTTAGTGATGGGGAGATTACCATACTAATGGGAAATGCTACAAGAGTAGCGGCCGTTGCAGTGGGAGATGTCTATTTATCTTTTAATAAGAATAAAACTCTTGTTTTGAGGAACTGTCTTTATGTACCTCATTTTAGAAAGAATTTAATTTAAGTTTCTAAATTGTTCATGGATGGATGTTCTGTTTCTTTTAATGACAAGGTTATTTTAAGGAAAAATAAAATTTTTATCTGTGATGGTGCATTGATAGATAATTTGTATACTCTTAACCAATTACTCCCACATGCAACAAATTGAAATGAATGATACATCTACTAATAAGAGAAAAGAACCTTCTAAATGAATCAAACATATTTTTGGCATCTAAGATTGGGTCATATTAACTTGAGTAGGATTCAGAGGTTGATAGCTGATGGACCTTTGAGTTCATTAGTAGTGGAAAATTATCCAACTTGCGAATCCTGCTTGGAAGGAAAAATGACCAAAAGGCCTTTTAAGGCAATGGGGTATAGAGCCAAGGATCTGTTGGAATTGGTTCATTATGATTTATGTGGTCCTATGTCTGTCCAGGCAAGAGGGGGTTATAAATATTTCGTCACATTCATTGACGATTATTCTAGATACGGATATATTTATTTGATGCGCCGCAAGTCTGAGTGCTCAAAAAGTACAAGGCTAATGTGGAAAAGCAACTTGAAAAATATATCAAAACACTACGATCTGATCGTGGTGGCGAATACCTCTTGGGAGAGTTTATGAATTATTTATCAGTACAAGGGATTGAATCTCAATTGTCTGCACCAGGCACACCCCAGCAGAATGGTGTAGCAGAAAGAAGGAATATGACTCTTATGGAAATTGTAAGATCAATGATGAGTTATTCAGAACTACCAAATTCGTTATGGGGACATGCCTTGGAAACAACAACTTACATTTTGAACTTAGTACCTTCTAAATCGGTAGCCTCCACACCCACAGAACTGTGGACAGGGCGTAAGCCTAGTCTCAAACATGTTCGGATTTGGGGTGCCACGGCACATGTGTTGAAGGCGGATGCTGATAAGTTAGAATCACGTACTGAAGTTTGCCTGTTTATAGGATATCTTAGAAGAACGAAAGGTGGTTTGTTTTATAATCCAAAAGACCAAAAGGTGATCGTGAGTACGAACGCTAGATTTTTGGAAGAAGATTATATTATGAATCACAAAGCTATGAGTAAAATTGTTCTAGAAGAAGTAAGAGGGGAAACACCAAACATAATACCAACTGTACAAGAGGATATAAGATAAAGATAAAGATGCTCAATTATGGCAAAACGTAATACCAACTGTACAACATGAAATTGACCCATGGAATTACAACGATGCACTGCAAGATAAAGATGCTCAATTATGGCAAAACGCAATAAAATCTGAAATAGAATCCATGTATTCTAATCAAGTCTGGGAGCTTGTAGAACCACCCGATGGTGTAAAAGCTATTGGATGCAAGTGGAACTATAAAAGAAAAAAAGGATCTGAAGGTAAGGTGGAAACCTTTAAAGCAAGGCTTGTGGCTAAAAGATATACTCAGAAAGAAGGAATCAATTATGAGGAAACCTTCTCGCCTATTGTCATGCTTAAGTTAATCCAGATTCTTTTGTCTATTGATGCTCATATGGATTATGAGGTATGACAAATGGATGTCAAAACAACTTTCCTGAATGGAAGTTTTGAGGAAAGCATCTATATGAAGCAACCAGAAGGATTCATTGCAAAGGGCGAAGAGCATCTTGTGTGTAAGCTTAAAAGGTCCATTTATGGATTGAAACAAGCTTCTAGATCATGGAACATCCGTTTTGATGAAGTAATCCAGTCATATGGATTTATTCAATGTCTGGATGAATCATGTGTGTACAAGAAGTATGACAGAAACATAGTGGTATTTCTTGTACTCTACGTGGATGATATTCTGCTCATTGAAAACAATGTAAAGGTATTGTCGGGCGTAAGGGTATGGTTGTCCAAGCAGTTTGAAATGAAGGACTTAGGAGAGGCCAACACATTCTTTGGATCAAATTAATAAGGGATCGCAAGAAAAGAATGTTGTGCTTGTCCCAAGCTTCATACATTGATACAATCCTGGCTCGTTTTAGCTTGCAAGATTCCAAGAAAGGTTTTCTACCTTTCAGACATGGAATACCTCTATCAAAGGAGATGTGTCCTAAGACACAACAGGAAATAGAGACAATGAAGTTGGTCCCTTATGCTTCGGCAGTAGGAAGCCTCATGTATGCTATGCTATGTACAAGACCAGATATCTGTTATGCCGTGGGCATGGTCAGTAGGTATCAAAGTAATCCAGGACAAGAGCATTGGACTGCGGTAAAGCATATTTTGAAGTACCTGCAAAGGACTAGGGATTATGTGCTGGTTTACCGAGTAGATACTTTGTTACCTTTAAGTTATACTGATTCAGATTTTCAGTCAGATGGGATGCTAGTAAATCCACCTCGGGTTATGTGTATACTCTTGGAGGAGGAGCCGTAATATGGAGGAGTGTAAAGTAGAAATATATTGTGGACTCCACCATGGAAACTGAATATGTAGCAGCCTCTGAGGCAGCTGTTTCCTTTTTAAGTATTATAATTTTATTACCTAGTTACCCGAATATTACTAATAAGACAATGCATCAAATCAGTAACATCCATCACAATTTTTATATCTAATAAGTTAAAGAATCAAATCAATTACTTTAACTTATACATAATAACCAATTAATTCAATTGTGCACACAAGTTATAATTATTCCTATTAATCAATATCATAAAACAACCACAAATGTTTCACAATTTAAATTAAATAGTCTAAAAAATTTTTATAGAAATAAATAAACATTCAACGAGTTTTGAACCCTTCATCAAATATAAAATTAAATTCAACTTAATCCATCTAAACCTAGAACAACTTAAAGTGTTTACCCCATGGAATTATAGGTAACTTCTATGGGTGTAAGAAGGATCTTACCACAATTTATATTTATTAAAAGGAAATTGAGTTCAAAGATAAAACCCTAAATCGAAGAATTATTGATGTTCTTCTCTCCGTCTCCTCCAATCCTATGATCCTCCTCCTTGAATCGCGCACACCGGAACGGATGATGAATTAAATGGATGGATTTGTGATAAAGTGAGATATCGATGATATGGGATTGCGGCTGGATAGATCGGTGTGTGTGTTATGTTGCATGATACGATGATTTGCGATGAAATCCCCCTCTTTATTTCTCTCTCTTCTTTCTTTTATATGTAGACCTCCAAATCTGAGTCAATTGGGCATATTTTTCACGTTTTCACACACTGAAAGGTGTAAAACTCGATTTCTGGCTCAAAAATACACAACACGACCTCGACACTACGCAACACGAGTTGCAACACGACTCACGTTGCAAAGTGTGTAACTCCAGTAGCAACTCGTGTTATCACATGTACAGTCGTGTTGGCTTGATCCGCAACTGGATGTTCTGTGGCTCAACACGACCTCGAACAGACCCAACCCGACTCGTGTTGGAAAGTCGAGTCATCGCCTGTCAAGTCGTGTTGGACTAATCTGAAACTGGATTTCCTCCGGACCTCAACACAAGTCGTGTTGGGGTCCCATAACTTGTGTTGGGTTTTTTCATCTTGTTTTCTGCTTGTCTTCGATTTTACTTCATTTTAATCTATTTTAACCTTCAAAACTCAATAAATCACCTTAGTAGTATCTTAATTATGCAAGTTATGAAAATCACGTAATTTTAAATGAAATCATGGCTTTAATATTCTAACAAAAATGGTGTAAAGTGAGACATGTAGACGTGAATTTTCACTCTCAACAACCCCCAAAACTTAACATGTTGTTCATCCCCGAACAACAAATTCAAAACACGAGAGAGTGAGAAATTGAAATTCAATGGTAGATAAGGATCACACAACATCCAAACTAAGATATGATACTCAAGTGCTAGAAATACTATTCAATTGAAACATGCACATAAAATTGGTTATTTCACCACTTCAAAATGCTCATCATTCAATCTCAAAAGTAGTATATGCGCTCTCTCTCTCTCAAGTGTACGATGTACACTTCATGGCTAAAATATTTACACTCAAAATCAATTCACATACACGCGTAATCATAAGCTTGACAATTATCTAAACTCTCCACTAACTTGAAAGACTTAACTATGGGATCACAAAAGACTTGCTTAGGGTTGTAACGTTGGCTCTTTGGATAAGGGTAGGAAAATATGTGATGAGTGACTTGATCACTAGTAGAGAATCAAAAGTAGAAATACATTTTCAACATATATTCTTGACAACTCCATCTCATTCTTTTGTTCTCCAACTTCCTTTTTCATAACTCATTCCTCCCTTCACTGTAGGATCAACGTCTTAACCTTTTCTTTTTCTTTTTATTAGGATACCAATTTTAGGCACTACCCTAAAATTTGGGGTGCCAATTGCAGGGACTACCCCCTCTTGTAAAATGATTTTTTATCTTTCCAACTTCTTAGCAAAACTTCAATCCAATTCCTTCAATTCCCTATTAGGATATGCATTAAAATACTTTTAAAGGAATTAAGTGGTTATTTTTCATAGGCTTCCAACAAATAAGGCTTAAAGACTCAAATGGGAGACTATGAATAACATCATCTAGTAGGATAAAAGTTTAGCTAGTCACTCAATAAAGAACAAAAATGTCCTAAGTTCATTTCCCATAATTTAATCAATCATCTAGCCTCAAGTAGATTAAAAGTCAAGTTCTAGAATACATATATGTGAACGATGCTCTCAAGAATAAAATCAATAATATGTAATGTTCATGATTTTCAAGATGCTCAAATCTCGCATATGTATAACAGAATGAATGAGCACTCCTACATAAGCTATGTAACCAATTATTACATGTAACAACTTCAAGCACTCTAACAATTTAAGCACACATCTAAATGGATTGACTATAACAGAGCAGCAATAAACCACATTTTCAAGAAATATCTTACATTCTCCTCATCATCATCATGCTTCAGAATAATACATTATCAATAAATCCACACCATCAAAAGATAAATCTATAACTTAATACAGACCAAGGAAGTTAAAAAGTAAATGAGAACCTAATAATTTAACTATTATACTACTAAGCAAAATAGAAAGCAAGAAATGAAAAGAAAGGTACAACCTCTAGATGAGGTTGCTAGTCCTCCTCCCTATCACTGGGGCTCTCGCCATCATCGGGACCCATCCTCCACTCATTGAAATCTCTTCACAAATCTTCAAAATCAGCCAGCTTGGTGTTGATATCATTGATGGTCGTAGCCCACACACCAATGTGCCAATCGAAATGACTTGATTTCTCACAATTGTTGCAATTTGTCTGCTCATCTCTCGGTTCTCCTTAGCTATTTTCTTGTTCACTTCTCGTCTTAACCTGTTCTCTTCAGTCAGATATTAAAATGGGTGATCACACCCTGAGTTTGCTGACCCCACCAATCGAACATCGAGGCCTATGCTTCAAATGCATATGGAGGAGCAGGTGGTGCCATCCCATATATATAGGGGTAATCCACCAAATTAGGTGCCCATGCATACTGTTGTGCCCTTGCATACTGCTCATAGTATTTGGCACCACCAAAATTTCCCGCTCCTTGATTTCCTTTCCCGACGTCTTTCTCCATCTGCTGTGGCCGCTCTGGAGAGTTAGGTGCTCCCATGGATCCCTCAGTACCCTATATAAACTTTAAATGCAATGACTTGTGTGAAACCGTCTCACAAAAAATATTTTCGTGAGACGGATAAAAAGATATAATATTATTAATGGAAAGTGATACTCCATCGATGAAAAGTGATAATGGTGCAGTGAACTATTTTATGAACAATTTATATTATAATAAAAAGTGACAACATATTTAAAAAAAAAGTGGTAATATTAAATAAGTGATAATTTATTTAAAAAATATAAAATGGTGTCGAAAGACTTGCCCAACTTTAAAATATTAGCATATTAGTCTTAAAATATTGACACATTAGTAAATTAGCAATGTCTTAAAGTATTAACTCATTTATTTGTTTGTTTAGGAATTAAGTAGAAATAAGAAAGTTAAATTTAAGATTTAGCAAATCTAACCATAATGATAATTTATATTTGTTATGAAATTTAAGAATAGATTTTAATTTTATGTTAATTCAATCTATAAGAGTATGGGGTAATATATGTGAGAGATATGATATTATGTGTATAAAAAATATGTGAGATTTATGGAATCCAACGAAACAAACTCCAATTTCAAATTTCGCTCTTTTTGTCTCTATTTTCTATTCAAAACGCGACAAAATACCTCGTACCTTATTCATAATTACATGATATGCAAGACTCTTAGTGCTAAATATGTAAATTGAACCAATAAAATAGGTATGACAAGTCTTGTGTGAGACTATCTCATGTAAACCCTTATATGAGACGGATAAAAATTGATAACATCATTATGAAAAGTGATATTCAATCGACAAAAAGTGATAACGATGCAGAAAACTATTTCAACAAACAAACAATTTATGGTATAAATATAAAGTGATAACACTTTATAGTAAAACTGATAATATTTTATAGCAAAAGTAATAATGATGTTATTATTTTTTATCCATTTCATGTAAAGGAGCTTATGTGAGACGATTACGCCCAAATCTTTGCCAAAAAGATATTAAATCAAACCTAAAAATACATGAATTTTCAATCTTACCGCATATCAAAACTTTTAATATAGTATTCCCTCAACGTTTTTACAATATGCACAATTGCTTTTATAAAAAGCCATTTTTTTTATAAATGTTATTAATTCTATATAAGGTATTTAAGTTTTTTAATAAATAAAATAAAATTAAATAGAAATGATTTTTTTTAATATGATGAGTAGTTGAAGTTATTTGTTTAGAGTTTTACCAAATTTAATTATACACATTTTATTAAGATGAATAAAATAAAAATAGAAATACCAATTCTTGTATGATATTCGTTCATGTTTATAAAATTTTTTCATTTTATAATGGAGTACATATTGTTTTTCAAGAAAAATATTATTATTTTTTATTCATGACTTTACAGTGATAAAAAAACATTTTATTATATATATATATATATATATATATATATATATATATATATATTTATTTATTTATCTAGCTCAAAAAACCTATTCCAAGTAGTCTTACAAAATTTTGACAAACATAAAATACGCATGGGAGGAGACTGGAGAGTAGGTGTGCACGGATATTGGATTTGACTGAAATCGTATTGAATTAATTCCGAATCAAAAAAATTGTTGACTTTTTGACTTTTTCCAAACCGAAGTGAATCGATTTTTCATTTGGTACAGACTTGAATATTTCCCGTTTTCCCGTACCGAATATTGGATATAACCGGATCGAACCGTACCGAAAAATCGAATTTAAACTATGCATTAAAATTATATATAATATATTTATCTTATTATTTTTTATATGTCATGAATTAATTAATTTTACTCTACTAATTATAAAGTAATCATAATTAATAAATTAAAATTATTTATAATATACTACCAAATAATAATTTAAAAATATATCTAATGCTATAAATATTTATTTATTAGTGTATATTAGAAAATATATATTCCATAAAGTAAAATAAATTTCTAAAAAAATAAGAAATAAATAAAATAATATGTTCAAAGTATTATTTAAGAGAATATAATGAATAAAGTAAATGGTATCTCCAAAGTTTAAATTCAATCGTAAATTTAATAAATAATTATTATATTTATTTAATAAAGATAAAATGTAAAAATTAAATGATAATCCATATTTATGTCTAAAATATTAGTATTAGATAAACTTTAATTGAAATACACCTTAAATTTAAAGTTAAAGGTTTAAAAAAAATCTAAAATTATTAATTTTCTTTATCTTAGTACTATTATTATTTAGAACAACACATAAGTTCGTATTATGTAAGACTATTTTACATTTTTTAAGTAGTTATAATTTTTATTAAATATATTATCACTTTTCATTAAAAAGTTTATCATTCTTTATTTATAATATGAATTGTTTATAAAATAATCCAAGCATCACTCTCACTTTTCATCAATTCGAGTATAACTTTTTATTCAAATATTATCTCTTCTTATATGTCTCATGAAACTCTTAATGTGAATTGTGAAGCAGTATTACAGAAGTATTTTCTTATTTTTAAAGTATTATTATCTTTTATTAAAAAAAATACTATAATATTATTTTCGATTCGCTCCGCACAGTCAAAATCCATTTTCCCAAAAATCCGTTCCGAATCGAATTTCGATACGGGTTCAATATCGGATTATTATTTTTAAAAAAACCAATCCGAATTTCAGTACGAATTTTTTAAAAATCCGTACCTATCCGCACACCCCTACTGGAGAGTATATAATGGAGCAGGTATTTGTGTGATTTCGTCTCATTATAAGACTTTTTTTCTAATTAAATAATATTTTCCTTTTGAATGTGAAGGGTATTATAATTGAACGAATAAGAAAAGTGGTGTGTCATTTACTTTTTTTTATTTATATTACTATTTATTTATTCATAAAATAGCATATAACATTTTCATTTTTCATGATAAATATATATGGATCAAACTGATATGGGGGCTATTATAGTTAATTTTACATAGTCAATGGAGCTATAGTCAATTTTACATAATTAAAATTGTTCTAATTTATCCTTTTTACCTATAAGGTAATATACTTAATTAGAACATGCATTGAATCATTAATTTCTTAAACATTCCTTATAAAATTATATTAATTATAATATAAATATTATTTTATTCCTAAAATATTATTATTAATTTAATATATATATATATATATATATATATATATATATATATATATATATATATATTATTTACATTTATGAAATAATATGCATGTGTTCTTAGTTCTAACTATATATATTAATTTAGTAATGGGAGGATTACTACTAGATAAAAAAAATCTTTAATTACTATGAGATACAAACATACAAAAATGTTACTGCTAACTACAAAATATATAGTGATATTTCAATATTACCCCTACAATGTGCTGCACATAAATGTTGTGTGCAGCAAAGGTTCATGTGCAGCAAAGTGTGTGCAGTAAAAAAAGTGTGTGCAGTAAAAAAAAGTGTGTGCAGCAAAAAAGTGGGGTGGTCCAGCGAAGGCAGAGATTTCTGACGGCCAGCCGACGGTCCGGCGGAGCTTCGACGACCGATCAACAGCGGTACTGCAGAATTTCACCGGCAGGGCTGCGGTCCGGCGGCGATTAGGCAGAATTCCGGCGCCGTCGGTGGTGGTCCGGCGATGGGTGGGGGGTTTGGGTTTGTGTGGTTTAAAAGTGCATGAGTTTAGGGTTATATTTGGTATTTTACTCTAATATTTTGTATGTGATATTAATTATTTTAAATCAATGTATCTAATAGTAATTAGTGGTACAAAATGTATACCTAGTAGTAATTTTTCCAAAATTATACGTTCATAATATTATTATTATTACTCCCTCCGTCCCAAAGACAAGTTCCCGGTTACTGTAGATACGAAGTTTAAGAAAAAGTTACTTTTTGCTTTACTTTTAGGGGTAGTTTGATATTTTTAGGTAATAAATAAATTATTAAGTAAGTTATGTGAGTTGTAAAGGGGTGACAATTTTGAAATTAAAATGTGTTGTAGGGTTATTGATTTGTGTGCATTTCCTTATTTGGGGATGCGAACTTGTTTATGGGACGAACAAAAATAGAAAGTGTGAATTTGTTTATGGGACGGAGGGAGTATTATTATTATATTTTCTTTTTGAAGTTATGTAATTTTAATAGTTAATTAATTTACAAGCTGATTGAAAATTTGTAAATTAGATAACTACTATTTATATTATTTCATTATTAGTAAATTTTACATTAAAAATAATTTAGAAATATAAATGAAATGAATTAATTAATTAATTTTACAAATTCATTGAAAATAATAGCGCGTAAAAAGAAAGAAGTTAAACTCAAAAATTTTAAAATAAAATAAAATAATTCAATTAATTATTTAAAAAAAAGAGACGCTAGTGTACAAACGAGTTCAACAACGGATTACTAACAAATTTTTTTTAAGCAATGGAATACTAATCTATTTTCTTGTGTTTTTACCAACGGAATAAAATCCGTTGGTAATTACCAATAAAATCATTATATCAATTGCCAACATTTACCAATAGAATTGAATTTGCGTTGTTAAAAATTTATTAACTACAACTTTAACTTTAACAGTGAAAAATTACTAACGGATTACCCACAAAAAATTTTTTTTTTAAGCAACGAAATACCAATCGATTTTCTTATGTTTTTACCAATGGATTAACAACAAAAAAATATTTTTTTTAAAGCAACGGAATACCAATCGATTTTTTTTTATGTTTTCACTAACGAATTACCAATGAAATCATTATATAAATTGTTAATATTTATCAAGGGAATTGAATTTTCATTGCTAAAAATTTATTAATCACAACTTTAACAACGTATAATTGCCAACAGATTCCTTTGTTAATCCGCTGATAAATTAATTTAGCAATGAAATTAAAGTTTTTAACAATAAAATATTAGTTGGTATTTTATTATTATTATTTTTTAATGACTTGAATTAAATTATGAATTGTATAGTATTGAATTTAAATTATGAATTGTATAGTATTGAATGTAGTGTTTTTTTTAATGTTATTCTTTAAACACACTAGATAGTAGAAAGAAAAAAAATTAATAAAGTGATTTTTCTTATTTTTAAGTACATGTGAAATTAGAAATAGAATGAAGAGAGTATTTAAAATGCATTAAAAAAGCTATATATATTTTTTCTTGAATATATAAAATAATAATATTAATTTAAAAGATATTCATTTATTTAAAATTGATTTGAGAAAATAACCACTAATTATTTTATGACAATTTTTTAAAATTATATTAATCAAATTTTATTAAGCTTAACTAGTCGTTTATTTAATTAAATTTGAATATTTTTTTAATTAATTAACTAAATTTTATTATTTTAAATAACTCAAACTCATAATAAATATAAATGCATAATACATGGCGATTATAATAATTTCTAAGTTAAACCATAATATATGATGAATCCTGAAATAAATATTGTTTTGAAAAAGAGAGAGGAATTTGTATTACAAATCTTAATGCTTGGATCAAATTCCAAATAGCGAGGTCCTTTTCATTAATCTCATTATCACATGTTAATAAAAATAAAAATCTTATGGTAATTATCTCACACAACTTTTTACCTGTAAAAACGTGAAACTATGCCTGATATTTATATTTAAAGCATACGTAACCAACCATCCTAAAGCAGTAAAGCTAGAGTGTCGTCCAGGGGCCCCACCATTTAAAATACTAATTAAATAAAGACACATATTCCTCGTGCTCTATTACATATACATACCCCATATAACATTTCTTTGACTATACTCCTTTTTTTAAATTCGAAAAATTGAAAGCAAACATCCTCGCCGGCGTACAGATGGTTTCGTCGTCGAAGTTGGATTCCGGCAAGATCTCCGGCTGGAGGTCCAACTTCTCGCAGACTTGCACCCTTCTCAGTCAGTATTTGAAGGAGAACGGCAGCTTCGGAGATCTCTCCCTTAGCTTGACTCCTAACTTCGTAGCTGAAACCAAAGGTACCATTTAATTCAATTTTCCTTTTTAGGGTTTGCTCGATCTCTTCATTTGTTGATTTCTACCTTTGTTGGATTTTTAATCCCTAATCCTACATCTAGGAGGTGTTGATCTGCTTTAATTAATCATTTAATTTTTATGTGCTTGAATTTGTGAAACAGCAGGGACCATGGATTTGTTTCCCAAGATTGAGCAATTGGAAGACTGGTAAAATGTCTTTCTCTCTCCTTTTCTTCCTTTTACAACTCTCTCTCTCTTTCTGAAGGCGATTTTCTGTGGCAGTGGTGTGAATAAAGCAAATGAGCAGCTGACTATATTCTACGGTGGTCAAGTCATAGTGTTCGACAACTTTCCGGCGGACAAGGCCAATGAAATCATGACTTTAGCCTCGAAGAACACCGCTGCTGCTCCTCCTTCCGCCGCCTTTGCTCCGCCACAAGCGGAGGAACCAGCCGTCGCCACCCCGGAAAGTGTACCCACTCTCAGCCCTCTCCCGGCTCCTGGTTCTGGTAACTGGTTCACCAATCTTTGTTGCATAAACACCCAACAAATTTATCTTCATACTATTAGTTATATATTTTATTATTGGTTTGCAGATTTACCAATTGCTAGGAAAAATTCACTGGCCCGGTTCTTGGAGAAGAGAAAAGACAGGTAGGAAAATGTTATAGAAATTAATTACATTGATTCTTTGGAATGAATTTAATCTTTTCTGATTGAATTTAGGGGGTGTTGTTAAAGGGGTACTGGGGTTGGATATTTTGAATGAAACTATGTTGAATATCATTTTTTTGTATTTGTACAACACTTTGAGAATCAAAATTCCTCAATTATTTCCATTGAACCAACATCCTGTTCGTCGAAATTTGAGCCAAGCAGCTCCTAACTTAAATTATGTTCATCACAGAATCACAGGAAATGCGCCATATCAAGCAATCAACCCGGCACCCAAACCGGTGAAACCGGAGCCGTTTCTTGAATTGGGTTCAGATCAGCTTCCCCTCCATGATCACCGCAACTAGTGCTCTCTGTTGCAATCAATCTATGTTGATAAGGTCTAAGATGGCATTAGTGACTTTGATTGAAAGACCCTTTACCCTTTTCTTGTTGTATTGTTGTGTACTTAGTTCAGATCCCACATATTAGCCCTATATCTCAATGATATAGTTTCGGATTATAAGTATAAGAACCTGGTTGTATTGTATAATTTGTATTGTATTGCATGTGTATGTGTGAATTGTGAAGGCAAATATTAGTTGGTGTGTGGTGTTGTTATCCATGAATTTTTGTCTTTAATCAACAACATGCGAGCCGTGGTTATTACCATTGCATGTGGGGTGGGGTTGGGTAGGGTGTAATCAGATGGACAATGTTACCTTAAGAGGTAGCGTACCTAGTCATCATTATGATTCTATGAATGTTCAAATTGTTAATAATGCAGGTCTATTAAGGTAGGAAAGAGTTGCATTCATAACAAGAAGCCCTACCAGCAAATGAACAAATTCAGATCTTCTGCACGCGCAGAGCTGAAAGAAATCTTTTGTGCAGTGCTTGTAAGATGTAACATAGGTTTATATGAGTTGGCTACCACAAGAAATGTCAACTTATGTTTTCTTAAAATTTCAAAGAATTATTCACTAATTAGTGCTACATATTTTATATATATATACTCAATCCGTCTCATTTCATATGACACATTTTTCATTTTGGGATATCCCACAAAAGTTTGCATATTTTCAAAAAAAGCAAAAAGTAAAAAACAAACCCCTTTCCCCATATACTTTATTTACAAAAAAATCATCTCTACCTAACATACTTTATCATTTATTTATTACAAAAAATACCACAATATTTCTAAAAGTTTTCACTTCCTTAATTTTTATATCGAAATTGGGGTGCAATCTTTTATGAGAAGGAATTATATATTAAACAGAATTCAAACTATAGGGTTGCAACCTACTTTGAAAACAATAATGATACATAAATCTTATTCCATGAGAAGAAGGTAAAGTATGATCCATTTTATTTTATCAGCTCATTTATTACGTGTGTTTGGATGTTATTAACATGAAATATCACGGCCTGATTGCTTATCTTTGAATTTTATTTATTTATTTTCCTTTCATGTAGTTTATTATTATTATTTTTTTTGGTAAATTACCAAAACACCCTCGAGATTTGTCCAAATTACCAAATAAACCCCGTGATTTGAAAAATTACTAATTACCCCCTCTAAAAAATATTTTTTTTTAAAAAGTAGTGAAATTTAAAATACAATGTTAAATATATGAGTCTTGATGTCATTTCCATTCTTATTTATTTTAAGAAAAATTGTATTTTTATTAATGTTCAAAGAAAAATAAGTTAAATGGGGTAATTGATAATTTTTCAAACTATGAAGTTTATTTTGTAGTTTGGACAAATTTCGAGGGGATTTCGATAATTTACTCTATTTTTTTATAAGTAATATGTACTCCCTCCGTCTCAGCAGAGCTTTCACACCTCCTTTGTAATTTACAAAGAAGGTGTGAAAATTGTGTTGGGACAGAGAGAGTATATATGTATCCTAGGATTGTCTAACTTGTGTGCATCCGGGCGTACGAACATACTCCGTGTGCCTTTAGAATTTTGTGTTAAATTACCATTTAGCATAAAGATGTGTATTCTTTATTTTCTGAAGAAAAATAAAAAAATATTAACAAAAAGTGTATGACCTTTAGAATAAAATGGCGTACCCTTACTAATTAAAGTATATACCCTTTAGAACAAAATAATATTTTTTACTTATAATACTAAATTCTAAAAGCGCATGATATGTCCCAAGTGCACGCACTCTTATCCATAATACTAAATTCTAAAAGTATGCCCCTGAATGCACGCAACCTCACTATTTTATTTTATCAGTTCATTAATTACGTGTGTTTGGATGTTATTAACATGAAATATCACGCTTGATTGCCTTATCTTTGAATTTTATTTATTTATTTTCCTTTAATGTAGTTTATTATTATTTTTTCTATAAGTAATATGTAGATATATTTAGATATTAGACAATAATAAATAAAAATTTATTAAAAATGTTATAATAATTAAAAAAAAATTCTACTTTTTAAATTAATATATGACATTACATTGATCTTTAAGTTTAATGCATCATATATATTTTTGTTAGATGTTATTAATTAATTTAGGTTATTATTGAAAAGAAAAGAGTAAAAGGATAGAACTTAAAGATGTTTGTGCAATGAAGAAATCAATAGAGTAGCCAAACAGGTGGCTTTAAAGAACCAAACAGGTGGCCCTAATAATAAAATTAACCAATTTCATTTTTTCTTCTTTTTAATTCCATGGCCGCAATAAGTTGCATCTAATCAATCGGTTCTATCCCTCTCGCTTGAAGACGCGCATTTGCTTCATTGTCTGTTGATTTTGTTTGTTACGCCCCCTCTTCTGTTTAATCTTGCTATTTTCCAGAGTTGGAAACTCCACAGAAGTAACAAGGTCCATCGTAGGTTCAACAAATTCATAGTTATTATGGACATCTAATCAAATTAATGATTTCGTGAGTAACTTTATGCGAACTCGGTTCTTGTCTTTCTTTTATTTTGAAATAATATATTCCAAAGAACACCACTTTTCTTGATTTAACAACCATTTTCTTTTATTTAAGGGACTTCTGACTAGTAACAAAAAATCATTATGCTCTGATATTGTACTAATGAAGATGCAAATCTTAGCCTTGGTTTAGGTACTTTTACTTATGCTAGAAATCAGTGTTTTTATAATCAGATCGGATATTAAATTGGTGACTCCAACGGTTCGAGGTTCACCGGTCGGACCGACTCCCTCCGTTCCTTTCCATTATTCCATTTTGGTCCGTCCCATTACAAAGTATCCATTTTACTTTTTGGATTGATGTTACCTACAACCACTACACATGACTCTACACTCAATACTAATACAATTACCCACTATCTCTCACCTTACTATACATTAAATTATTATACTGCTTAATCCACATACAAAATATTTTTCAAGGGCACGGAGAGAGTATTTTATATTAATAAAAATTAATCTTGTAATTAATTTAAGACATTCCTTTCAATTCAATAGTCTCTTACTCTCTCAACGAAACTTTCCCCCTTCCCTCTCTTGCAGACAACACCATCTTTCTTTCTTTCTCTCTCATGTATTCTTTACACAGCCACTGTAATATTTCTCTCTTAGCAACAATTTTAATATATTGTGGAAATTCCTGCTGCATTCGACAGAGATGTGGCGTCGTTGAAGACAGATGATGGTGGCCCTGTTCTGTTCTCTCTTAGACCTCAATCTTCTTCTTTCCTTTTTTTATTTACTATTAGATCTGTTAAATGAGATATGAAATAGAACTTAGTTGTTTCTGTTCTCTCGATCTCCTTCTCTTTTTTTTACAATCAGATCTGTCAAATTAAATGTATAATAAAACGAGTTGTTTGGGAAAATAGACCAATTTGGATATAAACCGCCTATTTCCGGTCTTACCGGTTATGCCGATTTTCTGGTTTTGAACAGTTCATCCCGGTTTAATCGTGAAAGCGATTTAAGGTTACTTCGAATCGGAGCCGGCTCTGGTTCCCGGTTGAACCGGTTGAACTGGCTAGTCCAGCCCGGTTATGAAATCACTGCTAGAAACCATCTCACTTTAAGCAACCGTATAATGGTTGTTTGCGTTTTCAACCCTAATTCACGACCCACAACAATCCAACCCAATAATATAATATTTATTTCTTTCTCACCCACATATACAACCCAACCTCAACTTTTTTATACTTCACCAATAACCAAACTCAACCTACCTTTTTAATAAAATATTCAAATCTCTCTCATATATATATATATATATATATATATATATATATATATATATATATATATATATATATATATATATATATATACACACACACACACACAATAATTATAATTAAATTATTTATTATCATTTTAAAATTTTTTTAATAATTATATTAAAAATTAAAATAATCTTATATAGTATATTAAAAAAAATATTTAATCCCATTATAGTAAAAAAATTCTCTTGAAAACACACAAAATAACAATATTAAAATTGCAATATAAATCTTATAAAAACTATATAATTGAGATACAAAAAAAATTTACATGAAATATAAAATCATAAAAATAAAAGGTATAAATCATTACAATCAATCAAATCTGGCACAAATGGATAGTGAGGAAGCATAGCTTTAGTATGGTTAGTGCATAGAGAAAGACTCTCTACGAAGGACAGAATATGGTGCACATGAGAAGATAAACGATTTGGATTTTGCTTCGATCTTGAAACTACATCGCATCTCTTCTTTTATTGCTCGTATACCAATCAGATTTGGAATGAGGTAAAGAGATGGATTGGATAGAGGAGAGAAAGGATCAACTCAGTCACGGATGCTTTTCGTAAGATTATTGTAGATACCCGACGAAGCAACAAGGCAAGAAGACTTCTTTTCATCACCTTTGCTACCATGATCTACCATACTTGGATGGAAAGAAATGCCTTATATTTTGGTACGAGGATGCTAGCTCCAAGACATATAGCTGATAAAGTCAAACTTCAGATAACGTCTTTGTATTTAAATTTTTGATGTAATGGTTTGAGTTGTATTTACCCTAGGCCCATGGCTTAGGTAGATTGAATAGGATGAGAAGGTATTGTATTCGCATTGTACGCAAGTACTTTGTAACTGTTTCCGGTGAAATAACATTTACCAATTTTACAAATCATTACAATCAATTATCATTACCAATTTTTTGCTATATATGCTCAATCAAGTCATTCTTAAGAGTATTATGAGCTTTTCTATTGCGAAGTTGTTCCCTATTAGTCATATAAGTGGACAAGCTTGCAATGCGTATGGTAGAGTATGACAAATTGTGATCATCTACATCATGTACTCCACTTGTGCTTTCTTGTCGGCTTAGAGGCCTATACCTAATAAATTCACTGGGATCATAATAGTTTTGATATGTATGTCGCTTATCCCCTATAATCATATTGTGCATGATGATACAAGCCATCATAATTTTACCCATCTGAAGTTTATCCCAAACAAGATATGGGCGTCTAAGAAATGCGAAACGAGCTTGTAGAATTCCAAATGCGCGCTCTACATCTTTTCTCATAGCCTCTTGATGTTGAGCAAACAACTTATGTTTTCGGAGTTGTGGAGCAGAAATTAACTTAACAAATACAGCCCATGAAGGATATATGCCATCAGTAAAATAATATGCTCTATCAAATTCGTGGCTATTCATAACATAATTAACTCTTGGTGCTCGACCCTCTAACACATCATTAAAAACTGGAGAACAATGAAGTACATTAATATCATTGCATGTACATGGTACCAAAGAATGCATGCCATATTCATAAGTCATATAATGCAACAGCTTCTAAAATGATTGTTGGCTTCCCACTTCTTCCTGCATATTGTCCAGCCCATGCAGTTGGATAATTTTTCAATTCCCAATGCATGCAATCAATACTGCCTATCATGCCTGGGAATCCACGTTATTCCCCGATGTAGAGTAATCTAGATAAATCTTATTCATTAGGCCTTCTAAGATACTCATCACCGAAACAAGAAGTAACACCATCTATAAATTTTATAAGAGCTTCCCTTGCCACAGTTGTACTCATTCGCAAGTATTCATCAACAACATCAGTTAATGTACCATACTCCAACACCCTCATAGCTCCAGTACATTTTTGTAATGTTGAAATACCTTGTCTATCTGTGACATCAAGTCTTTGTTGAAAATATTCATCATTGGAAGCAACAGCCTCTACTATATGAAGAAACAATGATTTTTGCATGAGAAACCTGCGTCGAAAAACTTCAGGAGGATAGGTTGGTCTGTCGACAAAATAGTCATTCATCAAACGCTCCTCACCAGTTCACGTTCTCTATCAATATATCATCGTTTAGCTCCAGGAGTATGATTTTCCACAATCATATTGAGATTGTTTATCACATCCTCAATCATCTTATCAATTTAATGATTGCTTTTAATAACTCAATTTTCCCATTTACCAAATTCTGGAAATTGATAGAACCAGAACTTGAATCTGAATTTACAAATGAATTTTCATTGAAAGACATTTTTGCAGTTGACGAAAAAATTGATTTATGTATAAGTTATAAATTAATACAACAATTATATATAGGAAAAACTATCTAAAATAATTCGTGAATGTGAATGTGAATGATAAAAGTATGTGATAAAGTAAATGACAAGCATGTGATAAACTGAATGACAAAAAATATATGACAAGCATGTGATAAAGTGAATAACAAGCATGTGATAAAAGTAAGGAATGGACAAGCATGATAATGCAAATACACGTTAGCTTCAATGACAAATAATTAAAACAATTGAATGACAAGCATGTGAATAAAGTAGGGAATGGACAATTGAATGACAAAAGTATCATTTGTATGTGATAATATAAGAAAATTGACAATTGAGAGACAAAAGTTGACAACTCAATTACTTCATTAAAATTACATGACATTAACTAGAAGGCTTACAATACATTTAATTAAAATGTGATACCGAAAGTACATGATAGTAAGACAGATCTACTGACCAAATACAATTGCCCTTAATTTGCGTTTTACTTCTTCATCTTCTGGTGATAAGTGATCTTTAGCTAGCAAAGTATTCAGCATAAGTTCTTTCATCTTCATTTGATTCCTCTGTAACTTCTCTCGTTCCAATTGGAATTTTTCTTTTCCCAAATTTTTCATCACTTCAACTTTATTGTCTCTAGTGAGTCTCAATGCGCGAATTTCAGCAATAAACTCATTCGTAGCAAAAGATTGTGAGGTCTTACATTTTCCTTTATTTTTGCCTTATCTCTACCACTAGGACGAGCAATGGTTGAGCATCCACTACTTGGCGTTTTAGGATTTGTAGAAACAGAATACTCTCATTCTTCACTTGTTTTGGTTCTTTTGGAACTTCCACCACTTTGTCATTATCCTCCTCATCTTCAGGACGGAAGCGTGTTGAGTCATGATCTAATTTCAGCTCCCATTTTGGATATTTACACATAACTTCATTAAATATAATTAAATCAGTAAACTTAGTACCACTTGCTTCATAAATGGTATGAGCTTCTTTTTCGATATCTTTCTGGCTCATTCTGCTCATTTTTCGAGTATGTGCTTCCTTGCAAGCTGCAATCCACTTGTTTGCACTTTCATTGAGTCGTTTGAAGCAACCTTTCAATATATCCAATGTTATTTCTTTTATATCTTTAGAATTTTTTGCTCGAGTGTCATGAAACATCTCATGAATTTGTTTTCATAGTGAAGTAGCTTTTTGATTTTTTTCATGCACTCTACCTTCACTAATAAAACACCAAGATGACATAAGAGTAATATCTTCCTTCACACACCATTTGTTGTTTGGGGGAGGATTTGTTTGTTGAACATTATTGAATAAATTTTGAAAAATATTTTGTGATGCTTGAACTTGTTCGGAAATTGAAGTTTGATTGAGATTTGACGAAAATTGGGAGTTTTGATGGTATTGAGAGTTTTGATAACTTTCAAAATTAATAAAATCATCAAAGTTTGAAAAATTTTGTGAGTTTGGATAGAAATTTGGATTGTTTGGATCCATGAAAAATGATAAAAAAAAACTCAAAAGAAAGAAAAAAATATAATTGGAGATGGAGAGAAAAGAGTGTTTTCGTTTTGTGGTCTATAGCATATTAATATTGTACTCTATTTATAGAGAAAAAAATTACAAATTTTGATTATTATTATTAATTTTTTTACATAATTTAAATATTAGATATTGAAAATCTAAATTCAATCCTAAAAATTAAAAATGACCAATGAACATTTGACAAGTGTCAAATTTTGGATAGAAGGGGATGAGTTGGTCAACAATTGGATGGGGTTGTGTCAGAAAGATATGTGCAATCGGTTGTTGACGTCCATTTCATTTTCAAATTTTTTTGTCATCTTATGCGCGACCTGGAGGTGGGGGTCACCAATGAGAGTAGTCTCATAGTTCATATTTAGTTATTCTCTTCTTATACGTGGTAACACTAACGGAGAATTTGGTTAGCTTAAAGAATATTTTTCCCCACATGCTCTGGGGTAAGCACAATATAGCATTCAACATCACTTTAAAAGTTCTCTTCTTCTGGTTCAACAACTCCATTAGACTATGGTAAATAGGGATTTGTGGTTTGATGAACAATCTCATTAAAATCCTTCAAACAGAGTTACATACCCCCCACCTCTATCACTTCAAATTGTTTTGATTCTTTTACTGAGTTAATATTTATAATTTTATGTTAACATCTATTGCTTCATCTCTACTTCTTAATAGATATGAATAGCAATATGTTGTGCAATCATTATGGACAAATTTTTACTAACTATAGTTTTCTTGAACTTTAAATTGCATATGTCAGTATAGATTAGTTCTAAGGGTGTTAAGTCCTTTTTTCCCACTAAATGGAACATTTTTTTTCTCTGGATTTGGACTCAATGAAAATCTCACAATTATTTTGAATCAAGATCCAGCGTATTTAAGTTTACATGTCTTGATCTAGCATGCCATGAATCAAGATTCTTAGCCAAATATGAAATAATATTTCATTTAATTATTATCACGTATGTATTCTCTATGTTCATTATGTTTAATTTCAAAAAGGTCTTTTTTGAGGTAACATTTCCCTAAAAAGCATTCCCAAACACACGTGCCCAACTTATCCAATTCAAATCTTAACCATTGAATTGAAGATTTACACTTCAATCCTTACAATTTATCTCCTTAAACTTCATTCCAGGCAAACATGTCCTCCTATTCCCCCACAGTCACTATAAAAAACTTTTTTTTACCAACAGAATATTCTATTAGTAAAAGCCTTAATTTCATTGTTAAACTGGCTTACCAACGGATTAGCAATGGAATCCATTGGTAAAATTGCGGTGGTAAAGTGGTGGTTGGTAAATTTTTAGCAACGAAAAATCAATTCCGTTGGGAATTCGTTGCTAATAATTCCGTTGGCAATTTATATGATAATTTCCTTGCTAATCTGTTTGTTATTACCAACGGATTGAATTCCGTTGCTAAAATAGAGAATAAATCTGTTGCTAATCCATTGGTAATTACCAACGAATTGAATTCCGTTTGTAAATTCGGTTGCTAAAAAATACTTTTTTGTAGTGAGTACTGCTCATAATTGAGCATCAAACTCTCCTTAAACTAATAATCACTAATCAACATCTTGCACAACTCAAATTTTATTGTGGGAAGAGTCTTAGTACAAAAATTTATCAATAAGATTATTATTCGTACTAACTTTACAAACTTTAGTTAAACCTTGATCTACCATGTCTCTTGTTGATGCGTGTTCTTGGCTTGTTAATATATGTTAATAGAAAAGAATTATTGCGTAATGGAACCAAGAATGATCACAATCAAATATGATAAAATCTTAAGCAAGAGATCACCACCAATAGAAAACCGAATTCCCACCAAAGAACTATGCCCGATTTTATTACTCCCCTCTAGAGCAACACTCATAAGTTTCCCCTTTGTTACAAGTGTAAAGTGAGTATCAGTGACCTGCCTTTCTCATGTGAGAGAGGCTATTTATACTATCTATAAACCCTAATCCAGAGCCAATCGCCTTGCGCCACTTGGATGAAGACAAGCCGTCTTTAATGAAGTTGTCTGGTACGCCGACTAGCCTAGGGTAGAGTCTGGGTGCTACGGGTTGCTTTTGCAGAGTTTCACAGACCGCTTCTGTGCTTTGCTGGATTTCCATTGGTAGTTAGGGGAGGATGTGCCAGTTGCTTGCTATCTTCTAGTTAGGATTGCTGTCCAAGACATCCTATATTCCCGTTAACCTTGTCTTCTAGCCTGCTGCACTTGTCAGTCTTCATGATGGTGTCTGTGCTTTGTTCCTCTGCTTCCGTTATCCTTCTAACCCTCAGACAGGTTGACTTCTGATGTCGTGATGTTCGTCCGAGCCCCGGGTAAGGGGAATGTCGCAGAGGTTCCCTGCCGAGGGTGCTTCGGGCTCTGTCCCTTTAATGGGTCTCTTTTTGCCCTTTCCTTAACTGGGCCTTTGGGCTGGTAGTGATCTCTTTGGGTTACCTTAGCTGTCCACTCAGTACTTATCTTCGGATTGGGCCACCTAAAGGCTGGGTTTCCTTCTTCAAGTATTTAAAGGTTATTGGGCCTTGGGCCTGATAAGCATGGGGGAAATAATACCCATAACATTAGCCCCTCGAGCCTGAATAATATCATGATTTGAGATTGTTCAGGGTCGACTCGTATTTCACAGGTTATATTCCTCATGTTTTGGTACTTGCGACGTTAGTATTCTTCCCTCTTGGCTCCTTGTTGTTTCTGCTTACTATCTTTGTTTCAAGATTGTCGAGGTCTCCGAGATATTTTCGCTAGGGCGGGGGGGTATTTCCAGCATTTGGGTGTAACTGTCGATTCGAAATTTGAATATTATATCAATTTTCCTTCACTTCTCTATCTCTCCATCTTTTTCTCCTTTTGATTCTGCAGGCGGTTGACATTCCTCTTATACGGTGCGTTCATTCTCTTCCTCTAGGTACCATTCTTCTTCTCTCTTTTCCTTTCCTCTGCTGGCTCTATTGCTCTGTGTCTCTGAATTTTTCGCTGTTGTCGCCTAGGGTTTTATTCCTTCTTTCTTTCAGTACCCGATCCTCCTCCCGTTACAATTTTGCAAGGTTTGGCTTGCGAGGGTTCCGTTTCTCCATCTAGGTCTCCTTCTCGTTCGACTGATTCTTCACTTGGGAGTTCAGGATCCTCTTCTCCCTTTTTGAAAGAAGGCTCGAGTTCCCACTCTTCTTCCCGACTCGCTTTTGATCAGAGGTTTGCCGATTTTATTTCTAATTTCAAAGTTGGAGCATAATTCTCAGATTGCTGATGCTGGTCCTGGTCCTGGGCTATTGGCTCATCTTGGGGAACTTCTGCGATGGGAGAGTGGGGTTTTCTTTTTCGCCGCCGATGTCTCTTCTATTATTGATGATTCTTGGTTAAAAAAGAGTGTTGTCATTGCTCTTGGAAATTCCAGTGTGGGAAAGACATTGATTTCTTTCTTCCTTTTTCCAATGCCCGAATGTGTTACGCTCCGCCTAACACTGTTGCGGCCTACGAATTGCAACTTGAGCTCAGCCTTCGGTTTTCTCTCCATCCTTGTATTTGGGATATCTTCGAGTTTTAGGGTATAACCCCTGCTCAATTGGCTCCCAATGGCTGGGAGGCTTTGATGGGGGTTTTGGTTCTTTTTCGCAAGAAAAAATATTCCTTTGTGACTACCTCTGAGATTAATTTCCTGTACCGACTTACCCCGAATAATAGGACGAAGGGATATTATTATTTGGTACCTCGGTATGTCAATCTTGTCGCTTCTTTGCCCAGTTTGGTTAAGGGGTGGAAGAACCCCTGGTTCTGGGTTTGCGGGCCATGGAGGGGAACTTTCGTCTACGATCTCGGGGACCCTCAAAATCCTACAGTGCTCTCTGGAAGCTCCTTCTTCAAGCCCGTTCTCAGTGCGTGTATGTCTTTTTCGGCTTCCCTTCTTTGTCATCTGGGATACTCTAATATATCTCTCATTTTGCTTTATGCAGTAGGTGAATCGTGTGCTCTTGAGACGTTGCCGGCAGGGTTTCAGGACGTATTCTGTCGTATTTGCAAGCTTTCCAAGAAAAAATGTCACTACCAGCGTGTTCTTACTGGAAAGAATATTTTTCGAGCCGGTCTTACTCCTTCAACTATAGCTATGCCAGGTGATTTTCTGCTGTTATTTTCTCTCTTACAGCATTCGCAGTGTGTTTCTTCTTTCTATATAGTTCTCTCTTTCGCATTAACCTTTCTTCCTTTCTGCTATTCTTAGGGGAACAGAAGTGCCTTATGCCTGATATTGCTTGCATTGCCACTCTTCCTTCTGCCCACCAACGAGCTGCGCTCAATAAGGGGAAGAAGAAGACTTCTCCTACTTTTTCCCGGAAGCTATCTGGAGCCCCTCTTGCGGTTCAGCCCTTACGTCTGTCAGGATTGAAGAGCCTTCGGACCCATTTCTTTGAGATTGGATGCTGATATCCTCCGGGAGTCGGCTACGAGTCTCGAGAAAAAAGTCTCCAAGAAAGCCCCTCGAGCTCTGAAGTTTAAGAAGTGGGCTTCAAGGCTGTTGCCCCTAAATCTGTTGCCCCTAAATGGAAGTATATGTTGTTAGATGAGAGTTCCGAGAAGGGTACCCATGATAGTACTGCTCTCATCGTACGTCCCTCGAAGAAGGTTAGGGATGATGATGTTGGTGTTACTGCTGGCGGTTCCTCTGTTGCGCCTGACACCTCCACTCAGGAGACTGTAGATGTTTGTGACATCAGCTCTTCTCCCTCTCCTAAAGTCTTTGCTTGGTCCCTTTTTGTTATTTCCGATCAACCAGGTGGCTCTACCCCACCCAACCTTCAGCAGACTCCGGGTGGTACTTCCAGTGACCTGGCCTTTCGTTGTTCCCCTTCCAAGATGTGACGATATTATCTGGGAAAGACCCCATACGTTTTTGGGAACATGGTGAATCTTCCCGTCAAACCGGTATTAGTTTCGTTCCTTGTAGATTGCCTTCAGCTGGTGAGCTTAATATTCTTGCTTATGAGCTGAGGGAAATAATTGCTTCGGTTCATGAATCTTTGTCTTCTCTATGTCCTCTGCACTATCACCCTCGTTGTCCTTTTGTAGATCCTCCCATTGCCGAGTCTGAAAGTGAGAAAGATCCAGAAGAGAATCCAGAACTGATGGAGGCTCCCGAAACTGCGGTGGGAAGTGGTTCCGAGGCTGAAGACTATGATATGATGGTTGGGCCTAGGATGGGGGCTGCTACTATGGCTGTTTCTAAGGAAGTGGTTGCTGTCGGTATCACTCATTCTGGTCCTCAGGCTGTCCCAACAATTCTTCCTATTAATCCGACTCTAGAAAGTGTTGAGTATGAGAAAGAATGCCAAACTAACTTTCCTTGTTGCGTATGAGAAAGAACAGTTGGAGGTTTTGGATTTTGAAGTTGGGGTATGGCGTGCCACCCTTGAGTCCGTAGGGGTGAGCCTGACTGAAGCTGAAATCGCTAGGGACGCCGCTGGGGTTGAAGCTGCTGAAGCTCAGGCTAGGTTGGACGAAGCTGAAGTCGGTATCCGAGCCCTAGAGGAGCGTATTCCGAGTCCTGGTTCAGCAGAGGAGAGGGTCGTCCGTGCCGAAGCTCAGCTAAAGGAAATTGAGGATAAGATGGTGAGCATCTTCCAATCTCTTAGCAGCCGAAAGAAAGACAGATGTCCTCCGCATCCTCCTTTTGCTGGTTGACCTTTTTTTGCCTTAATGCTGGTGTTGTTTAGAACTTTACTTACTATGATAGTTTGTAGACTTTAACTACTGATCTCCTTTCTTTTTTGTTTTATACTTATTGGATAGTTGTGTCCGACGATGTCATTTTGTTTTACTATTTATGAAGCGCTGATTTACACCTTGTTAACTTGCTATTGTTGGTGTGCCTTGGCCTGTATTTAACACCTGTTATTTATCTTTGCTTTGTTAACCTTTGTCGTGGATGTTTGTGTTTTTGTCTGAGCCCCCTATTTCCGTTTGATCGTCTGCGGTTCTGCCTAATCTCAAGACTCCAATCCTTCACCCGGATTGTCTTTTCGCTCCGGTATCTCCAGTTTTACTTAGATTCCGAAGGCTAGCCCCTTGTTCATAATTCGATATCTCAGCTTTTTATTCTGTATTGTGCTTTCGTTCCATCTCATGCGCTATTCCGAAGTTCGTTTCCTTTATTCCGACCTTCCTATACATCCGCTATGTATATATATTTGTGTGTATTTCCAATGATATTTCGAAGTCTGACCCTTTTATTCCGAACCTGATATCCCGATCATTATTTTTATCCATTATATATATATATATATATGTTCGCGTCCCTTTCCGATGCTATTCCGAGGTCTGTTGTTGCCTTTTCATTCTGGTTCTGCTATTTCAATCTTTATCTGAAGTGATCTATTTCAATTCCACCGAGGCTCCCCTAATTAGCCTTTTAACTCTGATTTGATATCTTGACTTTTGTTTTGACCTCTCATTCCGATGTTTCGATCTTTGTTCCGATCTCAAAAGAGAGTCCAAGATTAACTTACATCCCTAAAGCAGTGGTATCCCAAAAAATGAATACCCTTAACCATTTATCCTTCCGAATATAATAACATTCTTAACCATATATCATCAAAAGGATCTTCATACAATTTTGACTTTTTCTATAACCATTGAGTTCCTGTCCCCTTTGGCCAAGAGCCTTTAATTCTATAGAGCATGGACTAATGTCTTGATTAAAAGCTGTAACAAAAGTTGTATCACCAACCTCATTCATCGTGCTTTCCATTTCATTGGTAGTGTTTTTTCAGATGCTGTGCGTTCCAAGAGTGTGGTATCTTCTTGCCATCTACCTCCTCTAATTCATAAGCTCCTCCTTCCAGCACTCTCTTGATTACGTAGGGGCCTTCCCAGTTTTGATCGTTGCCCTGTGTTGCTGGGCCTAATACCTTCTGAAGCACTAGCTCTCCTCCCTTGAATCTCCTCATCTTTAACTTGGAGTTGTAGAACCACTCCGCCCTCTGCTTGTAGACCGCGTTATGCATTTCCGCGCTCAATCTCTTTTCTTCTAATAGGTTTAGATTCTCCTGGATCAAATTATCATTTTCCTCTTCCCTGTGAAGAGCAATCCTAGGACTGACCTCTCTTATTTCCAATGGAATCACCACCTCGGCTTCGAAGGCCATCGAGAACGGGGTCTCAATAAGGACAAGGCTTCACGAAGGTAATTTTCCCTCTCCTATCCTCTCTTGTACAATTTTTCGGGCCTTGTCCTTATCCGAAGGTAATTTTTCGGGCCTTGTCCTCTCAATAAGGACAAGGCTTCACGAGGGCATATGCCATTTTCTCCATTACTGGGTATCTAAGCTCTGCGTCATCAAGGATTGACTTACCAAGTACACCGACTTTTGATTCTTCTCCTCTATTTTGACTAGTACTGAACTGATCGCCGTTTCAGACACTACTAGATACAGCTGTAGTGTTTCACCTGGTGAAGGTTTAGAGAGAATCTTGGGATCCGATAGTTCCCTTTTGATCTCATCAAACACTTTCCCGCATTCTTCCGTCCGTTCAAACTTGGCCTTTTTGATGACATCAAAGAAGGACTTACATTTATCTGATGCTTTTGAAATGAACATGTTTAAGGTGGCCAACCTACCCGTTAGATTCTAAACCTCTTTCATGTGCCTCGGTGGGTCCATCCTTAGGATCGCCTCTACCTTTTTTGGGTTCATCTCGATTCCCCTTGAGCTGAATAAGTATCCGAGGAAACTCCCTTTACTTACTCCAAACATACATTTTTTGGGTTTAGCTTCATTCCATAGTGTCGGAAGATTCCGAATACCTTTTTTAGATGGCCGAAATGATCCCTTCTTTTTAGACTTTTCACCATGGTATCGTCCACATAGACGTCAACTATCTTTTCGATCTCTCATTCGAACATCTTGTTAACCAATCTTTGATAAGTTGCTCCCGCATTCCTTAGACCGAATGACATATTGTTCCATTCATAAACTCCATTTCCACAGAAAAAGCAGTATTTGCCTTATCATCCGGGTTCATTGGGATCTGATGGTACCCCGAAATGCATCTATGAAGCTTATAATCTCGTGCTCTGTCGTGGCATCAACCATCTGGCCGACTGATGAGAGAGGGTAACTTTCCTTCGGGCATGCCTTGTTTAGATCGATGAAATCTATGCACAGTCTCCACGATCCCTCTTTATTTTTTGCCATAACTGGATTTTATACCCTTATCGGGTATTTGCATTCGTTAATTCTTCCACTCGCCAACAGCTTATGCACTTCCAATTCCATAGTTGCGTTCTACTTTGGGCTAATATTCATCTTCTTCTGGTGGAATGGTGGGACGCTGGGGTCGATGTTCAATCTATGACAGACGTACTTTGGGTGCACCCTCGGTGTTTCATTCTAGTTCCAGGCGAACACGTCCAGATTCTCTTTTAGTAACTGGTTCAGCTTTTCCTTGAATTTGTTTTTCCATTTCATCCCAATCTTAACTTTGATATCAGCGTTCTCCGGGTCCAGCTGTACCACCTCTGTTTTCCTGCCGCCGAGGCTCCTTCCCTTAGTTTCGTCCTAGGATCCTCATCAGGTGTTATTGGCTTTTGTCTTGGCTCCCTTGCCGCTGTCTCTTTCCTTTCCATTTCCTGACCAACTAAATCTAGATGTACTTCGGTTATTGTGAGGAGCATGTTATTCTTTTGTTCCTCTGCTTTTTCTCTTCCGCTGACTACAACGATCGTATCAGGTTCATTCTCCTCTTGCTCCCCTTCTAGCAGTTCTTCGATTCCTGTTTGCACCTCATGGCTCTTCACTTCTTCCATGATATCTTCAAAACTTAACATCTCATAATCCATGTCGTGATAACTCAAACCCTCTACCTTTTCTATGAACGAACACTCTCTCGCCCTCCTTTGATTTTCTACCACTGTCGCTACCCTGCCATCTGCTATGACAAACTTGAGACATTGATGAAGGGTGGACGGAATAGCTCCGAAGGCGTAGATTAACGGGCATCCCAGTATACAGTTGTAAGTAGATGCTTGGTTTACAACTTTGAATGTTAGCTGTTTTTTCATCCGGGTCTTCCCATTTGAACCTTCCATCTGGACTGATAGATCAACTTCCATGGTTGGCCTAGTCAACGCATTACCAAACCCTTTGATCTCGTCACTACAAGGTCTCACCTTGTGATGACGCTCTCCTCCCAGATTTTCAAATACTTCTTTAAAGATTATATTGGCATATGCCCCGGTGTCTACCAATCATCTATGAACTTTGACTCCCGACAACACAGGCGAAATAACTAAAGGGTCGAAATGAGAGGCACTTACCCCGTAGAAGTCCGCTTCTGTGAAGACGATGTCGGTTTCTGTTATCCCCTACGTCGACGAGGTTAGCGACCATACTTGAAGGATTTGTTGGTCTAAATCCCTCAGCTCCATCTTTCTCCTCCTTTTTGATGTAGTGATCAGTGCCTGAGAGGTTCTATTATAAGGAATTTCCTCTACGGGCTCCATCATGTGTGTTTCTTCGAGTCTGTCTCCCCTTAGGGCTTGACCACCTATAATATCAAACACAGGTAGTCGTCCTGGAGGCGGAGGGGATAAAGGCATCGCTTCTCCATTCCGCCCTTTGCCCGGGGACCTCTGTAGACCGGGAGGAGGGAGAAGATTAACGAATAACCGGACGCTAAACTGACAAATAAAATAAGTAATTTTCTCCATCGCCCTATAAAATTGGTGCCCTTTCCATACTATTGATGTTTGCCTTCCAAGTTCCATGAAGGAACATTACATTTGTAAAGAGATATACATGTAGGTTTCTAGAGAGATAAAGTAGAGCCAAGAAGATGAAATTCCCGTGAATAGCCCACCAAGTGTTGTGTTCTCTTCTGGTAGCAGGTGTATTGTCTTATAGTGGAGATATTTTAGGTGAATGGTCCCCCTTTGATATTGTGTTGACACGTGTCCCTCCAAGGACAATGATGAGTATGACATGTTCCCTTCCACTTTATGCATGCTGCATTCTGGTCGGCTGACATGCTCAATGGGCCGTGCTTGGTGGGCTGAGGCCCGATGACAACAAGCTGATAGCCGAGGGTCGATGGCCGAGACTGAGGGTTGGCCCCATCCTCGATGTTGACTTCTACCTTCTGTTTTCTGCCTTCTTCTTATGCCCAGTCAGCATGATGGTCAGCTTCTTTTGCTTTCCTTCTTTCTTGGGCGTGTGTTCAAATCTCACTCTTATCTTTAGTTTATTTTGGGTTAAATCGCGTGTATAAGTCATGCCTTATATGGTGTATAAAAACCCATAACATTAGCCCCCGAGGTTGCTTTTTGTGTGAAACTACAAGGAGCAATCTTAAACCTGAGCTCTAAAATTCCGTCGGCCTCGTTAAAAACCTCCATACGAGAAAACCCAATGGTAAAAACTCGTATGCAGGAAAAAGTGTACCGTAAGAACTTTAGAACTCTGATGCAGAATTAGCCCCCCTCTATCTACTTATCCATCAGTGTGAATATCACACCTGCATAGTGGTCAGAAACCTTTTCTTCTTTCTGCTTCACTTTGTCCGATCGTTGATTTCAACCTCGATGTCCGACTGGGATTGACATATTCTTCCATACTCTAATCAACCAAATTATTTGATTTGATTTCCCTTCTTCAGTCCATGAATGTCTGAGATGTAGTTTCGGTTTCTGAATCTCCTTCCCACCGAATACTTATTGGATTATCTTCAGCCCGAGCCCCCGAGATGCAGTCTAGGCCTTATCTTAAGCCTCCGAGTTCCCGAGATGAAGTGTCAGGTTCTTAATCTTCCCTTGCAATGTTACCGGCATTTCGCATTCAAACCTCAGTCTAATTTTCCTCTATTTTTAACCGACCGAGCTACTCTTATTGGAGGGAGTTGCATTGACTTTCCATCCAGAATATTTATCAAGTTCAGCATCGACATCTGCATGAGATGTTTTTGTTTCTACTTCCCCAAATGCCTTATCGGTGTTGGCTTCTCTTTGAGTGTTTCGATCCTTTTCACATTGACTTGAGATTTCATCCATGCTCTAAACAATTGAGCTATTTCCTCCAATTTTTGATAATTCGAAATTGATTTGAGGAGATCATGCCGATCTAATCCCATTTATTTTTTACCACTCCATTTAGTTCCAGCATATGAAAGGACAATCGTTCCATTTGGGATTATTCATATTGTCAGCCCTCGAGCTATTCCAACCTTTGAAAGGGCAACCATTCCATATGAGTATTTGAGTAAAACACTCTTGCCCATCGAGAAATTTCCCTCCAAGGAAAGATTGCCGAGCTATTTTCCTTCGGGTTGAGCAACGCGCTCTAACCAACTGAACTATCTCTCTTTATAGAGAGATTATTCACATAGTGAGCCCTCGAGCTATATTAATTATTCATATTGCGAGCCCCCAAGCCTTTCATTGACACTTAACCTTTTTTTCGGAGTTGTAATTCGCCTTTCCATGGGACTTGGCCTTTTTTTTAGTCGTAACTCGTCTTTTCATTTGCCTGTCTTCCTTTCCATGAATACCGATACCATAATTTTTCATAAATTATCATACCAAAATTTCTATAAAACCCGATACCGATACCACAAATATCGCAAATGCCGATACCATAATTCCGCCAATTCCCAAATACCGATGCCATAATTTCAGAAATACCGATACCAAAGTAAATTTCAATACCATGACTTTCGTAAATACCGATATCATAATTCCACCAATTCCAAATACCGACACCATAATTCCAGAAATACCGATACCGAAGTAAATTTCAATACCATGATTTTCGCTACCGATACCGAAGTAAATTTCAATACCATGATTTTTGCAAATACCGATATCATAATTTTCATAAAGTATTGTTACCGAAATAAATTTCAATATTATAATTTCCAAAAATACCGATACCGTTCACAAATCCCATACCACAATTTCCATAAAATCCGACACCAATATCGTAATTTCCAACGAATATCGATACCATAATTTCCATAAATCCCGATACCGTAATTTTCCATAAAATCCGATACCATTATCATAATTTCCCACGAAAACCGATACCATAAATTTTCATAAATTCCAATACCAAATTTCCATAAAATCCGATACCAATACCATAATTTCCTACGAATACCGATACCATAAATTTTCATAAATTCCTATACCAATTTTCCATAAAATCCGATACCAATATCATAATTTCCCACGAATATCGATACCGTAAATTTCCATAAATTCCCATACTAAAATTTCCATAAAATCTGATATCAATATCGTAATTTCCCACGAATACCGATACCATAAATTTTCATAAATTCCAATACCAAATTTCCATAAATTCCGATACCGTAATTTTCCATCATATACCCCCAATGCACTTCCCGACATTAGATTTCCCATCCGTAATATATTTATTTTTCACGCTCTAACCACTGAGCTATGTACTTTCCCTTTTCAATCCATGCTCTAACCGACTGAGCTAACAACTTTCTTTCTTGACCCTCCACTAATTGAGGTAAGAAGTATCCGATTTCGATGGATGAGGTTGAATTTCTCTTTCCACCGATGGATAGATGGATGGATGAAGTTGGATTTCCCTTTCAATCCACGCTCTAACCGACTGAGCTAACGATGTTCTTTCTTGAACCTCCACTAACCAAGGTAAGAAGCATCTGATTCCGATGGATAGGTTGAATTTTCCTTTCCACCGATAGATAGATGGATGAGGTTGCATTTCCCTTTCAATCCATTCTCTAACCGACTGAGCTAACGACTTTCTTCTTGAACCTCCACTAATCGAGGTAAGAAGTATCCGATTTCGGTGGATGAGGTTGAATTTTTCTTTCCACCGATGGATAGATGGATGAGGTTGCATTTTCCTTTCAATCCATGCTCTAACCGACTGAGTTAACGACTTTCTTTCTTGAACCTCCACTAACCGAGGTAAGAAGTATCTGATTTCGGTGGATGAGGTTGAATTTCCCTTTCCACCGATGGATAGATGGATCTATGAAGTTGGATTTCCCTTTCAATCCACGCTCTAACCGACTGAGCCAATGGCTTTCTTTCTTGAACCTCCACTAACCGAGGTAAGAAGCATCCGATTCTGATGGATAGGTTGAATTTCCCTTTCCACTGATAGATAGATGGATGAGGTTGCATTTCCCTTTCAATCCACGCTCTAATCAACATGGCTAGTTGATTTCCTGTTGAAGAGTACATGTCTGACTACCGAGATTGACTTCTCTTTCCTTCTTTAAGTGCTGAAGGCCGAAGGTTGAACCCTCTGCCTTAAATTTTTTTAAATCTCGATTTTGAACTTCTAGGTAAAAACCCATTTCTTTCATCTCCATGCGATTTCTTTTCTGCTTAAATCTTGGCAGTTGATATCCTCCACTCTAATCAACTGAGCTAATCTAATGCCTCCTTCTTACCTTCCTCCTTACACCCCTTCGGTATCATGTAGGTAGTAGATTCTCACGCTTTTTTTCTCGTTATATGTAAAAATTGGATTCTCACAGTTAATATCAACTATTCTCTACCAATTTTAGATGGTAGATACCCGCTTCTTCATCCAAATAACCAACGGTCTAACCAACTGAGCTAATCTTACATGTCTTTCTTCTTACATTTCTCCTTATACGCCATTTTTATCGGTATTATGCGCTTCTTCCCTATTCTCTTCCATTTGAAAAATATCTTCTTTATACACTGTTGATGAAAACCTCGACATCTCAGTCTCGGCGTCTTCAGTTGAAATCTTTATTTCTCACATGAAATCTCGTCCATTAAACGCTCTAATCAACTGAGCTATGTACCGATCAACCTTTTCCTTATCATTATTTCTTCTTCCTTTCTTTCTTCACCACCTGTTCCGTCCTCAGACCTCGGCCTCGGACTCGGACTTTTTTTATCGAAAATTCACTGTGAAAATCCGCTTCCTCATCTGGACTTCTTTATTTGTCAAATCTTGACAGTTAATAACTAACGCTCTAACCAACTGAGCTAATCTCTTCCGTTCTTCTTACATTCCTTCTTATGTGCCTTTTTCTTTCTTCGGGATCATGTACTGCTTTCATTTTCTCTTCCATTTGAAAACATCTTCTTCATACCCAGCTAGATGTAGACCTCGGCCTCGACATCTTCAGCTGGAATCTTTATTTCTCTCGTGAAATCTCATCCATTATATGCGCTAACCCATTGGGCTATATAATGACCGATAGTTATCTATTCTTTCTTTCTTCTTGCATCTTCATACCCAACTGGAGGGAGTCTCGTCCTCTACATCTCCAGTTGGGTGGAGATCTCGGTCTCTACATCGACAACTGGATGGAGACCTCAGACTCTTCAACTCCAGTTGAAAACTTTATTTATCATGTGTAATCTCATCCACCACATGTTCTAACCAACTGAGCTAAGAAGGGAATTTCCATTATTCTCCTCAAGAATTTAATGTCAGCTCTTTTTTATAATGATACTCCACCTCGGCTACCGACTTCAACCACGGTTGTTTAGCTGCTAGGTGTTTCAGCGTCAGCCCTTCCTACCATGCTCTAACCAACTGAGCTATGTCAAATTCTTTCTGACTTCTTCTCCCATGTTTAATATCAAACATGGCTAATAGCAATGTTAATCAACGAAGCTACCATTTTGCGCCAATATATTTTCTCGTGCCGTCTCCTTCATTACAATTGGATATGGCTAATAACAACACTCTATTCAACGGAGCTACCTTTTTGCGTCATTGTATTTTCTCAGGTTGTCTTTTTCATCCCCATTGGATATGGCTAATAGCAATGTTTTGCTTAACGAAGCTACCCTTTTGCGCCAATATTTTCACAGCTAATAGCAACGCCTTAATCAACAGAGCTATTCCTTACTAATACGAAACTTCGATGGATGAAGTTCAGTCCACGCTCTAACCCACTGAGCTAACTTTTTCTCTCTTATATAGATCTTCACTCCTTCATTCCCATTGGATTAAATTTAGACTTTTTATTCTTTACTGAATAGTGAGTTATCAGATGCTCTACCTTATGAGCTATCCCTTTCCTTTCTTATTTTCTCATCTTCACTTCTTTACCAATTTCTTTTTCATGGAAGGTCGCCCTCAAACGCTCCAACTGATAATAATGGAGCATCAGCTCTACACCGCAAGCAGAACATCGGCTAGGACACCTCTTCTGGATGCAACGTCGGCTTCTACACCTCAGCCGGGTGGAGTCTTCGTTTCTACATCTCACATGAGTGGAGCTCAGCTTCTACACCATATGGATGGAACATGCTTCTACACCTCGGCTGGGTGGAGCCTCATCTTCCTCGTCCAATTTGTATGTAACTACACAGCACGTGTTAACCGATTGAGCTATCTTTTTTCTTTTCTCATTTCTTATTTTTCTTATTTTCTCCATTTTTCTAACCAGCTTCCTTTCTTATCGGTTTTACCGATCCTTTTTTTGCATAAGTATGTGTCGGATAGATATTCTTCCTTTCTTATCGGTATCCACATGGGATTGGCCTCGGTATCGGTATGTATTATGCTTTTTCTCATTCTGCTTCTGCCACGTGGGATTTTATTTTCTTATCTCATATGGATCTCATCCCGACAGTTGATGAGAAAAACACGCTCTAACCTACTGAGCTACACATCTTCTGCGCATTAGTTCTGCTCGGCTAGACATTCTTTTCCTCTCGACAGTTGGTGAGAACACTTCTAACCAACTGATCTCCAAACCCTTTTTCCACGATTTTTTTAAAATGCTTTTCTGCTTCTCTTCGTTTTCCTTTCTCTTCCCACGATCTAACCCACTGAGCTATATATCACATGGGTCAGCCTCTTCTCAAATATCATTGGCTCGGCACTTCGGCATCGGTATTGCAACATGGGTCACCTTTCCTTTCCCTTCTGCATCTGCCTTAGACATGCTTCCTAATTGATGAGCGACACTTTTTTTAACCGATAGAGCTATACATTGCATGGGTCAGCCTTTTCCTAAACATCCTCGGCCTCGGCATTGCAGTGGTCCACCTTTCTTTTCTCTTCTGCGTCGGTATTCACATGGGATTGCCATCGGCCTCTTTTTTTTTTCATCGGCTGGATCTTCCTTTCTTATTGGTATCAATGCCACATCATTCTTTTCTACTTTTCTCATTTTCTTTTCTCACCCCGATATGTTTTGCTCTAACCAACTGAGTTGCACCTCGAATCAGCTTCTTTCCAAATATCCTCGGCATGGGTTGGCCTCGGCCCGCCTCGACCTCGATTTGTGTCAATCTCTTTTTTTATTTTCTTTTCTTTCTTCTTTACCATGATGAGAAAAACACGCTCTAACCTACTGAGCTATATATAACATGGTGCAAGTCTGCCTTTCCTTTTTCTTCATCCTCGGCCCTCGACCTTGGCCTCGGTACCAATTTTTTTTATTTCCTTTCTGGTATAACCCCAACCTTTACTGTTGATACGAAAAATAGGCTCTGATCTACTGAGCTACAAATCATATCTTGATTAAACCTGATCCCTGAACTTATGCCTTCTTCTTTCGCGTTTAGCATCAAACATTAAAAATATGTAAAACATGCTTTCTACTCCAGATTTAGCATAAAGTATACGCAAATCACGCTTTCGCTTCAGGTTTAGCATAACGCAGTAAGAAAATATGTAGGACATGCCATATTATGCTTATTTCATTTTTCTGTATTTTTTTTATTTTGTAAATTTAAGGTTGGAGATTTTAACATTACCTCAAAGTCATCTCTTAAGATGAGTCCTTTCTCTTCTACCCGTGAAGGACTTCGGCCTCTCCATAATGAGCAACCAACCCTCTAACTAACCGAGATATACCCTGCCTTCTTCTTCTTTCCGCACAGCGACACATATTCTTACTTCTTTGAGAAACAGGGGATACGCGCGCTAGCCACACGCAACACAAGGATTTCTCCTTCTTCTTCGTCTGTAAGCTCAAAAGATGAGTCTTTTCTCTTCGACCCGTGAAGGACTTCATCCTCTCCATAATGAGCAACCCACACTCTAACCAACCGAGATATACCCTGCCTTCTTCTTCTTTCCGCACAACGACACATATTATTACTTCTTTGAGAAACAGGGGATACGCGCGCTAGCCAAACGCAACACCAAGATTTCTCCTTCTTCTTTGTTTGTAAGCTGAAGTAAAATACCTTGTAAACATCTTCATGGAAGATGTATAATAGCTTCCAAATTTCCACCCGCAATGTATGGTTGGGGGAGTTAGCTTAGCTTTCAAGTGGATGAATGAAAGCTGTTTGGAACAAGATGGTTAAATTATTAGAACATGAGAGTTCTGTGACCAAATCTCTCTAGTTTTAGAGAGAGAAATAATGAAAAACCTGAGTTTTCTGGGTTCCTTTAGTTACAGAAAGAAAAAAAATGGTGCAAAACAGATGAGCTCCGATGGATACGATAGCGGCGACGTTGGAGAAAACTACAAAATGGACCAAGTGATTCCCAAAGACGGCGCTAGATGTTGATGCGTGTTCTTAGCTCGTTAATTGATTGTAGTCATTTTCACCTAGATTTTAGTGTATTTATTTATGGATTTTCAGATGTTTTTATCCGTATTTGCGTGATTTTTGGTGGAGTTATTGCCATTTTGGGAAATGTGGTAGGCATTGATAGAATTGTGTAAATGAGCTAAAATATGTGTAAAACAGGTCAAGAAATAGACAAAAAATGGAGTTGGAAGCGTAACGGAGTCGGAAGGACATGACCTGCTTGTACACGGGCCGTGTGCGGAACACGGCTCTATAACAAGTGGCCGTGTAGTGTCATCAGAAGTTGCTGCTCGCCCAGAAGGAAGGTCGTGCGCTGGTACATGGGCCGTGCGTTGTTGCATGGCCCATGTGCGGAACACGGTCCTGTAAGAAGAAGTCGTGCATTGTCGTCAGAAAATGCTATACGGCCATGACAAAGGCCATGTAGCGCAACTCGAGCCATGTCCGGAAGCATGCATAACACGCCGAAGTAGGTGTGCCCTGCACATGCCATGTAGGTGCAAAAACCTGTGTAGTTTTCAGAATATTCCGAAAGCTTCTAGAAGGTCCGTAAGTGATATAAAAGGATGACTTGTGCGAAAATTTAAAAGAGAGATTAGATTCATAGTAGTTACACACACTAAAACACCACATTTTCTCATACACTAGATCCATAAATCATTTCTACCATTTAGATCCATCAAAATACCATTTGATCTCCACATTCAATCCATAAATCTTCATCCAATCCATCCATCATCATTTTGAGAAGAGGAGAAAACTTAAAGGAGTGAAGAAATTGGGATATTGAAGAAGAGGAAGGGTTCTCCATGCAAGGGAAGCAATTCCATTTTTCATTTGTTGATTTTCTTCTCAGTTTGGCTCAAAAATGGAGCAAAATATAATTTGTAATGATTTAAACACCATATTTAGTGGCTAGTTTTATAGTAGGGCTAGTCATATGAATGGTTGAGGTGAAGAGTTAGATATGTAGAACTTGAGTGGTGATTTGAATTGATTTGTGGATTTCCTTTTATGATATATCAATCATGTTTCATTTCAATGTTTGTGTGATTAAATTCTCTATTCATAGTATTAGGATGACCATTCCAATGTTGTGAGTGGATGTTTAATTGAATCATATGTTGAAGTGTGCATGTATGTTAGTATAAGGGGAGGTAAGCCATACCCTCCTTAAGCTTATAACATTTATAGAGGGACATTTAAGAAACTGAGTGAAAAGAACCAACTTATGATCATAGTACCTTATGGGAATTGAGATTAAGATCAATCCTAGGAGATTTAGGCTTGTAAAAGAGTCGAGAACCTAATTGTCTTGGACATAGGGATTAGGGGTAAAATTGTGATTGCTTTTAATCCACAAGTTAATGAGAATTACTATCAAGAGTTTTGCATATCTAGCTCAAGTCTTAGCCATGAGTATGATTAGCCTTGCTCTCTTCTCAAGTGAATTCTACATCTATTCCATCTATCATTTGTTTGTTAATTGATCATTTACTTTGTTAGACTAAATTCTTAGTTAATTGAGTAGATAAGTATTAGTTTTAATTAAAAAATCTTCAAACTATCATCCTTACAAAGCATGAATCAATGGAAAATTCGGGTACAAGCTTAGGTTTACTTTCCCTTGGGACGGCTTGATTATAAATTTTGTACTTGGTCACGCGTTTACAAGAACGATAGAGTCTCTTACTCTAAAGCATTTTACTAAAAATGCGACTAAGAACATGACGCCGCTTGCCAGGAAAATGTTAAACTTTTGGTTGTAACAAGTTTGAAGTTGATTAGTTTTGTTAAGAATATTTCTTTTATTTGTTACTTGTTTATTTGTTTTGGTTACTTGGAGAGCTAATTTGAAAATTCTTGTAGGTACATGCGAACTCGTTCAAGATCTCAATCTATTGATCCTTTGAACTTGGAATTGGAAGCTACCTTAAGAAGACAAAAAAGAGGAGTATTAGAACCTACGGAAGAAAATATGGATGAAGTGAGGGATAATGCAAACATGGTTGATGAAGAAGGCAATATGAGGAATTTTCATGGAGGTGATAATATTGCTAGAGGAGGATATGGTAATCAGGAATTTGTGCCACAAGCATATGCTCAACAAATGCACTTGCAAAACCAATAAATGGAAGTTATTATTCAAAACTTGTTGGCACAACAAGAAGCAAGGAATAATCCTCCGGTGGTGCAAAATCAGCCTCATGGAAATGGAAACAATGGAGCGAGAATGAATGTCCGTGATCATTTCTAACCGCAATATGGGAATTAAGGAATGAGCCCGCCATTGAATGTGAATAATTTTGAGATAAAGACGGAATTGATCAACATGGTGCAAGCAAATCAATTTGGTGGTGGTACTATAGAGTATCCAAATGCTCACTTGGCCCAATTTACGGAGTTAGAAAACACGATAAAGATAAATGGGGTAAGTGAGGATGTTGTTAAAATGAAGTTTTTCTCGTTTTCATTACAAGATAGTGCTAAGACTTGATATCATACTCTACCACCAGGATCCTACACCATATGGAAAGAGTTGGCTCAAAGGTTCTTGAGCAAGTATTTTCCACCGTCCAAGATGTTGCATCTTAAAGGGCAAATCTTTCAATTCAAGCAATTGTCACTTGAGATATTTAGTGAAGCATGGAACCGATTTAAAGACATGCTAAGGAAGTGTCCACAACACGGATTCCCCGAAGAGCAACAAATAGGATTCTTCTATGCAGGTTTACATGAAAGTGAGAGAATGCTCATTGATGCTTCAGCTGGAGGTTCGATTTTGGGGCAAACTCCGGAGAGAGCAATTGCTATATGTGAAAAAGTAGCTTTGAATATGGGTCAATGACCCATGGATCGTGCACCAGGGATGTATGAAAGGGAGAGAATTGCTAAGATGGAAGAAGTGTGCTTGCAACAAGTGAAGAAGGTGGAAATGCCTAAGGAAGATATGACCGACAAGGCGATCACGAAGATACTAAAAAGAATGAATGCTAATATGAAAGTGTCTCCGAATTCTACACCAAAGGTGAATCAACAAGTGCTTGCAAGTCCTCAACAAGGTATGTCATTGCTTTTGATGAATCAACAAGTGTTTCCTAATCCTCAACAAGGCATGACTATGCCTAATATGGGCCAATCTTCTCAAAATTGTCAAATGCCTACCTCTATGCCTCAACAAGGTACGTCCTCTAATTTTGAAATTCAAGATGCATGGTGTCCACCGGATATGATGCTTGAGTAAGTTGCCTTCATGCAAGGAAGAAACTTCCAAGGAAATTATGGTGGAAATTTTGGAAACCATGGAAGAGGATGTCCACAAAGGCAAGGAGGATGGGGGCAAAGTAACTTCCAAAGAAATTTTAATCAACCACGTAGGTATGAGAATTTGTCATATGGGAATCAAGGGAATGCCCTTACTCTTCCACCAGGCATTAATCCGGGGGAGAAAGCTCAAAATGGTGAAGGGAAGCCTACTGTGGAGGATCAAGTTACTAAAATGTTTGAATTCATGAAGGAAGATAAAGAAGAAAGAAGGTAAAGAGATGAGGTGAATGATAAAAGAATCAAAGCCTTGGAGACACAAATGAGTCAAATGGCAAGTGAAAGGGGGAATGTTCATCGCCAAGGAAAGTTTCCATCTACAATCATTACTAATCCGAAGGAGCAATACAAGGCAATTGAACTTCGTAGTGGGACAAAATACGAAGGGCCTTCTATGCCAACGGAAGTAGAGGAGGTAGAGTGTGAAGTTGAGCCTATGGAAAGATTGGGTGAAGAAGGGAAAGAGAAAGAAGTTAAAATTATTGAAAAAGATGAAAGTACCCCTATACTTGAAGAAGAAAAGGTGAAGTCTCCAAAGAAGTGGGAAAGATGTAGAGAAGCAAAACGAAAATAGAGAGAAGAGAAGTTTGAAAGAGATGAATGGGGAATTTCTAAGTTACACATTGCAATTCTGTTTCCACAAAGATGCCTGAAAAAGGGATTGAAAGAAAAATTGGCTAAGTTTGTTGAAATGTTGAAGAAGATACATGTGAATATTCTTTTTGCGGAGGCATTATTACAAATGCCCAACTACTCCAAGTTATTGAAGGATATTTTGTCAAAGAAAAGAAGTTTGAGAGAATTTGAAATGGTGAACCTTACGGAGGAATGTAGTGCAATCATGCAAAAGAAACTTCCCCATAAATTGAAAGATCCGGGGAGTTCAGTATTCCGTGTGAGATGGGAGAGCATGAGAACTACAAAGCCTTTTGTGATTTGGGAGCTAGCATTAACTTGATGCCATTGTCAATTTTCAAGAAGTTGGGTATTGGTGAGGTCAAACCGATGTCGGTTACACTTCAATTAGCTGATCGGTCATTGACATATCCAAAAGGAATTGTGGAGGATGTTTTGATCAAAGTTGGCAAGTTTGTATTTCCCGTTGATTTTGTGGTATTAGATATGGATAAGGATTCAAATGTTCCATTAATACTTGGTCGTTCATTTCTTGCTATTGGAAAAGCATTGATTGATGTGGAAAAGGGAAAGCTCACTTTGATGGTGAATGAAGAAGAGGTGATATTTTCATTGAGAGAGGCTATGAGGTATCCAAAGAACAATGAGGAATGTAGAAGATTTGAGGTTGTGGATAACATTGTGGAAGAACATATGAATCATCTTCACTCCAAGGATTCGTTGGAACTCATCATAAGCCATTCTTACTCTATTGAATCTCTTAAATCTAAATCTTCATTTTGTTTAGAAAATGATGAAATGATTGATGAATTGCATGGTTTAAATGCTTGTAGGGCACTCACGAATGAGGAAGCAAAAGAAGCAAAGGTGGAGAAACTTGATGAAAGACCAAAAGAGGAAGTGCAAGAGAAGAAGAATGTAGAGTTGAAACCATTGCCGGAGCATTTAAAGTATGCTTACTTGGAAGAAAATGAAACGTATTCGGTAATCGTATCCTTTTCCCTTAATGATTTAGAATTAGAAAAGTTGTTAAGAGTTTTGAGAGAGCATAAATCCTCTATTGGTTGGAGCATAAAAGATTTGAAAGGTATTAGTCCATCTATGTGTATGCATAAGATTCATTTGATTGATGATGAGAAGTCTTGCGTGCAAAATCAACGTTGATTAAATCCTATAATGCAAGAAGTGGTAAGAAAGGAGGTATTAAAATGGCTTGATGCGGGAATAATCTTTCCAATAAGTGATAATCAATATGTAAGTCCCTTGCATGTAGTGGCAAAAAAATGTGGTATGACAATTGTTGGATCCGATACAAATGAAACTATTGCCACTAAAACTATTACAGGTTGAAGAGTGTGTGTTGATTATCGTAAATTGATTGAAACACTCGTAAAGATCATTTCCCATTGCTATTCATAGACCAAATGTTGGATCGTCTTGCGGGGCATGAGTACTATTATTTTCTTGATGGTTATTCCGGATACAATCAAATATTGATTGCACCGGAAGATCAAGAGAAGACAACTTTCACATGTCCCTATGGTACATTTGCGTTTAGAATGATGCCGTTTGGTCTATGTAATGCCCCCGCCACTTTTCAGCATTGTATGATGGCTATCTTCGATGGTTTGATTGAAAATATTATGGAGGTATTTATGGATAATTTTTCCTTGTATGGTTCCTCTTATGATATTTGCTTGACTAATCTCACTGTTGTGTTGCAGAGGTGTGAAGAATCGAATCTTGTGCTAAATTGGGAAAAGTGCCATTTTATGGTGACCGATGAAATAGTCTTGGGGAACCATATTTCCAAGCATGGATTAAAAGTTGATAGAGCTAAAGTGATAGCCGTAGAACGTCTTTCCCCTCCTACTAGTGAGAAGGGGGTGAGATTGTTCTTAGGTCATGCGGGCTTTTATAGACGCTTTATCATAGATTTTTCAAAAATTGCTAAACCTCTTTGTAAATTGCTTGAAAAAGATTGTCCATTTAACTTTGATGATGAATGTCGTGTATCATTTCAGGTGTTAAAGGATGCTCTCACTTCATCGCCAATACTTGTAACTCCGGATTGGAGCTTGCAATTTGAATTACATTGTGATGCTAGCGATCAATCCATAGGAGTGGTGTTGGCCCAAACGAGGGAGAAGAAGTTTAGAGCAATCTATTATGCCTCGAAGACATTGAATGCATGCCAAGTCAATTATACCACAACGGAGAAGGAATTTTTAGCCGTAGTGTATGCTTTTGAGAAGTTTCGACCATACTTGGTTGGAACACAAATGATTGTCTACACTGATCACGCGGCTATAAAATACCTCATGAGTAAGAAAGATGTTAAACCTTGTTTAATCCGTTGGGTGTTGCTTTTGCAGGAATTTGATGTGGTTATTAAGGATAAGAAAGGCGTGGAGAATGTGATCGCGAACCATTTGTCTAGATTGGAAAATGGAGGTGAGAATGAGGATTTAAAGCCAATTGGGAATGAGTTCCCGGATGAAGAGATTTTTTTGCTAATAGAAGTTGAGCAAGTATGTGCCCTCATGGTGAATGTACCGCCTTGGTATGCCAACTATGTCAACTATATTGTTTGTGGAATCGAGTCCACATTGCTTAATGAGTAACAGGAGAAGAAGTTTCATGTTGAAGTGAAGAAGTATTTGTGGGATGAGCCATATTTGTTTATAATTTGTAATGATGGAGTAATATGGAGATGTGTGGTCGAGGAAGAAGTTATGGGGATTCTTGAGCTTTGTCATTCGTCTTTGTGTGGAGGTCACTTCGCTCATCAAAAGAAGTGAGCTAAGGTTCTACAATCGGGATTCTATTGGCCAACATTGTTTAAGGATGCAATGAAGTTTGTGGCTAAGTGTGATAGATGCCAAAGGATAGGGGGAATAAGTAAGCGAGATGAGATGCCCATGAGCTTAAGGGTTGATGTGGAAATATTTGAAGTTTGGGGCATTGATTTTATGGGACCATTTCCCTCGTCAAAAGGATATGTGTACATCTTGCTAGCCGTGGATTATGTGTCAAAGTGGGTGAGGCAATCTCCACTAAGACAAATGATGCTTTGATTGTGCAAAGGTTCTTGAAAAGGAATATTTTTGCTAGGTTTGGAGTTCCACGGGCTTTAGTGAGTGATGGAGGATCACACTTTGTCAACAAGTTGATGGAGAGTTTGTTGAAGAGATATGGAGTGAAGCATCGAGTGGCTACACCTTACCACCCTCAAGCAAATGGTTTGGTGGAGGTCTCAAATCGCCAAATCAAGTTAGTTTTGGAGAAGACCATCAATGGAGGGAGGAAGGATTGATCGGACAAGCTTGATGATGCCTTATGGACCTATATGATGGCTTTTAAGACCATCCTTGGTGTATCACCGTATTAATTGATCTATGGTAAAGCTTGTCACATCCCCGTGGAATTGGAACACCGTGCATTGTGGGCTATCAAACGCCTCAATATGGATGAAAGGTAGAGTGGTCAAGCGAGGTTGTTGAAGTTAGTTGAGTTGAAGGAGTTTAGAAGAAGATCATTTGATAACTCAATCATTTACAAGGAGAATATGAAGAGATTGCATGATGCTAAAGTGAAAGAAAAGACGTTTGCTCCGGAGGACAAAGTTCTTGTATTCAATTCGAGGCTTAAGTTGTTTCCCGGAAGCTTAAGTCTAAATGGATGGGGCCATACAAAGTGCTTGAAGTGTTGAATGGACATACATTGAAGCTCAAGGGTCCGAATAATGAGTTTGTGGTAAATGGTCATAGAGTGAAGCATTACCTATCTCCTTCTCAAAAGGAGATAGTGTATGTGGATACTTTCTCTTCCTAAACTTCTTTGTTTTGGAGTAGTGTAGATTTTATCTTCTTTTTGTTTTGTTTGTTAGTTTTCTTGTAGATTTGGTGTGATGGTGGTTAAGCTCGTGAGAAAAATGCATAAGAGGAAAGACAAGGAGGCTAAAGATGAAATGATGATGTATGCCACACCACTCTTTACAAGCTTAAATTTAACACGGAGGTTGCGTGTTGGCCATACTTGATCATACGAATTTCAAATATGCACAAGAGTCATCGGGAGGAAAGTTCATGAAGAGCATTAAGAAAACGACAAGGGTACGTCTCACCACTTTTTGCAAACTTAATTCGCAACTTATTTCGATTTATATTTGGGGGGAGAGTGCGTGGTGTGACTTACACTTTTTTATTAGTGTGATGAACCATGTGTATTATGTTATCTTGTATTGTCTTGCAAAATGGTCAATTTTGAAAATTTTCTCATGAGTTAGTTTAGTTTTGGTATGTTTGATGGTGTTTTATGTACATTACAATCCATTGTTGATCATAAGTGTGGTGTGAATGATGTTTTGAAGTGTTTTGAGTATGAATAGGGTGTATAAGAAGTGGAAAAATAGGGCAAAAATGAGGTGAAGTGTGAAAAAGTGTAAAAACAGGGTAAACTGCTACACGGGCCGTGCTCCGCACACGGCCCCATAGCAGTTGGCCGTGTACTTACATCAGAACATGCTACACGACCAGGAGGAAGGCCGAGCTCCGCAGCTCGAGCCGTGCAGGAGAGCAGGTACACGGGCCGTGCTCCGCACACGGCCCTGTAACAGGTGGCCGTGTAGGAACATCAGAACACGCTACACGGCCTTACTTGAGGCCATGCAGCGGAGCACGGGCCATGCAGGGTTTGTTCCAGGTTTTAAAAGGGTCAATTCGTACTCATTCCACATGCTCCCTTCGTCCGCACACACTCCGTTTGCACCCAATTCGTCTCCCCAAGCATACGAATCATCCACCAAGGTTAGTTTGGAGTTTTGTGAGTGAAGTTCTTCAATCTTGCACATCCAAAACACATCTCCACTTCCAAGTTTGAAAGGTATAACTTCGTTAAACCCTCACTTGTGAATTTTGATAGAAATTAATTGAATTGATACATGGGCTTTGTGGTAGTTCGAATTTTGCATAAAATATTGGTTGATTATCATACATGTTTCAATTTAAGTTTTCTTTGAATAAAGTTGAATTTAGGGTTCAAGAGAAGTAATTTAGGGCTTGTGTGAGGGTGATGAATTTGATTGTTTGTGTTGTGCTAATTGAAGAATTACATGAGTCTAGTGCTTATTTGTGAATTATTAGACTTAGATATTGAGGACTTGGGCATAAGATATGAGAATTGTATGTTGAAAAGATGTTTAAACTTTGTACATGCCAAGTGTTCGATGAAATGTCTAAGAGAGAATTTTGTTGGAATTTGAAGATCATATGTGAATGATGTTTGATGATGATGTAATTTGGAATTCATGTGTGTGATAATGCTTAGAAATTGGTTATGAATCATTGTTAGTTGAGATGAATGATGGTGAAGTGCATATTATGATTAAGTTTGAAGTTCTAAAGATGTGAATGAGTTATGTTGATGCATAGTAGGTTCCATACTAAGTTGAATGACTAGGGTGGAATTTAACTAAGTGAATTAACATTCTTATTAAGGTAAATTGCTATAACTTGAGAATTGTTGTTTTGTAGATGGCCGAGAGGAGAGTTAGACCCATGAATGAGGACTTTATTGTAATTATTGATCCTGCAGAGTTGGCTAATCTGGACGCACAGTTGATGGTAGAAGAAGTACATCCGGACCATTTCGGGGTTGAGTTTGAGGATTATTGGGGAAAGTATGTGCTTCATTGGCAAACGTTAGCTCCAAAAATCAAGCCCACTCGTTTCCAAGACACGGAAACGATGAGAGGATTAGGATTAGAGGAAGATTTGAGGAAGCTATTTCGATTTGCCCAGATGGAAGCATTCTTCGATAAGAGGCCACCAACCTACTACTACTTAACTGCCGAATTCATGAGTACTTTGCAAGTGAAGAAGGATCGGAATGGGTTTCCTCTGTGGGTGACTTTCAGTTGGATAATGTTTTGAGAGAGAAGGTTCCATTGGCTGTTTTGAATGAGTGCTTTGGGTGCCCACTGATGAGAGTGAAAATAAGCGTGTTTTATTGTCCAACTTAACACCTTCTTGATTGGAATTATTGTCATATATTAGCACAATGGTCTTATATTTATTATATGTGAGAATAAGGTGCACTTGAAGTGTTTTGTTGTGTTTTAGGTGGAAAAAGGATCAAAAGTGCGAGGTTGGAGAAAATGTGCAATTTGTGCAAGGATGCTGAAAAACGCACGTCCAACTTTTATAATTTTTTGTATTTTTGTGGAGATCAAAAATATTGATAAAATACATGGTTGGAAATCCACTGAAGAGAGGGTCGTTTTGGTATGAAGAACACCCCAATCGGATTCCAAACGAGAGAGTTATGATCAAAGTGGTGACGTCGCGCAAGCTGTTCCTGTACAGAACGACTGTCCAATTTGCATGACTTGTTACATATCCAAATATTGGATTTTCTATAAGTTCTTTATATGGATAGAAATCCAAGGAAGAGAGGATCACGTGAGCGCAAGAATCACTTAATTCAGAGCTCGGATGTGGAAGTTATACGCGAAACGGTGAGACTGTGCAAGTCAATTTGAGCAGGGGAGGTCAATTCGACCTGATGTGCTGGTCGAATTGAGGTCGAATCGGATGGCAAAAGAGTCAATTCGACCACGACACCTCAATTAGACCTGCTGTGCTGGTCGAATTGAGCACCTGAAGCTTCCAGTAGGTCAATTCGACCTCCAATTCGACTTGGAGGGGAGAATTCGACCTGGCTCCTTGGTCAAATTGACGTGCAAAAACTTACCATATTCCTATTTTTACACCTTTAATGCGTGTGTTCACCCAAAAGTTCATTCCAATGCCTATAAGGAGAGCTTACAAGTATAAAAGGGGGTGTAGATCACACCATTAAAGATAATACAAGAGAGAAGAAGAGAGGCCACAACATACTACACCCCACAAGGGGGGATCACCCCCCAACCATCATCCCTTCCTCCATCCATCCATCACTTTGAAGATTTGTTTGTGGAATCAATGGGAGAATTAAGAGGAGAATTCAAGAGCGAGAAGGACGCGATGACACCACATCTAGGGTTTATTCATTTCCTAATTTATCTTGTATTTTTCAGACATCCGGGTAAGATCTATTCAACACCCTTGATTGTTCTTTGTAACATCATGGGTAGAGCCTTTTTGGTAGAACTAGGGTTGTGAAGGTTTTATCTAGTTAATTGAACTTCCATGTGTATACTCCGTACAACACTACTTGTGGATTTATTTTATATATGATTGTGCTTTCTTAATTCATACTCACAGTCGTTTTGTGCATCATTAAATGTTATGTAGAGTCTGAATACATATCTTGATTATTGATTGAGTGCGTTCACTGCTGAGCAGGATTCCATGTTATGATTCTAAGTGAGGGGACTCCGAAGCTTTATTAGAACTATCATATATGAATACTTATTAATTGAATTGAATTCAGGTTAGTAAGTAGGATAAAGAGGTTAATTTTATAGTACCTATAAAGGGAGATCATATCGGGTTAGAGTAACAATTGGCCAGGGAAATAATTGATACTGATATTACCTAGAAAGGAGGGTGAAATTATATCTCTTGCTCCGAGATTATTCACACGTGTTACACACATGTTTACTTGTGTCTATAGAGTAGATATGCATGGTTTAGTGATGCGTCCATATTCCACAAGGCAGAGTCGGACACCAACACACGGAAGGGAGATTAATGAGTGAAAGTGGATTTCCCTGGAGCTACCTATTCTCCTACTTGATCCACTTTCGTATTCTTCAAGTGATATTTTATTTTATTTGTTATTTAATTTAAGTCTTTTAGTTGTTAGATTAAAACCTCAAATCTTATTGTCATCTTGTCTTAATTAATTTAGTAAATAATTAAATTGATAATACGCCGTCCTTTGGGTTCGATATTCACTTGGTCGGTTGCTTAAGCTGCAATTGATATCCTTAATACTTGGGGATTAATTTTGCGTGCAAAGAAAACGCGCATCACCCACCATGCGAGAACCATCAAAGCTTCTATGAGGGAGGTGGTTTCAACCAACAAGAATGGTGGAAGAGTCTAGTGAACGATGGAACTGAAAGAGCAGGATACGTTCTCAGTGCTTCAAAGGGAACTGCCATCCGAAACCCGATGATGAGATACTTAGAAAATATTGTCTCAAACACCATCTTAGGGAGGTTTGAATGTGGAGCTGTTGGAGAGAAGCAGCTCTATATTATGTATTGCATATGCAAGGATATACCATTGAATGTTGGAGCACAATTTGTGCAACATGCTGAAAGAGTTGCAAAAAGACAATCTTCTCAAGGTCTAATGCTAGGAGGGATGATCACTATGATAGCTCAAGGATTGGGAGTTAATCTTGCAGGTATGGAGAATCAAATGGTGAGTGAAGGGTTGAACTACCAAGAGTTGATGAGGATGGAGTTCTTGACCACGGTTGGGAATCAGTATTGTCTGATGCAGGAAAAGGGAGCTCCATTTCCCCTGCCAGCTCCAGATCTCACTACAGTGTACACTAGAAGGAGGCTTTCTAATTTGGCTATGGGTAGTGTAAACCATTCCAGAGTGGTGAAAGCTTTTTATGGAAGAAACAGAAATGAAATGGAAGAGGTTCTTAGACAAATGAGAGTTGAAGAGAATGAAGAGTTAGCCAACTTGAGAGCAGAGTCAGTGCCTATGGAGGGCGATAAGCAGGATGTACAACCGGAGCAGGTGTAGTTTGATGAGCAAGGCCCTAAGCCACAACAGTTTGAGGAAGAAGGAGAGCAGCCACCAGTGGGACCAGGCCAAGGAGATGAAAGATGGAAATTTATGATGGATGAGGTGTGTGACATGAGACATGTACAGCAGACTTACGGGGCGTAGATTAGGGAGATCTGAGAGGTCCAGCAGGAGCATGGAAGGCATATTGAGGAGTTGAGAGCTGGACAACGTCGGAGGGAGTACTATGACGAACAATCAAGGGTGCACTCCAACAACATGGAGGAGATAATGACCATGATGTTCAACTTCCAATTTTCCAGATCCCCTCGTGCATACATCCTATGGAACACCTATCATCCACCTCCTCCACCTCCAGAGCCATGAAGGGAGTACTTTGAGTGCTTGGCACTTTTGTACATTCATTTTAGCTATCATTAGATTTTTTTGAAGAATTCTTGGAATGATTTGATTTGATTCTATTGGATTGTACTTAGATTGTTTGTCTTTGGGATGTTTTGTTATTTTGGGATTTTATTTTCAGTTTTATGTGATTTATCTTTTTCATTATTTTTTGGTATTTTGGTTTGATTTTTATTATTTGGATGTGATGGGAAGTTGATCTTAATTGTTATGAATGTGAATTGATGTGTTTTGATATTTTGATGGATGATTAGGTTTATGCATGTTACATGTTTGTATTGTTTGGTGATTCTTTGATTATTGTGTCATGGTTGTCATGTTATTTTTATTCTTGTAGGGATGGTTTGGTGGTATGTTTTTGGGTAGGTGTTGAATATTTTTGAATATGAGCTATGATGCGTTGTGTGTGATGAGTGATGGCAAGCATGTTAATGGTTTCTACTTGTTGAAATTGTGACATGAATTACATAATGTGTTCAATTTTGAGAAGCATGAAGAGTAATTAGGTTTCTTTTGGTCCAAGAAAACGCTTGTGAGACTTGAGCCTCAACCGTGCCTCTATGGTTAATTCTTGATGAGAGGACCGGTTGAACTTAGACAAACTAGAACTTGATCATGGATTATAGGAACGAAGCCCGAATAGTTGAAATTTGTGAAATGATCTTAGGCCATCCTTGATGAATGAAGTCATAGCCATAAATTTCCTTACCAAAAATATTATTCCTAGCAAGCCACTTTGAGCCTATAAGCCTATTCCTTTGTGATTTAAGCACAATACAAGCCTTTAAAATCCACTTGAACCTTATATATATAACCTATGTGTGGGTGATTGAGGAGATGGTGGTTTACAAGGTTTGATGTGAGAATTGTGCTAGAGAAGAAAGGAAATGGTGAACAAATAAAAGAGGATGAAAAAAGCTTTAGAAAAATGTACATGCGACCTCAAAAAACAAGAAAAATGAGCAAACCAACAAAAATATGCTCGAGGAATTCAAAAGTTAAGAGAAAGGAACCATGCAAATCAAAAAAAGCCCATGAAATCCAAAGAATGATAATGATTAATGCTTGTGAGTAAAGAAGAAATTAAAGGAAGCTTGAAAGTGAGGAAGTGAAGAAAGGAATAATCTCTTCAATTGCTTACACTTAAATAGTCACTATTATCCAAAGTTCCCTACCTTACCAAAGAGCCTAAACATTACATCCTAAGATAAAGACCTTTTTGATCACTTATTGAAACTAGGGTGGTTTGAAAACATAGTCCGTGAACAAGCCTATGGTGAGTCGGTTTTAACCGGTTGATGAGTGTTGTTAAAAACCCTACCCTAAAAGAGTGTTGAGTGAAATTTATAATCTATGAGAGCTTAGATTGAAAGGGATTTGAGTACTCCATTGTCATTCTTAAGATTGAACTTGTTAATCTTTCATGTTATAAGTTTGATGATGTAGGGATACTTAATATGAATTTGTAGTCCTTATTACTTGTGATGTATTGTGGTTTATGTTCGTTAGATATTTTTGTTGGTGAAAATTACTCCCCTTGTTTATCATTTTTCATTGTTCGAGGACGAACAATACTTTAAGTCTAAAGGACACGGACCGTGTGCGGAACACAACCCTGTAACAAATGGCCATGTAGTGTCATCAGAAGTCACTGCTCGCCCAGGAGGAAGGCCGTGCACTGGTGAACAGGCCATGCGTTGCTGGACAGCCCGTATGCGGAACACGGCCCTGTAAGAAGAAGTCGTGCATTGTCGTCAGAAAACGCTACACGGCCATGACCAAGGCCGCGTAGTGCAGCTCGAGCCGTGTCCGAAAGCACGCATAACACGCCGAAGTAGATGTGCCCTACACGGGCCGTGTGCTGCTACACGGGCCGTGTAGGTGCAAAAACCGGTGTAATTTTCAGAATGTTTCGGAAGCTTCTAGAAGGTCCGTAAGTGATATAAAATGATGACTTGTGCAAAAATTTAAAAGGGAGATCAGATTCATAGCAGTTACATACACTAAAACACCATATTTACTCACACACTAGATCCATAAACCATTTCTACCATTTAGATCCATCAAAATACCATTTGATCTCCACATTCAATCCATAAATCTTCATCCAATCCATCCATCATCATTTTGAGAAGAGGATAAAGCTTAAAGGAGTGAAAAAATTGGCATATTGAAGAAGAGGAAGGATTCTCCATGCAAGGGAAGCAATTCCATTTTTCATTTGTTGATTTTCTTCTCAATTTGGCTCAAACGGAGCAAAGTATGATTTGTAATGATTTAAATACCATGTTTAGTAGCTAGTTTTATAGTAGGGCTAGTCATATGAATGGTTGAGGTGAAGAGTTAGATATGTAGAACTTGAGTGGTGATTTGAATTGATTTGTGGATTTCCTTTTATGATATATCAATCATGTTTCATTTCAATATTTGTGTGATTAAACATAGTATTAGGATGGTCATTCCAATATTGTGAGTGGATGTTTAATTGAATCATATGTTGAAGTGTGCATGCATGTTAGTATAAGGGGAGGTAAGTCATACCCTCCTTAAGCTTAGAACATTCATAAAGGAACACTTAAGAAATTGAGTGAAAAGAACCAGCTTATGATCATAGTGCCTTAATGGAATTGAGATTAAGATCAATCCTATGAGATTTAGGCTTGTAAAAGAGTCGAGAACCTAATTGTCTTGGCCATAGGGATTAGGGGTAAAATTGTGATTGCTTTTAATCTACAAGTTAATGAGAATTACTATCAAGAGTTTTGCATATCTAGCTCAAGTCTTAGTCATGAGTATGATTAGTCTTGCTCTCTTTTCAAGTGAATTCTACATCCATTCCATCTATCATTTGTTTGTTAATTGATTATTTACTTTGTTAGACTAAATTCTTAGTTAATTGAGTAGATAAGTAAGTATTAGTTTTAATTACAAAACCTTCAAACTATCATCCTTACAAAGCATGAATCAATGAAAAATCCGGATACAAGCTTAGGTTTACTTTCCCTTGGGACGACTTGATTATAAATTTTGTACTTGGTCACGCATTTACAACAACGATAGAGTCTCTTACTCTAAAACATTTTACTAAAAATGCGACTAGGAACATTAATTTATGTTAATTAGAAAAGGATTATTGTGTAATGGAACCAAGAACGATCACAATCAAATATGATAAAGCAAGAGATCACCACCAATAGAAAATCGAATTCCAACCAAAGAACTATGCCCAATTTTATTACTCCCCTCTAGAGCAACACTCATAAATTCCCCTTTGTTACAAGTGTAATGTCTAAAGTGAGTATTAGTGACCTGCCTCTCTCATGTGAGAGAGGCTATTTATACTATCTATAAACCCTAATCCGGAGCCAATCGCCTTGCGCCACTTGGATGAAGATAAACTGTCTTTAATGAAGTTGTCTAGTACGCCGACCAGCCTGAGATGGAGTCTGGGTGCTACGAGTTGCTTTTGCAGAGTTTCACAGACCGCTTCTGTCCTTTGCTGGCTTTCCATTGGTAGTTAGGGGAGGATGCGCCAGTTGCTTGCTGTCTTCTAGTTAGGATTGCTGTCCAAGACATCTCATCTTCCCGTTAGCCTTGTCTTCTAGCCTGCTGCACTTGTCAGTCTTCATAATGGTGTATGTGCTTTGTTCCTCCGCTTCTGTTATCCTTCTGACCCTCGGATAGGTTGACTTCCGATGTCGTGATGTTCGTCCGAGCCCTCGGGTAGGGGGGAATGTCGCCGAGGTTCCCTGCCGAGGGTGCTTCGGGCTTTTGTCCCTTTAATGGGTTCTCTCTATGCCCTTTCCTTAACTGGGCCTTTGGACTGATAGTGATCTCCTTGCGCTGCCTTAGCTGTCCACTCAGTACTTATCCTCGAATTGGGCCACCTGAAGGCTGAGTCTCCTTCTTCAAGTATTTAAAGGTTATTGGGCCTTGGGCCTGCTAAGCATGAGGGATATAATACCCATAACATCTCTTATGAAGTATACTTTCACGTTTATGTTCTTAGTCCGTTCATAATAGCCTTGGTACTTTAATAAATTTGTAGCAATTTGGTTGTCATAATGGATGTTGACAACATTTTGATCAACAACAAACTCCTTTAGAATTCCCTTCAACCATATGTAAGTGATGCGTGTTAATTAGTGGTGGTATTTTTGAAAATCAAGTGTACTAAAAAATTATTTATATTAAGTGTATTTAAATTTTTGGGTCGAGAAATATATATTGAGACAAACAAATGAAAAAATATAAAATATGTAATGTAACAGAGGGTGTATGAAAAAGTATATATGGGTTTTAAATTTTAAGGTTGTATAGGTGTGACAATAACAAATAGTATATAGACATGATATGAAACACTACAAATTTATTTTTTTAAGAGTAAAAAAAATAAAATAAAACATTTATAACTTGTGTGGGGGGAGAAAGTGAACCATTGAAAAACATGCTTCTATAAATAGGTCTAACTTTCTCCCCCCTTATTTAGTGATGCAAATAAACAAATAAATAATAAAGGTTTTCAAATATTTGATTGTTGCTCCATGCTGACCACCGCCTCCTCCATCATTCCGCCGTGTCTTTGCTACCTTGGTATTCATTATTTTTAATTACACCCTATTTTCTTTAATTCTTGATATTATATATAATATGATTGTGTATTTTTCATTATTATTTGAAAGCTATTCAATTTGAATTATTTCATACACCTACCTGCCTAAATCTACATTTCAAGGTTTGGAATGGAATTTAATGTGGGTAATTACATGTTTTATCTGCATGAAAATTTTCTCATTCCCATTTTTGTTTGAAATGTGAACTCTGATTTGGCATATAATTAAATACAATTTTCACCTAATTGAGGGTTTCATAATTCATTTATTTGGTTTTCATTTCCATTTCTTGATTGTGTGTTGTTTCTAGATATTTTCATTTTATATAATAGACATTTTGCTTCTTGAGGTAATTGATGATTTTTGGATTTAGAAATAATGAAGTCTTGTCTAATAATTTATGACCGGATCAAATATTTGGAGAAATTATCTGATTGTGGGGTTGTAAATATATAAAATACTTGTAACGTAATTCAATTTAGTGTTGTAAAATTGATCGCCATGTGAAGTTTATTTGCAAAAGTAATTATAATTTAGAACTTTATTGTTAATATAACAATGAGTAGTTTAAATTAAATCCATGTGTTATTGAGTACTTAAACCCTCTCAATGTCATTCCTTTCAAATGAGATCACCTGTTTCACAATGATGTTTCATCTACTATTTCATAAATTAAATGATTGACACGTGGCACAATCAATGCCCAAAATTTAATACTTGCTCAAAGGGTTTAATGGTCATTTGTAGGGTATAGTATTTTTATGTTGTGAAACACCAATGAAACACCGAAAATGTATCAGGGAATTCAACTTGCATTCCTTTATTTGTTAGATAGTAATGTTTCAGAAAGAAAAGGGAAAATATAAACACCTATTTTTGTATTGGAACATTGTGTATATTTATACAGGGTCATGCAACATGATTTCATGAGACATATAATGAAGGACTAAGTATATGCATAGACAAAGCCTTGTGTGAAATCGCCTCACAGATTAATTTCTGTGAGACAGATAAAAAGTGATAACGTTTATAATGAAAAATGATATTCAATTAATAAAAAGTGATAATAAAATTGCGAACGATTTTATGTGTAATTTATAGTATAAATGAAATATGATATTCCCTCCGTCCCACGTATTTTTATCCACTTTCCACTTTGGGGTGTCCCACGTATTTTTACCCATTCCATTTTTTGTAAGAATAAATAATATTTTATTGCCTACTTTTTACAATCTCAATAACTTTAATTACTTTTTTACACTTTATTTATCATTCCCAACAACTTTATTTACTTTTTCCTTTTAAATTACTAATGTATCCCTATTTTTTCTTATATTATAGTATATTATAAAATAACATGTCTTAATCTTCATACCCGTACAAATGGGTAAAAATACCCTGGACGGAGGGAGTAACATTTTTAATAAAACGTGATTACTATATACGAAAGTATAGAATGGTTTCTCAGTGAAACGATCTCATCCAAGACTACCCCTAAATATATACTTACATACTTGTCATTCTGATCACTGTTGTGGTGCATTTTAGTGCAATGGAAGACAACAGAGTAAACAAGGTGACAAGCATCAGGCAAATTGTAAAGTTGAAGGAATTCCTTCACAAATGGCAGAATGCTACCCTTAGCCCCAAGGGGGGCAACAACCCCCAACTTTGTCCGGGTATCTCGCCCAAGACAAGTTGGAGGCTACAAAATTTACATTGTGACTCGGACGAAGAAAGTTGCCCAAGTATAGAGATGCCGAGTGATGTACCGCGAGGTTACCTTGCTGTGTACGTTGGTCCTGAGCTTCGAAGGTTTATTATCCCCACAAGCTACCTCGCCGATCCTTTGTTCAAGGTGCTATTAGAAAAGATCGAGGAGGAGTTCGGATTCGACCACAGACACAGTGGGGGTCTTACCATCCCTTGTGACATTGAGACCTTCAAGTTTCTATTGCAATGCATGGAAAACCATAAAAAAGAGCAAGTTGATCACACCAATGCAGGTTAAACTATTCTCCACCAATTCTATGATCTTCAATGTTCTTGTTTTAACCTTTTCGCTTGCACAACGCATTACCTTTTCCACAATGGTGTTTCATACTTTAATCATTTTTAAAAATAACGTTAAGTGTACGAGGGTTTAATGGTAATTTTTTAAGGTATATTATTTCACTATATGAAACATGTATTGGAACATGATTGCGGAGTACGGATCTGAATTGTTTCCCTCAATAAAAATAATTGTAGTTTTATGTGTGTGTTTTTCATATGTATTATAATGTGGTCTAATTATTATATTTTTGGTCCCAAAATATATATTACATTAATTAATGAACAATAATGACGAGATCAAACTTTAATGGTTGTTAAATGAAATTTAATTTTGTTTCTATACTAATTACTCAACTTCTTACACTTTCAAGAATTTCGCAGGTGAAACCTCATTGTCAATCGAGAAGATTAGGGCTGATTAATTTATTGTGTTAAAAAAACAATTTTCTTTTAACATTTTTTTTCTATTATTATATCTTAAAGAAGCATTAGATAGTTATCATGTTTGATCTTGTTATTAGGAGCCGATTGTAGATGTTAAAGAAGCTGGTAATTATTTCACCACGCCGAAGAATAAATTTGTTGGGATCTAATTGAGTTGGATTAAAAACAAATGTTGGGATCTAATTGAGTTGAATTTATTTTTTTTAAAGATATCGAAACTTTTCTTTTTTAATCAAGCAATATGAATTCTTAGTTAACTTGGACTATGAGGAGAAATTTCACAAATGTCATGTAAGTTAATGAATCCACCTTCAATCATTTCATTTTTAACTTTATCAATGGGAAGAAGAGTTTGACTTATTTGGAAGTGATTCATAATTTTATATAGATATAAAAAAATAATTGAGCAAAACTTATATAGGGATGAAATGGGAAATAACATTTCCAATGAAAAATAATAATTAATAAAAAATTGAAATAGGATGGTTTTTTTATAAGTTTTGTTATAAAAAATGAAATTCTTCGGATGGAACAAAGGAAATATTATTTCATCTAAGTTCATAAAATAGTTCAATTTGAAGTAAACATTTTTTAACAATTGAGTATCATTATTTATCTAAAAATGCAATAACTTCTTATATTGAAACTCTGGTTGTGAAACATCGCTGTGAAGAATTTGTATGTTCGTTTCATAAATAGATTTATTAATTGGATTTTTTATGAGTGTTATTTTTCAGGCATTCTCTTATGATATGTATTTATATAAAATGGGTTGTGAGACTGTTAAATCTGTTGAGCTGATTCATTATTAAAGTAGTATGATTTTTAGATAAGATGTGATTTACTAAAGTATAATAAGTAATTAACTCAATTAAAAATTATAATTTAAGATAGTTAATAAGTATAACTCGTATGATGTGTGATTTATTTAATTTTGATTTTGAGGTTGTTAATGCATGATTCTCTTAAGTCAAACTTTATAAATCATCATAATTTATTTAATCAAATGTCAACAACCTTAAAATCATTGATCAACCTTTGTAAATTATAATATAACCTACTTAAAATCATATGTTAATAAACAACTCATTATACTTTAACTACTTTATAATTATTCTTAATTTGAAATTCGTACTTAGTAATTGATCATATCTTTAATTCATTTATTTTATAAACATATTTTGCTACATACAAATAATGCTTTAGTAAAAATAAAAAGAAATAAATAAAATCGTACTTTAGTGTCTTTCATATATCTATCACTTTCCGATAATTAGGTATTACTTTACTAAAACATCATCACTTTTAATTCATATCATATAATTCATCTCGCGTAACAATTTAACACAAGTACTTGTCATGAATCTATTGATTGTCGTTATATTTCTCAACAATTTGATCCTACGTTTTGCACATTCAATGTTGCTTTTAATAGTAATTTTTTTAATTTCTTAATTTCCAGGGAGAGGAATTTATTGGCGGAATTTGTAGAGTTTTGAGCTTAAATAATCTTTTTTAAGCCATTACGAAAATATGGATAAAATAGTGCTTCAGAATTAAAATAAATAAAAACGAGCTAAACATAAACAGTGTACAATCTGAAATTTCAACTGTGATGGTGAAATAAAACTTTAGGGGTATTTTCATTTAATTGGTAACCCAAATCATGATTTTATAAAGCAATAGATATTGGGCCCACGAGGAAAAGCCATTTTTCTTTATAGTTGGCCCACCACATGAATTAGTTCATTACAACTGAGAATTGGTTTTTCAATCCCAATTGCAACATACAATTTCTTGAGCCCATTTTCCTAATTAAAAATGAGAGAAAGCGTGGGTTAAAAAAAAACACCTTGCACTCATATTAAAAAAACTTAGACAGTCTCTTGTGAGACGAGTTATTTAGTGAGACGGGTCGACCCATCACTAAAGTATGATTTTAGTTTGTTATAATATGATTTATTATTAACATATTTTAACTACAAATAAACATACTTTAACTATACAATAAGTATACTTTAGTGATGGGCCGACCCGTCTCACAAAAGAGTAGCTCAAAATCTTATACACTAACGAATAAAAATATACTATATTAATCAATAAAAACTTATACCCTTCGTTAACGAATTTTACGTTAGCATTTTTAATGAAAAATTGAATTTGAAAAAGTTATGTAATTTTAAAAAAAATGCATACATTATTCAATAAAAATCAATAAATATGATTGCACAACCCAAGTGTAAGGGATATCAACTCATAAAAGAAAAAAAAACAATAAAATAACAGAGCAACCGTAGATTCCAAATTCAGTAGCACTAGTTACGTTCCATGCACACGAGTTTTTATCATTTTTCAAATTAAATAATTCGTCCATCACTAAGGTATTTATTTTGCACTAAGATATTTATTTTGCCATTTTGTTCGCCACTCTCATGATATTCATTTTTCCTTTTAGTAAAAAAATCTCACACATGACTCACCACTCTCCACTAATACAAATATATACCTACTTTATATAAATTAATAATGCTTCTTAATCCACATACAAAAAGCAAACGAATACGTTTTCAACGGAGGAAGTTTAATTGTTGAGAGATAGACGCTTGCGTAAGATAAGTTAGCAATACAACATGAGGAAGATAGAGATTGGATTATCAACATACAAGATCAAGGGCTATGATCGAGTGTTGCCATAAGAATGAGCCTCTATGATCAATCATGAAAGTGGGCTTGGATATTGATGAGCTGCTTGCTTTGCAAGTTACCTAATTGCAAATCTATAATCCCGTCGTCTCACGTTAAGGTTTACATTTTCCATTTTGGTTTGTCTCAAGTTAAGTTTTATATTTTTTTTTTGTTTTTGGGCCCATACAAAACAATTAATTATTCAATGTTGGATCCACACACAATACTAATACAACTACTCACTTTACATTAAATATTATTTCTCTCACTTCACTACACATTAAAATATTATAATTTTTTATCTTCGTGCAAAAAACAAACTTCAACGTTAACCCGAGATGGAGAGAGTATATATTAGAGGAAAGATACGGCAGTATGGAATAATCCATATGAGTTCATAAGTCAAATTAGGGTTCACATGAGCTTTTAATTTTCTTTTTCATCACTTGTAATCATCATCAATAAAATCTTCCCTCTTAAGAATTGACGTAGGCAAGACGACGAACCACTATAATCCTTTGTCTTGTTTTATTCTTTCGTTAAAAATTCAATATGTGAGAGGGTTACGTGTGATGGTTCGTGAGATTTAAGAAAGTTTATAATCTTGCGCACGTTTCATAACCATAATTATTTAAATTTAGATTTTCACTAATTATTTGTGTTCTCTAGTACTGTATAAGAGTATAAAATTTTGTTCTAAGGAGTGCATGTAATTTTTTCATTGGAAAGGTCAGTTAAAATATAAATAACATAAATGTTTGATTTAAAAACTAATTTTTTCTGTGAAAAATAAAGGTATAAATTCTTATATTAAAAAGAGAAATATTAAAAGTACTTTCATAAAGCGTTTGATTAGGAACACTATTCCGAAAACACACAAATTTTAGCCAAAATTGATAATATTATCAATACAATATTAATACTTTTTTTTCCAATTGACTTAGATATGTAATTATGTATTATGGATTTGCATACTTATTTTTTACACAGTATATACCTACTATATCTATAAAGGGCCTCAAAGGGTGGAGTGACCAGTTTCAAGCCGATTTTTTATCATCAACATTATACGTGGCAATACTGTGGAACTACTCTCCCATGACGTGTCCTTTTGTACTCCCTCTTTCATCTGATCAATGCATACACCAGGCGACTCACCTCTCACTCCCACTTTCATATGATGAATTTTGCCACCGACTCACCGCAACTGAAGAAATTAGACATTAGACTGTTTTCCCTCCTTTCACATACTTTTCTAATGACTGCTCTCACCAAGGTGAATTAATCATGTTTTACTTCACATTGTTGTAAAAAGGACCGTCTCCTACATTTGTATTTGATTCTTACAATTTCACTACATTACACATAGATTGATTTGCTCTACTGGAATTTTATCCAACTTATTTGGGTATAGGCTGAACAAAGAAATAAGTTATTTTGTTGAACTTGCATCTCAATCCATGAGCATCTTCGGTTGTTCTACTAGCTAATGTAAGTTGTTTTTTAAAATCGATATACCGAAGAAATGAATATCATACCCATATCGAATTGAGAAATTCGTTATGGATTTTTCCATACCGATACCGAATTTTCAGTATACTAATTTTCGGCATACCGAAATTTTAATAAAATTTAATCACATACCGATATCGTACCAGTATTTAAACCATACCCATTTTTTTTATAAATACCGATTTTACACCGAAAATTTGACATACCATTTCATACTGAAAAATCAGTATACCGGAAAATTTTAATATATCGAGTCATATCGAAAAATAAAATTAATTTTAATTAAAATAATAAAATTAAAATAAAATAAAATATTCTAACACATTTTATATTACAATCAGCATGATAATTATTTAGATGGTATTTATATCAACTACTAATTTATTAAAAAATATTTGTATAAATTTATCTATTTTCTTTTATTTATTTTAATATTAAGTGTAACATGTTTTTATTTATAAGTTTAGAGTTTATTTTTATATTTAATAAAAAATTATATGAATAAATGTGATGCATAATTATCTTTATTTTATAATAAAATTTATATTTTATTATAAGAAAAATTATATTTAAATAAAAATTTAAACTCAATATATAGGTGATCATTTGTTCATGAAGTTAGATATAAAAAATGTAATTTAATAATAAGAAATGTACAAAAAATACACTTTGTCCATCCAACTTCAACTCCACACTTTTCATTTTGGTTCATCTCAATTTTAACTTGAAACTTTATGGCATGATTGTTAGCATGGAATAACATGAGATTGGAATACTAGCATGGAATAACATGAGATTGAAATTAGTATTCCTAATTTGATTCTCGTTCCTTCGTTTGGTATATTCATATTAATGTGAATACTCATTCCTCATTCCATAAGGAATGTGTATTCTATATATTTGGGAATCACCATTCCTCCACATCCCAATGAGTTTATCTATTCCCATGTATTATGTAATCAAATTTTATTTTTTATTTTTTGTATAACATCAAACACATTAATAATTATAAATAATTTATGTTTATTTTTATAACATCTCTTTTTGTATAATTATGAAAATAAAAAATAAATTAATAATTTTTCATTTAACATATAATTTTCCTATTAAATTATATAAAAAATTAATTAGTCAAAATCTAATTGAAAAAATTATATAGTTTAATACATTATAATAAAAATAATTATTAAAAAATAAAATTTAATATTATTTATGTAAATAATTTTTTAAATTACCTAGAGTTTTTTATTTATATTTTAAATATTATATATTTTTATTTTATTTTTAATTTCAAAATTTTTTTAATAATATAATTTTTAAGATATTTTAAATTTATTGAGATTTAAGTTTATTTGAAATTTAAATAAAATACAAATAGTAAAATTTGAATCAAATTTTGAAATGTATTTTTCAAGCTATTTCTAATTCATACCAATCATGAGAATAATTATTTTTTTGTCATTCCTTTTCCATCTCCATTCAATTCAGGAATTCATTAAATTCCTTCATAATTTATTCAATCATATCGTAAAGAAAAAAATAACTTACTAATATCCATCTACCACATTTAATTTTAAACATGTAATTATTTTTTAACACGCATAACATACTTTATTATGAAAAAAATATTGGACGTTCTCAATTGAGGATTGTGATCCACTATTTATGTATTTACAATTACAATAAAATGATGAATATAAGGAAAATAATATCTACAAATATTAATGAGAGATTTATATACAATCAATGATGATTTATCGGAGATTGATTCCTAACATTTATCATTAATTTATTACACAAAATGCCAAACTACTCCAAAATTAAATTACAAATGACTTTTATTAATATATATATATCTATGCGAACAGAAAATATAAAGATGAATTCGAGATAGAGAGAGTATTATAGTATATAATTAATTTTTTAAAAAATAAATAAAAAATGTTATGTATTTACGGTTGATTGGTCGTTAATAGTTGAGATGACCAATTAAAAAATTTATCGAACCCAAGAGGAACGTACTAAAGTTTAAGCGATCTCGAGTTTATTGTAATTTTATAAGGACGACGAAATGGATAGATTGCAAATGAATGCAATTTCTACACTCATCCACGGATCTCGAGTTTATTGTAATTTTATAAGGACGACGAAATGGATAGATTGCAAATGAATGCAATTTCTACACTCATCCACGGTACAGTATACCGATATCAAATACCAAAATTATTTTCAGTATACCAAAAAACCCAAAATTTTGAAACATGTTACGTTATTGTATCAAAATTTTCCGTAAAACAACAGTACCGAAAATTTTGAAATACCTAAAATTTGATATTTTTTAATAAATTTTTATACGAAAAGCTCGAGTATTTGGTATTTTTTCCTATCAGGTATAAAGTAAATAAAAAAAAAAAAAAGAGGTTAACCGAGGAAATTCGAAAGGTCCAACTACTCTGCTTTAGGCACGACTGGGCACAAATATAATGCGTTGAAGATTGTGTTTAGAGAGAGATGATAAGTTCGGTTGGGAGGTGCTTGTTTTAACCTCCACCACTCTGCTCTTCCATTACTACCGCCGCAGCTGACGTCATTTCTTAAACCCTAGGCCAGTGATGACGAGAACGACGTCGTCCGGAAGCAGCTCCAAGTACAGCCGCTCCTACGACATGCCGGAATGTTCAGTGCCGGAGCCGCCAATCTACGGCGCAATGTTGCCGGTTTACCTCAACGACTTGAGAAAAAACATTAATTCCGAGGAAATGATCGAAGTCACGCTCGAGCTCGACGATAATTCCGTCGTCCTCTGCAGCGTCGCTCCAGCCACCGCCGCCTCCAACGACGGCCACAACAACGGTTTTCTGTCGCGGAGCACGTCGGCGGCGTCGAAGCTCCGGCGGATGTTCTCCTGGCGACGGTCGCAGTCGGCGAGGACATCGGAGGAGGAGGATCAGCAGCAGGCGGTGTCGGCTCGGGAGATGATGAAGATGAAGGCGAAGATGATACGGAACAAATCGAGCGCGCAGAGAGCGCTCGGCGGTTTGAGATTCATCAGCCGAAGCACCGGCGACTCCGGCGAGATGTGGAAGCAGGTGGCGGAGAGATTCGACGTTTTGGCCGTTGATGGGTTGCTGTGTAGGCAGGATTTCGGCGAATGCATCGGTAAGATTAATCAAATTAATTAATAAATAAATATTTAAGAGCTGTAATGCCTTCCATGAGAAGGTGACAGTGTGACACGATTTAATTAATTTATAGAAAATCATTTAAATTAAATTGGCATTAATATAATGTGATATATGTATGGCTCATAATTCGTATTATGAATGAATTATGTTAAATTTTGAGATGTATAGGAATGGGGGATTCAAAGGAATTCGCGTTAGGGATTTTCGACGCGTTGGAGCGGCGGAGGAGGCAGAAAAGCGGTAGAATAAGCAAAGCGGAGCTGAATGAGTTTTGGCTCCAAATATCCGACGCCAGTTTCGACGCTCGTCTCCAGATATTCTTCGATATGTAATTATCATCAACCTCCACTCATACACTCATTTCTTTAATTTTCCTTTTTTATGCATGTTTACGCTATATTCACAAAACTCAATTTCATGAGTGAGTCTCTTGTGCGCCGGGCACACGGCCCTTTGCAATTTTCGTATCCCTATATAATTTAAACTCCTTAGCCATACATAAGTTTAAATAGAATAGGGAGGGGATTAAACTCCCTAGCCATACATAAATTTAAATAGAATAGGGAGAGGAAGAGTTATGTTCACGGGGGACAATTTCGTTTAAATAGAATAGGGAGAGGAATGTTGTGTTCAGCTTTTGCTTTTTTTTTTTTTTACTTATTTTACTCATGTTTTTTATGTAGTTTAGTCTAATAAGTAAAAGTCAAATTACTTTGACAATTATTGCAAAATTACGTCATTAAGTGTCATTTTCTTATTTGGGATTGTCAAAAATATTAGGATTGCTTAAAAACGAAGTGTGCTAATTTTTTTACTTTAGAAAAACTTACTCCATTTCAGTTGATGGCATTTCTTATTTTATTAACTGCCTATTCACCTAAAATCCGTCACTTATTTTATTTTCCGTCGTCATAACCGTTACAATAGTGAAATTTATTCGTCACTAATTTTTTTAATGATTAATGCAAAAATCAGCGTTGTTCACATACAAATATATATATATATATATATATATATATATATATATATATATATATATATATATATATATATATATATATATATATATATATATATATATATATATATATATATATATATATATAACTGAGTCTTTTATTTCTACGTTCATTTTATATCTTTTATTAATACAGAAAAATATTTCCCATTCACATTTTATTGGTCATGTATAAATAAAAGTATTTGCTAATTGTTTTACATGATGGAGGAACTGAATGAAGCAGGTGAAAAATGCTTCAATTTGTGTTGTTTTTGTTTCCAACTTAACAGCATTAATTTTATAAGAGGAAAAAGTTATACTAGAATTTATTGATTGAGAATCCAACTTAAAAAATGAGCAACAGATTTCTTCTTTATCAAAAAAATTTATGATCAGGTTTTTGGTTGATATAGGAGTAGTGACTAGTGAGATCCCTTTAAATATTGGTATATTTTATTTTTAATAAAACTTTATCTATAAATGTGTGTTTGTGAGTGTATGGGGGCTTGTTTGTCGTATTCATGGGATAATTAATTGCATTAATTATAGTATATAACTTGAAAATTGGTTAATGTGTACTGCAGGGCTGACATTAATGGAGATGGAAAAATAACAAGAGATGAGGTAGAAGAGGTATATGTGAAGTATTACTATATGACCTTTATATTTCCAAGTCCTTAATTAATCATGATTCTTGCTACTTACCTAATTCGAAATTGACACCATGCAATTTCTTAATCGTGTTAAGACCAGCCCTCACTTATTTCAACTCCATATTTATATTGTGTTTCAACATGTCAAAATTTGATGTTCGAGTTCTCTATTCAATTTTGATACATCATTTCCTATGTCATACTATTGGATTTATGACACGTATAGGAGAGACAAGAAAACTATACCCTAAGAAAAAAAGCTTAAATCTAAAGGCAATAGTTGAATCTGTTAATCATATGGAGTAAAATATAACACAGAAGATGATATATAAAAATGACACAAAGATTCAGTGTGCATAAATTCTTAAATTACCACTAAATATCCTAAGAATTTAATATTCATCAATTGGTCTGGATTTTTTATTTTTAAATGGTGTTTCACTACATAGTTAATAATATGTTTTAAAAAAATGAGCATTAAACTTTACACACTTGACGGTAATTTAGCATGGATTATAACATAATCATACACATCTTATAATAAATAGAATAAAAGATGAAATAATGGAATTATATTGATCCATTTACTATGGAGTATATGGTTTTCAGTTACGTAATGAAACGAAATAATAATAAAACATAAAATGTGGAATTAAAAATTGCAGCCTAATATAAATCAATTGCGGACCATGTCGTGATAGATTAATTAATCAATTAATTAATAGTCTCTCTAATGTATATATATAAATATAATATTTATTTATTATAATAATAATTGAGATGTTTACCTACTGGGATATTATTCTGTATAATTTTTCAATATGTTAATTTGACCTAAACAGCTAATAATGGTGAGTGCTTCAGCGAATAAGCTGTCCAATTTCAAAGAACGTGCCAGGGAATATGCGTCTTTAATAATGGAAGAGCTTGACCCTGAACACCTTGGCTACATTGAGGTACACCAATCATTATCACCTAATTACACAATTAACGTTGTTAATTACCTCACTTTTATTTTAGTCTCCAAATTAATTAACACTAAAGACAAAAAGTTTAGAATAAGAGTTCATATAGTTGGCGCTGAATTGATATACGTAGTCTAATTTAGTAATTTCCACTTGAGCTATATTTGCTGGTAACGCATGTTTAAGGTCATGTGACTCAACACATGCAGAAACAAATGTTGATTTCACTTTTTTTTAAAAGTAATTATATTGTCTTTTTTATTAAAAATAAATAAACTTTTTATTAAATATGTTACTTCTCCCTTCATCTCCAACTCAACTTCACACTTTTTAATTTCGTCCATTCCCAACTCATCTTCATACCAACAAATTCTAAAACCTTGTAAAATAATTTAATTTCAAATTTCTTATCAATATCTTACATATATAAATGCTTTACAATTTATTTATTATCAAAAATATATCAAATTTCACCTAGCAGTAAATCGAAAAACATCTTTTCTTAATATACTTCCTCCTCCCGAGTATTTATGTCAGTTGTACGAGCGCGTAGATTAAAAAAGTAGCAAAAAGTAGGATACGTTGATAATTTAAAGAAAATACTCCTAAATAAATAAAGTGTCGGGAATGATAAATAAAGTGTAAAAAAGTACTTCATTCGTCCCATTGAAACGTACGCATCCCATTGAAACGTACGCGCTTTCTTTGTAATTACAAAGGAAGCACATACGTTTTAATGGGACGGAAGTTTTAATGGGACGGAGGTAGTAAATAAAGTTGATGGGATTATGAATGAAGTGTAAATAGTAGGTAAGATGTGCAATATATTTTTATTAGTAATGAAATGTAAATAAATACTTGGAAGTTGGAACGCATCAAAATAAAAAGTTAGAATTTCCAAAATAAAAAGTGTGGATAAATTAGTGGGGTAGAGGGAGTATATATATATATATATATTGTTTGGAGTATTAATATACTGTACTGTAATTAAACCTATACTGTACTGTAATTAAACCTTTCACACTTACCGTTAGTTAAGAAAATAAATTTGATGAGGGTGTCACAAATTTAAAAAATGAAATAGTGGAATGAATAGGTAATTAATGATGAAAAGCTGGTTGGGTTTACAGTTATGGCAATTGGAAGCACTTCTTCTACAACGGGATAACTACATGAATTACAGCAGACCACTAAGCACAACAAGTGTGGGAGGATGGAGCCAGAATGTAATGATGGTCAAAAAAATTTGGTCAGTGGTGATAGAAAATTGGCAAAGAGGGTGGATTTTGATGGTGTGGATTCTGGCCATGGTGGCACTTTTCACTTGGAAGTTTCTTCAGTACAGGGATAAATCTGCATTCCATATAATGGGCTACTGTTTAACCACTGCCAAAGGAGCTGCCGAGACTCTCAAGCTCAACATGGCTCTTATCCTCCTCCCCGTCTGCCGCAACATCTTGACTTGGCTACGATCCACGCGCATACGCATCCTCCTCCCCCTCGACGACAACATTAACTTGCACAAGGTGCGTTTGTTCGTTTAGTTTGACGATCTGACATGCCATATCACCATGTTGTGTGCTTGAGGAATCCATCTTTGGGTTCTGTTAAATGACCACCTCGTTTACAAGCTTAAGCAATAGATGAAAGTGATCATTTTATATGGTGGAGCCATGATCTAACAAAGATTCAAGATTCAAACTTTACTATCATTCATTTATCAAAAAATTCCACGAGCAAGTCTTGAGGCAAGTTAGTCTGTCTTGTCTGAGCGTAAAGAGGAGATGAGGTGGTCATTTAACAGTTCCTTATTCATTTTGCTGCTCTGACTTAACTCACGTACGTACAGGTGATAGCATTGGCTATAGCGATTGGTGTTGTGGTCCATGCAGGGATTCATCTCACGTGCGATTTCCCTCGAATAATCAGATCTTCTCCGGAGAAGTTTGCACTGATTGCTTCAGATTTCCAGGGTGTTAAACCAACCTACTCTAGCCTCTTAAAAGGTGTGATTGGTACAACAGGGATTGCTATGGTGGTGTTGATGATCATAACCTTCACACTAGCAACAAGGAGCTTCAGAAGAAATGGGGTGAAGCTACCACCCCCCTTAAACAGACTAACAGGATTCAATGCATTCTGGTATTCCCATCACCTTCTAGCTCTGGTCTACATACTACTACTCATCCATGGGACTTTCTTGTTCTTGGTTCATCAATGGTACAAAAAGACTGTAAGAATTCTAACTCTACCTGAAACCTACAAAATTAACTAACTACTTGCACTAACATGTGTATATGATGTTGAATTGACTCACTGCAACAGATATGGATGTACATCTCCATTCCACTCATTCTGTATGTAGCAGAAAGAAGTTTGAGAACCTGCAGGTCAGAACATTATGCAGTTAGGATCCTCAAGGTAAATCTAGTTTCGCCACGAAAAGAAGTGGCAGAGAGAGAGCCAGCAAATAACTTTACAGTGCCAATCTCCCCTTTATAGGTGTCTGTACTTCCAGGAGGTGTGTTCAGCTTGATCATGGCGAAGCCGAATGGATTCAGATACAAGAGCGGACAATATATCTTCCTGCAATGTCCTGCGATCTCCTCGTTCGAATGGTGAGCATGTCTGAATACTGATCAATAAAGAATTAAGGATGCAGATATTGCTGAGTTTTGGATTGTGCAGGCATCCATTTTCACTCACTTCAGCTCCAGGAGATGACTATCTGAGTGTCCATATTCGGACAGTGGGTGACTGGACACAAGAACTAAAGAGGGTGTTCACAGAAGATAACAGTTCAACATGTGTGATCGGTAGGGCGAAATTCGGAGCACTGGGAAATGTTCATCAAACAGGGTACTTTAATCATATAAATTTTGCACAAATTTCCTTCAAAAATCATTCACAGTTAACATGCACTTCACTTCATCTGGTTGCAGTCTGCCAAAACTGCTGGTCGACGGACCCTACGGTGCACCTGCACAGGACTATCAGAACTACGATGTGCTGCTTCTAGTAGGACTTGGAATTGGAGCAACCCCTTTTATAAGTATTCTCAAAGATCTCTTGAATAATACAAGACAAGAAGATCAAATGGTATGGCAGCATATTAATATAGTTATAGACCAGTACTAATTATTTTATTTGCATTTACATCAACTCCACAAGTATAAATGGTTAATTTCATCGGTTCAGGACTCAAACACGGAAACCAGCAGATCAGACGACAGCTCGAATAGTTTTGGGTCTTCGTTAGATACGTTGAGTGGAAAGAAGAAGTTGCAGAAAACAAGGAGTGCACATTTCTACTGGGTGACCAGGGAATCAGGGTCGTTCGAGTGGTTCAAGGGAGTGATGAATGAAGTAGCAGAGATGGATCACAAGGTAAATGTTATGTTTGCATGCTCTTCGAACTAAACCTGATCTCTTGTCCGTTTTGAAATGACAGCTCAAAATTCTTTTCTTGTCATGGAATTGGAATAGGGTCAAATTGAGATGCACAATTATCTAACTAGTGTTTATGAAGAGGGTGATGCAAGATCAACTCTCATCACCATGGTGCAAGCTCTAAGCCATGCTAAACATGGAGTCGACATCCTATCAGGCACTAGAGTAAGTTGACATTTTCTGTTACACAATCATCCATGTCCCACTAAATATACACGTTAAATATACATGTCACATTCGTGGCGATGTTTGTTTCCGGTTTTGAAAACCAATCTATATACAACTAGAGACGGTTTCAAAACCAAGCTTGTCATTTAGGCTACGCTTTGGCTTTTCAAAACTCACACCTCTTTTATTCATCTACAAACTCTATTAATACATTGATGTTCCTTCTCATTTCTCATATTCTCTTCCATCAACTAATGGTACTATTTTTTTTCAAATATATTACCACTCACCTCTTACACTCAAGTTGACATAAAGATGAAACATGTTCTACAAAAACCCAAAATAAACATATTATTATTATACATAATTTTCAAACCCCACGTAAGACTCAGAACAAACATATGTACCTGGAGACTATAAACTGTGGTAATTACTATTCTTTAAATAATCAGTCATGTTTTACACATTTTAGGTGAGGACACATTTTGCAAGGCCAAATTGGAAAGAAGTGTTCTATAAAGTAGCTGCAAAGCATCCATGTTCAACAGTAGGTAAAACATTTCTGACCTAATGCACCAATCACATAATCATGCACATTGACATGGTATCTAAATTTATTCAAAGATTTCCCAATAACTAGTGAAAGCTTGAGAGAATAGTAAATTGAGTTAGTCTCCTTTGAACCGGGTTCACAGCGTAAATCCTGTTGTCTCCCTTTAATTTAAACCCTACCAAAACATAAGATATAATATGATTGAAAGAGGAACCACAGGGTTTACACCGATTTAGGAGTAATTAATTAATTAATTAAGAGAAGCATTGCAGGTGTTTTCTACTGTGGGATGCCAATCTTAGCAAAGGAGCTGAAGAAACTATCTAAAGAATTGAGCTACAAGACATCTACAAGGTTTGAATTTCACAAGGAATACTTCTGACAAACAAACCATGCATATACATATATATATATATATATATATAATTCATATGAGGAATTGTAATTATTCTTGTATAAGAGGGACACAATTCTTTCAAGCACAAAAAATTATTAGCAAGCAGCATATATAGAGATACTGAAATGCCCCGTTTGAAAGGTAAATATTTGTTTCGAAAAAAATTGTGAGAAACAATATATAGAAAGAAGCAGACAGAAAAAAATTTGATCAATTTGATAAACTTCTTACAAAAAAGGTTGCAACGTGGTGATGTGTTCTGTTCGTTACCTCTTAACTGTAACTGTAAGATTGTTTAATTAGGAAGCCGTACAGAATCAGAGAGGAATCTGTCAAAAATGCACATTATCCTTATTTTCCTTTTAAGGCAATGTATCTTGGGAATGGTTACATGAAGCTTTTATTTCTTTTACTTATTTTCCCTATTTTGTCTGTTTTTCTTTTGGCTTATGGCGTACTATGTTTCCCCTATTCTTAAACTATAATTGTAAATGGTATAATTGTAAAAGTGGGAACACAGTACACTCTCTTTTTTAATACTCCTATCGTCTCAACTTCAACTTCACATTTTTCGTTTTACCCTGTCTCAACTTCAACTTTACACTTTTATAAAAGAAAAAAGTATCTAACTAAGAGGATAGTCACGTCACTCAGAAATTGAATCCATAGTATTCAAAATCAATCCAAAAAAAAAAAAAGATTTAACTCATGTTATTTGAAAATTGCTTTTAATGTAATAAAAAAATATCAAATACTTTGAAGCCCGTTGAAAATAACTGTGTTTGCTGTGCCCAAATTTCAGCTCTTGCTTAGCACAGAAAGTAAGGTTGCTCTTCTCTAATTGAAATATACATCACTTAAAAACATAAACGACTCCAGAAGATGCTATAACTCCTAACATATGTTTCCTCACCTGAGCTCTCACCCAAAACAAATGTAGCTGCTTACCTGCCTAGCACAGTTGTTTAATCCAGCTGCGTTCTACCTTATAATATAAACTAGACGACAGTATGAACACACGTAACTATCTCTGAATCATTTTTCATCCCAGTTCAAGCACCAAAAACACTCTATTTGTATGGCGCAAATAAAATTGATGAGTTGTGGCCACCAAACCCGAATGAATTAGACAATGCCACCTTAATGTCTAGTCTTTCTTTTGTTGGTCCCACCAGCACACTTGCATCCTGATTCACCATCAACAAAATCGAAGCTTTACAGAGAGAATTTTGTTCATCACAGCAGATTGAGATATCTAACATTTTACTTGAATAAGATGCATGCAGCACACATTCAGGGAGTAGTTCGATTATTTTTACTCTCTTGTCCCATTATAGTTCACACATTTTCTCATTCGTTTGTCATATAACAGTTTTTACCGAAAAATAATAAAACCACTAAAAAGATAACCTCTCAATGCACTTTACTTTCATAAATGTCATTTCCGCATAATACACATAACTCACTATATACTCTTTATTTTATTACTCAAAAATACTACTCTCTCCGTCCCATTTTCATCTTCACATTTACTGTTCACACGCAAATTAAGAAAAATCACTTTTTTGACTTGCTTGTGAGGGTAATTTGGTATTTTTGGGTAATAAAAATGTTGTAAAGTATGTTGTGGTGATAATAGTTAAGTGTCATTTCCTTTTAAGAAAATGTGAAGCTAAAGTTGGGATAAAGGGAGTATAATACACTCTCAAGTCAAAATCATTTTTCTTAACAAAGTGATACAATAAACTAATGGGATGGAGGGAGTATAGTATTTTTTTACTCGCAATGTTCAAACCTTTTTATAAGTAGTGCATAAGGGTGGGGAAGGATCCAAACTCCAAACTCCTCCCTAATAGAGGCCTACGTGTGAAACTCATTTAAAACAATTTCTCAGTCCAACTCATCCATGATCCCTCCTATCTATTCGGCTATTCCTATTCCTTAATCATCAAAATTAGTTTAAAATTTTGCTAGCCATCGACAAGAGTTCTATTACCAATTGGAATGAAAAGCTGTAATAAAAACTGGCATGAATTAATAGCTGAACATATTTCTATCAGAAACTAATGCCTAGGAACCAAATAAATGTATAATGGTACATAAATAAAAACTGCATACCACACCGTCATCTGGATTTTCGAGATTGACATTCGGATGAACCCAGCCAGTACGGATTGCCTATATATAAACAAAATAGAGAAAAGAAAAGGAAAAAAAAAAAGAATTTTAAATATAATACTGGATTACATAGCTCAGGTGTCTAATTAGATCAAGACACATATAATTAAATTATTCAAAAGAAAAGGAAATAGACACATATCACTAGATGCTAATCAATTTAGACAAGTATCTTCACCGGGAGGTGTGATTCTTATGTTTCTAGAGAGCTGAAGAACTAAAAATGGTTTACAATGACAAACACATAGTTTCGAGCAAAAAATAAAGTACTGGAAGAGATTCACAGCAATGAAGTTAGTCTTCTTGCTATGAATAGTTTACAAGACACCACTGAAGAAGTTAAGGATAATTCAATAGGTTAAATTGAATATAACCAAGTACTGAGAACGAATAAAATATCGAGGAAAGTGAATAATTAAGCATGTCAGACATCATGGATTCTCATTCTAAAACCTTCCCTAACTTCGCTGAAAGCAAGATTACATATTTTCAATTTAACATCCTCCTCTGAATACAGCAAAAGCACAATGAGATCTATTGTGATAAACCTCTCTTTCATTAAATTTATTTTAGCAGAACTGAATTATTCGGAGGATGAAAGGATTATTGCAACACTGAACACTTCAAATCATTAGTTGCCAGAGGAATACATATTTCTGAAAATCATAAAATCAATCTTTAGATTATTTGCATGGTCTACATGGTATTTTGAGACTTGGGATTTAATTGACTGTGAGAAAAATTCCATCAGGTGGGACATCCTTACTCAACCTCCAGTGTATTGAGAATCTAGCTTGGAAAGTAGATTGGCTTGAATCAATTAAATATTTTTTTTCCCCAATAATGCTTATACTTGGATGGAGAGATAACAAGACTTCAAATACATATGTACTTCAGATATTTTAACTAAGTGCATATGATAATACATTTATCGAAGACTCTAGCTTGGATCCTAGAGAGATTAACTAATTTCTTGTTAAAATAGTCTAATCAAATGAGTTATAAGCAGATCCAACTTCAAAAAGGTGGAGTTCAATTAATAAAATTTTCCACATTGAAAAAGCTTCTGATGGTTCCTTGAGATTGTGGGATAATATTCCAACTTGCTTGTGCATACAGATTACAGATTCTATCACTAGTTCCTTTCAGTCTTAAAATTTTTATACTTGAAAATGCCAATATGTAGTGCATTCTTTATATTTAGATGAAGCAATATTCTTCTGGTTCTTAACCAGTTGTCAGTTTCTAGTAGATTCATGGATCACTTGGCATTATGGTAATGGGGTGTACAATGGGAATGTAAAGGGTGTTCATTATCATTCCTCATGCTTGGTATATATACATGGGAAATGGAATTCCTTAGTCATTCCGATTATTCCATTAAATACCAGTCACTTTTAATCATCACATTCCAATTGTGCTTGACCTCTTTATGTGTTGATATTTGTTCTTCTCCATTTTATTAGAAAAACATGAGGTGTGTAAATAGTGCTCTGCAAGTTTACTTCTTCCCCATCCACAGATAACAGAAATCTTTCAACATCTTAAATTTTTTAAATCCCTTCCACTGATGACTAGTCCTACTAAATAAAATAAGTCTTCAACTCTGCACTTGCATCAGAATTCCTGCAGCATCAAACCCCCAAGAAGATCGTAGAAAGAAAGCCACTTATTAATTTTATAAGACCCTACCCTCTTAAGTATTAAGAAAAAAGTAAAAACCTAGATATGTTCCTCTTCCTGGTATCCTGATTTCTAAGAGGTCAAGAAAGCAAATCCAACCTAATCACCTCGGCATGAGAATATTCAGACAAATAGAAAAGAAAAGCTTAAAAAATAAAACATATATAAATATATAAATCTCATATTTAATAGAATTTATATCCAAATGTCTGCAGATGATTACGAAAAATACAGTCAAGTATATTAAGCATACCAAGTTAACTTTGAGCTGAAATTTTCTTGAGCAAATATATTAAGAATGCAAGTCACCTGCACAGTTGCGACAGCTTCAACAGCACCAGCTGCTCCAAGTAGGTGCCCGATCATGGATTTTGTGGAATTCACTCTTAACTAAAATAATTAAAAGTATCCACAATTTATACATAACCTGTTGTCATAAGCTACAGTAAGTATAGTAGCACAGAGAGCTTGAGTTAACAGGAAACCTCTGGATTCTGCCCAAAACAATGAATAAGTGATTGATACTCCTTAAGATCACCAGCTGGGGTAGAAGTTGCATGTGCATTTATATAATTAACATCTTCCTTGGACACTCCTAACTGAGCTATGGCCTGCTCCACGCACAAAATGACACCAGTTCCTGTTGCAGATATGAACAAGAGGTTAAAGAAAAGCTAGCATATGTGCCTGCATGTACAGAGTCTTGCATTAAATCTGGTCAACATATAGCGGAATTTCAACTTAGTCAATACAGCACAAACACATGAAGATCACAAACAAAACAGCTATTATAACCAGTATGTAATGTCCCGAGGGCAACAGCATCACCATGACTGCTAAAAGAAACAAAAATTCTATGTCGAAGGAATTATTAGAACAAAGTTATCATAACACTCTATTGTAAGGCGAATACAGAAAGCTATTACATTTTCAATACTCACAATGCGGGACTGTTACACAATTTTACCAGTGGAGCAACTTTTTTGAACCAAAAGGTCATTGATCATAATAATCAACCACAACATAGTTCACTTGTCTAGAAAGTTATCATAGGTTACTTGGGAGAGTGCACATTCAGTAAATGACAATGAAATAATCTTCACACTCCAAAAATTGTAAAAACACACAACAAAAAATAACCTCTCATTACACTTATTTTTCAAAAAAGTCTAACGCACCTAACACGCATAACATACTTTATACTTTATTTATTACCCAAAAAGACTACATTGCCCTCATAAAGTCAATAAGGTGACTTTTATCAGACGTTGAACGATAAGTGTGCACACAGTAATGGGACATAGGCTGTATAATATTACATTTCTTAACTGCACTCGTGAATTTTTTCAATCTCAATATTAACACGCAGGCTTAAAAACCCTAGTTATTTTACCTTGTGGATGAGGCTCCGTCATGTGATAAGCATCACAAGTGAAGCTTCCACCAAGAAACTCAGCATATATAGTTGCACCTCTACTCTGTTCATTCAATGATTGAATTGATAACTTTTAAGAATTTTAAATTACAGATTTTCTTCTAGTTATAATACCAAAAAAATTTTGGAAAATATTTGTTTTTGAAGCAAGCTTGACACACCTTCGCATGTTCAAGTTCCTCCAACAGCAATACTCCAGCACCTTCTCCCATAACAAATCCATCACGATTCTGTCAAATATCAAAAATTCAGGGGATGTCTGATACTTGAGGTCGAAGAGTTATATGGCTTTAACTAGCTCTTCTTCAGTCGCTGACATAAAGACTTTTTAAGATGGTTCTTCTGAATAAAGTTCTCTAATTTTTAAAGATGAATATTGATCTGTTTTATTGATAACTTCATGCACAATGATTTTAAGGGGACACAGAAATGCCAAACGTGAAAATTTAAATTATTCTCAAGATAAGAATCACATAGCACACAAGAGCTAGTTTGCTTATACAACTAGTTGATGTAACTGTTCACTAATCAAGTTAAATAGTGTTTCGAATGATATTGCTGACAGATCTACTTTTCTTTGAAAGAGTTGAAGAATAAATAAATTATTTATATAACCTGTTAATAAAGGAAAAAAATAATAATAATAATTATGTATAGGATGTGAAACTTAAAAGAATTTAAAGAACGAATTACTATTGGGTCAAATTTCTGCAGATACAGTAGAGTTAAAAATATAGCAGATTACACTGTCCCAAGGGCGTGAGGCTTTAGTAGGGTCAGTGTTTCTTTGTGACAATGCCCTGCATGCAACAAAGCCTCCTAGTCCTGCCCCAAGGTTTATGAATCAAAAGCTGGAAATAAAGAGTTAGAAAAATATGTGAATAAAAAGATAGTCACCAATTGGTATAATTGCCGCATCTGAGCCACCACAAAGCATCATGTCCTGCAAAATCTCAAAAATTAAAAACACATTGGAAAGTACGATAAAGGATTGCCTACTTTTTGTAAGTGCCAGTTTATTTACTGAAAATTTTTGAACTGTAATGAGAACTCTAGTCTAGATCTTGAAACTAAGTGAAGCGACTTACAGCTTCTCCCCTGATAATGTGGTTAGCAGCATTCAGTATGCAGAAGTTGCTAGTTGCACAAGCAGTGGATATAGAGTAGTTTGGACCCATCCATCCCTGTAATTATCAAGCTTAAGTTGATATCAATAAATGACCAACAATAACTCAAGCTGCTATAGTTATAAAGAAGGGATTTGTTTAGAACCAGATCCATGGCAAGTATGGCAGAACCCATGTTAGTTGTCGCAAAAGGTACACAAAACGGATTCATTTTTCTATATGATATCCTCAATGCTTCAATTGCATCATGGAAAACCTGTCCAAATACGAAACAACTGAGAGTTTGGTAAACTGTATCCAAATATACATGTGAGAGTATAAAACATCAATTGGGTCAATTAAAAACTGTCCAAATATTAAACAAACTTGTGGGCTGGGGGTAGACCATCTTAAGTTATGTGAAAATAGAAAATCTCTTATTAAAAAATATTAGAAAGAACCTCATTTCTTTGCTGTCTCAAGTGCTTGGTAACACTTAAAGCAGCTAGATAAAATTCCAAAAGATGTTAAATATCATCTCATTCAGGATAAGATGAATCACAACGTTCACAAATGGTTTAAAATTATAATCCCAAAAGCAAAAGTGATAATAAGTGTGATTCAAATATCAGAACATTTGATAAGAACCACATTTTGATTGCAAAGCTGAACTCCATTATAAGCAATTACTTCCTAATCAGACCTTGTGCAATTAACACTAGTTAACCAACCACCATTCTTTTTCTGCAAAGAAGAATCAGGACTTACTTTCATCCCACCCATAGCAGAGCCAATTAACACCCCACATTTTGCTTTATTTAATTCGTCCATGACATCATCAGTAATTCCTCCATCAGCCAAAGCCTTCTTCCCTGCTGTCAGCATGTAAAGCATGAACTTGTCCAATCTCTTAGAAAGTTTAGGTGCAACCCATCCATCTGTTGAGAATGATTTGATCTCTCCAGCGATTCTCTGCGATACATACACTTAGTAGCGAAACATACAAAAATTAATCTCACAAAAATGAAAAGGAGACAATGCTCGTTACATACAGTTGGATACTGTGAGCAATCAAAAGTCTCTATCTCACTAATTCCACTTAATCCTTCTAGCAGGTTATCATAGAAGGTACCCGGATCACTTCCAAGTGGTGTCTCCACACCCATGCCCGTCACCACCACTCGCCTTTGCTTGGTTGGAGGTTTCTTCTTGGTTGTAACTTCTGTTCCCAGATTCACAGCTATTGCCATCGTGTCTCCTGTAATTCACATGGGAACCAGAAAAATAGAAATAATAAAAGAAAACAAAAAACAAATGGCCCAGGTAAGACATTCTAATGCATCATGATACATTAAATGCATAAAAAAATCCAAATCAATTAAATTATTAATTAGGATTTGATGGTGAGTTCAGAAACTGCAGAATTCTAATCATTGAAAATGACTAAAAGCTATAACAAGGTCGCACCAAGATGAACTGCCCATTGAGCCAACAATGTCAAATTTCTCAACGAAACACAGATTTGACAGTTGAAACATCTAAGATTGGCTAACCTAACTGAACCAACCACACCCACCCGGCAGAATGAAGCATAGATGATTTTTATGCTGGTTGACAAATACACATTTCCATATAAATAAGGTTAGGGCAACAACTATATCTTAACGAGCGTCTAATCCAATGAAGCTGATAACTGTGTCCATGCATTAGGGAAACGTAGCAAAATCCAGGTCACCATTCAAACAATAAAAAATGAACTTTAACTCTACAAAACCCAATCAGTAAAAATTAAATCCTACGATTGAACACACAATTGTAACATCGAATTATAAATTGGGGAAAAAAAGACAAATGTGTTGAATAGAAATCGATTTTAGCAGGATTATTTTTTTAAAAAATTGAATAAACCAAAATATTGAAGAAAAACAAAACCAAAACCACGTGAACAATCAGACACTAAGAATCAGCAGAATCAAGAACAATGAGAAGGGCACAAACCGGAATGGGCATAGGGGCGAAGGAGTTTCCTGCGACTGCGTTCCATCGGAACATTTCTCGATCCAAAAGATTCAGAGGCATTGTAGAAATCAAGGGAAGAGTGAAAGGAGAAAGAAGAATTGATGAGATTGTGAACGCCGGAGAGAACCCTTTTCCGGCGGTGAGCAGCCCATTTAGTAAGGCGGGAGGGATGAGACGACGTCGTCGACAGCATGGAAATGGAAGAATCTTTTTCAGACATGCATGCGGCCATTAGCCATGAGCAGACCACTGATGAGGCCGCCATCACCCAACCCAACACACAACCACCACTGGAGGAAATCTATATTGGTATTTATTGTATCTAGCAATGTAGATTTCAGCATACGAGTTGTACAATACAATAATGAGTGTGTATTCACACGTACGTGTATGTGTTCGTAACGAATTTTCGCACACTAAGAAGAAGTGTGTGTATCAAGATGGGAATGGGAATGGGAATGGGAATGGGAATGCTGAAATTAACGAGGCCATTTGATTGATTGAATCTGAGACTACAGGAGCATGTAAATAGAACAGAGAGGAGAGAGAGAGAGAGTGTGCGTGTGTGTTGGTGGTGGATCGAAAAGTGTCCTTTTTTATATATTTTTAAAATTTTTATTTTCCAATAAAATCGTACTGTTTATTAATGCAAAGACAAAGTATTTCATTTTAATAATAGTATTTTATGAAAAGTAATAGTAGTTCTTTAATATAAAATGATAATTATACAATTAATTATTGCATGGAAATTTATAGGATTGAGTGGTGATATTTTTAAAAAAAAGCGATACTCATTTCATCTAGGAATACATGCATGTATTTGTTGGCACAAATTTAAGAAAATTAATTTTTTGTTGTAATGAGATAAGAAAAAAAAAGCATTTTGGTTAATTTAATAAAATAAAGTATGTGATATAGTTGATTTTGACTAAATTTGTGCGTAAAAAGAATGTGACACATAATTTTCTAATATTGTAAGGTTATTGATATTGTGTATTATTTCTATTTTTTTTATGTGCAATATTCTTGGACAAAGACTGGAATAGGACTGACTTTTTTTTTTCAAATTGGTACAACCTAATATGGGTCAAACCGCCCTCATGGCATAGATCAAGTGGTAGAGGTAATTGAGCTTGATTGATGCAGGGAATGGTCGGGTACACCATAATACGGGTCAAACCCATTTGTCTGCGATATTCCGTCTTTCATTCTTCGTTCTAATCTGGCGTGCTCTCTCTCCTCTTATCAGATCCAAATGGAGAGTTGAGGCTGCGCCGACGTCCATGAGAGGTCCATGCCACCCACCACCAAAAAAATTGAGCGTTACTGCCTACCGTCGATTCGCCGCTGTTGTAGATCCGTTCTCTCGCCGAAGTCGCGAACTCGCCGCCACGGGTTTCATCCCAGTCGAGATCGCCGTCGTCGCTGCGTTTCCCATCCGCCGGAAAGAGCCACATGTTTCCTTAAGCCAACTGGAAAATGCCCACCACGTTTCCGCCGTCGATTGGGAATTAAGGGTGGAATCCCAACTAATAGAAGAGTAGAGGGAAGGTTTGTGTAGAGAGAGGGAAGCAAATTTGAGGGAAAAATTTTTGGGGAAAGTGATAAAATGTCTTCTTTAGGAACATCGAAAGGGATTTTGGAGATTGCGAAATTTGTAGTATACGTCACCGTTCTGATTGGGTTGATGTAATTCTTCACCAGCAACCAGAAGAATCTCCAGAAAGTCATGGGCAATGTAAGAATATTCTTGAATGTATTGTTTATAATACGAGTATTTAATTGTATGTTTAATTTCGAAAAGAAACAGAACCATTTTGATTTTCGTAGCTGTTTCTTCGTGTATGTATGTAGAACGTAGCTTCTCTTTCTGCCCTAGTTGGTAAATTGATTTTCTGGAATATTAATGAACTCACTTTCGTGGTTAAGTTTCTGGAATTGTAATTTGAGCTTTCTTTTAATGGCTTGATGTGCTCCAATTTTCTCAAATTCTCCATTTTGATGTTTTTGTGTGTGTGTGCTCATGATAAGGTGGAACTTGGATGTAGGAAATGGATGCTGAACTTGAATTGAAATGTGGAAAATTGATCTTGAAAAGTGAACATTTTTTATTAAATCCTGTTAATATATTGTTTTGAACACTTAAAACTGAAATTATAGATACAACCAAGGATGGGGGAACTTGCCCCCTCAAGCTTTTGAGTTAGTGTGAATGAGATTTTCTACATGCTGCTATTACCATATTTGATCAATACAAAAGCTGATTGAGTTGTGAACTAGTTTTTCAGTTATTAGAATGGTGAGAAGGATGAAAGCGAGAATGAAGAGATGGATAATGTGTCGGAGTCTGCGAATCAATCCTCAGAAGCAAAGAGTGAGGATGATGAGGTGGAACAGATTGGCAATGGAGATGAGTATGATTACGATGAGTTGGACAAGATTGATGACTTGGTAGCGATATGAAGAAACTGAGCTCCCTATATCACCCACACGATTGTGAAATTGTACAAGTTGAGATATTTTCATGCCAAAAGCGCAAAACCTAGTGATGATTGGGGTAGTGAAAGCAGCAGTCTAGATTATTATCATGTCTTAGTATTGGTAAAGCGAATGACGAAGAGTTGTTGATATGTTCGCCCCATTTTCGTAAACTCAAATGCACATACGTATTGAATGTGCATGTGGGAAGCATGAGCAAGCAGTTCTCATGAAATGATTATTTGATTTAGTGACAAGAAAACAACATAAAATACTGCTACAACACAGTATCAAATGACATGGGTTAGCAAAGCCCAGATATGGAACACCAACAACATGATAATCCCTAGAGTGTTGAAGATGCCATGGCTTTCAGTAAATGAGTTTCAGAATCCACCGATTTTTCGGATGTGCTCTTGCATTAGATAACAACCAATGGCCAGACATATTGCTACTCCAGCCCAGTGGTCTCGTAGAGTATGAGCGAAGAAATGAGGGAAAACCACCAGCAAAAGGATCAATGATCCAGGCATCTCCAGCCATCCTGTAACCAAATCAAACAGAATTGAACTTCCACAACACTTAGTCTTGCACGCAACGAGTGAATGCATATAGTGGATTTATTATTTACTCATTAGGTTGCTCCTTTTTATTACTTATGTTACTCTTTAAAATGAATTAGGTTACTATTATTAATTGGACTACTCTTTGACATTAATTAATTGTATGCAATTTATACGTTGTTAGATTACTCTATAAAAATAATTAGGTTACTCTTTAAAATTAATTAGATTACTCTTTGAAACTATAACTAAATTTTTATAGAAAATAAAATATTGTTATATTTGATTAACATTTTTTAGGTTATTCTTTTCTATTAATTGGATTACTCTTATTAATAATTTGGGTTATACTTTAATTTTATATTTGAATGAAGATGAAGATGAGAATTCGAATGTAGATACCTAAAAAAAATGGTGTCACAGTCATACTTGTACTCCCTAGTCCCACAAGTCTTGGAGTGGGCCTTCCAGTTGGCATGAACAACATAGCGTTTGGAGCACTAATAGCACCTACTTCTTGTACGTTCTTAGATCACTCTATGAAAATAATTAGATTACTCTTTGGAATTAATTAGGTCACTCTTTGAAATTAATTAGGTCACTCTTAAATTTATTTGACCACTTTTTGATTTGAGACTCTTAATATACATATGTTATTCTTTGTAATTAAATAGATTACTCTTTGGAATTAATTAGGTTACTCTTTGAAATTAATTAGGTCACTCTTAAATTTATTGGACCACTCTTTGATTTAACACACTCTTAATATACATAGGTCACTCTTTGAAATTAATTAGGTCACTCTTAAATTTATTGAACAACTATTTGATTTGAGACTCTTAATATACATAGGTTACTCTTTGGAATTAAATAGGTTACTTTTTGGAATTAATTATGTTAGTCTTTGAAAAGTTTTTTTTTCAAAATCTTTTAGGTTACTCTTTTTAATAAATTGGGTTACACTTTATAAAAAAAATGAGTACTCATTGAAGTTTTGAATAGCTTTTTTTTTCAATAACTTTTAGGTTGCTTATTTTTAATAAATTGGGTTACTTTTTGTAAGGTTACTCTTTCATATTAATTGAATTACTCTTTATAATTAATTAGGTTACTCTAAAATTTAAGACTTTATTTTTTTTTAAATCATGTATCGTAAATAATTAAAATTGTATGCAATTTGTAAGTTGATAAATTATTATGTAAAATTAATTAGATTATTCTTTGAAATTTATAGGATCACTATTTGAAACTAATTGAATTACTCCTTGAATTGAGACTAAATGCAAAGTACATGGTGTTTTAATAAAACTTGAAAATTCAAATCATTACATAATTGAGGGCATAAGAAAAAACAACTTTGATGTAATGGAAATACACTAAAGTCATCACTTTCTTTTTAACTTCAGCAGCACATCCACCAAGTCATCACTCCTCAACTTCCCGCTGCCTATTTCAGTGAAAGACAACTTCTTCCTGTATTCCTGACAACTCAATAACATCAGTGATCCCCCATATTCAATATTATAATTGAGGACAACTATGAAAATCAAACGAACTAAAATTCAAACATTTAAATAGCACAATGTGAAGAACAATTTGGTTTTAAAAAGGGCAACAGTTTATACATAAGACAGCCTATGTTGAAATAACCTAATCCATATAAATACTTCATTTAAAATCAATAGGAATTATACAAGCATAATCAGCAAGTACTTAAAATCACCTCAAAACAGAACCCCGTGTTTTCTTTGAAGTGATATTTGCCTCGATTGCAACATGTACCATAAAGACATAAATCAATCAACAAACTATATCCCCTTGAAGTAAAAATTAGAATGTCCAGGACATAGCTCAAGTGGTAGAGGGGAAGATGGAAAAGCCTTCCAACTGAGCTTGGTTGCTACATGGTGGGGGTTCGAATCCTGCCTTTGGCATGAATTTGGCCCCTTCAAGTACAAGTTTAACAATGAGTCATCTCTACCCCAAGGTGGGGGCCCCTAATGGTGGGGTACACCATTTAGAATGTCCACAACCAAAGAAGTGGACCTCTTTCACCGCAAGCAACTCTGCAGAATCGAGGTTCATCCCCATGTGAACCCTGCCAAAAGCACCGTACCCAATCAATTCCTCCTTTCTCCACGAAGCACCGCACCCAATCACCTAATTCCGAAAGTAAGATATAACTCCAGAAGAAAAGAAAGTGCAAGTTGGGATTTTGAAATTAAAAAAAGAGAAAAGGGGTTACTGAAGTTGAGGCAACGCCTTGCGGTGGCGGTAGATGGAGGTGGCAGCATAAAGAGAAGCTAGGCATAGAGTTTGTCGGGTGAATTGTGCGGTTGGGGAGGACGGCGAGATTGAAAATGCAGTGGGCGGAAGGAGTGGAGAAGGTTAATAGTTTTGATTGAGCAATCTGCGCTAAATCTGAAGAGAGAGAGTGAGGGAGAAAGAGCGAATTGAATATCAGATTTGCATCTATGAGCCAGAATAGAATGGCGTCGGATATCCCAAACCTAAAATAATGCTCTTTTTCATCAAGCAACACACCTTGAAATGGGGTTAATTCGATTTCATAGGAAGGTAAATCGAATGCCCCAATTGAAACAACTATATAGACGAAATTCTCTCGCCAATTGAATGACGCTCCCACGATTTCTGGCGCATCAGAGAATAATTCTCTCATCTCCAAGAAGTGTCGGACCGCTCCTCCAACAGGCAGATTAGCAGCGAAGGTGGGGAGAGGGTGGCGGGGACACAGGACGAAATTCGGGCCTTGGCGTGTGGAAGATAGAGCAATTTAGGGGTGTTGTCTGTTTCTCAAATTCAACCCATTTGAATAGTAGTTGGAAGAAGAGGATCCGGTTCTACCAATTATTTGGTAGGACAGGTCCTACTGTAATTGCTCCTTGGCGTGTGGAAGATAGAGCAATTTAGGGGTGTTGTCTGTTTCTCAAATTCAACCCATTTGAATAGTAGTTGGAAGAAGAGGATCCGGTTCTACCAATTATTTGGTAGGACAGGTCCTACTGTAATCGCTCTCATATTCTTGGGATGAATTAAAATAAAAAGTGTGCAAATATTTTTGAAACGAATGGAATAATTTTTTTTTATAATAAAATTGATAAAAAGCGTAAAATAGACGGTATCATACAAATGTTACTCTTATGCAAAAACATTATTTGAAAACTTTAATCATAGGAAATAAATTTCGTGTCATCGATAAAAAGTAAAAATAATAATTTTAATTAAAAGTAGGTAAATGATTTATGAAAAGTGATAGTTGTGTGATTAAATTTGATGAATAATTTGTAGGAGTGTGGGTATGATATGAACTGATTTGCACCTTATTTATGCAAAATTATACTCTATTTTTTAATACATTAAAAACATTACTCTTTACATAAAAGAATTATTACTTTCTTAAAAAAATAAATACTCCCCCTATTCCCAATTTATTTTTAATACTTTTATCAATTTCCTTATAAAGTATAAATAGATGCTCACAATCGAGATAGACGGGGACAATCTATCGGAATGGTTGTAGTGTGATTTGGTATTAGTTTGTCTTGACTATAATTGAGTAGGACTGCTTGAGATCGTTCGACTTATACTAACTATATAGAAGAACTTGATCTCTGTTATTATGGATGTTCGTGCTCTTAATCCCTATACAAAAATCTCGACACGTAAGCCAGTATGTATTTTTTTATTTATCAATGGGTGAGATTTAAATGATAAATCAACAAACTCGGTGAGTTGAGAAATAGAGTTGTCTCTATGGTGTGATGTACATTAGTAGGGTCAATAAATAGTAGGTAAAAAACATACTTAATTATTACTAAACAATACATTCGCTTTAGAAAATTACTCATAAATACAAAATTTTATTTTGTTTCTACCCATGATTCCCATATCCATCTGAACATCAGTGTGAATCATTAAAATAGAATAAAAAACCCGATTAAGTAATTGTAATAGTGTACATCGATGTGATTTTTGTTAGAGAAATAAATCATGAGAGAGAAACAAAGAATAAACTATTAAAATCGTCATTACGGTTGATGTACACCAATATGCAATCTGGCCAAATGAAAGAACACGCCATTAAATTTTGATGTACACCGGTGTGCAATCTGACCAGAGAAAAGAACACGCCATTAAATTTTCCAAAATAAGAAATTTATTAAACTTTCACTTTACTATACATTAGAGTGCAATTCAGAGAGAGAACTGTAGAAGATATTAAATTGCGATTGAAGAGTAAACGCTGATGTACATTAGTGTGCAATTTAGCCAGAGGAAATAACACGCCAATAAATTCCCCCAAAATAAGAAATCTGTTAAACTTTCACTTTACTGTACATTAGTGTGCAATTCATAGTGAGAAATAGAAGATATGGTAGTTCCTGAAATCTCTTCTTAATGCGCGATTGAAGAGTACAATGGGTAATGTTCGAAAATAAATTAGGTCTTCTGTATCTATCAGTAATTATATTTAATCATTGTATTTATTAATAATTAAGTTACACAAACACATATTTATGAGTAATAATTCCCCATTAATATAAAGTGATAATTATACAATTAATTATTGCATGAAAATTTATTAAAAATGAGTGATAATATTTTAAAAGAAAAGTAATACTCATTTCATTCAAGAATACATGTATGTATTTGGTGGCATGAAGTTTAAGAAAAATAATTTTTCATTGTAATGATGTAAGAAAAAAGAAGAGGTATTTTGGTTAATTTAATAAAATAATTGTGTATATAAAGATTGTTGCATTTGTAATATTGTAATATTATAAGAAGGGGTGGGGAAAAAATCAAAAACTAGATACGACGTGCTCTTTGAATCGAAAAAAATCGAAAAATACTGAAATCTAGGTATATCGAAATTTTTGGTATGGTATAGTCGCTGTACCAAAAAAATCGGTTCGGTATCGGCATATGCCGAGTTAAATCGGTTGGGTATCGGAATATCAAAAATTATATATTATTTTTATAATTTTATTTTTTATTAGGTTTTTAATATAGACCCCCAATTTATTTTAATTACTAAGCCCAATCTTTTTATTACAAGGCCTCGGCCCATTTCCAGCCCTTTTCATATTCCAATAACTCACATTTACACTGCTAGGTCATTCATTCCTAAATCACGATTCACGCCGCAATGCTTCATCTTTGAAATCCCTCTTCTCAAGTCGAACTCGACGCTTCCAGAATGTAGGTCGATTCATTCCAGTTCCTGTTCTTTTGAGGTGGGAGCTCGAATATTCCGAGGTGGTTTTTTGAGTTCGTCGGAGTCCCTATTCTGTCTTTTTAAGCTGCTGAGCCAGTTGTATTGGCCATAATTATCTCCCGTTGATTCGACTACTCTCCTGCAATTATATTGGGGTATTTGTATTAATTATTATGTATGTGTTTTCATCTTCAAGCTTATAGTGATAGTATTTAGTATATATACTCTTTACACCTAAAAATTAAAAGTTTGCACCTCACTTTGTGTGTCATGGTGACGTTTGATTATCTCGACTTAATTGGGCAACAGAAAATCTGAATATATTTTTCACACTAGTATCTTCTTACGTTCTTAAGAAACAAGTTTACACCCAATTGTTTAATTCGACTACTCTTGTTTAAGTTGGAATTTTAATTGTTTAAGTGGAGTAAAAAATACTAATGGTTAGAACTTAGATAGCAAATATTCATCATTATCGTGTATATAATCAATTTATCATAATGGGGAATTTAAAGAATACATAAAACTTATTTGTCATATTTTAAAATGGTTAGAATTTAAAGAGTATATATTTTTTTCTTTCCGAACGAAAGCTGTGATCAAGTTTGGGAAATGATCAAGGCTGCAAGAGAGCAGATTGTTGTTATTTGAATACTTCTTAATGTTATGTTTTGATTATTGGTTATGAGCTTATGATTTATGAATTGTGTGAATTACTTGTCATTTAGGTTGTTGTTCATTTGTGAAATTATTTATGATTGCTCGTATTTAACTAATTGATTATGAATTGTGTGATGGAGTATTTGTTATAGTTAGATTGGTATTTTGTGAGATATACATGATTGTTAGTATATTGTATGATAATTTTGGATTTTTTGTTAGTATATTGTGTGATAACTGTGAATTTTTTGGTATTTTTTTTGGTATGCAGATATATTCAGTATGATTCAGTATATTAAAATTTCGACATATAATAAATTTTCATCATTTCGGTATAATCGGTATATACCAAAAAAATTTGTACCGTATTTATTTAAGTTTGACAACAGTATACATTTTTGTATACCAAAATTTTGTTATACTGATATTATCGATATACTGAAATTTCAGTATCAACATCGGCATGGAATATAGCATACCGAAAATCTCGGTACGATATCGGTATTTTCGGTATGCCGTATTTTCCCACCCCTATGTAGGGGTGATTTTTAGTAAATAAAGTGTATGGGAAAGGGTGATTGTGTTTGACTTTTTGTTTTTTTAGGAAGGTGCAAACTTTGTGGGACAACCCAAAATGAAAAGTGTATCATCTAAAATGGGACAGAGAAAGTATACCCAATTGATTATTTTTTACCAAAATATCTCCGCACCTCATGGTTTAATTGTTCAGTGTCGGTTAGAGTGTTAAATATCCGACATAAGATATCGACACATGTCCAACATCATCGTTATAATACCGAATGTTGGATTCGATGTCGGTCATGATATTAGAGACTCGACACAGGACACCGATCGACATCATATCTGAAACCATCATCATGAATCTAATATCAAATTTGGTGTTGGTCAAAGTGTCGAAGCAAAACATATGATACCAATATTATATCCGATACCATCGTCATTGCACTAAATATCGGATTCGATGTCAGTCAAGGTTTTAAAGCAGCGACACAAAATCCTAAAATTTGGGACATTATAGATATTTTTAAAAAACTAAAGGATATTTGAGTCTATAAAATTCACATTTGAATAAAATAATCTTTTTGAAACATTTAGATGGTATTAATTGTTCACTATCAATATTGGTTACTTTTTCTTTTTTTTTACAGGCTCTATTAAAATATTAATGTTACATTTTTAGCCTAACTTCATGTCATCCGTTACCCTTTAATGTAATGTAATTATTAACTCTTTGCATATATTAAATATTTATCTAATTTATAGTAAGTATTTGTATTAGTGAAATGTGTGAATCTTATATATATATATATATATATATATATATATATATATATATATATATGATATAAAGAGTATTGTTATTTTATATTAGTGGATAAGTATGTTGGGTGTTTTACGTAAAAAGAGTGGCATATGTTGTAATTTTTTAAAAAAATTTCTAAGTGTTATTCTATATGGGTATCCTTTATATTTCAAAAAAGGAAAATGAATACTTTTGAATCGGATACAAAAAAATGATTAACTGGTTGCTTTGGAGTGCACAAAAAAAGTATTTTTTTAATATCATCATAAGCTGCATTTTGTTATAAAAAAAATCGAAACATCAAATTTAAAATAAATGAATAATTGCCAACCACAGTCGAAAATTGAGAATTCGAAAGATTAATTCCAAATTTTAAAATAAATAAAAACTTTAATTCATGGCTCTACTCTCTCTTAAACTCAATACCTATGAATTATTTCATTGATCCAACAATAACCACATGTTAAACTCTAAATAAACTAACTATTCTACAACCTAAACTACAAAATAGAAATTGAGTGAATTTAAGTGTGTGTTTTTATGTGTTGGGTGGGGTTGATGTGTCTTTCCAAGTGAACTCTCAAAACGTCTAGTCACTTACAAGTTTTGTGACGCTTGTAACTTTTACTTTCTCGTGCCAATGGATTGGAATTAAGGTAGTGGTGATATAATATTTATTGGAAATGGTCAGCTTGTCTTATCATTTCGAATGTTCTTCTAGAAATTAATGATTAACAAATTAAGAAAATAATTTATTATTTTTTTATTAGAATGCATGAGCATGATTTGGCTAAAACTTGTGTCACATCGAAACACCATCTCTCCCAAATCATTCACTTTTTGAAAGTTATACTCTTTAGTTTATAAATTTATATGTCATTTAGAACAAAATGTTATATCCTTATATACCCAGTGCACCCGAACACAAGAGACCAAACCCACAAAATTTTGTTTACAACTATTTGGTCATTTATGTTATAACCTTTTATTGAGGGTGAGAATTGAAGCCATGTTCAAGTTAAGACAGTATTTAGGCCCAACATTTTTCAGCTATCAAAGATCAACACCAATTAAGTGGTTTTATTAGACCCAAAATATAATATCCCGATATTTTTATGTATTTTTAAATAATAATAATTATTTTTTTATTTAAAGACATTAAAATTTTTGTTATTCTAAAAGGGTTTTACTTCAAATCTTTTTCACTTCACATTAACGAATAAAAAAAATGAGCCCAAGCCTAAGTCCAAATATAAGCCCAATTTATTTATATTTACATTTAAAATAAAGGAAAGGAATAATCTGTTCTTTTTAAAATCCATTCTCTCAATCACCATAACAATTAGGGTTTACGAAAGAAAGAACATAGATAAACTTTTCTTCACTTTTTTCCATTTCAAAACGCACACGCAAAACCTAGACATTTCAATAATCAAACATCCATGGAAAGAGATTTTCAGATTTCAACTCTATTATACATTCAAGGTAATTCATTCTTAAAATTTCAAAACTGTATCTATTTATTTCCAATGGATACGAAATTTTGATATGTTGTGTAACACTGAGTTTTGACTTGTATTTAAAATTTCATGATATTCGGACTCATATTTTATTTTATACGAATTTTATACATATGTCTGCAGAATCTGAAATTTTATGGATACGTGATTAGAAAATTCGAATTATATAATTATACCTTTCCAAATGATCTGGATTTTGGATATTTTATGAATCATATAGTTTTTGATGTTTTGTAAAAATTTCATGCCGAAAGGACGATTACATTAGTTTATATTAATTTTTCAATATTTCTGATCATACTGTTAAATATGTTATGTTTTCAATTTAGAAATTATAAAGCATATTTAATGAGCTCTAAAAATCCTTATTTTCGTATATATTATACTTTGTGGTGTTTTTGGTAATTTATGATAATTTCATATCATTTGGAATACTGTATTATTTAATACAAATTCTACAATATTAATACATTCAATTTAGATCATGAAATTACTACTGATTTGAAATTACAAATAAAATATTTAGAGATCTTTAAATATTATTATATTTTTATATGTTTTATATTACAGTGTTTATGATGCACAGTAAAAATCTCCTATTGAATAAATGAGTAAATTATTTTAAATTAAATGTATATTTATTTCTTTACATGAATTGTTATGTATTATATATGTTTTCAATTTTACTATCTCAAAACCCTTTTAATGACCTAAACTTATTATAATTTTATTATATGTCATATCCTACGTAGTTTTAAACTCTCAATAATGTTTATAATAATTTTGAGGAGATGTATGATTATATATTAGTTTTATATTACATTAATATATGATTCGCATCAACTTCTATTTTCTTACTTAAAAATATGAAATATATATTTAATGTACTCCAAATATTTGTATAATTTTCACATTCATGGGTATTATATAATATTTATTATAAATATTTCCTTACTGTTTAAATTATTTCAAGAATATCTTATCTTAATCTTTTAAAATATAAAAATCATATTTATTGATCCCTAAAAATCATTATTTTCGGATAAGATACATATTATTACATGTATTGTTTTTCATATGCTTTTCATATGATTTCATCATTTATAATTAAATATATCAAATTATTATCAGTGCATATGAGAAATTCCAACTTTTACTACAATCACTTTGAAAATCCAAAACATATAGTTATACACCGTATTACGTTATAAAATTTGGATATGTTCTTCCAATCACAAATGATTATGTGTTTATTAAATTGTGGACTGATCTTATTTTTATTTTATCAATCATATATTATCTATAGATTAGTATTTAATAAAATCATTCATAGTAAATTATGTTGATCTCACTTATTTCAAATATTGAAGTATCACTTCCACTATATTCTAAAGATTTAAACTCATTATCTTATTTCTATTATAAGTTTGCATATTAATTTGAGATAAATATAGTTTTATGATAGATGAAAGTTATTACAAGACATGGATTTATCATCTACATTCAAGTGCATCCATTCATCATCGACATTCATTCCAGGTGGGGAAATCTAAACTTTGTATATCATATGTGCTTATGTATTTACGTTGATAAGTTATTGCTCGTATCACAGTCATAGAGTATTACTCGTAGTACTGTCCACGGACATATAGTATTCGTAATACTATTCATAGACATGTAGCCAGGGACTGTGAAATGGGTCCTGGACTGATAAAAAGGTCCTTGGGAATACTTGAATTGTAAAAGGTCCTTGGAAGGCTCGCTGTTGAGAGTGGAATTTCACGTATTTTAGGTTTCACGTTACACCATTTTTGATAGAATGTGGCCATGATTTTGTGTAGAATTGTGTGATTTTCATATCTTGCATAATTAAGATGCTACTAAGGTGTTTTATTGAATTTTTAAGGGTAAAACATGATTAAAAGTTCAAAGTTGGAATGAAGAGTGAAAGTGTGAAGGAATGCTGAAAAACACACGTCCACATTGCATAATTTTTCAGTATTTGTATAGAAGTTTAAATTGATTATATGATATATGGTTCAAAAGCCACAGAAGAGAGGATCGTTTTAGCGCAAAGATCACTCAAATCGGAGTCCGTATGAAGAAGTTATGCTCGAAATAGTGAGATCGCGTAGTGCAGTCTCTACCGCTTGGCTGACCGCTCGGGGCGAGTTGGGGTGGCTCGGCAGCCAATTTCAGCCGAGTTGGGTGCCGGAGGGTCCTACATGAAGTGGAAAGTAATCCTAATGTAGCTGGGATGCCGCTCGGCAGCATCTAAGACCCAACTCGAGCCGAGCTGGGTGCCGAGCGGGTGATTCTTGGGCCCAGTCAAGGCCTGTTCACTACAGCAGTGTATTTATGCGTCCAGATCATGTTTTTGGCTGAGAATTGGTCGCGAAAAAGCCCTACAACAGTCCAAGACACAAAAAGAGAGATCAACACACAAAATTGGAGCGAACTCATCCATAATCCATCGATTTCTCATGCCAAAAACACTCCATATCAGATTCACATCTGATTTTCATCTTCCATCCATCTTCAAGTGGTTCCAAGTGCTAATTGAGGGAGATCGGACGATCGAAGAGACGGAGAAGGAACGCAGACTCACGCTTATGCAAGGGTTTCATGTCTCAATTCTTTTCTTTCCTTTTATCTTGATTTGTGATATGAATTGCATAGCCATGAGAGTTGATTGTAACCTCATGGGCTAATTTTCTTGAAAAGTTCTAGGGTTTGATGGTTTGATTTGGGAACCTAGACCAAAGATTGGAATTTCTATGTAGTTGATATTTTGATTTTACTTAATTTATTCAGACTTGCTTATCTGCTTCGTGACGTCTTCATAATATTTTTATGACATCCGGTATAATGCTTGAATTATTGTGTTAGCTTTTGTGCATTCTTGATTAGTATTGTCTATCTATTAGGAATTAAAATAGTTCCGCTATAAACACTTTAATTCCATGAACTGGTAAATCAAATACTTGAATTGTTTATTGGAACAATGCAATTAGACAATCAATTAGGAAGTGAATAGAACCTTATAGTAATTTCAGAGAACATCTTGGTAGTCGAACTTACCATCCGGAGGTATTGTTGTTTGCTTTGATTAGTATCTAGGAATAAGACTTGGTAATATTTGCGCACCTTAGGATTTAAACCTGAATATTCTGTTAGCTTAAAATCGGATCATATCTGGTGAGTTAACGGGATTAAGTGGTGTATTTTCATTGAAACTGCATGAATGAACAATTGAAGGTCTAGTAACTCGAATTAATTGGTCTATACCTGATACCTTAGAACTGTCGTTTATCCCCTGATTAAAACTTGCTTATTTTCCTTTTCTTTAATTATTCAGTAATTTATTATTTCAGTATTTTAGTTAATTAATTCACAACAAACTTGGAAATTGGTTACACAATTCTTCTTAAATAGTGATATAGAATAAATAAATAATTAACTATCTCAGTGGAATCGATAATTTAACTATTAACATCCTTATACTTGAGAATTAAATTGGAGTGCGCAAAATACGCCTATCACCCGCCGTGCTATTATATTCATTTAATTCAGGACACTTTCATGTGTCGGAATTTTATGTAATCCTCGAGTAACGCCCGCCGTACTTCATGATCAATCATTCACAGATATGTTCATAGATAAGATTTACGTGTTGGTTGTGTTTTGTTGGTGTTTATATGTGAGTCATATATTGTAGACAAATGATTTCCCACTGAGCTGTAGTTGCTCATCCTATCACTTAAATATTTTACAAATTAAGGAAGACGGAGTATGGAGAGAGGCGATGAGTGATAAAGTAATTAATTGGTATGTATTTGGATTTATCATCTCATTCTTTACATTCATTAACGTGTTTATCCTGATGAACTGTTTTATGATTATTCAATAGTCATAACTTTATATTTATTTATATTTCTTGGGAAGTCATTTAATTTAGTGAAAATCTTCTCATTGTTTATTTTTACTTAAAATAAAGTGTTTGATATTCAATTGCATGATTGTTTATTTCTCAAATAAAGTCCTCAATTTAACTATGCTAGGAAGTATGATTCATTTTTATTTATTGTTATTTTAATTTAATTACACTGTAAACAATGTTATATTTTAATAAAATTTGTCAATCTCTTTCGATTAAATCTTATTGGATCTAAAATAAATTTCTCTTAAAAGGTTATTTACATTTTTATGATAAAGTGGGTCGTTTCACAAAATGTGAATAGGTTGCATGAATTTATTTTTGTGAGCCTTATTTAATTTAATAGCTCAAATAACAATTAATCATTACTGGGGCCAAAGAGTGTTGAACATTAACCCATTATTAAATAATGGTCCAATATAAAAAAGACATTCAATATGAAATATATCATGGGAGCACGTAAAAGGTTTAAAATATGGGAGTGGCTATTTGCACCCCCGAATTTACTATGAACCCTATTAAATTTTAGATTTTAAATATATTTATGTGATAAGACGTAATACCCTTTTAATAATAATAAAATAACATACCCTAATTAAATTTATAAATGCACCCCAATTAGATTTTTGAATGTAAGACATCGTTATAATCTCTAAACCCTATAAATTCTGTATCAGTGTAGTACCTTGGAACAAGAAAAAATATGTTCAAAATATTTTGAGCTTAATGATTGCAAAGTGACTTAAGTTTAATCTATCATTGTTTGACAGATCCCAATTTTCAAGAAATCCCATGAAAATAGTGTTCACAGCAGCAGAGCAGTAGGAATTCCCCAGCAATTTCTCTATTGTGCCAATATCTGATTATTGGTTGCAATAATCATCATGCGACATAATTTCTTGATTTCTGCTCATCATCATTAGATTACAACATAATTTCCCCTAATATTCTTGCATCTTGATCATCATTTTCTCCCTTGATCTGGATCTCGCCCTTGCCCTCGACTCCCTAGAGTTGAGTTTTTTCTTGGTATCAAGTACACCTAATTCCTTGATCTCAACATTAGTGATCTCCTCATAGAATATTCATTCTTGGCATGATTTATACCGAAGGAAAGCTCGGTACTATTATTAGCATCATGATTAATCCCAGCTACCAGGTCCTTGATGGCCTTGTTAGATTTATTGAACAGCCACTCTATGGTCTTGCTTGCTTTATCATACCCTAACATATCCCGAAGATCAAAGAATTTTTGAGCCACCTGTAGAGACAGCCTCATCCTCCTATCCTTAACCCCCTGCGCCGTGCAAATCTTGTTGTGCCGGTCTTCTTCCCCGTCCTCTTTCGCGGGACAATCCCCATCCCCACCTGGCTCGTCGTCCTGATGACTTCTTTTGGTGGTGATGATCAGCAGCAACAATATCATGATGACAGGTGTTGGGAGTGATCTCGTTGAAGGGAAGGTGCAAAAGTAAGTGTTCGTCAAAGAAAGGAGATGGGAAAGTGCAGTGGTTCGTCATAGATTAAATTTCCTCACTATTTGGAAATATTTTTCTTGTTCTGTGATCCGTGATACTCCGTTGATACAGAATTCATAGGGTTTAGAATTCATCGTTGCTTAGTGATTATAATGATGGGGTGCATTTAGAAATTTAATTGAGGTGCATTTAGAAATTTAATTGGAGTGTGTTATTTTATTATTTATAAAAGGATATTTATGTATTTTCACATAATCATATTTTAAATCTAAAAATTAATGGGGTTCGTTTAGTAGTTTCGGGGGTGCAAATAGTCGTCCCCTTAAAATATTGATATCATTAAAAATATCGTTACCTCAAATTTTCGAATATAGATTCAATATTGATATCGGTAAAAATTTACAAAATTCATGAAAGCTTGAAAAATAAAATTTATGTAATTTAAGAATATATTATAACTAATTTTAAATGATAAATACAATTTAAAATCTTAATAAAACACATAATATATGATTAATTAAAAAATTAATAATAACATATTTAAATAGTCTAAAATCATAAAATAATTATTATTAACTATTTAATACATAATAATTAACACCAAAATCATGATCTATGAGTATCAAATGCAAAACATGTTATGTTGTCTTGATCTAAATAATGTCATGTGGAAAATAAAAATAATTGAGTCATTATTTTTATGTGCCAAAATAATTGTATTTTTACTTTGAGCGTTTCTCTTATAAATTAGAGTATAATATATAAACGAACCCTCCTTATTTATTGGTGATTCGTTATAACATTTTTAATGAAAAGTAATATTAATAAAGAAAACATAAAACAGACTCAACATGAGAGGGTTTCACGAAAGTGTTGTTCTATTTTTTATACGGGCAAGTCTTGCGTGAGACCGAGTCATGTGAGACTATTTTACACTTTTTAAAATAGATATCACTTTCGCAATAAAATGTTATCATTTTTCATTTAAACTATAAATTTTTCTTGAAATGGCATATCACTTTTCGTTAATTCAATATCATTTTTCTTTATAGGAGTTATCACATTTCATCCATCTCACACAAGTCTTTGTCTTTTTATATTATTGAAATATCCAGAATATATATATATATATATATATATATATATATATATATATATATATATATATATATATATATATATATATATATATATATATATATATATATCAATTCTTATTTAAAGCTCATTAAAACTCTCTATTAATTCATATAAGTATTAAATTTTAAATTTTCTTTTAGATTTTATTTTTTTTATATATATCTTTCCTAAATACAAACTCATGACCAAACATAGTTTCATGCTAAAATTTAGTGTAAAGCCCAAACTATTCATCATATAAAAACAAAAGTACTGGTCTTTTAATTCATTATTTTCCAGTACCGTAGAAATTAGGGTTTATAAAATAAAGAAAAAAAGTGAGAAACATATTTCTTCATCGTTTCTCCTTTGAAAATCCATAGAAAGCCAGAAAATCTTATTCAAAGATTATTCTTACTCCATCAACAAGAGTCAACCTTACTTACAAAATTAAGGTAACCTATTTCTAGAATTTCAAATACATATATATATATATTTAATTCCAATAGCCATGAAATTTTAATATGCCATTTATTGTTTGGTAATAGACTTATGTTTAAAATTTCATGATTTATTAAGCTGTAATTTATTTTATACAAATTTTATACTTCTATTGGCAGAATCTGAATTTGTATGCATACCTAATTAGAAAATTCGAATTATAAAATTATAGTTTTCCAAATCCAATGAATTTTGGATATTTTATAATTCTTATATTTTAGAATGATTTAAAATAAGGTTATATTAATTTTATACTACTTCAAAATCTATTTCAAGATAATCTTAATGTATCTTTTAAAAATATGAAAATCTTATCTACTGACCTTTAAAAATTATGATTTTTTGATATGTTATATATTGATATATTTATTATAACATATACTTCCTCTGTCCCATAGTTAAGTTTACCAACACTGTAGATACGATGTTTAAGAAAAGTTATTTTTTGACCAACTTTATTGACTTTTTAGGGGTATTCTGGTATTTTTAGGTAATAAATAAATTATAAAGTATGTTATGTGTCTTAGGTGGGAGTGATATTTTTAAAATTAAGATAACTTTTGAGATTTTTGATTAATGTGAAGTTTCTTTTTTTTAGTGGTGAACATAAGTTTGGGACGGACGAAAACGAAAAGTGTGAACATAAGTGTGGGAAGGAGAGAATATTAATTTTAAATAATTTCGACCTATATATTTTAAGATACTTGAGTTTTATCACAGCGTGACATAAATTCCATCTTTTATAGTTTTAGTTTTAAAAATATGAAACATATACTTATACATCTTAAAACTTAATATTTCATGTAAGATGATGAACATTACAAGGATTCAAGTATAATCAATTACATCCATATGCATCCACGACATTCATTCCATGTGGAGAAATTCTTACTTGTCTTTATAAACGCTGCTTGTGATATCTTTGAGTTCATGCATGTATAGATAGGTCTCCTGACCTTTATAAATGAGACATAGGTCTCCTGACCTTTATAAACGAGACATACAGATAGGTCTCCTGACCTTTATAAATGAGATTTTTACTAATTGAACAATTGAGAAATAAGTTTTTCAGTATATTTACATCTACATGATTTATGTTACCTAATTGGTATTTGCATATGGTGTTTAATTCTGGCAAGTATAATATCCCCACTGAGCTTGTGGTTTTGCTGATCATCCGATCACTTCATAACATTTTAGGTTTAAGAGATGGAACGTGGAAAGAGATACGATGGGTGGTGATTTTTATCGGTATAGAAATATAGAATTTAATATAATTGCATTTTAAAAGTGTCCATCGATGGACTAAAGCAAGCTTCAAGATCATGAAATATCCGTATTGATGAGGAAATCCAGGCATATGGATTTATTCAATGCGCGAATGTGTCTTGTGTATTGAAAAGAGTGATGGAAACGTGGTGGTATTTCTTATACTGTACGTAGATGATATATTGCTCATTGGAGACAATGAAAAAGTATTGTCGGGCGTATGGGTAAGGTTGATAGAGCGGTATGAGATGAAGGACTTAAGAGAAGCAAAAATATCTTTTTGATCACGGTAATACGGATCACAAGAAATGATGTTATGCTTGTCTCAAGCTTCATGAGATGATATGATCCTTATTTTTTTTAGCATGTGACTTTATCTAAGAAATGTGTCTTGAGACACAAAATGAAGATAAATGTGATGAAAGCAGTTCCTTATGCTTCGACGAATAAGGAAGCTTAATCTAAGGAATCCTACGAGTATGGATAACTATTTTGCCGAAGGCATGAACAGTGGGTATTGATGAGAGTAAAAATAACCGTGTTTTATTTTCCAATTTAATACCTTCTTGATTGGAATGATTGTCATATATTAGCACAAATATCTTATATTCATTATATGTGAGAATAAGGTGCACTTGAGGTGTTTTATTGTATTTTAAGTGGAAAAAGGTTCAAAAATGCAAGGTTGGAGAAAAGGTGCAATTTGTGCAAGGATGTTGAAAAAACGCACGTCCAAATTTCATAATTTTTCAGTGTTATTGTGGAGATCAAAACTATTGGTGTGATACATGGTTGGAAAGCCAATGAAGAGAGGGTCGTTTTGGAGTAAAGAACACCCTAATCGAGTTCCAAACGAGGAAGTTATGAGCAAAATGGTGACATCGCGCGAGCTGCGCCAAACAAGAATTGCTGTGCTACTTTCCGTAGCTTGTTGCACATTCAAATCTTGGAGTTTTTGTGATTTCTTTATATGTATAGAAATCCAAGGAAGAGAGGATTGCGTGAGTACAAGAACTACTCAATTCGGAGCTCGGATGTGGAAGTTATACGCGAAACGGTGAGACTATACAAATCCATTCGACCTGGATTCGACCTAGGCCTCTGGTCGAATCGGACTGCAAAAGAATCGATTCGACCACGACACCTCGATTTGACCTGCTATGCAGGTCGAATTGAGCACCTGAAGCTTCCAGTAGGTCGATTCGACCTGGAGAATTCAATTCGACCAAGGTATGAGGTCGAATTGGACGTTTGAAACTTGCAAAAGGTCGATTCGACTTGGGCATCAGGTCGAATCTAGGTCGAATTGATTGTAGAGAAGCTAATTCGACCACGCCATCGCAATTCGACCTGTTTGTCTGGTCGAATCAAGCGTCTGTAGGTCGATTCGACCTCTATTCGGCATGGGGAGTTCAATTCGACCTACTTATTTAGTGCACAATCTACGTGGAAAACATGTGCAAGTGGAAAAGTAATACACACATGAGCAAATGGGGAAGTAAAGCACCATCCACATGGAACACATGAAGCACATAACATACAAATAGATTCTAAAGATATAGAGGACAAAGATGGACAACACAAAGGAAGGTGACAATGGAAAGAGGAGTTGCATAGATGATGGACAGCAAGAATAAAAGAGAAGTGGATGCACGTGGAGATGTAAGAATAATAAATAAAGAGAAGTGGATGCATGTGGAGCAACATGGACAGCAAACAAAGAGGAGTGGCTACATGTGAAGCTGCATTTGGCAGCAAGTATAAAAGGGAGAGATCAGCAAGACAATAGAACACCACAACACCACATAAAAGAGAAAAACGTGAGGAGGTGCTGCAAGAGCAGCAAGCTGCCAAGGGCAGCTTGCAGCATTGTATGAGGCTGCAATCAAGTAAGAAGGAAGAGGAGGAGGAACTGAACGTTGAGACTAAAGTAAGTTCAATCCAACCTTGATCTGCTGGAGATTCATGAAGCTTCAAGTAAGATCATTCCAACTAACCATGATTGTTCTTAGATCAATCATGGAGTAGAGCCTCTTAGGTAGTTCTAGGATTGTGAAAGTTTCATGATTTAATTTATCTTTCGTGTGTAAACTCCGTACAACACTACTTGTGGTTTAGTTTGTATAAGATTGTGCGTTTTTAATCCATACTCACAGTCATTTTGTGCATCGTTAATCGTTGTGTAGAGTCTGAATACATAACATGGTTATCGATTGAGTGCGTTCAGTGTTGAGCAGGGTTTTATGTTATAATTCTAAGTGAAGGGATTTCGAAGTCTTATTAGAACTATCTTATACGAATACTTGTTAATTGAATCATACTCGGGTTAATAAGTTGGATAAAGAGTATAACTTCATAGTACCTATACAGGGAGATCATATCGGGTTAGAGTACTAAGTGCACGGGAAATAATTGATATTGATAGTACCTAGAAAGGGGGGTGAATTATATCTCTTGCTCCGAGGATATTCACACGATGCATATGCATATTTACTTGTGTATATAGAGTGAATTTGCATGGTTTAGTGATGCGTCCATGAACCACAAGGCAGAGTCGGACACCGTCACACGGAAGATGAATTAATAAGTGGAACCAGATGATCTTAAAACTACCTACTTTCTTATTTGATCACAACTTCATTATCGTTGCTGTTATTTATTTGTTATTTATTTTACTTGTTATTTCATAATTACTTTTTACTCAATCACAAATCACAACCATTATTTTTTCCAACATAGTCTTGATTCCTAGAATATAATCAACTTGATATTTATCCGTCCTTGGATTCGATATTCACTTGGTCACCTTTCGAGACTACAATTGATATCCTTGATGCTTGGGATTAATTGTGCGTTGAGAAAACGCGACATCAGGTATCAAGGTAACCCGAAATAAGAATGTTAAACTGTGGTAACACATAATTTTGAAGTACCTGAAAAGGACTAGAAATTATATGTGGGCTTACCGGACAGATTCACTGCTTCTTAGAGGTTACATAGATTTAGATTTTACAAATCAGATAGGGACGGCAGTAAATCCACCTCAAAGGTTATGTGTTTAATTTTAGGAAGAAGAGTCATAATGTGGAGGAGTGTTATATAGAAATATATTTCAAACTTCGAACTCCATCATGGAAAGATAATAAATTGGAGTCTATGAGGCAGCCAAAAGTATCTATATGACTCTAAAAACTTCATGATGGACTTCGAAGTGATTCTAAGTTTGCCCAAGGTTATCACAATTTATTTTGATGATAATGGTGCAGTTGCAAACTTGAAGGAATCACGAGCCCATAAGGCAATTAAACACATGGAGCGCGAGTACCACCTGTTACGAGAAATCGTATGATGAGGAGAAGGTTGTTGTCACCTAGATTGCATCGGATGATAACCTAGTAAATCCATTTACAAGGACCTTAAAGTTAGAACTTTTTGATGGTCGTGAAGTAGGAGTGGGAATCAGATGTATGGCAGAAGACATGACAGCATAGTCTTTAAGTATAAGTGGGAGATTGTTGGATTGTATACTAAAAGTCTAGCTTTAGTATGAACAATGTTATAAAAATTTATTTGGAATGAGAATCATATGATCAAATGATTGCGTCTTGTAATTTATTTATATGTCGATACAATAGTCCACTTACTTTATACTGTAGAAAATATGTTGTGCGACAACATGCAGAAGATCATATTATCGGTTTCCTTATAAAGTATAAACAGATGCTCACAACCGAGATAGACGGGGACTCTCTATCGGGATGGTTGTAGTGTGATTTGGTATTAGTTTGTCTTGACTATAGAATCACATTAGTGCACTTGTGTGTATTGAGCAGGATCGCTTGAGATCGTTCGACTTATACTGACTTATAGAAGAATTTGATCTCTATTATTATGGATGTTCGTACTCTTAATCCCTATACAATAACCTCGACACTTAGGGCAGTATGTATTTCTTTGATTCATTAATGGGTGAGATTTACATGTAATTAAATCAACAAACTCGGTGAGTTGGGAAATAGTATTGTCACTATGGTGTGCTATTGATTGTAAAATGAATCTGTGTCCGTTATAGGTTGATGATGTCCCCTTGAGGAACTCATAAGGATTATCATGTAAACCCTGTAGGTGGATTTATTCCGGCATGATAATGAGGTTGAGTGGTACTACTCTCGGATGAGTTATTAATTAATGGAGTTGTCAGTAACTTAATTAATTAATGGGTATTGTATATCTCAAACATGGGGAGACTAACGGGCTCATAATAAGAAGGAGCCCGAAACGTAATTTTGGGATTAGAGCGGCAGTGCAGTAATAATATTTTAGTGGAATATATTATTATTATTGGACTTAAGTATAAGCTTTGGGTTAAGCTTGGATACTTAAGCCCAATGGAGGCCCAACTCTAATTTCTCCTCATGGTCCCTGCTGTAACCAATATATAAGTCATCTAAGTTATTCTAACCCTAAGAGAGACACACCTAATATGTGAAGAGTGTAGATAGAACAGCAGATTGAGAAGATCTCGAGGATCATCGCCCACACGACGTCAAGATTAGACTTGGGAATACAGCAGAAGATTAAGAGGTCGTTTGCTGCTGCTGTCCGCCAGCTTGCACGATTTTTATAAAATCTTACAGACATCATAATTCGATGTGTGATATAATGATGGAAATCCACGGAAGAGAGGATCATTTTGACGCGTAGATCACTCAAATCCGATATTGGATGAGAGAGTTATGCCCAAAATAGTGAGACTGCGCAGACTGCCAGTGAGAATTCATCTTCTCCAACATAACTGTGAAAGGTAAATGAAAAAAAGTTTGGTAGATAACTGTGCAAGCATGGATTATCACTTATACACCTGTCCATTTAAAGCAATATACAGGCTGCAAACAATATTCACAAACTATGAAATAAATTGTTCCCTTATACTTTAGGGTAATCATTCTTGTGAGTGTTTAGGTTGAATTTACGATGAAGGTCCAATATTGTAGTTCATTAGTTGAATACGTGGCAAAAAAATACTCACAAACTTTTACTGTAGTTGAAGGCCCTAAGTTCATGCCCCTGCTGCTTCTTTTCCTTGCAATATGCTGCCATTGCATGTGTATATATAATGGAAGATGGCGTGTATAAAATGGGATCAAGATTAATGGTTGAGTTTGAAGATAGTGGGCCATTTGCCTTTCTTTTTCTTCTGATTCAATCCTATCCCTATTCATATTCGCTTGTGCAACAGGCAGTTGATGAGAGTAAAAATTCACGTGTTTAAGGTCTCGCTTTGCACCGTTTTTATAGATTATAACCATGATTTCATATAGAATTTTGTGGTTTCTATATCCTGCATAAATAATATGCTACTAAGGTGTTTTGTTGAGTTTTAAAGGCTAAAATAAGGCAAAATGGAGTAGAATCGAAAACGAGCATGTTAGGGTTGAACCGAAGCCAACTCGAGTTGTCTAGGTGTAACTCGACCAGTCTTGGGTCATGGATAGCAACAAGAGTAAAACTGTTTCCAACTCATATTCTGATTTCAATCCTATCCCTACTCATATTCGCTTGTGCAACTGGCATTTAATGAGAGTGAAAATTCGTGTGTTTAAGGTCTCACTTTGCACCTTTTTTTATAGAATATGGCAATGATTTTATATAGAATTGTGGGGTTTCCATATCTTGTATAAATAAGATGATACTAAAGTGTTTTGTTGAGTTTTGAATGCTAATACAAGGCAAAATGGAGTAGAATAAAAAACGAGCATGTTAGAGGTTGAACCGAAGCCAACTTGGGTTGTCCAGGTGTAACTCGACCAATGTTGGGTCACGGATAGCAACAGGAGCAAAATTGTTTCCAACTTGACTTTTCAATCTCCAACTCGAGTTATCAATGCACAGTACAACTCTGAGTATGAATTAAAAAGGAATAGTCTTATATAAAATAAATCATAAGTAGTGTTGTACGGATTATACACAGGGAAGTTCAATTAATTCGTAAAACCTTCATAAACTTGACCAGAGTTGGGTCAAAAAGCAAAACTATTTACAACAAAACTTGTAAGGCTCCAACTCGAGTTGTAACTCGAGCTAAGTTACAAGTCGAGTTAACTCAGACAGAAGTTGAGTTGAGCTATTTTCTATCCAAATTTTGGGATTTAACATGTCCAAGTGTTTGAAGGTGTGTGAAACACGAAAATAAGCTCAGAAAGTCAAATTTGGAGACACACACTTATTAAAGTGGCAAAAGAGATAGAGAAAGAAGGAAGCCATCCACACACACCGATTCATACATCGCACAACACCACTCCACCACACTTATACTTTATCCAAATATCCATTCCTTCAATCCACCATCCATTCCGGTGTGTGCAATTCAAGGAGGAGAAACCGTATAATTGGAAGAGAAAAAGAGAAGAACGGACACGATTCTTCGATCTAGAGTTTTTAAAAATGAACTCAATTTCTTTTCAATTACTATGATTCTTAGTAAGATCTTACTTTTACCCATAAGTGTGATTGTCTATCACTCTATGGGGTAATCAGTTTTGGTAGTTCAAGGGCTTGAAGGTTGAAACTGATGTAATGTGATATTTAATTATTGGGTTTGAAACTGTAGAATGTTTATTCACTTTTTCAAGGATTTATTGAAATTATTTGATTAATCTTGCATAATGTTTATGATGTTATTGATTAATACTTGGGATAAATGTAACTTGTTTACGTAGTAGAATTATTTGATTATTTGTTGTGAATTGAGATAATTGATCTGAAAACTTGATTTATTAGATATGGATTATGTGATTGGTGTTATTGATTATGATGATTATTCATGTTGATTATATTCAGGAATTAAGAAATAAACATTAGTACTGTTGATACTGAAAATTTGCATGTTTTAATGTCTAATTTAACACGTTTTTTATGAGAATTATTGTCATATATTAGCACAAATCTCTTATATTTCATATATTCAAGAAAAATGTATATTTGAGGTGTTTTATTGTGTTTTAGTTGGAAAAATGATCAAAAGTGCAAAGTTGGAGAAAATGAGCAAGAATGCTGAAAAACTCACGCTCAACTTGTGTAATTTTTATGGGTTTGTGTGGAAGTTCAAACTAGACATGTGATTCTCCTTTGGAAATCCACGGAAAAGGAGATCATTTTGTCGCAAGAATCACTCAAATCAGAGTTCGAATGTGAAAGTTATGCGCAAAACAGTGAGATTGCGGAAGGCTGTTTGGCCTCCATGCCTTCAATTCGACCTCCCAGGATCCCTAAATGTCCCAAGGTGTGAATTTGATCGTCGAAGTCCTATTCGACCAAGATTGCAACTCGAATAGGTTTTTAACCAGTTGTTGGATCTTTCATTCGGGTCGAATATGATACAATTTTTGTCCAGATCTGTATTTTTATACCCCTAGTGCGTGTATGTGCATGTTTGGACGTGAAAAATCCTATAAAGATCAATTGGAGGCTCCAAATAGTATAAAAGGGGATTACTAGAAGGGTTTAAAGAGAGCCTCCACCTCCACATCATCCATACCCTACCTTCCTCCACATCTATCCATTCCATCCATTCATCCCTGTGAAGATTTGTCTGTCGAATTAATAAGGAGAATCAAGAGGATTTGAAGAGACGTAAGAAAGAACGAAGGAGATCACTACACCTAGGGTTTTCCTAATTCTTTTCTTCGTATTTCTGATTTTTCAAACTATGGGTAAGATCTATCCAACCCTCATATGTGTTGCTTGTACACCATGGGCTATATCCTTTTTGGTAGTTTTAGGTTTTTTAAGGTTTGAATGAATTAATTGAACTCTCTAGTAGTACTTTGCCGACAACACTACTTGTGCATAATTTTATATCTGATTGTACTTTTTAAACCGCTTTCACATTGTTTTGTGTATCTTCAATTGTTATATAGAGTTTGAATATATATCTGATTGTTGATTGAGTGTGTTCATGTTGATTAGGGTTGCATGTTATGATTCTAAGGAAGGGACCAATACTCCCGAGGCTTCGTTAGATCTATTGAATATGAATGTTTGTTAATTGTATAAATTTGCAGGTTAATAAGCAGGACTAAGAGAGTAATTTTATAGTACCTAAAAAAGGAGATCATATCGGGTTTGCCTACCAGACGTAGGAAAGAATTGATACTGATAGTACCTTCATGATGTGTTCATAGTTCACAAAAGCAAAGTTGGCCGATATTCTAGAGAGAGAAATTAAAGAGTTTGAACTGGATAATCATAGCCCTATCTATTCTTCATACTTAGTTTCACTTGGAATTCTTCTAGTGCTCATTTTAATTTAATTATTATTTAATTTTTAGTATTTTAATTAATTAGATAATAATCCTTTAAATCTTTATTTTCAACTTATCTTAGTTAATTTAGTTAATAATTAAATTAATAGTACACCGTCATTTGAGTTCGATATTTGACTTGGTCGCTTGCCTAAGCTGTAATTACATCCTTAATACTTGAAGATTAATTTATGTACAAAGAAAACGCGTAATAATTACCTAAAAAGGAATCACGTATTAGTTTCTAGTAACTGATTATGAAGAGAAATAATATTGTAATTACCTAGAGAGAGATGAGAATATTTGCCTAGAATCTTATGAGATAAACTAGATTAATTATAAGTTTATTTAGACCAATTAAGTGTATTTATATGCTTTGGTGATTCATTCATAACTTCTATTGAATTGAACCTGATAATTATAGTATTAGAGTAATAGGTTTGAACTGGAGTCCCTAGAGCTTATGTTTCTCCGTACTTAGATTTTCCGTATTTACTTCATTAATTCGCATTTTATCTTGAGTCTTGATTACTTAGTTATTAAAAATCTCAAAACAGTGATATTTGGTTACATGTATAGTGATTTTAAAAATAAATAGTATTATCGTTCTTAGGGTTTGAAATTTAACTTTATCACTTATCGCTACAATAGATATCCTTATACTAGGGGTTTTTTAATTATGTGCATGTAAAACGTGTAACAACAGCAAAAATAAAAAACATGATGCTGTTGCAGATAATTTTGGTTGTGGCAGTGCAAAATGTGGTGGATGCGGTGGTTGTGATGGTGAGTAATAAATAAAGGGTTCTCATTTTTTTAATAATGTAATAGTTTTTTAAGGTTTTCAGTTTAGATAATACTCCATATTGTATTTATGTTTGATATATGCATGACATAAAAATCTTTGAGTAAGTTTTACGGTGTAAACTATGTGATTCCCTTTAATTCAAACCCTAGCAATACATGGTATAATAGGCTAATAAGTGGTGTTTTATTAAAAAGTAAATAAAAATAAGAAAGGGGAGAGGAAAAGGCTAAGCTAAGCGATATGGTCACAAACTAGAGGTGACCAATTTAAAAAAATGACAAACAATTGCCAACATGATAAGAAAATCATTAGCCTTACATATGCAAGTTACTAACAAACTAGAGGTTGTGATGAATAAGAGTAGACTATAAGACCACTTGATCTGCATAAAGGCCCCGCCAGAATAATCCAATACAAATCATCAAGCCACGGGAGTTTTTAACAAACAAGAATACAAGCCATAAGATGCATCATAAAAAATAACTGCTAAAAAACACGAGTTAAATTCATTTTTTGCCCTATAATTAAACGAAACTTCGATTTTTGCCCTAAAAAAGATAAGTGGTTTAATTTTTCCCTATAACTAACGAATTGTTTCAATTTTTGCCTATTTTCGCCGGAAAATGCAAATTATGCCGGAATCCGCCATGCCATGCTTCAATTCCGGTTGGTCAAATCTGACGTGGCAATTTTAACTTTTTTTTAACCAATGAATCCGCCACGTCATATCCCACTTTTTTTTTCATTTCAAATCAGCATAATATTTAATTAAATTAAAAATATAAAAAAAGAAAAATCAATTAAATTAAATAAATTAAAGGATGAAGAGGAGAGGAGACTGACGTGGCTTCTTGTTGGGGGCTTCTTGGCTGCAAGAGGCGGTCGATTTTGGAGGAGGAGGGGCTTATTGTTTCAAAGGATGAAGAGGAGACTGATGTGGTATAATGGGTCAACAACCTTCGCGATTTCGACCGTGCGGTGGCAATCCGATGATGGCGGCTGTCGGCGCTGAAATCAGGCGAAGAGGTGGCGGCTGATGTCTGCTCCCGACGACGAGCAGCGACGGGCAGGTGGTGGTGCTTCGAGCAACGGGGTGGCTTGCAGCAATGGCGAACAGCGCAGGGCGGCTGTTTTCCGCGAAAAGTGCGACGGCGACATGTTTAATTCTCTTTTTTATAAAAAAATTTATTTTACAGGTTTTAATTTATTTAATTAATTTTTTTTATTTTTAATTTAATTAAATATTATGTTGATTTGGAAATTAAAAAAAATAAAAAAATAGGTGGGATATGACGTGGCAGATTAATTGACTCATAAAAAGTCAAAATTGCCACGTCGGATTGACCAACCGGAATTGAAGCAAGACATGATGGATTCCGGCGAAAATGGGCAAAAATTAAAACAATTCGTAAGTTATAGGGTAAAATTAAATCACTTATCTTTTTTAGAGCAAGAATTGAAGTTTTGTTTAGTTATATGGCAAAAAATGAATTTAACTCTAAAAAACACAGAGCATCCAAATAGACCCGCCAGAATAATCCAATACAAATCACCAAGCCACATGTTAAATAGCAACATGAAAAACAAGCCATAAGATGCATCATAAAATCAACTGCTAAAAACACAGAGCATCATCAAGCAAGCGAAAGAAATGAGCAACCATGCCCAATAATCTAATCTGTCTTCCGTAGAGACGCACACAAGACAGAACCAATGCTAATATAGCAGGCACCGACGAAGGGTACAGTAGGAAAACAGTCGGCTATAAGCGTGAAGCGGAGAGAGGCCGCACACGGATAAGGTTAGCGGACCAGCCGCATCTAATGTTATAAACAAGGGCAGCCATCAGACAGGAACAGTGACAGGAGGGAGTGCCTTACCGCTGGTCAGGTTGCAGCTCCATTAGCAAGGAAGAGCCGGCACACCAGAAAAAGATTCAACGAGGATACTGTTGACGGCCAGTGAGATATTCACACAGCGAAATCGACGGCAAGAGGACGCGTAAGGGAAGCCGCTCACCATAATATGAAGAGAACCAGCTGCTTCTAACCAGTGGTGTAAGGCGGCGACAAAGCAAAGGCCTCCTAGCATGAACCTTCAAATCTGTACCAGGAGGGTACATCGTTGAGGGAAAATTGGTCGGCACAGAACCCAGAACAGGTATCAACGGAATGGCCGCCAAAGAATGAAATCGGCACGGATGAAAGGAGCCGCCGCGACCGACAATAGGAGCCGCACACCCACCCTGGAATAAAGCAATAGCATTGGATGTAAATCAGGCAGCGGCGTTGGAACTAGGGGTGTACACGATGCACGGTTTTTTCTATATAATTTAAATTGCATTGTCATATACAATTCGGTTTAGCAATCAAGTTTAAACTGCAGTTATTCAAGTAATATTAATTATGCCGTTTTAAACGATTTAGTTGGTTTTTGGCGTTTGACGGTTTTATGAATAGATTAGCCTACATAAATATCGATCCAGACTTCTTATTCCACAATTGTACTACACTTTGTATTTTACAACTTATTTTTCAATAAAAAAATTTATACCATAAGTAATGATCATTACACCCTTGTACATGTGGCGGTAATTTAGCCATGATTATAACACATAGGAAACATTTAATATATATAATAGGAGATGAAACTTAAAAATATAATAGGTGATCCCATTTAAGTTAATATACAAAAAGAAACATATAGTCCTGTGAAAATATTTGCAACCCTTGATCCAATAATATATAGGAGGTTAGACTAGTTGGTTAGCTGATTAGTTGGGATTCTATCGAGCTACAAGGATGTATGAGAAAAAATATTAAAGATAAGAAGTATTGAAGTAAAAAGAAAAGAAGCTACGACACATGTATGGTAAGAGTGAAGATAAGGACAACAACGTTAATAGAATTTATTTTTTATTGCAAAAGTAAGTGAATAACAAATGAGTAATGACTTAAACTACTTAAGTACTAACATGTATAAATATAATATAATAATAATTAAAATTAGCAGTACGGTCGGTGCGGTTTCGATCATAAAAATAAAACCGTACCATAAAGTGCGGTGCGGTTTTTCCTTAAATTATAAATTGCGGTTTATCTAAATAATTATATATAGTGGTGCGGTACAATTCGGTGCTGGCGGTTTTTGTGGTTTTCAATTTTTTTTGTCTAGCCCTAGTTGGAAGAAGGGATGCCTGTGCAAAGGATGGTTGTAGCCATGGATAGAGAAATTAGGAATGAGGGAAGCCGATGCTGCCAACCATAGAAAGAACATCCTTCACAGAGGAGAATCACCGCCCAAGTCAGCGCCGGAAGCAATTGAGAACGGGACTTGGAATGATGAAATAAGAGAAAGGAAATCCCTTAGAAAATTGACAGCGGTCAATTTAGGGCAAAGCTTAGAGGGAGGGGGAGAGAAAAATAGAGAGAGAAAACTGGCTCCCCCTCTTACATAGGGTATAATAGGAGGTTGGAAGGAGAAACATAGGGTTTACACAGTGAACACAATTATTTAGCCAAAATCTTTATATAATTATTATAATGAAACATACAAATTTCCATTTTTTTGTTGGATTGAATTTGGTTCGATTAAAGGTATATTTACAAATGAGTAATTTCGCTCTAAATTTACTTCTCTATGATTTGATTGAGCAACAGTTATATATAATTTCTCATAAGTTGTTGGTGTCAATGGATTGATATTAAGATGGAATGTTTGAATTAGTAACGAGTGCAGAGATAGTGGTAATACTGAAAATGGTCATCTCATTATTTTCAATGTTCTTTTAGAAGTTACTGATTAACAAACTAAGAAAAAAATTATTTTTTTTATCAGAATGCATGAGCATGATTTTTTACAACTCTTTATGTATTTGGTCATTTATATTATAACTTGATATTGAGGGTGGCATTTAGTTTAAATCCTCGCGGTAATGAAATAAATTCAAGTTCCTATTACGGTGAATGAAGTTCAAATCCTTGAAAATAGTGAAGCGAAGTACATAAAATAACAGTAAAAATAAATGGCCTCGAAACATTTGGCTGCTGTCGAAGATCAACACCAATTGAATGATTTCACTTGAATAGGTTGCATGAATTTATTTTTGTGGGCCTTATTTAATTTAGGGGGGGAGTATTGAAATAAGATAAATTAAAAAAATTATTAAAATAATAAGTACAAGAATAAAGAAGGAATTAATTAAAGTGGTCGTTCAAAATTTTTAATTTTCTTTTGTGGTTAAACTTTAAGGGAATGTTTAAAAATGCCCAAAATGATGAAAAAATCCTTGATTCGATATTGACACGATATTAGATTTTTAAAAAAGTTATCGAGTCAAGTTTTTACTTTTTACAAAATAATATCAATATCAAGTCAAGGGGTTTTTCATCATTTTGTGCATTTTTAAAATTTTCCTTAAAATTGCAATCCACCTAAAAATAAAACTAGCTAATAGGGTTCGAAGCTGTGCCTCCGAGAAGTTATGAGAAGCTTGTTCCACTTGCTAATGCCTTTAATATAAAAGATTACATATGTAGTAAAAAATTTTGAATTTTTACGGGTCCGCCTTTGAATACAAGTCTTGTCTGTCTCCTAATAAATTTGGGTTTGAATGATTTGAGGTTAGGAAAAGGTAACCAGTAACTATTTACCAATTTATCGGTTAAGTTGAGTAGATGCATTTTTGTCCACGCCTTTTCTGGGTATGATCCTATACAAGTCTTATTTCTTCAAGGTAACAGAGATAGAGAGGAGGATAAAAGATTAATTAATAATTCATGAACATTAATTCCATTTAATTTTGAAGATGTGGGTTGTGATTAAGTTAGGTTAATTACAGATACAAAATATTTGTTATTTTAAATAAGAAAGATCGTAAATTTAAAATTCTTAACATTGAGATTTCAATTCCATAAAATTTATATTTATTGGATATTTATATGTGGAGGCAAAAAAATGAGAAATGAAATGATATGGATTTTTTAAGAGAGAAGCATTTTGTGTTTAAGTTTTAAAAAGGAGGGCATATCTTATGCAATTAAAATAGAATAGGGGTTTGGATGAATAAAAATTAGGGTAAATTACGAACACCCCCCTCGAGATTTGTCCAAATTACTAAATAAATTTCATGGTTTGAAAAACTACCAATTAGTCCCTTTAACTTGTATTTGTTTATAATATTGATAAAAATACTTTTTAAAAAAATTGAAATAGAGAGATAACGAAATAACATCAATACTCATGTATTTAACGTGTGAATTAAATATTTAACCTTAATAGGTTTTTCATCAAATAATAATAATTGAGACATCTCATAGCTCAACGAAAATATTTCATATTTTGGTCTAAACTGAAAATTACAAATGGGAGTGATGGTAAAATGGTTTCGCCAACAAGCTGATTACACCCATAATTAGAGCTTCAACCATAAGAACACCAAATTCCTATATAACAAACTTCTATTCATCTCCTCTTCAGCTACTAAAGATCACATTGTCTCAATTATTAAGGTTAAATATAAATTCACAAGTTAATACATGTATATTGATGTTATTTATATTTTTTTTTTATTTTAAAAAAAAGTATTCTTATCAATATTATTCTAATAAAATACAAGTCAAAAGGGTAATTGGTAATTTTTCAAACCACAAGGTTTATATGCTAATTTGAACAAACGGGGTGTTCATAATTTACCCTAAAAATTAAGATGAGGAACTTATTTGACTCGATAAATTAAGATGAAGGGTCTATTTAACCATCCACCCTCTAGTTTAGTAGCCTCGCTTAAATCCCAAATAATAGCGCGTAAGCTAAGAAATATCATAAGCATTTCATTGATGGGGCCACGAGTGTTTGAACATTAACCCATTAATAAATAATGGCTCAATATAAGAGCATAAAGAAGGCATTCAATATGAAATATCATATGGGAGCAACTAATAAAACTGTAGTTAATCGGTCTCAATTGTTTCGCTCTACGCCCACCTTCTCTCACTAAATCTATTGTAATGTATACGGCATATTCTCTTTCTTTTCTATAGGAAAATGGTGAAAAATGTTTCAAATAATATGTGATTTTGAAAAATGTCAATTCTTCACTTTTTTGTCTCTCTTTATTATATATTTAATATATAGTCGTACATAAAAAATGTTAGTTATTCACTTTTTGCCTCTCTTTATTATATAATTAATACATAGTCGTTCGTATAGTCGCGTATAATGGTCACACATGTTAGTAAATAAAATCACACATATAATCGTGTGTATGATCGCATATATAAACGCGATCACATGTAGGGTTCAGGCAAAGTTGCATAAAATGTTACACATTAGGATCCAAAATTTAAAAAAAATGATATTTTTCCAAAAAAAAATTATAGTAGGTATCATTTTTTTCAAAATAAATTATTAAAAGTGACATTTTTGCCGATTATCCTTTGTCGAATAGTTGTAATTTAGAAGATATGTTTAATGTTCCTATTTTTGAAAATAGTTTGGGGGAGGGGTTTATGGTCCACTCTCTACTGCATACCAGTGATTTCATAATCGGAAACCATTTTTATAATATAACTGGGAAAAACTTGTTTGAACCGGTCCAAACCGAAATAACCGGCCGAACTGGTCAAACCAAAAACCGCCGATTTTATTATTTTTTTTAACTTGCACTTTGAAATCTGGATCATTAACTAATTTAAGAGCCAACACTCCCGACAAGACAAGTATGTGAAGAAAGGATGTATGAATCTTTATGTATAGAGATCCAATATCCCTTCTCTCTTTTAAATAACCAATGTAGGATCTTGGAGGAAAAGAATGGGAAGTATTGGTCTTTATATAGAGTTCCAATACCTTCTTCTCTCTAATAAGTTTCCAACATGGGATATTGGAGAAAAGAAAGGGAAACATTGATCTTTATATATAGAGTTCCAATACCCCTTCTATATGATAAGTAACCAATGTGGGATTTTAGCAATTTCATTAAACAAAAACATTTGACTATATATAATTTAATAGCTCATTAATTTTTTAATTTTGAAATAAATAAATTTATTTTCTAAACTGTATATAAAGAATTAAAAAAATAAATTTTGACAAATGTTGATTAAAATTAAAATTAATAAAATAATTAACTTTTTTTTAATTTTTATTTCAATTTCAATATCCATAATTAATTTTCTTTCAATCTGAAATTTGAATCAAAGTAGTTTATAACATAAATTAAAATCCAAAAATCATTTTACTTTCATATTTTACTTTTCTTTTGATCCATTATTTTTAATAGATGTATATTCACATGTACATTAAGTATGTTAATATAAAATTATATAAAATAATAAATTATCAAATTATATATAAATATTAAATAATGTATAAAATAATAAAATATGAAATTATATATAATAAAATAACATTAAAAAATATTTTTTTTTGTTTTTTCAGTTGAACCGGCAGTTCAACCGGTCCGACCGCGAACCGTTGGGGCAACCGATTTGATCTCCGGTCCAATTTTAAAAATATTGCTTGTAATATTTACATTGCTTTTTTTCTTAATATTTTTTTAAATTAGTTTGTATATTCTTGTTAATGTGTTATTATCAAAGAAAGTGAGTTGGAATGGAAAAACAGTGCACTACATTATCAAAACAATTAATGAGTGTGTTGCACTGCATTTATCAAAACAATTAATGAGTGTGTTACTACTATTTAGAATACTAATTACTTAATTTGAAAGAGTTCATACTTAAAATTATGATGATATTATATGGTAAAAATAAGGAATAAGAAACTCTAAGAAAAATAGACTTTTAATTTAAATACTTTTGTTAATGTTTCTTAAATATTTTATTAAATTTTTAGTAATAAAATTTAATTAAAGAAAATCATTTAAAATAAAGAAATTGTTGTTAAATATGAAAATATATTAATCTTATATTATATTATACTAGTATTTTCCAGCCGTGGGTTGCACGGAAAGTATTTTATTATAGGATTGTTGGTTAAATTTTTTTTTGTTTTTCTATTTTTCAGTAGTGTTATGTATCTATATGAATATGTTTGAGCTTCAATGATCTGATTTTGGTCTGGTTTGAATTTTGTTGTACTATTAGTATGAATATGTTTGAGCTTCACTCATCCGATTTTGATCTGGTTTAAATTTTGTTGTAGTATTATTTTTTTATTTATGTTTATAACTATCCTATATGGGTTTTGCACGGAAATAATTATATTTTACGAATAATTTTTGAACATTTTATTATAGTAGGATTATTGTTAAATATATTTTAGTTCTAATAGTTTTATCTCTATGAATATGTTTGAATTTGTCTCGCTCAGTTTTGATTTGGTTAAAATTTTGTTGTAGTATTATTTTTTTTTATTTATATTTATAATTATCTCATATGTGTTTTGCATGGAAATAATTATAAATATTTTTATCTATAATTGGTTTTTTTTCTTATACTTCCTATGTCCTCCCGGCCTTATAGTTACATATTTTTAATCTAGGAATCAGTTCCTAATCGGTTTCATTACCCACCCACATAAAACGATTAAACCATCTACATGTGACCCACCTACCATTCTAATACAACTATCCACTATACATTAAAATACAATATTCCTTAATCACTGTGCAAGAAGCAAATGTAACCATTAGGACGGGACAGAAGGAGTTTTTTTTGTGTATTGTGTAATTGTAGTAATATAAATTAATGGGGCATTAACTATTTCTTTATATTTGTTTGACATTCAACATTAGAACTAAAATAATAGCTTCAGTAGATGTTTACCATTTTGGTTAGTTTCCATTACTCATTCTATGAATCTAGCAGTTAATAATAATTATAAATTCCATATATATGCCAGTGTTTTTTAAAAAAAATCTCTGAATGATGAAACTATCTTCATAATAATTTAATAACTGTTTTTTTCCTGCAGATGAATTATACAATTGAAACCATCTTTTTATTTTGCGTCTATCCTGTTAAGTACGAATCATTCCATTAACTTCAATTGTTAAAATATTGTTGAAAAAAATTATAATTAATCTTTGAAGCATGATATATATATATATATATATATATATATATATATATATATATATATATATATATATATATATATATATCGTATAATACAGTTCAAAATATTTTTGATTTTATGCCGATGTATATTAACTACAAAATTAAAAGATATTGAACTATATTATACGATTAATAATTGTTAAATATTTCAAAACATCGGCATAAATCTTAAAAATGTTTAAACTATGATTTGGAAAAACTTAGTGTTTGTAACATGCACGAATATGATATTCGAAAAATGAAAATTTCCACTATAAATATTTTCTCCCCTAAATATCTCAAACATTTTCCCTTACACTAATATAAGGTCCATTCTCAATACATATAGTATGTTGTGAAGAAGAGAGAAAAAAAGTTCTTACTTAGCAATCCCACTCATTGATGAGAACAATAAAATTTTCACAACATTACTAAAATTCCATTAAGAAACAAATTCTGAATGCATCGAAAAAAAATTAGGTGCATTTAAACTTAGGTGAAAACATACTTGATCCTGAATGTATGTCTTTTACCTTATGGAGATTTGCAGCTGTCACTTCCTAGACATTTCTTAATACCTCCCTGAACACAAAACTCTTACACCTACTTGTGGCCCGATCATTAGTATTACAAAGCATTATTTTCAAGTTTTACTTTGTTGTAACTCTAGAAACAACAATGTAGAGTTAACCATGGCTAAATATTGGACTTTTCAAGTACAATCCAACAATCTTCAAAGATTGTTCTTGACTTTTGTTTATGGTCATGGCATATGGTACCCTCTTGCACAGCATGCTTCTTGAAAAATACAATACTTCTCTTTTTCAAATTTACAAAAATCTTTATAATATGTTGGTCCTCACACTACATTTAGTAGAATTCTCAAATAATAAAATTCTCTGGTACCAGGAAGAACATAGAAAATCCTACCAACAACCAATTATTAATTTTTCTTTTCACCCATTTACTCGTGTTGTTTTTCTATACAAAGTATTTTGAAAATTCTATATATACTAGTTTTCTTGCCTCAAGGTATTTCTTAGTTGCCTCAAACCAAGCTAAGAACATACTTTCCCTTATAAACTTTTAATTATTTATATATAATATATAAATGTAATTTTTTAACATAATTTAATTTTATATTTATCAATTAAATAATATTGTATATACGCCTATTTTTTCATAACATTAATTTTTACTTATATTTAGGAAGGACGGCGTATAGGTTACACACTTATTTAGAAATATCATATCCGTTTAAATATCTACTACTCGTATCCATACTTTTACTGTATTTAGTTTTTATTCAATTTTAATCTTAAACGTCCATTTAATACTATTCCCTCCGTCTGCCCCAAAAGGATGAATTTCCTTTTTGCACATAAATTAAGGAGTATTATTATTTAATTTTTAATGGGTATTTATATTAGTGTGTGCGTCCTATATTTAATTGTATTAGTGGGTGTGTGTGGGTCCCTTGTGTATAACAATGAAAATTAGACCCTTAGAGGCGGACGACCAAAATAAAAAAAATGGGATTCTTTAGAGCGGACGAAAATAGATTTCAAAATTAATCGAATGTGCCAAAAATATCACTCATATTTACTAAATTAGATTAATAATTAAAAATAAAACAAATAATATTAATGGTTAAGATTTAATGTATTAAATGGAGTTCTTCTTCCCGTCGAGCGTTATATTTTTTAGGTTTCTTTCAGTTTTTTAGTAAAAGGACCTTCAGAACCGAGCCTTGAAGTTGACGGGGGTCCGAAGGAGTTGAAAGCTGGTTGCCTTTGGAATATGAGTAGGGCTCCTAGGTGGCGCGTTCGTGGAGGCCCCAAAAAGTGGATCCCTCTCTAATAGCTCCGAACCTGACAGACACATCTTTTTCCTTTTGGGGGGGTTCTTTTTAGCATTCAAGCATGGTGGGAGGAGAAGCAGAGGAAGAAGGCAAGCGATCCCTCGCCCCTGTCACGCCCCTGTTCAGATGCCAAAATTAAAACTGCATGGTTTATAAATAAATATAATAAAAAATTGAATTATTTCTAAATAGTGTAAAATTGAAAAAAAAATTGAAAACAAAAATGGAATTTTAGGTTTGTTTTTATATATGTATAGATTGGTAATATGAAAGTCAAATTAAAAATATTTAAGAGACGATTAATTTGAATTTTCATGTAAAATTAATTTAAAATAAAAAAGTTTAAAACATTTTAAAATTGGGTCCATTATTATAGGTACAATTTATTTATTTATATTACTAGCAGATACATTATCCAAATTAAAATACTATCCACTACAAATTGAACCCATCAAATACCCTTTTAACCCTATTCAAGATTTATTGTATTAAGAAATTAAGTAATCATTAATATTTCCATAAAAATAGGAAATAGATTGGGATTAATGATAAAAAAGAGTCTCACATGTATTCAAATAATAGGTTGTATTTATAAATATTTATGCTCAACATATTTGTGTTCAATAAATTAAAATCTATGAAATTTATTATTGTTCAAAATATATATATTCAGAAATATTTATGTTCAATATATTAAAATCTTTTATGTTTTAATGTTATGTATTATTCAAAACTTATGTATTCAAAAATATTAATATTTAATATATTTGCATTCAAAAATAATTATCTTCCAATATATTATTCAAAACTTATATATTTAGAAATATTAATATTTAATATATTTGTATTCAGAAAAAATTATCTTCGTGATTTACTGCCTTAAACATCGCAGCAAACCTCTCTTATTCACGGTTCAAAAAAAAATTGACGTTTATTTTTATATTCAAATTTTATGTATTCAAAAATATTTATGTTCAATATATTTATGTTTAATATATTAAAAATCTATGATATTTATTATTGTTCAATATATATGTATTCAGAAATATTTATGGTCAATATATTCAAATCTATTACATTCGGTATATAATATTACATATTATTCAAAACTTATGTATTCAAAAATATTAATGTTTAATATATTTATATTCAGAAAGACTTATCTGCACATTATATTATTCAAAACTTACCGAGGGATATATTGAGTATCTTATCCCGCAATATATCTAACAGTAATATAAGAGTATAATTTGTAGTAGATATTAATAAATCCTAAAAATTATGATAAAATTTTAAATTTAAAAAAAATTAATTGTTAACAGTAAGGCCTTCCACAATGCTAGATTTTTTTGCCTATGTGGATTGGGTAGAAACCTTGGGGCTGGAGTTTTTAGCATTGGGGATTGCACAGGTTTTTGGTGGAGGTAGTGAAGTAAAAATCCTGGTTTTTAAAAAAGGAGAGAGTGAGAAAGGGAGGGAGTGATTGGTACTCACCAATCACCTTAAGATTAAATTCCACGCGCGAGTGTGTACAGGAAAATGGGAATAAAAAAATGAGTGGGTGGGTACCAGCTGTGGTGGCTATCCCATGTTTCATTTAATATTTTTTTCTTTCGATTTTTTTTTTAAAATCAAATTTATCCAGATATCAATTCAACCCCACTGCCTTCATTTAATTTTATTTCTTTCAACAATTTTTTAAAAAATCAAATTTGAATAGATTTTTAATCTTTCTTTCTATCCGTTGTCAAATACTTACGTTAAATTTATAACATTAAATGAGAATTAAATATTTATTAATTTTTCTTAAATTTATAACATTAAATAATTACAAAATATAAATATTTATAATTTATTTTGGAAATTAGATCAATGTAGTTCATAAATTAAATGAGAATTAAATGAAATTGAAGTGGATCCCTCAAAAAAACTACTTTTTTGGGTAGAGAGTTGGGGAGGAATTTTGTTTTTGAGGTAGGGTTTTTTACTTTTGAGTTGGCGCTCACGTGTCACCCAAAAAATCTGCTTTTTGGGTAGATGCATTGTGGAAGGCCTAATTCAATGCTAACTCTCTCCATAGTAGTATATTACACACATCAATTAATAACATGATATATTATAGGAATTATTACTTATATGGACAAATTATAAGATAATATTACTACTAGATACAATGTATAAATTAAATTACTACCAGGTACAAAAGTATGCAATGTAAAGTCTTAATTACCCTTTCATAATCAGCTGAATACATAATTCATAATTAGGTAGTCTGAAATTCATGTAAACTTGTTTTATTTAATTTTCTATTTTAGTTATCTCTCCTCAAATCAATCTATTTTTTAAGATCTCCCCCGGTGTGATTACATATCAGAGTTGAAGTGTAGGAAATTATTGGCCGTGGTAATCATCTCAATTTGAAATCACAAACTTATAAGTATTTGTTTAATTTTGAAGATTTGTATAATTTTTTTAATAATCACAAACATTCAATGATAATGTATGAGGGTTTAAACATAATTTTGTAAGTACTTTTAATGGTAATTTTGTTCGATGGGTGTGAATATAATTTTGTTTATTACCGGTCAATGGTTGTTTTCCTCTTTTGTTTATAATATATTTCCTCTTTTTTTCGCGTAGAATGGTGTGAACAAATTTATCTAATTAATATGATTTTGGAATTCTGTAATTTATGAGATCTGCTAGTAATGTTTTCAAAATACAATTTTAATACTTTCTAATGTCTGCGTTCTGTATGATTACGATTCTTATTTAATTCTATTATAAGATTCTTATGAATACCAACGATTGATGTTCTTATCTATGCGTTCTGTATGGTTATGTTGTTTTCTGCATACTATTATAGGATTTTCCTGACTAACAACTGTTGTTGTTCTGATGTATGCGTTCTGTAGGGTTATCTTTTTTTCTAAATATTGCTATAAGATTTTTTCTGAAACAAAGTCACGTGAGTGAATATTTTTCCATTGTAAAATATCGAGAATGCTACATGCACAATATACATTCTATCTCTGAAACCAATCGTCTAGAATTTAAATGTAAAAGTGAATATAAGATTCTTGCATCCATTTTGAAACGCCCGCCGGGTTGACCAAAAAAAAGTATAATACTTTCCTATGGAAAATATCCTAAGAAAAAGAGAAAAACACCCGTTGAATGGTAATTATCCTTTTTTCTCTTACTTAAATATCATAGTTTTTCTTACATTAATATTTGATCAATTTTGAAAAACACCCGTTGAATGGTAAGTATCATTTATTTCTCTTACTTATATATCACAGTTGTTCTTACATTAATATTTGATCGATTTTTTCTTATTTTAGTGCAGAATCTTAAAAGTAGGCAAACGCGAAAGTCTGTGCAATATTGAAGATGTCACTTCATTTTTTCTCCTATTCTTTTACTTCAAATGCTTGCACACTATTTATTGGTTCGTTGAAGATACAGTTTATATATGATTAATATGCTTCTTTTATTTACATACGATGTTGAGTGGATAGAACTTCTATTGAACACATCTATTGCTTATGACTCGTTTTCTACCTCTCAAATTGTATGGACGACATTATACATTTTAGAAGTGAAAGTTTGTCTTCATTTTATGTCTTAGGAATGAGAGTTGGATTATTGAGTTTGTGGATAGAGAAATTGATATTGCAAATAATAATTCTTATCGACTCTTCAGTTGACATTCCAATGTTTGTATTCAAAAATATAGAACTTAATATTCCACAAAATATTCAAAATTTATTCAATATATTTCACACATTCATTGAAATGCTTTTGTATTCAAAATTAGTAAGTATTTAGAATATTTAATGTTGAATATTTAAAATTATTTTCTCAATATTCTACGAAATATTCAAAATGTATTCAATATATTTCTGATTCATTCCTTGAAATATTTTTGTATTTAAAATTAATAGGTATTCAAAATATTTAACGTTTAGTAACATGTATTCAGAAATTAATTACCTAAAATATGAGCCTCAACTCACGCTTCCTATAAATGTGGAATAAGTTGAATTAATCCCAACAGATTTTTAAGATAAAAAGATGGAATAAACTCTGTTTTTAATTTTATTTTAATATAAAATATCTTTGCATTTTAATATATTATTGAATACAATCACATTAAAAATTTAGAATATTTCAATAAAATCAATAAGTATTTAGAATATTTAATATTCAATAATGATATATTCATAAATGTTTTCAACGAAGTATTCATAATGTATTCAATATTCGATATATTTTAGATTCATTAATTGATTTGCTTTTGTACTCAAAATTAGTAGTTATTTAAATATTTAAGGTTCAATAACTTCTGAATACATAAATTTTGAATAGCATATACAATCATAATGTGACAGATTATATTGGCTAATCTCAACTTATTTCCTAGAAAATAGATTTTAGTAGATTGAATACAAATATATTGAACATATATACTTCTGAATACATAAATTTTGAATAACATACTTTTGAATAAATAAATTTTGAATAACATATACAATCATACGTACAGATTATATTGACTTATCTCAACATATTTCCTATTTTCATGGAGAGATTAATGTTTAATTAATTTTTAATATAATTAAACTTATAATAGGGATAAAAGAGGTATTTGATGGGTTGAATTTGTAGTGGATAGTATTTTAATTAGGATATTGTATGCCCTAGTAATATAGGTAGATAAATTGTACTTATAAGTAATGGACTCATTATTATATATTCCCTATGTTACACTTTAGTTTGCATCCTCACTTCAGCATGGAGATTAAGAAAAATGAGGATATTATATTATATTTTAATATAATAATAAATACTAAATAATAAAGTATGTTAGATGTGTTAGGTATGAGTGGTTTTTTTTAAATAAAGTGTATAGGGAAGGGTGATTGTTTTGATTTTGAGTATGTCTATTGTACACTTGTGTACGCTAATAATATAACCCAAATTAAAAAATGGCTCAAATATAAAACATGAACAACTCGATTAATGACGTCTTTACAACTTTTCATTCCCCGCTTCTCTCTTCCTCTGTCCTCAGTTCTCAATTTTCCTCTCTGTTCTTCTTTACTTCTTCTCATCTCTTTCTTCTCATTCTCTTTAGGGTTTTACTCCATCTTTTCTCCTTACGTTGTCTACGACTTTCTCACATGGTGATTGATGGTGATGTTCTTAGAAGATAACTGAGAATCTCATGTAGTGGTGGACGTGGCGCGGGATTGATGGTGGTGTTCTCAGATGATAGCGAGCGGCTATGGTGTTCTACAATGTAGAAGCGTGGGATGCTGAGGATATCTATGTGTATTTTAGCGGATCTATTTTTTGTTGTATATTAGATCTTATTTTACAAAAAATTGTTCCTAATTGAGTATTATTTGTTCAAATCTACACGAAATTGAGTATTCTTTGTTTAGATCTTCCTCTATTACTCCTAATTCTTCAAATCTTCTTCAATCTCAATAATTATAGGTTATTATTTTTTCAGATTTGCTTCTAATACTCTTAGTTCTTCATATTTGCTCCTTCATCTTTGAAACTCAATAGTAAATCATTGTACTGATAAAATTCTATTAAAATTTAATCTTGACTTTATAAGTTCTAATTTATTACTGTATATGATTATATTCACAAATGCATATAAAATATTAACGTTAAAAGATGAATGGATATATAAACATAGATAGTGATATTTTGATAAAATTAAATAAATTAAAAAAGCAATAAGTTTATTAAGAAATTTATATACATTATTGAATTACAAGTAATACAATAACTTATTAAATAATATATGTGATCTGTATGAATAAAAAAATGTATAGTTATTAAGAAAAACATATATATTACTGAATTACTCCTAATACAGTAAATTATATTTCATGTAATACAGTTATTAAGAATAACATATACATTACTGAATTACAATTACTCCCTCCATCCTGTGTATTTTTATTCGTTTGTACGGGCACGTAAATTAAGAAGTATTTTTTTTTAATATATAATGTATGAAAAATGAGGGATAAATTGCTAATATTGAGAGAAAAAGTAAATAAAGTATTGGGAATGATGAATAAAGTGTAAAAAAGTAAATAGAGTTGTTAGAATTTATGAATAAAGTGTAAAAAATAGATAAGATGTGTAGTGTATTTATACCATTAATATAATGGATAAAAATACACGGGACACCTCAAAATAGAAAGTGGCTAAAAATACATGGGACGAAGAGAGTAATACAGTTAATTATTGAAATATACATGTGATCTTTATACATTAAAAAACATTAAATTTATTAAGAAAAAGAGATACAATATTGATTTCTAACTAATACATTTCATTATTTATAAAAATAACAAATAAATATATGCAAAATAAATAATATAGTTACGAATAAAAAATAATACATCTATTTGATACTCAATATACAATAATGAATTAAAAACACAATATCAACATGTTAACAAATTAATTATAAATTGAAAAATTAAATTCCAGAAACTTGGAAATGATCTTGATTCCATAAACTTGCTACTGATATTGAGTTTCTACTGGCTTCTTAAAGTAGCGCATGACTTTGAAAAACTTTTTGAAGGTAGCGATGCCTTCGAATAATACATTGAATCCTTGGAAATTCATCATGCAAACAATCAACAACGTCGTAGTACATTCAAATATCAATTTGAAAAATCAAATCAATTCTTTCCTTTTGTGCCCTAATACGGCGACGACATAATTTGAATCTGATTAAGGCCGATACCTTTGAGATCTGAAGAAGGTAGAAGATTTAATAAAGCCACAACTCAAAATCGAAAAGAGGCAGAGAATATACAAACATAAACATCTGTAAACATCCGAGATCTGAAAGAGACTGGAGATTTAATGAAGAACGAAAGAAGGAAGAAGCGTAGAGAGGAAGAACAGTGAGAATTAGGAAGACGGAGGATCGTGAACGGCCGGGGGAGAGAGGATCATGGTTGAGATTTAGAGAGAGAAAAAAAAGTTTAGAAAGAGAAAAAAAGAACGATAGATGAGAGAAGGGATGAACAGCGTGGGCGTGAGAGTATTAATGATCCATATGGACTAAATTTCATATAAATATTCCGGGTCATGGGTTATGTTTGACCCGGTTGGATGTTGACACGCTTGTACAATAGTTTTTTCCTTTAATTTTATGCTTTATTATTTATTTTTTAAGAAGATATAAACTTTTGTAGAACAACTCAAAACGGAAAGCGTGCAATTTGAAATGATGAGGAGGAAATATTATTTTATTTTATATTTTAAACAAATTACTCCCTCCGTCTCACGTATTTTTATCCACTTTTCATTTTGGGTTATCCTACGTATTTTTACTCATTCCATTAATGGTAAAAATACATAATATTTTATTATCTATTTTTTACAATCCCAACAACTTTAATTAATTTTTTAGACTTTATTAATTATTCCCAACAACTTAATTTACTTTTTCCTTTTAAATTACTAATTTATCCCTACTTTTTCTTATATTATATATTAAAAAAATAATATGTCTTAATCTTCGTGCCCGTACAAATGGGTAAAAATACCCGAGACGGAGGGAGTAGTTTTTATAGCAAGTTGATTATGGCGGAACTTTCCATAATAATATTATTATTATATATAGATACAGAGCTAATCTTTGAGAGTGTCAATTTCCCTTTGTTTTCTTTATAATGAGAAATGGTAAAAAAAATATCATAAATAATACTCCCTGTGTCCTACTAATAAGTGTCTATTTTATCATTCTGGTCCGTCCCAATATAAAGTGACCATTTTCTTTTTGTATTGGTGTGACAAACACAATAATATAATTATACTCAACCCATTACACATGGGTTCACACTCAACACTAATACAACTTCTTATTACATATTAAAACATTAATTATCTCACCTCATTACATTTTAAAATATTATACTCCTTAATCCACGTGCAAAAATAAATGAACACTTACCAAGGGAACGGAGGGAGTAGTTGATTTTGAAAAATATCATCCATCATGATTGTTTTTGAAAAATATCATTTTTTTAATTTTGTTGTTCATCTTCATTATATAGTTAATACATAGTCGCGTACAACATCGTACATATATTAGTAAATAATGTATAATCACACATATAGTCACGTGTAGAGCCGTATGAAAAAATATCGTGTATGAAGTCGCATGCATAGTTGCAGGTATTGTTGTAGGAGCAGGGGCGGATCCAGAAAATAATTTTTGGGGGTACAGTCGACATGTAATTATAAAATATTATTTATTTAAAATTTAAAATTATGTATAAATAAATTAAAATGCAGAAATTTAATTATTGTTGACATCATTTAATTTTCTTTTATAAAAAAATTTTTAACGTATTATTATCATGCATTTATAGTATATATTTAAAAAAAAGTAATGAATTGAATGTATATATTTATGTTACAATTAATAATTTAAGTAATAAGTGAATAATGGAAATATGAATGCTTTTATAAAACATGAATATTAATATATTGTGTGTATATATAAGTAAAGTAAGAAAAAATACCAAGGTTTAAAAATAAAATAAAAAGAAAAGGTGTAGGATAGCATTAGAGAATCAAGCATATGATGTATAAAAAAAATAGAGAATACAAATAAATTATATAAATATAAATAAAGAAATGAATAAATTATAAACTAAAGTTTTGGGAATAATGTAAATTTAAAAAGGAATAAATAAAGAAAAAAATAGAGAATACAAATAAATTATATAAATATAAATAAAGAAATGAATAAATTATAAACTAAAGTTGTGGGAATAATGTAAATTTAAAAAGGAATAAATAAGGAAAATGGTAAATAATAGATAAAGTTGTAGAAATAATAATAATATAAATAAAATAAAATAAAAGGGATCCCCATGATTTGAACTCTCAACCTTAACTATTGCACTACAGGTGCTAACCACTAAGCTACTATGTATATTAGTTGTTATATCCAATATATATAGATATTACTTTTCATTTTGGGGGTACAGCATGTACCTATACTGGATCCGCCCCTGTGTAGGAGACTTCGCATGAAAAAATTGTGTAGGGCTCACAATCGTAATTGCAGGCAAGTCGCATGAGATGTTGCATGAAAATTGTATGGGATCACAGATGTAATTGCAGGCGTAATTGCAGAAGATATCACAGTTGCATGAAAATTGTATGAGATCACAAATGTAGTTGCAGGCGTAATTGCAGAAAATATCAAAGATTAGAGTCTATAACATTTTTTCAAAAAATTTATAGTAGTAACTTTTTTTCAAAATAAATTATTAAAAATGGCATTTTTTTTTTGTGATTCCCGATTATTAATTTGGACTTGTTTTTTACCTCTACTTCGAAGCCTGTTATGTTTTAATGTACTTAATAAAGGCTATACTCCCTCCGTCTCATTTCAATGTTTACATATTTCTATTTTGGGTGTCTCATTTCAATGTTTAGGTTTTCCTTTTTGGAATATGGGACCCACCTAAAATAATTAATATATCACATGCACCCCACATCCAACACTAATACACCTACCCACTTTACATTAAATATTATATCTTTCCACCCACTATCTATTAAAATATTATACTCCTTAATCGACGTGCAAAAAGCAAACGACAATATTGAAACGGGATTGAGGGAGTATTATTTATGTGCGAAACTACTTAATTAACCATGCAACTTATATGATGTCATAATAGTTCTCTTTTTATCTTTTTATTAGTTTTGAATCTTTTGATCATGAACTATTATCATTGCTAATAAATCCTATAACATTCTTAAATGATTATTCCCATTAATTACTACAATTTTCAATATTTTAACTTATTTTATAATACCAATAATAGTTAAATAACCAACCTTAACAATAATAATAAATAAATACATAAATAAAATAAAAACGACTTCTAGACCAGCAAATAAGTCTAGGATTAATTTTATAATATCCTCATATTTGTACGAGTTGTTATCTACATGTTGATCAGTCTGCATCCACAAACCCCCCACTTTACTAAACAATTTTATTTTCTTAAGTTTAATCTCGTCTTTTACATCTTTTTTTTATTTCAATTATTCAATAATTTTCGCATTTTACATTACATAATACAATTCTCACTGTCATCCACTTTTTCAAAATTCTGTTCAACTGCAACCGGTCAGAATTTTCAATTAAAACCGAAGTTAAACCAAAACATATCCCACATATATAAATCCTTGGATTCCAAGAAGTGACTACTACGAAATCTATTACATATCACTCTTAATAAGCACCACCACTTCTTTTGTGTTCACTGTTCACATCATCAGACACGAACTACGTATTCGTTGTTGTTGTTAAGTAGAATCCACGCACTAGAAGATGGCTAAAAGTGGATGAAGAAAATATTTCTGTTTCATTGGCTCTCAAGCTTCTTCCACAGATTAAAAGCCCTCCTGATAATGACATTAGCAGAAAACCCTTCCGCATACGCACTAATTGCATTCAGGAGGCTCGTAAATTTCTCCCCAGCATCCTGTATTACACCATTTGGGCTTTAAGATAACAAATTTCATGCATGAACATTAGTTATTAATATTGAATGACATAGTAATCCAGAACTTGGACACCTTAAAATTTTCTGAGAAATGTCATGTAATTAGATTATAGACTATCATACATCCACACTACATTCAGTTAGTACTTCTACACAGCCGCAGATGCGTGCAATATAATTTAGAGATTCTTAGGTTTTCTGAAGGAGTCATTATACTGTTTTGTTTTTTCAAATCATCATGGAACAAGAGAGCAACCTGTAAGATCATAATGTAATGTGATGAAATATTGGCAGATTCTACGCGGATGAAACATGCTGTTTTCCCATTTTTCTAATCCACAAGTAATCTAAATTCCCAAACCTAGAAATCCGAGAAACCTTGAAATGTTATAAAGTGGTTATACTCTACTTATATTACTGTGGGGAGAGGGAAGATAAGAAAAAAGAGTACATTTTTATTTACAGGAACCAAAAGCTTTTGATTTATCCTAAATAAGCACGAGTCAATCTTCTCAGTTGTAAGATTATGCTAAGCAGCCAAAGTGATCTAGATTTTTCATGAGAAAATTGACTTAATATCGTTTATTCCCAAACCTAGAAATCCGAGAAACCTTGAAATGTTATAAAGTGGTTATACTCTACTTGTATTACTGTGGGGAGAGGGAAGAGAAGAAAAAAGAGTACATTTTTATTTACAGGAACCAAAAGCTTTTGATTTATCCTAAATAAGCACGAGTCAATCTTCTCAGTTGTAAGATTATGCTAAGCAGCCAAAGTGATCTAGATTTTTCATGAGAAATTTGACTTAATATCGTTTTTATCACACAATGCAAGCCCAAGTGCTCTACTACTGTTAGCCATTCTTCATATGAATATGGAAGACAATGGCATCTACTCTGATGATTGCCGTTTAAAGCAGCTGATGGCTTAGTTTAGAATGAAAGTTTCAAAACATTCAACTTTGATCTTTTTGTGTTTTAAAATTTCATTGATAAAAGAAAAATAGTGAACTGTATTATAAATAGTGCAAGCATAATTCTCAAAGATGACAGAACAAAAGAGAATATTTTATGTACTTGACCAGGAGTCCAGATTTAATGAATTCTGGCATTTATTTAATTTTTCATTTCTAAACAGACCACACAAAAGTCAGAAAAAAAAAAGAAGAAAGGAGATTCAAACGGCAGCATTTATAACACCATGATGTACTTATTGAAACTCTAATGCAATGTCAGGTGTGCTTTCGGCTTTTTCTAGAAGATGAAAACATGTTTTCTTTAAAGATCTTAGAAATCCAATCTATACTTTTATTTTATCCATGTTTCAATAATTAAAGCATTGACAAAAGATCTATGCTTAAAAATGTCTCCCTGATAAAAACTGCATTATCTTTCCCAAAATAATATTTTAATTTCCAATTCATTAACAAGATACAATCTGCCAGAACTATCTCCATAATTACCAGAAATACAAGTTTTAGTGTCATACTAACTAACCTCTGGCTTGATGAAAGTCAGATCTGCCGTTGTAAATGGAACCATGTAGGATGGAAGATCAGAACGCAACATAGCTTACATTGAATTAACAAGGTGCTTAGCTTTTCAGAGCACTAAATGTGATCAATTGACAAACAGAGACAAGCTTACAAGATTCTTGCTTAGAATAGCCTGCTCAGCATTTTCAGTCAACGTCTGGAAGTAGTGAATCAATGTGTGAATATTGTTGGGGTAAATTCAAACAACCAGAAAGAATAATTACAAAAAAAATAAAACATAAAAATAAATTAAGAATAAATCAATAGATTGCAGATATTATGAATAAGATGAACGCACACATTATTGTATTATCAGAGATTATTTTGATGTTAGCTGAAGGAATTTACAGCAACTATGTTCCCTCTAAGAGAAGCTTGGTTTTGTTGTACCCTTCAATCTTGGCAATCCTAGTGAAGGTACCACAAGAAGTTCACTTCTACTGCACCAGACTAATTGGCAGATGTTACTATCAATATCATGAATACCTTCAAATTTTAACAGTTTTGTGTTCTCCCAGTCTGCTTGGCCATGTAATCTAACAAAATTTATAATTTATGATATACTTATGGCATTTAACTATGCATAACTAAAAGCAAATGCCACCATCAAAAAATTAAAGGTATGATTGCAATACTCAAAGCATTATTTCAATTCACATATTTGTTTTCTAATATTGATAAGAAACTGAAAAGACTTAATTAATACATTTTTCCTTAATATGACAAGTATTCTATGACTAAGATAAGAAAACCAGAGAATGATTGGGCCAGCTGTAGTAAATACATACATACATATATATAGTCTGGGTACCAAACGGATGCCTAATTTAGATAATTGAGGGTCAAACTTTAGAGCAGCTAGTGAAGATATGAATATGATATTAGGACCTAATTAATGAATGATCTGTGGGAAAAGAAACAAAAGATAAAGTTCAAGTGAAAGTATAATATATCAAATTCTATGGAAGACGCTAAAATGTTGATCCTAATACGTAAATACAACAACGAATAAACTACAAATGGAAGGAACAATTTCATTGGATCGTAGCTGCAAACAGAAGTACAAGGAACCTTTAATATAATCAAACTACCTTCTTGATTCTCTCTTCTTCAACTTGCTCAACACATTGCAACAAGTTTTCCAAAGAGCATACCAAAATAAAATGGAAAAGGTCAACAAAGCAACTATATAATCAACCAGGAAAGATGAACTATACAAATTTAGAAAATAGATCAAAATATATTGTGAATGTTTTTTCAAGGTCAGTAGCTTAATGATACTTAAACTCATCCCTGAATACTCTTCCTTTAGGATGACCTTGATATCCTTAGGCATGCAATTAAGGTTAGTTAAGACTTTATATAGAACACATTATGTAAGATAACTAGTTATTTTCCATGGGAATAAAGACACACAATTAATTCTGACCTAATTCATAAGGAATAACTCATTTAGAAATACAATTCATCTTAAAAAAAATCTTGTTTCTATAACTTTTTTAAATCTCTCTTGTGCAGTACAGCATTAGTACATGCTTCACACGACATCTTAAGAATAAGCAATTAAAAGCATGTAGCTTCCCTAAAGGTTTACCTTGTACCGACTCAATATGTGAAACATGCAAAAAAACGCAGTTATAATTATTGAGTCTCTCTTTTTCAATTGCCTCATCACATCAAGCACATGCGCATATTTCATGCACTAAATTAAATTATTACGTAATCAAGAAAGCCTGCGGTGAAATAAGGACTTCTGCCCTTTCCCATTTCTTCCTTTTATCTAGAACTATAGGAGTGGACCCAAAGAAACATATAACACATGGACTGAGTAAAGAATCTCACTGTGGGATTAAATTAGTATGGTTGTATTAATTAGAAAGATTGCATTAAACATACCAAACTTTGTAATCAGTTGAACAGCATGTACATTTCCAATCCCTTCAACTCCTGTACAGATCAGAGTTATAGTTATAACCACATTTCCGCATACTTAACAATATATTACCAGAGTACAACTGAAAAGAAAAATGAATGCTGCATGTAATACCATCATTGACCAATATGTGGATCAAGGAAAGTAGCTATCTTCACTCTTTACTTATAAAAATAACTGAAAATTGTAATATTATAAGTGCAATTTTAAGCAGGATAAGCCAAACAATTTTCTTTTATTACAAACTGTGGAAAGTCAAACTATCCAAAATTAGATGATTAGCTTATTGATTGTTTTTCCCTGTAAATTAGCTGTCTATTCCTGTAATTAGTATTAGCTGTAATTAGCGGTCTATTCCCTGTAAATTAGCTATCTATTCTAGGGAACCTATCATGTATATATTCTGCTAATCTCTATGAATAAAAAACATGAATTCTTCCAAAAACCACATGGTATCAGAGCAAGGTTGACCTAGCTGCTGCTGCCCTTCACCCTCTCTGTCCAAGCAACTGCAGCCTCTCTTCCTCAGCCTGGTTCTTCTATCTCAAACCTCTTGAGTTTCCATGGCCCATTCCGACCAAACCTCCCACGACTCATCCTCCACTAGAACCCATGTTCCTTCTAATATCCCAATCAGTCCTCAAACACCAGCCGACTCCTCCCTTGCCCCTAACATCGGTCACAAACTCAACGGCCACAATTATCTTCAATGGTCCCAGTCCATGATGATGTTTGTAGCCGGTCGTGGTCGCGATGACTATCTCACGGGGGCAGCTCTTAAACCTGTTGCTGGTGATCCAACAAACAGAAATTGGAGAACAGAAAACAACCTTGTCATGTCATGGCTTATCAGTTCCATGACCACAGAAATAGGAGAAAATTTTCTCCTCTACTCATCAGCAAAAGACATCTGGGACGCTGCCCGTGAAACCTTCTCCACCAGCGACAACACCATGGAGCTATTCCACGTCGCAAGCACTCTCCAAGACCTGCGCCAAGGGGATCAGTCAGTCACCGTTTTCTTCTCCACACTAACCAGGCTCTGGCAACAGTTGGATCTCTTTGAATCCCATGAGTGGAAGTGCACTGATGACTCTGTATACTTCAAGAAAATCGTTGAAACTAAACGAGTATTCAAGTTCCTTATGGGACTTGACAAGTCTCTCGATGAAGTGCGTGGACGAATCCTTAGCATGAAACCTCTCCCTAACCGTCGAGAGGTATTTTCTGAAGTCCGTCGAGAAGAAAGCCGGAAACGGATTATGCTGGGCACTCCAACCACCACACCCTCATCTGATTCCTCTGCATTAGCCGCTGCCACAGAAGAATCCACAGCTCTCGCTGCTCGAAAGCAACCTCCAAACTCGGGTTCACGACGAGGACGTCCCTGGTGTGAACACTGCAGGAAACCAGGCCACTATAAGGAAACTTGCTGGGATTTACACGGCAAACCTGCTGATTGGAAGCCTACTCGAAAGCAGGAACCGCGAGGCAATACTACTGCTGCTGAAACACCGAAACCATCCTCCAGCCCCTTCACTAAGGAACAGATGGATGCTCTCCAACAACTCTTTAAGTCTCAAGTCACTGCCAATGCAGCAACCACTGATGATTCTCTAGGTACTGGACATTTTGCCTTACATGTAGCAAATCAAAACCCATCATCCTCTTGGATAGTCGATTCTGGCGCCTCCGACCATATGACAGGTGATAGAAAATTGTTTACTACACTTGTCCCATATTATGGATATCAGACTGTTCGCATAGCTAATGGATCACGGTCCCAAGTCACTGGAAGAGGGACCATACGCCTCACACCCACTCTCTCTCTCCAATCCGTGCTATATGTCCCAGATTTAGATTGTAACTTACTCTCTGTGAGTAAACTTAATTCTGATCTTAACTGTGAGACTAAATTTCTTGCTCAATGCTGTGTTTTTCAGGCTTTGGACTCGGGGAAGACGATTGGCAGTGCTGAACTCTGTTCCGGGTTATATCTCCTCAAGGCAAATAGTTCTCCCGTTGGTCCACAACTTAAGTCAGGCAAGAATAAGTCTTGTTTTCATTCCAATAAAGATAGTGAAGTCATGTTATGGCACTATCGTCTTGGTCATCCGAATTTTATATACTTAAAGCGTCTGTTTCCGTCTCTATTCATTAGTAAAAATCCAAATCTGTTTCAATGTGATGTTTGTCAGCTTTCTAAACATACTCGTAGCACATATTCACCTGTTCCCTATAATCCATCTCATCCTTTTTCCCTCATCCATGGGGATATATGGGGTCCCAATAAAATACCTAATCTCACTGGAGCTCGTTGGTTCTTACTTTTCGTTGATGACCATACCCGAATAAGCTGGACTTTCCTCATGAAAGATAAATCCGAAACCATTAACATATTTAAGAACTTTCATGCCATGATTAAAACCCAATTTCACACAGATATACAAGTCTTCAAGTCTGACAATGCCCGTGATTTCTTTAATTCCAATCTGGGCACATACCTGAATAACAATGGCATCGTTCATCAAAGTTCTTGTGTGGACACTCCACAACAAAACGGGGTAGCTGAACGAAAAAATCGTCACATATTAGAAGTGGCTCGATCACTCTTGTTTCAAGCTAATGCCCCAAAAAGATTCTGGGGTGAAGCTGTTCTTACAGCAACCTATTTGATAAATAGGATGCCTTCTCGTGTCATCAACTTCCAAACACCGCTCCAAGCCCTAGTCCACTTATATCCAAAATCCCACCTTGTCTCAAAAATTCCAGTAAAAATCTTCGGTTGTACTATTTTTGTCCATGTCTACCCACACAATAGAAGTAAACTTGATGAGCGGGCAATTAAATGCATGTTCATTGGGTACTCTTCAAATCAAAAAGGGTACAAATGCTTCTCACCTACAACCAAGAAATTCTACAATACCATGGATGTCACATTTTTTGAAAACCGTCCATTCTTCTCCAATCTGAGGTTCAGGGGGACACTCATATTCTTGAATCTCAGAATTGGAATTGGTCCTCTCTCATTGACACTCTTCAACCCGTGTCTCAACCACTTGTGATCGACCAACCCCAACCTTCCAACAGTCAACCCATCGAGCAACCTCAGTCTTCCAACATTCAACCTGACCATCTCACTCTTCCAGATAAGCCCATTAAAGTCTATACGAGGAGAACACGCCTAGAGCAGACCAAGCACAACCAAGAATCAACTCCGGATCCAATGACACATGAAATAGCACAGGTTGAACAAGCTCCTAGTCCACAGCCAGAGGCTGCGGATTCCGAACCAGTAGACGATCCTATCTCTGACACTATCTCTGACTTGGATCTACCAATTGCTCTTCGGAAAAGTACCAGATCCTGTACAATGCATCCAATTCAGAATCACCTATCGTATGCCAATCTATCACAGAAGTTTAGGGCCTTTGTGTCTGCCCTAGACAAAATCCAGATTCCTAGAGATGTATTTGAAGCCCTACAAAGTCCTGCATGGCATGCTGCTGTCCTTGAAGAATATCGGGCCCTTGAGAAAAATGGGACTTGGGCTCTCACACCACTGCCACCTTCAAAGAGAGCAGTTGGATGCAAGTGGATTTTCTCAGTAAAACAGAAGGAAGATGGAAGTGTTGATCGATTCAAGGCACGTCTAGTAGCAAAAGGATTCACTCAGTCCTATGGGATTGACTATCAGGAAACCTTTGCTCCAGTTGCCAAGTTCAATACCATAAGAGTTCTCCTATCATTTGCCGTACACCAAGAATGGCCACTATTTCAGCTGGATGTGAAAAATGCGTTCCTGAATGGAGACTTAGTTGAAGATGTATATATGGAGATTCCACCAGGATTTGAGAATAGTCAGACGAGAGGTAAAGTGTGTAAACTCAGGAAGTCCCTGTATGGACTCAAGCAGTCACCACGAGCATGGTTTGAGAGGTTCTCAAAGGTCATAAAGCTGGATGGCTACTACCAATCCGAAGCCGATCACACACTGTTTGTCAAGCATGCCTCCAATGGCAAGGTAACCATCCTAATTGTATACGTCGATGATATTATTCTCACAGGAGACAATGAAGAGGAAGTAAGGAGGCTTAAAACCGTCCTATCCAAAGAATTTGAGATAAAAGACCTAGGACTCCTTAGATATTTTCTCGGTATGGAAGTCGGTAGATCACGCCAAGGAATATCTGTCTCTCAGCGCAAGTATGTGTTAGACTTGCTTCATGAAACCGGAATGAGTGGCTGCCGTCCATCAGATACTCCTATGGATCCTAATGTCAAATTGAAGGCTAGAACAGAAGAAGAAACAGTTGATCAGGAACAATATCAGCGCCTAGTAGGTAAATTGATTTACCTCACTCACACTCGGCCGGATATCAGTTATGCAGTGAGCCGTGTCAGCCAGTTCCTCACCGATCCGTCAGTTGATCACATGAATGCTGTTCATCGCATCTTAAGATACTTAAAGGGAGATCCTGGAAAAGGACTTTTCTTTAAAAAGACGACCAATCGATCTGTGGAAGTCTTTACAGATGCCGATTGGGCAGGATGTCAGATTGATCGAAAATCAACATCTGGTTATTGTTCATTTGTGTGGGGAAATCTAGTCACTTGGCGCAGCAAGAAACAGTCAGTGGTCGCTCGTAGCAGTGCTGAGGCAGAACTCCGAGCCTTAGCTCAAGGCGTCTGTGAAGGAATTTGGTTAAAACGATTACTAAAAGAACTCAGAATCGGTTTCCAAGGTCCTATACAGATGATGTGTGATAATCAATCAGCTATGGCAATGGCTAAGAATCCCGTCCAACATGATCGTTCAAAACATGTTGAAATTGATTGGCATTTCCTCAATGAGAAAATAGAAGATAAGATTGTGACAATGAACTATGTTCCTTCTCATCAGCAGATAGCAGATATTCTCACCAAAGCCCTATTCAGACCCAACTTCAGTGAGCTTAATTCCAGACTCGGCCTAAGGAGTATCTATCGCATAGTTTGAGGGGGAGTGTGGAAAGTCAAACTATCCAAAATTAGATGATTAGCTTATTGATTGTTTTTCCCTGTAAATTAGCTGTCTATTCCTGTAATTAGTATTAGCTGTAATTAGCGGTCTATTCCCTGTAAATTAGCTATCTATTCTAGGGAACCTATCATGTATATATTCTGCTAATCTCTATGAATAAAAAACATGAATTCTTCCAAAAACCACACAAACCTCCCAAGGTATCTAAGCTTATGTTAAATGTTAACAAGTAATATCCAGAGCGTTCAAACAATCCCTACACAAACTTGAGAAGCATCAACTTTTTTTTGTATGGTCCGATTCACGCAATGTCCTTTATAAAAGCTGAAGGCTTAATTCTGACTACCTCTGGAGTTGGGCTCACAAAAAGATGCAAGATTGTACAGGAACATGAGGAATTTAGGAAAATCTAAATCAGTTGCAACATGTAATTTCAGCTTACCAATACATAACATCATGGTTAACAGATATTTGTTTGAACATGTCATTATTGGTAAAATTACTACTTCAGAATAAATACTTTTGATAGAGCACCTACAATCTTGCGAATTTATAAGTGTTGGACTGCTTTTGGTAGGCATGCTTGAGCAACTGATTTAATAAATTTATTATTACTAAGTTTAATTATTTATTAGCCTTGTTATTGGGCCTTAGACTAATTTAAATAGTTTCAAAACCCTAATGAGGATCGTTGACGTAGTTGGTATTTGCAACTCTAGTTGTGGCAGAGACTTGTCTTTTGGGGCCTCGTTTGAGGATTTCCTAATTCACTTACTGTTTCATAGGTGACTCGTTATCTTCACTCTATCAACTTTCCCGTAGTATGGGGAACCCCTCTAGAAAAGACGAATGTCAAGAGATTACACAAAGGCCAAGAATAAAGAGAAACAGATACCATATGCACCAAGCTGATGTGGCACTTGAAGCATGGGGAGAAATTAGATGTCATTCAATTCATCATTAATACAAGCATGGGGTAGAAAACAAAAGAACCTGGTATGTTATCAGATATGTCTCCCACAAGTGAAATTACATCAACAAACTGAGATGGCTTTAATGTTTCCATACTTGTTAGCAAAATCTTCAATCCCAAAAGATGACATCCTAAAAAAAGGAAAAACATTAAAAAGTTAATCCCTTGTTAGACAGAGTGAACCAGGAAAGATCTGTATGAGAAAACAGAAGCAAATAATGTAAATAAAGATTGTAATAATAACTCCAGCACAACAAAAATATTTACAAATACTAAAAACAAAACTATTATATACAAGCGACATAACATTTTCCAACTTAGAAAAGAGGTTAAAACTAAATCGGATTGAACATTGAGGAGACTACTAATTATATTAAAAATACGAAGATCAGAAAATTTACTAAGTGATGGTTAGGTGATATCTATAGCGAAACCGCAGTTTGGCTGTGTACATTTAGAGATAAGAACCTTAAAGAACAAGAACACCAGACTTGAGACTCCTGTGATTAATTTTAAATCTTGGATGCAATAGTTCCTACATTATTTTTGCTATGAGATGGAAATTCCTTACCTCTCTAGCTAGAGTCTATCTAAAATCCCATTATTGTCCCCATGAACCTAAAAGATTTTCTCATGTGTTGACTTGTATTCCTAATTCCTTAAAGATGAGATCGACCAAACTTCATTTAGTGTCATTCTGTGTCCAGAGGCTCAAATGCAAGTCAAATGGCATTTAGATATGCAAGCAAGCTGTCAATCCGCAACCAAATATAAATTTTTTTAAATAAAACAATTTTAAGAAAAAAGAAAAAAAGGATTCATTACATGGGAAGCATGGGTAGTTGGGTATTTTAACATAAATTAAAGATTGACATTAGATGAGTTCCAGAGTGCTTCCAGCTTCCTCAATGCCCCAGCTCCTCAGCGTGTCAGGGACAACTAAAGAGTAACAAGTGCCAAATCCATAATTTTTTGGGATTTAAATAAAGCAAGACAACTCACTCCATTTATACCTTGGTTTTGTTAAGGCTTAAGACTGTCCAATGAATTTGTCACGCAAAAGAAACTCTCCAAATTAATTTTATCTTCAATTTGCTTTATTTCTTTCCCAACGCATTATCTCAAATAATAAGCATATCTCCTGGTGCCATTCTTAACAAGATCTTCAGAAAAATGCTAGAAAAATGTGGAGGTTTCAATTCAATTAAGCATGGGCGCTGTCACTTAAAAATCCTATAGCATGATCAACCACATACAAGGACTATTAAAAAACGAAGTTTCTTAAAGTGCTTCAGGTGTAAGCAATTACCACTAATTAACAATAACTAGGTACACAGGACGAGGAGTCCTAGATGCAGCATGTGAAAAATAAACCTAAACAAACATAACTTGAATCTCTAACTCTTCTTCAGAATCCTCCAAATTACCATGAATCCTATTCTAAAGGGAAAAGTTATAAGTTAATGCTGACATTTATGTTTGGAAATTGCTACACTTATAGTTGTAGTTAGCTATAGCTTTAAAAAAACATAAAACCAAGCGCAACAGCAGGTAAAATCACAGTTATGCAGACCAAGTAAAACTGTTAAAAAAAGAAAAAAAAATAGTTGGCATATCTTGAAAACATTGTCAAAGGTCAAGAGATTTACTAACTCAAAGCCACGAGGAGCAATCTGCAATAGACGCAATGAAGGAGATAGTATCTGGAAAAATCTTTGTCTGGGGAGACTACTCGCACCTGTACCAATAATCCTAAACACGAGTTAAGAGTAAACGAAACATAGAACCAAGTAAGATAAACTACAAAATCCACTAGTCCTTTAAAAGATGTTGGACATGAGAAATTTTTTAACAACTCTTCTCAGGCAAGGGTGTGATATGTCATACTACATAAAATGACAGAAAGCACATACCATCCTGATAACCCCGTCAATAGTACCCAGCCAATCAAGGATTTCAATTTATATAGGCTTCACTTCTCCCTAAGATCTTTTCTGACTAAACATGATTGTAGGGAAAGGAGTCAAAAGGAAAATTTCCATTTAGCTTGAAAAAATTCATATGCTTCCAGCACTAGACATGTTTATATTGTAGTTCTTGCAGTTCACTTTTAAACTATCACAAGCTTAGTTCATTCTATCATTGACGTGAGGACCAAAGCTTAGTTCACAATGTACATAGATAACCATGTGCCTAATATAAAGTCTGTCAATTTGCTACATAGAGCATGAGTAACATACTCCACTCAACATCTTGTGAACAATTTATTGAGCTCACAAACTTGTTTGCAGATAGACTCGCAATAATTTTTTGCAAACAAGCTTGGTTTGGAATGTAAGTCCATAATGAGTTTTAATGACTCGAGCTAAACAGATAATTATTTTGCTCTAATAAATTCTCAAACTCGAGCTCGAATTAAGGTCATTTAACCTCTGATAAGCTTTTTACTAGCAAAACCTGGTTAAAATTCAAACAAGTTGAAACCAAACAGATAGAGCACATTTGATCATGCACAGTTACAATCGTCGAACTGCTGTTCTCACAGCTGGTCTGCTCGAGTAATTGATTTAATTACCATATTATTACTGTGTTCAATTATTGTTCTGATATCCAGTTATTTATGGGATCTGTCTGTGGACCTTAAACCTACTAAATAGTTATTCCACAACCCAAATAGTGATTATTTCAGTTATTGGTGTTTGCAACTTTGGTTGTGGCAGAGACTCTCTGTGGCCTCATTTGAGGATTTTCATATCCATACTAACTGTTCTGTTGGTTATCCTTGTCTTCACTCTATCACAAACCCTATGATATTCAGATAGTTGGGATCATTTGCAACCCTGTATTAAAGCTTATGCACAAGATAAAAGAACTAAACAACCTTTAAGACAAAATGATGCAACAGACAAACTCAATGTTTGGACTCTACTTACAAAAAATAAACCAACAACTCAATCCCATGTTATTTTCCACTGCAATAAAACTTGCGAGACTTCTCAAGATAGTACTCAAATCATCAAATGCAGTGAAAATACCTTGAACCCAGCATTGACACTTCTAACAGCCAGGGTCCCAATTACATCATCAGCTTCAACACCTGGAACCTGCTTAAGAGTGAGTTAAGCAGATTTTTCTCTACTTTAGTCATCAACAGAAAACCAATAATTCAGAACTTGAACCTCGATTACTTTGATGGACATTGCCTTAATTGATGCTTTTAAGTATTGAAGCCCCTGAACAATAGTATCAGGGGTTGGAGGCCTATTGCTTTTGAAGGCTGGATATAGGGTATGTCGGAAGTTCAAGCCTACAAGAAGTTTTACCAATCAATCCTTCTTAATAATACATAAAGCTTGAGCTTTTACATAAGGTAGTCATTTAATATGGTAACACAGCCATGACCTAACAAATGTTCATGGTTCAGACCTCATTGCCACCCATTTATCAAAAACACAATATGCAAGGCTTGAGTACAAATTAACCCGCATGCATGTGAGGGGCATGTTGTGATTGATTAAATATTAAATGATACATATCTCTACAAACTTGTGCTTCTAGATTAAGTGGTCATTTAACAAATAAAAATATCATGTTAAAAAGCTTATGAGAAATGAAATTGCATCGTGTATACAGTTAAACAAGTTCAGAAAGATTTAGTCCAGTTAATACTGCCATTGAATTCAGAAATATGTACTTCCTCACTAGAGGTCTGCTTGAAAATTAAAGAATACGTATAGCTTGAATTTGGTCTAGTTACACTAACCTAGTTAAATGATAAAACCATAATTTCCAGAAGATTTTTAAGAATGAATTCGTTGGCAAAGAATTTTTTTCTTTTTTTTCTAATTTTGTTTACAATTAACATTGAAGCCTTGAAAAATAGAAGCAAAATTTATGAAGATCACAAATAATAATTTCAAGGAGATTGATTATTAATTACGTACTCCGTATTTAACATGGAGGAAGCAAAATTTCTTTTTCTTTTTTTTTATGGATAATATTTAACTATTCAAAGAAATAATTTACCAAACTATAAGTAACATGACCTGGTCCTGTTAATTAGTAAATCTAAGTTTAGAGGTTGCCAAATACTATGCAAACTTTAAGAAAATGAGACTACCCTTGTACAACCATGTTTGACTTTAACAGCTTAAAATACTGTGTTGATTTATGCCTTAACAATACGAAAAAATTATTGAACAGCAGTTTCTAGCATCTGAGTCTCGCTCCCAGTGGAAGTCTATGATGTCCGGATATACATTTTCAAACTCCTTAAGATTTGAGAGGATTTGCTAATCCCAGCATGGATAAACCATAACGCCTCTTTTCCGTTTCACATTTTTTGTTCATACTCATTCACTTCTACCACAGGGTTAAACAGCACATTTCTTTAATTCATGATATAACCCATTTAACATTTTCGGTTTCCATTGACATCTCATGCAGAAAAATGTTATACATTATAAAATTTTATTAATTTCTAATATTCTTAATAGTCCTTTAGGACCTTCCATTTGCATATAATCTTCTTTTGTTGAACAGAGCACATTATCCATCACATGAATGACCAGTTTCATAAACAAAACATCAATGACATCATTTATCCAGGGAGCCTTTTCAAGAGCTTATAGAAGCAATTGCATTGGAAAAATAATGGCAATCACTTAATCAAAACTAATAAGGGATACAATGGGAGGTAAACTGTGAATTAAGAAATGGGAGATTATTTCTGGACATCCCAAAAAGAAAAATTAGCAGCGCTAAGCGGGGATGACAAAGCAGTAAACATTCCCTGATAGGTTGCAGAATGTAATAGCCAAGTCAATTATAATCCTGTCACAGCTAGTCACCTAGTGTCATATGCATGTTATGCAACAAACCAGTAAAATTCACTATGTGGCTGCTATGTATCAGAAACACTTTTTTCAATAATAATATAGTTGTTAGAGGTGAGAGGCGCAAAAGGTTGAGGTGCGCGCCTCTTGTGCAACCTGCCCTAATATTATTCATAACATATAATAAATAAGCTATTCACAACCTGCCTAATATTGTTCAAATCTTCAACACGAGCAAACAATAAGCTAATAAAATGAAGTCTTCAAGTTTAAAAAAGTTATCAAGTTTCAATGATAAGCTAGAAACTAATTAATTATCATCCCCATCCTCCTCCTCCTCCTCCTCCTCCTCCTCCTATCCTCCTCAAGCTGAGCATTGTCATGTTAAATTCTTCCACATCATTCCCTTCACACTCAAAATCAATTTCAATATCTACATCATCATCTATATGTTTTAAAGATGAGCCTTTAAAGCTCTTTTCTTAGTCTACTTAATTTTTCCCTTAAGTGGGTAATCTAGCACTGAAGTGACTAGGTGCTTGGTTTTTCTCTGGCTTGTGTTTTGTTTATGAAAACCTTAACCCTAATTCAAGTAATACCTAGATATAAAAGTCATTTTCCCCTTAAAGACTAAATATGAGGCAAAAACGTTTTGTGCTAAATGAAAACATGTAACAACTCTAAAAAAAACCCCAAAAATAAGGATTTTCGGAACACATGTATATGAGGCGGGCCACTTGACACGAAGAAAGGTGCAAGGAGACGCGCGCCTCTTGAACAATGCCTGAAATCACCAAAAATCGAAAAAAAATAGGCACAAGGGCTCAGCCCACTTGGAGGCATGCCTCTAACTATGAGTAACAAGTGGCAGTTACAAAAATTTACTCAAAGTAAGATCAACTTTAATAAGGTTGATAGGCATTAATAATGCAATTGAGACTTGCTATATAAATTCAGTTCTGATCTAGAAGCTTATCAGTCATGGAAACACAGCAGAGTTAGACTACAAAAAAAATGAAAAAGAAATATAGAATCATCATAAAGAATATTTGGTATCAGTAGTGCACCAAAGAAATTTCCTAGTTTGACAGCATTCTACATTATACTGATTTTCACTTTCAGATATTATTACTTAGCACCTAGATTAGAGAACTCAATCAGGACATGCATATTTGGAGTATTAGGTGCTTACCCTTCCTCCCAACTACACATGAAGTAAGAAATAAAAGTAAAAAATCTGACAGCATACCTTTTGCAACAAAACTTTGTTTGGTTGAAAGAGAGGCATGACCATATGGACCCCCTGTCAAGAAGAAACTTTGTTTAATGAAAAGAATCAGCTCAGTGCCACAATCACCCTACCTTTGACTCAAAAACATCCCCGGAGTATATTTTTAGGGTAACCAGATTTACAGTATTATGGATATAATACAGGATTTGTATCTTAAAGTCATCATGCTAGGTCTTTGCAACAACCGGAACCCCCCAAGTATGGGATGAGTTAACCACCAGATGTTCATTGTCCTTTCCTAAATTTCTTGACAAACCAAGAGGTAGAAAGGACCAAACACTCAATTCAAGAAGAATATGAATAAAAAATCATGACAAACAAGACAACGAAAAAAACAGATAATTTGTTGGATATTCTACATTTAGCTATGAAGCAGCATACTTTAAAACTCAATCCAATTTTATACCATCTATCCATGCATATCGTGTCATAATCAAAATTTGGAGCAAGTGAGAGTGTCCACAGTCACAGAAATATGCTGAACTCAAGGTAAAACAGCCAGCAAACTGAAAGAAAAAATGAATAATGACCAAACCGAACATAATTGATGCCCATGTCCAATCAAATCAGACTCATGCAGCAAGAATTACAAGCCCAAAACATACCCAACTTCGTCCACTATTTAAGTGAGCAAGAAAATATATGAAAGAAAGGCCTGAGGTTAGGGGTGGCAACCCCAAAATTGCTAACCCAGGAAAAAAAAAACAAAAACAAAAAAACACATACAAACCTAACTAGCAAAGTATTGATTTTGGTTAAGGCTTCACTAAAGAGGTAAGAATTGAGCTTGGTCTGAATAACCACTTAGCTTAACATGTTTAACCAACTTGAAAATCGTAAAATAATAAAGTGTGAATAAAAACAGGAAATGCCTGAAACCTATATATTTGTTGATAATGGAATTGAATTTTCAAAATTGCCAAGTTAATTTGTTGAACAAAAGAAAATATTTTCATGTTAAAAGTTAACACAAATCGAGTAAATATAAGGGTTTCTTAGGTTGATATGTTGACCTGATATATAAGTCATCTGAGAGTAGGTTCAAATTACTTATAAAGATTAAAGAATCAGCTTTGGGTTCAAGGTTTTTTACAAGAATAATAAAAAATTTTGATTCAGGTTTGGAAACTTTTGGGATATCATCTCTCAACCCAACAACAAACTCCGACAACCTGCACCATTTTTTTTTTTTTGACAGATGCACCATTAGTTCATTACTAATAATTATAATGTCCCACCCCAATCATGAAGCATGTTTGCACCATTCTTGACAACCAACAATAAGCAAATAATGTAACCAAGTCAATTTAATTTGCATATGTGCTAGCATGAAAAAGCTCGTGTATTGATTAATGATAAGTGTTGAAATTAAAATAAATAAAATAAGTATAAGTAGGAATCAGATAAAGAAGAGAAAAATTAAAGTAAATAAAATAAGTATAAGCAGGAAGCAGATAAAGAAGTGTAACATGGAGAAAACAGGCACAAGGTAAAACTTACCGTCATAGTCAAAAACCACCTGCATGAATAAAAGCAGAAACACAAAAGAAAACAACTTACGTTAGAGCAGATGTAGCAAAAGCCATATATAGGCCCAAAAGAAACAAGAATAAGAAATGAAATCAAAATATCAAAGGACACAATGACCTTAAAATTTGAGAAAAGAAAAAGAAAGGTTATAAATGCTTCTCATGAAAACAGCAATATATCATGATGTTAGGCATATAAGCTTAGGAGCCCTAACTTCACCCAAACCCATGGCTGAAGGTGAAGGGTTGACCCTTGGCGTGGAACTGAGGATATCATAACAATACATCCCCATTTGAACCGGACGTCACACTCCGGGTGGCAACCCATTCGCCAAGGCCCTAAACTCTAGGTAGCAACCCCCCTTGGCCCCACATCCAGGGTGGAAAACCCTGGGCCACCATCGGGTAGCCCCTTCCCACGGCCCATCCGGATCCGGCACGCCACAGGCCAGACCAAATTGTAGACATATAAGCTAGAAAGCCCTAACTTCACTCGGAACAGTGGCTGAAGATGAACGATTGACCCCCATTTATACGCTCTTCCACATTTCCATGTGGCACCGAGGTGGGATATCATAACACATGAAGATAAAGACGACATTGTTGGACATTGAACAAGGCAAAGCATACTCTCATAATCCATAATCAATCTATTAGCAAGAATGGGAATTTAAAATGATGATGAATCGATTGATTATAAGTGCATCCACGTTGGCAAATCAAGTGAAAAAATGGAACTCTCTCCTTCACATCATTTATCATTTAATCACTCCATTTCACTCTCGTTCGTTTCAATATTTTAATCTACTTCTCAAGGGACCCACGATTCATTCATCTTATTTTGTTATAGGTAGTTGGATGGGACCAACATCTTTTTCAGCTCACTTTTCTACTTGAACTGCAATTCAATCAACTATACAGCCAAAAAATAAATAAATGGAAAAAAAAATGATAACATGACATTTAACTTCATTTTCAAATAGAGTTGAATGTCACTTGGCATTTAAATGACTCAATTAAATGGCTAATGCAGATGCTCTAATAAAAATATTTATAGCCTTTGAAAATGCTAATAGCTGAAATAATTGATCTATTTAGACAATGATCTCCAATTAAAGAGAAGAAAAAGGGCATACTGAACCAATTAATAATAACAATAATTGTATTAGTGTTTGAAAATGATAAAAGCTGAGATGATTGGATCTATATAGACAATGATTATCACCATTACATGAAAGAGGGAAGGCATACCGCTACATGTGAGGGGATAAATTCCAATACATCAATTATCTGCAACAAAGAGGTCAAGTAAATTCAAAATAAAAGATTTGTAAACAGTATTAAATATAGAAAATGTGGAAGAAATATAGAAGTAACATGTCCCTCCAAGAAAATAATATTTGATCAGCAACTAAATTTTCCAAATTGCAATAATAAACTTCATTTTCCATCCTCAGTATACAATTTGTTTACAGTGGCATAATTACCGATCGATAACCAGTCCAAGATAAGTCATCTAACGTATCAATGTGAACATTAGTATTCCATTTCAAAGAGGAAAATCAAGACTAACATATGCAAATAACAGGCGACGGGAATGCAGTTTCGTCCATCGGAAGAAAACGGTAGCATGTAAATGATGTCTTACAGTTGCATTGCAGAGAGAATAATACAGTTCTATAGCTCACATCACAAATATGAACATTTTTACCTTTTGATAAGGCGCATAGCAACGAAGAAAACACTAAATGGCCTGAGAAAGACAATAATCTTGTTTTTTATCTCACCATGTTTAAACAACAAACACATGCCCAAGAGAAGAACTCCACAATAAAATGCTTCAGTCTCTTCCAACATCAATTTCACAATAAATTTATTCTCTTAAGAAAGACATCTCATATAAAATGAGAGGTCTATGATCCAAGACATAACGTAATATCAGTCCATTTCTAGCATGTTGCACCATAATTGTTCAATGAAGAAAAGAGGAAGGTAGAAAAGATAAAAATAAGACAAAATCATAGCTTACCAAAGACAATGCACTGAAAATGGTTAGGACCCAATCTCCATTGCCATCAGCATGAGAGAGATGACCATGATGTAATTTCGCTATATAAGAACAGGAAAATTTGTTCAGTTAAGCACATACCAGCCAGACATGAGATAACAGAAACACGCACCGAAACTTAAACTACCAAAACTAATCATTGTTTATTTTCAATTACAAGGGATCACCGAATGCCAAACAAACTAGGATAAGCATGTGCTAATTTTTTAATGATCATCTACTGAACCAATAATTCTCAATAATTATTTCTATCACTATGCCAATCATATAACTTTTCTCTTATCTTCCTTAAAGTGAAAATATGTCTTTGATATCAGTAATGCTTTTCTGAAAATCTTTTGAGTCGATAACCAAAATACATGTATAATATCATTGCACATATGTAAGATAATTGACAGTCAATGAGAACAAGATTCTTCAGATAAATTTTTAATATCGTTATTTCTGATGTCAATACAAACTTGTACATGAAATTACCTCAGCTTCAAACAAAGGACCATTGAAGTTCCCAGTTGATTTTTTTCTTTTTCTTCATTTCAGAAGAAAATCAAGTGTAATAACCATCCTGAAGCAGAACAGACTAACCTTCACAGCACGATCAACTTTCCTACAACTTCTCTTTACTTAAATTAATGCAAGATGGATGAATTTGGATAATGTTAATCATGGTAACAGCTGGAAGAGAAACAAGTCACAAGAACATAGTGACTAGTGTAAACACGAGCCCTAGCACCACAATACCAGGATAGTTTATTACCCATTCTGCTGAAGGTGATGGTCAAATTTTGAATGCACATAAATTTTGGATAAGTCAATGCATAGCCTTTCAAAATAGAGTGTGGTAAGGTGTGTTTGTTTCAGGGTTGCGGCGGAAGGAGATGGATCACAGAATTCACATTCTTGATTCTTTGAAGGATTTTATTATGGATTTCATAATCCACTCTCAACCATACTTGTAATGATACCTAATGTTGTACCCTTTTAATTTTAAAAGACATAGCCACATACAAATCTAATCCCACTTTCTATTTCTCTCTCTTTCTCCAATCATTACAGCACACATTTCAAAGCAATACATTTTACTACCATCTATTTTTCTCCATCAGATCCTACTACATCCTAATATGCAAACACATTCTTCATCCAAATAAGTATTTTTACTGTTCATGGATTTTCATGGCAATATTATGAACACCTACAGACACAATCAATGCACCATTGGTGATGATAAAAGTTTGGATTTAGTGCCTTAGGAGTGTCTTTTCTTTTCGATTTTTCCTTTGAGGAATTTGTTCTAGCCTTATCTATTATAATGTTCAGCTCATTTGACAAGTATTCATTTTTCTTCTCTTCCCAAGTATTTATTGATACAACAGCCAATGCTAAAATAATTAGAAAATTAATACAATACAAATCATTGCAGCAAAGCATTTAGAAGAGCTCGTAGATTAAAGGAATCAAAAAGTAATTGTTTACACACCAAGAAGCTTGTAATATGCTCTATATATGATTGAAGTGCCGTCAATGAGCATTACTCTTCCATATGATGGACTTACAGCCGTCAATCCATCTACATGCAGGGCAGAATCAAAGGTTGAACCTTGATTAACCATTGCATTTTGGGCAGATGTATTGATACCTTCCAATGAGACAGGATGCAGAACCTTACATTTTCCAGAATTCAAATCATTGTACCCCTTGCAGAAATTCTGATACAAACAAAGAATAAGACAACAGAAAGCAGAAATGCTAGGTAACATGCTAATCAAAAATGATACTACAAGATATACCAGTCTAAAGGGGACAAACGAAGAGTGTATCCTTCTTGGGTATCCAAGAGTAGTCAACTTATGACACGTGTTCTGATTTAGTGATAGACTCTTCCCACAACAACAAATTGTCCTCCAGAATGCATGGATTTGTTGATTTGGAATTTGATAGCAAGCCATTAAACAACTCAAACTTGCACCAAATGAGCAATGGACATTGAGCTTCAAACTTCAGTGTAAAAAGCAGAAACCACTCATCAAGCAATAGAAAATAGCACATGCTTCACAGAACACTGATAATACTCTCATTCATAATGCAACAAGTTTAATCAAATAAATTTAAAATAAATTCAATTCTTGGAGTTAATGGATTTCGTTAATACCGAAATAAAGAGATTTACGCTGGAGAGTCAGTGTTTGAGGGCAGCAAGCCGACGGTCGCCAAAAAGATGGAAGGCGACAGAAATGGGTGCGCAACTGTCCGAACGGAGCCGAACAGTGAAAACCGAGAATGCTAGAAAATTCAATCCGAACCGAAACCAAACTGCTGCGAAGGGCGAAGGCGAACGGTTCAGTTTTGAATAAAATAAACCGAAATTCACTATTTCTCGTGCAAATTAAAAAATTTAACCCATGAACGCCTGCAGTTTTCTCCAACCAAATAATTTGCTTCAATCCATACTATTTTTTTCCTCAATCACACCTAAAAAATAGAAGAAGCCATGTTTACAGAATAATTTACCAAATGTGGAGGAAGATTACTCAGATATGAGATTGTAGAGAGACAGAGAGGAGCATGAAGTTGGGTGCGGTGCCACCGTGAGAGCAGACCACGAAATTAGAGAGAGAAGGAGCGGGATGATGCTCTATGGTGGATATGTTATGGTTTATCGTGTATATTATATTATTGTACATCGTGCAATTGAGAAAGAGTATGAATTACTTCTTCCATCAGCACCAATATTCCCAAGTTATTTAAAATAAGTTGCATTTTTTTTTAAATAAATTGCACTTTTTTTTAATAATAAAAAATATAAAGTAATGGTATGTGGGTAAAAAATAAGTAATAAATTTGAAATTGAATTAAAATTTAAATTGTTGAATAAAGTGATATTTATTTTTTGGGATGTAAAGGGTGGTGTAGGACGGACGAATAAATAAAGTGTAAAGGGTGATGTGGGACGGAGGGAGTTTTTTTTTTAATATGGAGTAATACTTAATTCTCCATTAGTGTCGAGTCTCATTTGTTTTTTTCATGTGAATTAAGGAGTATGGAGTATTATTTAATACTCTCTCCCTCCCACCCAAAGAGTCCTTATTTTCTATTTTGGGCGTCTCATTCAAATAGTACACTTTTCTTTTTTACACATATGAGACCCACATATACCCATTAATACAATTAAAATATGGGGTCCACACTCCCACTAATATAACTATCCACTACAGATTAAATAATACTCCTTAATCCACGTGCAAAAAGTAAAAGACACCCTTTGGGTAGGATGGAGGGAGTATGTAGTAGGTAATTGTATTAGTGGGTGTGTGGGCTCATATTTTAATTCATTTATTTTTTGTATGTGAATTAAGGAGTATGGAGTAATATTTAATACTCCCTCCGTCCCGCCCATATTGCACCGTTTACTGTAACTTTTGTGAGAACATTTTGCAGTCAAACGGTGATGTAGTAGGTAATTGTATTAGTGGGTGTGTGGACTCATATTTTAATTGTATTACTGGGTGTTTGTGAAAAAAGTAAATGAGACACTTTGGTGAACGCCCAAAATGGAAAAATAAACTATTTAAAGTGGACAGAGGAAGTATCAAATTAATCATACTAAACATACGTGTGAGATCTACGAAGGGTTTCATGAAACAGATAAAAAATCATAATATTTCAAAATTTGACACTTAGGTTTATGTTTCAGGAGTTAAATGGAAAATATAAATTTTAAGATTGCTTTCTCTTCCATGTGAAATGATGTTCCGTAAAAGTGTGCAAATTTATAAATTCAAATCTATAGTTTTGGCAGAAGACTCATTTTTCTTGAAATCATGGTGTTATTTGGATTCACGGGATTTACTCCCAAACGAATAGAATTCTTTTAAACTTGTGGAAGAGATTATAAGTGTGGTTTTAATTCCTTCTTGACGGAGAGTAGTGGTAATGATTCAAAAGATGAAATCCAACTCTCCAAGAATCTCACCACAAAGACAATGTGAATGATGTCTCGACAAGATGCTTGGAGGACCTTACTGATATGCTGATAAGATATTTAATCTTTATTTATATAATTTTGAGAAATCATCATTTGGTGCCGTTTGGATACTAATATGGCAATTATTCAGAGATTTCTTCTTCTGTTAAATAATAAAATGACAGTGTTAACATCCAAGCATATACTGATAATTTTAAATAAATCAACCCAAATTGATAAAAGAAAATTTTCAAGCACCGTACCAATAGTTAATACATTTTTTTCGATCATGAATCAATAGAACTCCATAATAGAACTCCTATAACTTTGTATTCGTCTCATAAAACTCGTTATAGGAGAAGATCTTAATCAAGTTTTGCACTGCCTTTAGTATTAGGGGCAGATCTTGCGTGAGATCATTTTACACCTTTTAAAATAGCTATCATTTCGCTATAAAACGTTATCACTTTTGCTATAAAATGTGGTTATCACTTTCGCTATAAAATGTTATCATTTTTCATTTATAATTATAATATAAATTGTTAATGAAATAGTATTATCATCTTTCATTAATTTAGAGTATCACTTTTCATTATAAAAATTAAGGAGATTTTTTTTTATACAAAATTTTCAAACCAAAATTAATACCGACATTTTTAGAAAGAAGTAATTAAATCTACCCAATAGTCAAAATTCTGACCGTAATACCCTTAATTGCAAACTATTAATTTTGTCCGGTAGGTTATGACCTCCAACCCCTCTTCCCCCCGAACCCTACCCACCCACCCACCCACCCCGATCCAAAACCAAATCACCCCTCACCCCCAATCACACGTGTGATTTTCCAAACCCACCGCGCCCTAAATCAGTTTTTTTCTTTCAAAATTCAAACTTTCAATCTCATTTTTCTTCTTTGAAAATTCAGAAATCAAACATCCCGATGAACTGAAATCACGAAGCACATCCACAATTGGATTTTGAAACTGATTTCGAAGCACATCTACATCTCGAATCACATCTACAATCTGGAGTTCGCCCTATTTTCCCATCGACTGAATCTCGACTCCCAATCTTCGCTCTTGTTGAATCGATTCTGGTAGAAGTATTTCGTGTTGTCCTCTTAGTTTTTGAAGCTCTCCGGTATAACCTCGTCGAAGTATTCTTTGCGCCCTCCTCAATCTCACCATTCATTTCGAAGGTATGCTTTGCTAAAAGAATCTGTTTGTGTTGTGCGAGGCTTTCATCTTTTATTTTTTTTGTTCAATTTGTGATTCCAAGTGATGTTGAATCATTTGTTTCTGTGTATTGTTATTGAAGTTTGAGTGCTATAGAAAAGGGGGAATTTTACTCTAAAAATTGTGTGCGTTTTATACAATTTCCTCTGAACACAAGTTTTGTATTATTACATCTACAATTGTTTTGAAAGAGGTTCTTAGCTATTGTCATATTTGATCTAATGTAGCCTTAACATCATCAATACAGTTCTGATCTAGGGGAGGGAATATGGGTGCATTGATATTCTTTGTTCACTTTGTAGTTTTTATGTTCAAAGGGTGAAAACTTGTTATACTACAACAATGGTGTAGAGTTTGGATTAGAATGGTAGTGCTTAATTTTTAATAACTTGATGTTCTATTATTCTGTGATGGATACTTGGAATTAGGTGTTGAATGCATATATCTTCTTCTCTGTTGATTTAGAATGGAATGACGGAAGTAGCAAATTTTTATTTTCAAATAGTTTTTTAATGTATATATATTCTTCTCTGAGAAGTGAAAATGGGATATTTTTCAATTAGAAGATGCAATAATTCAATATTATCAGGTTTTTTAGTAAATTTGAAATTATATTTTTTAGAAACCTATTGCTGAATTTTGATATTTATTTTGCATGTGGTAAGGTGTTTTCTAAAATAAAAACATAAAGTGATAAAAAATAGTCAATAGTATAAAATATAGTATAATTAGAAATTGTGAGATTTGCTGGAGATTAATCAATCCTAAATTGATAAATTTCAACTTCCAGCATTGGTTGCTCACGCAACGGCTCGTTGTAAATAAAAACATAAAGTGATAAAAAATAGTCAATAGTATAAAATATAGTATAATTAGAAATTGTGAGATTTGCTGGAGATTAATCAATCCTAAATTGATAAATTCCAACTTCCAGCGTTGGTTGCTCACGCAACGGCTCGTTGTAACTCACATTTATGCAACATACCCCATCATAAATGCCACGTATATTCGTTTAATTGGTTGTTGGAATAGGAGCTAATGAGCATCTTCCTAATAACGAATGGTATTTGTACAGAGTTTTAACTTACATGATTACCTGCATAATCCCCTACATGGCCACCTACATGGATACCTAAATGAATACCTACATGATGATCTATATGATGACCTATATGATCACCTTTATGACTGCCTACATGAAAACCTATATGATCACATACTTGATCGAGAAGACAGATCATTTCCAATGCGGAGTACATTTAAAGGGTTTAAATTGTTGATCACTTATATGATAACCTTTTTGTGCCCGTCAATCACTTCATAAATTTTATTTATGTATTGGGGTTGTTTCCGTAGATGTAATGTTTATTACACTGATTACAGTAAGCGTAATGTAGGATTTTTTTTGGTAGGTGATCCAATCCAAAGAATATGATGTGCAGGGCACATATTGAAAATCCAAATCCAGCATCCATTTCGAAGAGGGTCGATCTTGCAGTATTTAATGAGATCCGAGATAAACTCCGCCCTACAGTGTTGGCAAGGTTCCGGGACAGTTGCTTTGGGCAGCTTTTGGGGCTGACCGATATTCAGTTCCAAGGGCATATTTACCTTCAGCTGTTGTTATGTTTAGATGTGGAATCATCATCGGACGTCCTAACTTTTCGGGTGAATAATTTCATAACACATTGTGGGCTAAGAGAGTTTGCACTTGTTACAGGTTTGGCATTTGGCCCTTACCCCACCATTACTGAAGGAAGTGAATTTCGGAGTCGGATATTTGGGGACTTGGCTATCCTTTCAATGACTGATATTCAGAGCAAGCTATCGGATGGGTTAGACGATGAAGACCAGCTAAGGGTAGCTCTTCTGATCGTGTTGGGCTGTGTGTTGTTGCCACAGGGTTCAAAGTGTGGCAATCTTGACCTCGAATACGTAGACCTTGCGGACGACCCAGAGAGTTTCAACTTGTTTCAATGAGGCCGTGTCGCGTTCAATCACCTCCATTTCGAGTTTAGATTGCTGAGGAATAGGGTTATCTGAAAGAAGACAAAGTATGATGATGCTGGAGGGGGCAGAGCGATGGTCGACGCCAATGGTTTGCCATTGCTCTGCTCTGCAGGGCTTATGATGCTATTCCATCCCTGGGAGATAAATACGGAGGTTTTTTTGGAAGCTAATCGTGATATAACCCCACGTATTCTGCGCTGGTCACCTAATGTGCCGGCCAAGTACACGGATCTGAGGAAAAAAGTTTTTTTTTATCTCCGTGACGGGGATAAGAATGCTTCAAACGTAAGTTTTCAGTATCAGTTCAACGTTGATTCTTTTAATAATTTACAGCGTTTAACTCATTCTATCTTGTAGGTGGTGGTTAACGGACGTGTTGAGCCCTCGGAGATTGAGCGCGACTCTACTTCGTATGCTAGCACTGTCATTTGGAATGAGGAGTCCACTATACGTCTTTAGGGCGGCCTGATGCATTTGGGTTCAGCACTAGATGCTGATGCGCATGGCTCTTCCGATGATGCAGCTCCCTGCTCGAAGAAAGCACCTTGGAAGAGAAAATTTGCGGAAGTTAAAGTTGATATCGCAGAAGTTAAGACTAAACTTGCGGAAATTAAGAGTATTCAGTTGTCCATGTTTGATGAATTGAGACGAATAAGAAGGTGTGTAGACATTCTTATCCCTCTGACCACAAATGGACAGTCCAACAGGGAAAGAGAGCAGAGCCCACCTTCCCCGGGGAGGTTTGACGATGAAGGTTCTAGGGACGTAGGCGGTGATCGCCAACACATCTCCAGTACAACTCCACCTGCCACCACCCCAACAAATGATAGTGTTAACCCTTCCACAGCCAATCCTAATGCAAGCGGGCCTGATCATATCCACGATGAAGATCCTAATGCAGCTGAGGGTGATGGTGCAAATGTGGAGCCACAGATTGGGTGTGTTGAGCGATACCCAACTAGTTCACCATTTTCAATGCCACCAACGTATTCTCCTCTAAAGGATAATAATGTCCCTTCTCTAGCCCATCCCCATGCTAGCACGGTTGAGCAGTTGAACGATACAAAAAAAAGGAAGATGGGGACAACACGGTAGGGGATGAGACGTCGGTTGGAAGTGTTGATGTTAGAGTGGTGAGAACCCCGATAAAGAAATATGCCCGTGGTCCTAAAAAGGTAAAAAGAACAAGCCAGTGCGAGCAAGAACTTGATTACATGATGGTAATGCACACCACAATATTCTAAATCAGTTGATCACGAGTTACATTAATATAGCAGTTCTATTTGTTATAAAACGCAGGGTAAAAAGAATGAGCCAGTGCGAGCAAGCCATCGAACAGTATTTCCAGGTCCACAGACGAGAATGCCATACACCTGTGAGGCGTCGGGAAATAAGAATAAATCTTCAAGTATTAGCTCTGGTGACATATCTGCTGGTGAATACCCGTCTGATCTGATTAATGAGTTTGAGAAGTAGTGGGACGAGACAAAGAAGAAATCAACTGCAGTAATTGTGTGTATTGATGCCAATAGAACACTCTTAAATTGGTCATTCATGGATAACATACACCAAAAGGATGGCTAATTGTCCACAGAGGTAATGGCAATCGCTTCTCTTATCGATTTTTGTTAAGTAAGTTAGTATTGTTTTAGGGTTTTCGTGTTTTTGATAAACCCATTACAACTCCCATCACTATAACATATTCCTAATGTTTCTATGTGGACGTGTTGTCTCAGAACATGGACTGGTTCTTGGCTTTAGGCGTCCATAAGTCAATTAGATAGACAGCTTTGTAAAAGATTGGACGGAGGTGAATGTTAACTTCTTTGTAAGTACGACTGCTATTACACGTACTAATTGACTTATCCATCTAATACACTTAACATTGCATCTAAAACCCTTAATTTGAATATTTTCTTGGCCATCATAGAACAAAATGCGGCTATTGAGTGAAGATTTCTTGAGCAGCAAGCGTGGTAAGCCCGATTGGGACTGGGATGACCGCTTCAGGGGTATTATGAGGTACATCGATGGTGAACTGTCGGAGTGAGGCAATAGCACAAATGGTGCGACATAGACAAGATATACGGGATTGCAAACGCCAATAGTAATCATTAGGTACTTTATGTCATACATCTCTCTCGGCATTGCATCGTCATCTATGACTCCAGCATCAGACAATGAAAAGAAGGTACAGTCAAGAGTTTGACACACTATCAACGATGCTCCAATCCATATTAAATCAGTACAAGTTGACCCCCGACAAGGACGCAAAGAAACCTTTCAAGGTGGAGTGGTATCCCAAGTGTCCCCAACTGGAGACCGGTAATGACTGTGGACCACTTAGTGTATTGTTTTTTGACAGACTAATAAGGGCCGGTGGTATCGTTGATGATATCGACGTTCGAATTTGCCCGCATGCTCGAGTAAGGTGGTGAGCCGACCTTTATAAAGATGACTTCATAAGACAGATTTGATGGACATTTTGGTTAAAATTTTTGTTCATTAGTGCCATTTAATGGGGATAATATGGAATGATTCAACAATTTGTTTCTAAACTGATAGAGTATTTTGGTTTTATAACTTGGTGTAGTGCATTAGATTAGTCATTGTAGTTTTTTTTTATGTTAGATTTTTTTGTCCATGAATTTCTGCAATTAGTAGCTTTTCCATTCGGGAAACTTCATGATTTAAATAAGTATAGCTATAATACTCATTTATAGTAGATTAATAATACACTATACAGGGATTTCATAATTTTTATTTTTCATCATAGGTAACCAAGCTGGTAGTCATATAGGTTAACAGTGTATTTCCTGTTCTGGGCCTGAATTGGCAATCGTTTGAACTTGTTGGACCTTTCGACATATATCTGGGCCTTCTATTATAAACCCCAACCTTAGACACTCGAAATCCATTTCAGTTGCAACAATTGAATTGGGTGCCCAATCGTCCTTTTATACAAATAGTGCCGCCATTTATCATTTCTATTTATTCAAATTGAGTACTCGACTATTTGTAGCAATAAATGAGATCACTGTATGGTTCCATAATTGCTTATCATTTTTCATTTATATGATATTAATAATACACTATATAGGGATTTCATAATTTTTATTTTTAATCGTAGGTAACTAAGCTGGTAGTCATATAGGTTAACAATATATTCCCTGTTTTGGGCCTGAATTGATAGTGTTTTTAACTTGTTGGACCCTTCGACACATATTTGGGCCTTCTATTATGAACCTCAACCATACACACTCGAAATCCATTTCAGTTGCAATAATTGAATTGGGTGCCCAATCGTCCTTTTATACAAATATTGCCGTCATTTTATCATTTCTATTTATTCAAATTAAGTACTCGATTGTTTCTAGCAATAATGACATCACTGTACAGTTCCGTAATTGCTTATCATTTTTCATTTATATGAGATTAATAATACACTATACAGGGATTTCATAATTTTTATTTTTAATCGTAGGTAACCAAGCTGGTAGTCATATAGGTTAACAGTGTATTCCCTGTTCTGGGCCTGAATTGGCAGTAGTTTGAACTTGTTGGACCCTTCGACACATATTCGGGCCCTCTATTATAAATCCTAACCTTAGACACTCGAAATCCTTTTCAGTTGCAACAATTGAGTTGGGTGCCTAATCGTCCTTTTATGCAAGTAGAACCGCCATTTTATCATTTCTATTTATTCAAATTGAGTACTCGACTATTTCTAGCAATAAATGAGATCACTGTATGGTTCCGTAATTGCTTATCATTTTTCATTTATATGAGATTAATAATACACTATACAGGGATTTCATAATTTTTTTTTTTAATCGTAGGTAACCAAGCTGGTAGTCATATAGGTTAACAGTGTATTCCTTGTTTTGGGCCTGAATTGACAATCGTTTGAACTTGTTGGACCCTTCGACACATATCCGGGCCCTCTATTATAAACCCTAATCTTAGACACTCGAAATCCTTTTCAGCTGCAACAGTTGAGTTGGGTGCCCAATCGTCCTTTTATACAAGTAGTGCCGCCATTTTATTATTTCTATTTATTCAAATTGAGTACTCGACTATTTCTAGCAATAAATGAGATCACTGTACAGTTCTGTAATTGCTTATCATTTTTCATTTATATGAGATTAATAATACACTATATAGGGATTTCATAATTTTTATTTTTAATCGTAGGTAACCAAGCTGGTAGTCATATAGGTTAACAGTGTATTCCCTATTCTGGGCCTGAATTGGCAGTCGTTTGAACTTGTTGGACCCTTCGACACATATTCGGGCCTTCTATTATAAACCCCAACCTTAGACACTCGAAATCCATTTGGGCCTCAAAAGTGTGTTGACATGAATAAGCTATTAATGTACTTGGGCCTCCATAGTATTTATTTAATCAATTGGAGGTCATTAGAGAACCATGATTTACGTTTAACCTTATGATTTGCATTTACTTCTTTTGTCAACACCCACACATACACTTCCTTTCGTAATAGCATTAAACCGTCATTTATTTTGCTAAAATTAAAAGATTTCATTTATTCTACTAATTTATTCTTTCCATGTATATTATTCTTCCCAAAACTCTAATAAGTAGTACACAACACAAACTGGAAAAGAAATTGAAGCATTTCGGTTTCCATTGTGGCAAATCGCATCCCAAATATCCCTGCAATAGTGGAGCTATTCTTGGTGTTTGAAATTTCCCCTCCTTTGAAGTACAACCCTAGTTTTCCCATCGATTGAATCTCGAAGCCCAAGCTTCCCCTTGTTGAATCGATTCTGGTACAACTATTTCGTGGTCTCCTCATAGATTCTGAATATGTCCGGTTCAAACTCGTCGAAGTATTCTTTGCGCCCTCCTCAGTTGTGTCATTTCGAAGGTATGGTTAGCACAATTTGTGTTAAAAGAGGTTCTTAGTTCTTGACGTATTTGATGTGATGTTGTGTTAACATCCTCAATACATTTGTGAAGATAGAGAAGGGAACATGGCTACATTTATATTTTTGTTCTCTTTGAATTATTTATGTTCAAATGCTGAAAACTTGTTATTTTTATACTACAAATATGGTGTACATTTTGGATTATAAATGATATTGAGGAATTTTTATTCTGTGATGTATTTACTTTCAATTTGGTTTTGAATTCATACATCTTCCTCTCTGTTGAGTGGAAATGGGATGTCAGAAGTAGCAAATTTTTTTATTATTCAGGTTGGTTTTTAATTCATATATATTCTTCTCTCTCGATTGAAAATGGGATTTCAGAAGTAACAATAATTCAATAATATGAGGTTTTTAGAAATTTTATGTCATATTTTTACATAAGTACTTGTTCACCTACACCGTAACCTACACGGTAGCCGTTGTGTTCATTATTATCCACTATGCAACCGCTGTTTATCGTGGTTAACAGCATGCCCACTTTTTTGGAATTTTCAAGCCTATATATTCATTTAATAAATTATTACTTTGCAGAAGTTTTTGCCCATCAATCACTAACCTTGTGCCCATTCCATTCATAAATCTTATTCATGTAATGGGATTGTTTTCGTACAGTTCATGTGTTATATACTCCTTACAATAAGCCTAATGTCGTTTTTTCCATTTTGGCAGTTGACCCATAGCGAAGAACATGATGGGTAGGGTCCACATTCAAAATTCAATTCCAGCATCAATTTCGAAGAGGGCCGATCTTGCAGTATTTAATGAGATCCGGGATAAACTCTGCCCTACATCGCTACTGAGGTTCCGGGAAAGTTGCTTTGGGCATCTTTTAGGGTGACTGATATTCAGTTCCAAGGTCAGATCTACCTTCAAATGTTGTTATGTCTTGATGTGGAATCATCGTCCGATGTCCTCACCTTTCGTGTTAATAACTCCATTTCACGTTGTGGCCCAAGAGAACTTGTCTTGGTCACGGGGTTGGCATTTGGCCCTTACCCCACAATTCCTGAAGGAAGTGCATTTCGGAGTGGAATATTTGGTGACTTGGCTGCACTTTCAATGAGTGATATTCGAAACAAGCTTTCGGATCGGTTAGACAATGAAGACCAGCTAAGGGTAGCTCTGTTGCTAGTGTTGGGCTGTGTGTCGCTGCCGCAGGGTTCAAAGTGTGGTAATCTAGATCTCGAATATGTAGACCTTGCCGATGATCTGGGTAATTTCAACTCATTTTCATGGGACCATGTCGCATACAATCACCTTCATTCTGAGTTTCGATTGCTGAGGAATAGGATTGTCGAAAAAAGGGGAATGTACGGTGATGCTACAGGGGGCAGAGCGATGCTCGACGCCAATGGCTTTGCCATTGCTCTGCTCTGCTGGGCTTATGATGTTATTCCCTCACTGGGAGATTAATACAGAGGTCTGTTGGAAGATAAGCGCGATGTTACGCCACGTATTCTGCGATGGTCACCGACTGTGTGGGTCTTGTACATGGATATGAGGAAGAAAATATTTTTTGATCTGCATGGTGGGATAAGAATGCTTCAAACGTAAGTATTCATTATCAGTTTATCTTTATTTTTTAATAATTTGGAAAGTGTAGCTGATTTTATCTAGCAAGTGGTGGTTCACTAACGTGTTGAGCCCTCGGAGAGTGAGCGATGCACTGTTTCGTATGCTAGCGCCGTGACATGAGAAGAGGAGTCCGCTACACGTCTTAATGGAAGCCAGATGCCTTCAGGGTCAGTGCCGGCTGCGGATGCGCAGCCCTCTTCCGATGATCAGTATGCAGCTCCGCGGTCCAAGAAAGCGGCGTGGAAGAGAAAATTTATGGAAGTTAAAGCAGAACTCGCCGAGGTTAAGAGTGAACTCGTGGATTTTAAGAATACTCAGTTGTCCATGTTTGATGAGTTGAGATTAATAGAATGGTGTCTAGACAGTCGTACCCATTCGACGACAGCTAGTCAGTCTAACAGGGAAAGAGAAAAGAGCCCATCTTCCTCGGGGAGGTTCGACGATGAAGGTTCTAGTGACCCAGGCGGTGATCACCAACACATCCCCAGTACAAGTCCACCTGCCACCACCCCAACAAGTTACAGTGTTGATCCTCCTACATCAAATCCTAATGCCAGCGGGAATGATCACATCCACGATGAAGAACCTAAGGCATCAGAGTGTGATGGTGAAAATACGGTGGCATGGTTTGGGTGTGTTGAGCGATACATAACCAGTTCACCAGTCTCAATGCCACCTATGTATTCCTCTTAAAAGGATAATGATGGCACTTCTGCAGCCTCTCCACATGCCTCGATGCACGAGCAGTTTGATGTTGCCGAAAAATAGAGGATGGGGATAACATGGCAGGGGATGAGACGCCCGTTGGAAGTGTTGTGGCACAATCTAATCCAATACCTAGATTTGATGTTACAAAAGTGAGAAGCCGGACAAAGAAAGTTGCACTAAGTTCTAAAAGGGTAAAATGCACAAATTTGTACAAAACTTGGTTGTTTTAGTTGAGTACCTATTATACCTAAAAAATATCTCATCACCTATCATAGAGATATTTACTCTAATATTAATGTCCGTGATATCTTGTAGGGTAAAAGAAAACCGCAATTACGTGCCAGCCAGCGGACAAAGAAGCCCGGTCCACAAACGTTGACGCCATACATGGTTGAGGATGATAAGAAGAAGAAAAAGTGATCAAATGAGGCGTCGAGGGGACAAGGTAGCAGGTGAAGAGGCTATTTGCAACATGATGATGAGTACCCTCAGGACATGATTGATTTCTTTATGAAGTGGTGGGAAACCGAGCAGGGGAGTTCGAGCAGTATAATACTGTGCATAGATTCAAAAAGAGAGCATTTGAATTGGGAGTTCATGGACACCATCAGTAGGGCGGATGGATGGTTTTCTGATGAGGTTAGTTAAGTATCCCTTAAATGATGTTCTACCCCATATACGCATCTCAAGGAGTTGTTGGGCATTTGATTATACATCTTAAATTTTGTAATATGTTTTCTTGTGTAGAATTTGAATTGGCTGATTGCCTTATGTATGCATAAATCTCTGAGATAGCCTGAGAAGTTTCTTCAGGATTGGACAGTTATCGACTTAAATTTTTGGGTAATCTTCCATATGTGTAGACGTCTGATTTACCTTCAACAATATTTGTATTGTATACAATTTTTTTATTTAAAATTCTGACTTCGTATTTATCTACAGAACAATCTGCAGTCATTGGGGAATGATTTCAATGATGCAATGTTGAATAAGGTGAGATGGGAGTGGGATAAGTGTTTCAAGAGTCTCGGACGTTATGCCACAGGTGAATTGCCCGATTGGTGCCCCAAACGAAAATAGATTGAATCAGCCGCAATCTATGGGATTACTTTCGTCAACGACAACCATTGGATTTTGTCCGTGATCTCGCTATCTCGTCGACACATCTGCATATATGATTCAAGGGCCTCAACCACCAAACGAAAATATTTACCCAAGTTTGACCTCATATTCCGCATGTTGCCTAGCATGTTGGTTCACTACAATCTGTCCACTGAAGACAATGCAAATAAACCCTTCACGGTTGAGAAGTATCCGAAGTGTCCAATTCAGTTTAATGGATACGATTGTGGCCCGCTGACAATTATGTTCCTTGACATGCTTATTGGCCAGATGGATCTGTACAGTCCATAGAACTAACAAGGTGTCCAAGGGCAAGACTGCGTTGGTGTGCGAAGCTGCTTAGGGATGACTACATAAGGCCTTTTACTAGTTGAACTTGTTTGAATTGTTATTGTGTGTCCCTATTTGGATGTGTTTCGGTTTCTAAACTGATACTGTTTTAAGGTTTATAAGCAGAAGTATGTTTAGCTTCGTGACAGGGCATAATGGTACCCATGTTGGTGTCCATGCTGGTGGCTATATAAGGCATCATCATGTTAACTGGTTTTTGCCTGAATTAAACACGTAATGTCTTTTAAAAACTATCATAGTAAACATGTAAGTATCCATGATGTTACCTATATAGGTATCATCATGTTAAATGGTTCTGGCCTGATTTAACGGAGGTTACAATTTATACTAAGAAGTTGGTCTTGTAAATTAATTGTGTACTCGAGGCCCACTAATGGAAATAAAAATTCATTTATTTGACCATTCGAGGGGTGCGCTAGCACGTAGCGGTTTTTATGGGAATTTGGTGGTACAACAACGATGAGAAAGAACCGACATCAATCGGTAAACATCATGATTTAAATAACTACAGATATCATTTGTTTAATGTGTAATAATAAACTATTATGAGATTTTATTATCATTTTTTTTCCAAGTTGGTAGTCATATAGGTCACTACGCCAAGTGTCATCAAAGTAACCAAGCTGGTTGTCATGTAATTAACTAAAAAAAAGGGAATTGGGCCTGAATTGGCCAGGGTTTTAAATAGTAGGCAACTTTGACGCATATTTGGGCCTCAAAAATAAATCCCAAACTTAAAAACTCAAAATTTATATGGGTTTCTAAAGTATGTTAGGCCCGAATTCACTTAGGGTTCAAATTAGGTCTCAATAGTAATAGTTTAATCTATTGGAGCCCATTGGAGAACAATGATCTGCATTTAACCATATGAAATGCATCAAACATCAGTATTGATACAACCTACGAAGTGAAGGCAATTACTTCTATAGTCAACTCCCACACATACAGTTCCTTTTTGTAATAGCATTAAACTGTAATTGATCTAACTAAAAATAAGGGATATCATTTATTCTTCTAACTTTTTCTTACCTTGTACAATGTAGTTAGGTTTATATTTTTCTTGTATATATTCATATACTATACGTTCAACTTTGATATTTTTTAGTTATTAATGTTTCAAACAATTTATAGTTAATTTCTCATTATTTATTGAGCAATAACCCGGCTAATGCCTGTGCCAAACCGCTAACATATGAAATTGGAAATAGCCTTTGACCATAATCTCTGATCACTATTACACAATACAGAATTGAAAAAGATAATGAAGTATTTCAGTTTCAGTTGTGGGAAATCGGATCCCACATATCCTTGAAATTGCGGAGATATTCTTGGTGTTCGAAATTTCCAAAAGTGCAGTAGAGATAACTCCATAACATTTCTGGAGCCACTCTCAGTTTCTTTGCACCCTTATCTGCCTACAAATGTTGTAAGTTAAGTTTTGAACTGAAGCATACTACTATATTATAGTATTAGTAATTGACAGTGTTAGTAAGGCCCTACCTTGATTATACTTGCCCATGTGTTATCTTCAGCTATAACGTGTCCAGTGCCGTATTCCTCCCTTGCACGTGGAAAATTGCAAGCATGTTTATATGTTTGCCAATGAGCCTCGAACTGTTTGAGCTTTCCTTGTGCACTTTTGATGGAGAAATCCCTCCCTCGCCTCTTGTTTAGTTCATTGGTAAACTCTTTAAATAGTGTTGCAGAGATGTTTTTTTTTCTTTCCATATACCCTCTTCTTTCTTCTCGTAGATGATCTTACCAAGAATGTATTCGTCTTCATCATCCCAAACAAACTTGGCCCACATGTCGTCAACATGATGAAACGAGGCCATACGTGGTTCAAAAATGAAGAGATAGTAAGATTAGGGTATAGAGGGGTTATGGTTCTGAACTTGGTATATAACAGTCTAAAGTGAAACCCTATATGTGTGTACCATTAGCAAATGTATCAACCACCAAATTTCATTCAACCAACAAAATTAATGGCCATTTATCTCATTGGAAAGACGCACCTATACTCCTCCATAAATGCTTTTTGATCTCACAGAATCAATCACTAACATGACTACACTGTAAGCAAAGGGCATTGATGACAACCTTTTCTTAAACCTATTGCAGCATCACTCTAAGTAAAGGGTACTGAGGTATCTAAAAAGTACAAGTTTAACAGTACTATAAACATTCAAAATTGATTTGTAGTACTGCAAATATATGTAGATACATGGGTCTTTAAATATTAATTTACAGGTTGAGGTAGTACGTCATACCTAATGTCATTAATGTTTTGAAAATAGTAGTAATCTTGGAAGATATTCACTAATATCCATTAGTGATGATAAAAAATGTGTATGACAATGGATCTTAATTATTCAGAGCATCTTTTATTAATCCTGGAAGATATTCCCTTATTAATTTCTATTGTTGGTTACCCTAAACACTTTACCACCGCTCCAATAATAAATCGTTGATAAAATTAATCATTGTAACCATCTATTAATTAAATTCAAAAGATGTGATTTCGTTACTATGAGTAACATTAGTATTGCCTGTAATGATAGTCATTTTATAATTCAATTAATTAAAAAACAACACTACAGTCATAATAAGTGTTTGAGAACCTATTGGAGCACCTACAAGATCACCTACTTAAGAACCTACATGACAACCTATTGGAGCAAAATTATAACATGAAAACCTATTTGATAACCTTTATGATTACCTATATGATAACCTACGTGATCGAGGACACAGATCCTTTCTGAGACGTAGTACAGCGAAAGGGGACATGTTACACACTCATTTGGTTATGAAGGAAATTAAATCATGATAACTTATATGATCACCCTTGGTTATCACCGACAACTCTTCAATGAAATTGTATGTCCATTTCTTGTACGGACTCTCGTTTGTAATGTTTTCACTATTTAACATTTATTTTGCAATGTATTGTATTTAAGTTAACCTTTATATTTTATGAAATTTCATTATTTGTATGATTCAACTATTTACTTGATTTACAAGATCGACAGGTGCGTGAGATATAGTAATCCAACTCTCACATTGTTTAATTTAAAATGCCAAGAAATTATGATATTGGTAATGCACACCACATTATTGGAAATTATGGTAGGAAAAGTAAAAGTAATACAATACGACATTAGCACCTAAAAGGGAACATAGTCATTTATTCTAAAACATCAACAAATATAATTGACACCCATCATTAGACCACCTCTAATCACCGCTATGAGTCTTCTTTCACCAATCAGGGTTGGCTCAAACAGCACGTGCATTCTTTCGTACTCGGGATCATCGCCGTGCACATATGTCCTTGCAAATGTGTTTTCCTATGACATGAGATTTAGGAAAAATACTATTGTTATATCAATTGTGCAAGTGAATGAATTACATATATATGATTAATACTTCAACTGAGATTAAGGGTTAGATGCCTTTGAATGTTTACATGTATTATGGATATCCAAAGGAGTCTGTCTGCCTGGAGATTCATGTCATTTCTTGAGTGAATGCCTCTTTGGCGCATCCTCTCAAGCACATATGAAAAAGTTTCGTAGTGTTTCCATAGGAAGTCTCTTCTATCATACAAATTATTCCAGGTGAGGCGCTTGTGCATTAATAGATTGACAACGTCCTTGGCCACCCCTAATGCATATCCCGTAGGACCCATATCTGGATCATACTCGCCAATATTCTTCTGATGTATGAGAGCGTTAAGAAAATAAGCATCCATCTCGGCGTCCCATTTTCCATCGTACAAAGTCGTTCCTGGTAAGGGAATGTTGTTTATCTTCAAGGATATTTTGGGGGAAGAAGAAGAGATAATATGGTGTGATTGGGATATGAAGTGCATTAATACAAGTGCTAATATATAGAATAATAATTCCGTAATGGCAGTTTTAACTGGGACTTCGAAACAATGCAACCACATAGTCGTGTGAGCGGTTATTTAAAGCCTTAATCCAAAAAAAAAATTATTCGTGAAAAGGATTTTGAAATTCAGCGTGTTAAGGCTATTTTATTTCCACGTCTTAATTTTTTGTATTTTTAATCTGCCTTAAAAAAAACAAACCGTTAACACACCGTACCGAATATGTAATCGCTTGTCAAATATGAATCTCGTGTAATCCGACACAATGAACATTAAATAACGATTTAATACATATCGCACAAAGCTAATTCACAAATCCTAGAGCCATATACGTTCCTGCATTTGAATTACAATAGAGTAGTTGAACAATTCGTTCCCATTGAGGAAAAAAATAAACAAAATGCAAGATGATGCTATTTCGGATTCAATTGTTGGAACTTTCAACACCACAGTACGTGTCGCTTACAAATTCATCTTCCCACATCTTGTCGGCTTTGGCCTTGATAATTTCACGATGGAAACTTCCGAACATAGAATCGAGAAGATGACATAACTTCTCGGGATGCAATCTTAGCCTTTCTGCACCCTTATCCACCTACACAAGTCATATTTCAGGATGAGAGTTTTAACAAACATCAACATAAAATATTGTTAGGGTAAAATACCACCTCGATTAAATTTGCCCATGTTTCCTCATCGGAGGTAACAAAACCAGTTTGGTAATGCACTGTTGCACCAGAAAATTTTAAGGCATGGGCATAGGTCTGCCAGAGAGCCTCCAATTGTTTGAGTTTGAGTCGTACATTTCTCACAGAGAACATCTGCTCTTGCTTCTAGTTTATTGCACCCATAATCTCTCGAAGTAATTTCTCAGAGATGCTTACTTCTTTCCAGGAACTAACCTTCTTCATATCGTAGATGATTTCATAAAGAGTGCGTTCGTCTTTATCTCCCCAGACATAGTTGGCCCACAGCTCGTCTACTCAATGAAATGAAGTCATACTTAGTTCAGAAAGAAGAAGATAGTAACTTTGGCTTCTAGTTGTCTTATGAGCACATCTTGGTATATATAGATATGACTTGAAACCCTAGCTGAGCGAGGAGGACTCAAATAAGGGAAAGCAACGAGTCCGCTTCATGGTGGATGAATTGTAGTAGTTGTGCTAAAGTTCGAACAGGTACACGTTCAAACACATCATAAATTTAAATTTAACGGAGATAGGCTACTTTTAAAGTTTTGTTTCCTCATATCTTAAGTGAACTAACCAAATCTTCAAATGAAGATTTTGTCTGCTGAAAAGTTGTAAAGGTAGGAAAGATAGACTATAAAGATGGGAAATATAGGGATACGTATGCCAAGTAATCAATAACATCCAAGAACTGTAGAGGTTAATTTTATGGTGATGTTGATATCTTTGCAGACGTGAGCTGTAAAGATACGGCTATGTAATTTTGTATTCCCTCCTCTGAGTATACATATATGTAATTTTGCTATTCTCTCTCTCAAATATGATTAAAATCATTTATCTTCACGCAGGATTTTGTTAGATATGAACCCAGCATCATGTAACAATAGAATATCACTCGATTTTAGGGATTTTGATAATATGACATCCGTATTAATAGGGATAATACGTAATTAATTAATGTTTGATATAATCAAATCTTATTGTACATATAATTGAAGAATACAACTATCTATATTAGAAGAGATATAACAAGATTTGATTATATCAAATCTTAATCAAATACATATTATCCCTAGTCGATATATATAACCTATTTATTATTACAAAATTAGGAAATAGGTTTGTAATAAAGATACAAGAAGATACACAAAATATTTACAAAGCAAAATAGATATACAAGAAGATACACAAAATATTTACGAAGTAAAATAGATACTATGCTATACCATGGCATGTAATATTTTGAATACATTCATTGATTCTTACCTTATATGATAATACCCGTTTTTTTTTATTCTGTCATGTTTCAATAATGAAATGAAAACCTACTTTTGAAACCCTATTTTAGAAACTTAGATAATACTTTGTGTACATTGATATGTAGTGAAACTCTTATTTCAGAGTATAAATCGAAGAGTTGGAAAAAATAAATTCATATCAATCAACATAGTCTTAACAAATTCTCGTGATTTTGGTCTACCATGTTTCACGAATTACACAACCAAATACAGTGAACTGTTGCGATTTCTTATAATTTTGGGGAAAACAAATCACTAAATGTTGTTTGAACCATTGTGTACTTCACAATCACCAAGAAAGCAACAAATATGAGGTACAGGTATTGCAACCTTCAAATCCAGCGGTGGATATTTGGGTACCAAAGGCTCTAAGTCACCAATAGGGTTCACACTCTGACACATTTTGAAACACCAAATAATAGTAGAAAATGGCAAACTATGTTGGAATTCGATGCTCCCCGCAAACTACATTATTTGTTCATACACCATCATGGAAAAATCTAATCGTTTACCAATAGCAACGGCGTGGATGACCCTAGCCTGAAGAGGTTCTAGTAGGCATTTTTTTCCCAAGGTACCCAGTTGCATAGTGCAATGACGGAAAGTGCTTTGAAAGGTACACCCAAATGGTGCACTGATAGTCCTCTCTCTGGCCATCTCATTCTACTCAGCCCTGTAAGGAATTCGACAACACTATCCAAATCCTGCTCGTACCGATTATCTCTGTCGAATGAAGGCAAACCAAGAGCAATATTAATTTTGGAAGGAGTGAAATAGAAGATTTCATTTCTAAAAAATAATTTTTTGAAACGAATTGATTCAGGGTCAGTCATTTCATCCGATAGATTAGCATAAAACCCAGCATGGCCTCTCTGTTAAAAGTACCAACATTAAATAGGGTTTTCTTCAAGTCACAAACGTCGATGATCTGGATCAACTTGAACTGCGCAATTTGTCCCTCATCCACAACGCGTTCTGGATAAAATTCCATGAGCTTCAGAGTATTATACCGATGCCTCGCTTGCCTGTTATAGAAATGCTTGGGTAGGGATCGATTCACGGAAAAGGCTTAGCAATACACGTCTGGAGATGGTGACCTCGAAGGAGGGATATTTTCATGTTTTCTGTATAATAGGGTCAGGCGATATGGTGATTTTGGATATTATTGATCCTAAAAATTTATATATTATATCCACAATATTTGGGAATTTATTGTTAAAAGGATTGATCAGAGCAGAACGCATTTTGGTGTTGAGTTGTATATAGGTATATTGGGTTGGTTGAATTGGAGTGAATGAGTGTTACAGTAAACATCAATGGGATTTCTACACGGATGTTGGTTTAGGGCTTCTTTAAAATATGAGCCAGAGTTAGATGAAAAGAAGTGAACAAGTAAGGTTTGAATTACTAAACAACTAAGCTACATTCATATATCAGGGAAGTGGCATATACTCATACCACACAAATTATAAGAAGCAGTAATTAAGCCAACAACTAGTTCATTACAAAGTGATAACTGAAGATTAAGTTAACATAAAAATAGATTACTCATCGAGTTCAATTTTTAATGACGGCGCAAAACACACACAAAAAATAAAGACAATCAATTACTGCAAAGAAAATACATGAGCAGAATACAGGGGAAAAATGTGCAACATCACTTACTTATCTCTTCAGAGCTTCCATGACTTCATCTTTCCCAGCCATCTCTGCAAAAACACATCACAAGCAAACAATAAATATTCGTTTTGCTCTCAGACACTTGATGAACTCGAACACCGATGAACGTTTTCCGATAAGAAAATACATACCCACTAAAAGCTGCATAAGAGCACTAAAAATTAAAAAGGCAATAGAGTAGATAGAAAGAAGAAGCTTTCAGGTACGGCGGCGCCAGCTGGAGGCATGTTCGGAAGTTTGAGCTGGAGGCTGGTACAGCAGGTTCGGGAGCGATGTTCACCAGTGACTTCCTCTGGCGCGGCGAGATGAAAAGGGATAGCCGATTGTCGATCGACTTGGAAAAGTTAGGGCACACATGAGGATGAAGAATTTAGGAATTTGAATTAACGGTCTCAGATTTTAATTTTTGTGGGAACTAGCCAGTGCTAACACGATTTTAATTGAAAAAATAAAACGTGTTTATAATTTTTTTTTCAAATTAATTAATTAATTTGAAATTTTATTAGGGTCACTTACTAAGATGTACATAAAATAATACATAATTGCTGTAAACTACATGACTCATAACTACACAATTATGATTGTGATACTATAAATATCCCTATGTATTTGCACAATTTGTTTGCGCAATTTGGTTTTGCACAATTGCTTTGCACAATTTTGTTTTTGTATATTTTGTTTGCACATTTTAAATTCCAGCAGCAGTCGGCGGCGGACAACGGCTGTTTGGCCGGCGGTCAATGCCGTTCTGGCCGCCGGTCAACGGCGGTCAACAATGGTCAATGCCGGTCCGGCGGGTGGGTGGGTGAGGGGTAGGGTTGGTGGTTTAAAAGTGTATGGGATTATAAGGTTATATTAGGTATTTTACTTTAGTATTTTGTATGTGAGAGTAATTATTTAAATTTCTTTTATCTAATAGTAATTTAGGTTAAAAGTGTGTATCTATTAGTGATTTTCCCATTTTATTATACATAAAATAAAATAAATTTGTATTAGAATTGGTGTAAAGTATTAATAATTATAGTAACATTCTTTAATTTTCAGAGAGCGTGTATGGATGCCAGAAACAAAATTTATTTTAGTAATCTACGTGATCACCTACGTGACAACCTACATGATCACCTATTAATTAAGGGGCCGTGTGGTTGGCTTCAAGGATTGGGAATTGGAAAATGAATGAGAGTATGGTGGTATGGTAAGGTGTTTGTTATATAAAATAATTTTATTTGGATATGAATGGGAATGTCTATTATTACTATTAATTTTGTTGGGAATGTTTCTAAATTTTATCAGAATAGAATCAATATTATGTAATTCCTCCGTCCCGTTACAATATTTACGTTTATTTTTTGCACGTTGATTAAGAAGTATAATATTTTATTAGATAGTGGGTGAAAAAATATAATATTTAATGTAAAGTAGGTAGGTGTATTAGTACTGTTGGATGATATATTAATTGTTTTAGGTGGTCTCATATTCCAAAAAGGGAAAAATTAAACATTGAAATAGGACGCACAAATTGGAAACGTAAATATTGAAACGGGGCGGAGGGAGTATGCTTTTCTTTTTCTATTTTACAAATAAAACATTTAATATTTTATTTTAAATAATTTTATGAATAAATATTTAAACAGGAACAAAAAAAAGAAGAAGAAGAGATGAGGATAAGTATAATGGTTGTATATCCAATGGAATGATACCCATATCATCCATTAAAAGTTAAGGAATGGGGTAATTTTATTAGTGCGAGTATGGGTCCCATTTTATTAATGAGTATTATTAATTAGTGTGTAGTACGTGGATAGTTGTAGTAGGGAGAGTGTAGGCCCCATATTTTAATTGTACTTTAAACGGGGGATACGTCCCATGTGTGTAAAACATGAAAAATGGACCCTTTGGTTTAGACGACCAAAATGGATAAAATAAACCCTTTGATAGGGAGAGAGAGAATAATAAATATCACCTATCTACAAAAATTAATAAAAAAAAAAGTATGATTGGATTTGGAGTAATAATAACATTAATAATGGAAGTTAAAAAAATATGTATATATACATGTGGGTCGAAGATGATATAAATTAATAATTCACTGGTTTTGAGCCTGAATTAATTTTTTTCTTGGTGCCCATTTGGACGCTGATGTGGACCTCAATTTCAGAGGGCCCAATACTTTCCCTGGTTTAGAATATGATATTTCTACCCAACAAAAAATCCTTAAAAGTACGCGCTGTCACCTCTCACCGTCTACCCTTGTTGATACCCTGATAAAAACCTCAAGAGGGATTAAGCAGATCTACACACTCCTACAAAGAAATGCAGGTTAATTTGAAGCGGTCAAGGTCACCATCCTCAGATGAGGTTGTCCACTATGTACGTGAACCTTTCAGGGCCCTTTCTGCCATCGCAAACAGTAAATGGGTACCTTCGGATATATCTTGTCTACTAACACTGGAACAGGATAGAGTTATCCATGTCGTTGCTATTGTTAGGCGATTGGACTTTGGATTGATGGTATATGATCACGTAATGCAATTCGCAGGGACCATCGATGTCCAACGAAGACTACCCTTTCCTACTATAATTTGGAGATTATTACTTCATCAAGTTGTGTCACCGATTGGTGTAACAGAGTCATTAGAGCCCGTCTTTCTTCTGTTGGATTTGAGTGCTGCAAAACCTTTCGAACAAGCACACTGCTGTACTACTGAGTCCGACTTACACAATGGACTGACCAACTTGGTCAGTACATTATCCAATCAATTTGATAGAATAGCCGCCGTCATGGAAGAAACAAAGAGTTCAGTCTCAACATTGGCAGATTCATTGAAACTACTTAGAAATTATAGAAATACCAATTGTGAGTAGAAATTGTTCTCTAACGTATATGATATTGTAAAACTCTGATGATTGTATGAATTTCCTTTTTCCAATCCAAACTCACAGCTATTTCAATGGCATGATCGGATATAGTACATACAACAAAATCACATCCAAAGTGTGCAATATTCAGTACCATTTTTTGGTGTGAAATTAAAGCAAACGAATATGAGATATATTGAATATCAGTTTTGGTGAGCAATATTCAATATCAGTGTGGTGTGTGCAATATACAATATCATTTAAACCTCATGGGGGCACAATTACACGACACACCTATCAATTTTAAATTGCAACGTTCAATGTCATTCTTTAAGCAAGCACGATTACCTTCCTATCATGCTCACCTACATGCTCACGTACATGATCACCTACATGTTCACCTATGTAATCGCCTTTTCACATCCAAAGTGTGTGCAATATTCAGTACCATTTTTTTTGTGCAATTAAAGCAAACATACGTGAGATATATTGAATATCAATTTTGGTGCGCAATATTCAATATCGGTGTGGTGTGTGCAATATACAATATCATTTAAACCTCATGGGGGGCACAATTACACGACACACCTATCAATTTTGAATTGCAATATTCAATGTCTTTCTGTAAGCATGCACGATTACCTCCTCATCGTTCTCACCTACATGCTCACCTATGTTATCGCCTTTTCACATCCAAAGTGTGTGCAATATTCAGTACCATTTTTTGGTGTGCAATTAAAGCAAACAAACGTGAGATATATTGAATATCAGTTTTGGTGTGCAATATTCAATATTGGTTTGGTGTGTGTAATATACAATATCATTTAAACCTCATGGGGGCACAATTACACAACACACCTATCAATTTTGAATTGCAAAGTTCAATGTCTTTCTATAAGCAAGCACGATTACCTCCCCATCATGCTCACCTACATGCTCACATATGTTATCGCCTTTTCACATCCAAAGTGTGTGCAATATTCAGTACCATTTTTTCGTGTACAATTAAAGCAAACGTACGTGAGATATATTGAATATCAGTTTTGGTGTGCAATATTCAATATCGGTGTGGTGTGTGCAATATACAATATCATTTAAACCTCATGGGGGCACAATTACATGACACACCTATCAATTTTGAATTGCAATGTTCAATGTCTTTCTGTAAGCAAGCACGATTACCTCCCCATCATGCTCACCTACATGCTCACCTATGTTATCGCCTTTTCACATCCAAAGTGTGTGCAATATTCAGTACCATTTTTTGGTGTGCAATTAAAGCAAACGTACGTGAGATATATTGAATATCAGTTTTGGTGTGCAATATTCAATATCGGTGTGGTGTGTACAATATACAATATCATTTAAACCTCATGGGGGGCACAATTACACGATACACCTATCAATTTTGAATTGCAATGTTCAATGTCTTACTGTAAGCAAGCACGATTACCTCCCCATCATGCTCACCTACATGCTCAGCTACATGATCACCTACATGCTCACCTATGTTATCGCCTTTTCACATCCAAAGTGTGTGCAATATTCAGTACCATTTTTTGGTGTGCAATTAAAGCAAACGTACGTGAGATATATTGAATATCAATTTTGGTGTACAATAGTGTGGTGTGTGCAATATACAATATCATTTAAACCTCATGGGGGGCACAATTACACGAAACACCTATCAATTTTGAATTGCAATGTTCAATGTCTATCTGTATGCAAGCACGATTACATCCCCATCATGCTCACCTACATGCTCACCTACATGATCGCCTACATGCTTACCTACATGCTCACCTATGTTATCGCCTTTTCACAGAGTCATATATCTGAAAACTTCCTCGTAACCTTCTGAGCATGCCTGTGAACATAACCTATCAAACAATAGGATGCCTCATGATATTTAGATAAACACAGCATCGCATTCCTACTATTTAGAGCAATTGTTAAAGTAAAATACAAACAAACAAGTTTAAATGAAGTATTCCATAAATATTTCTCCGAATAACAAAGCAAACTACATTAATTCTCATCATCAGTAACATCTCGTAATCCATGATTAGGACATGCATTTTTTATGTGGCTTGGCACGTGGCAAATTGAGCACTTTCTGGAAGCCTGACGTATTACTGGGGCTTGCTCAGAAGGTGGTAAAAATTTAACATTGTCTGGTACAGCAGGACTATTAGTACAGGTGGCCCTGTTGTGATTCTTCCCACCACAATTTGAACACTTGTTTGCTCTACGCACACTCCGACTTGGTTCTAGGGCACTCTTCATTCGACTTCGTTTGGGCCTGCCGAATTGCTTCGGGCAATCAGGTTGTTTGCATACTCGATCTCGTACAAGTATAGGAACATCCCAATCCTTCCTATCAGGCAAGGGATACACTGAACCGCCTCACATTGATCTAACCATCTGATTCTGAAAATATTCCCCCACATATAAATTCACATCAAGGCACTTGTTCCTTCAAGACGTAAATTAAATTAAGGGTGAAATGATGTACAATAAATCAATATTACCTACATAAATTCAGTATAAAAGATGATGTGATAGTACCTAATCACAGCAAATGTGTGGATGCATGGAATCAGCTCGTGTTGCTAATATCCACAGTCACACGACTGCTTTTCGAGATCAAGAAGAAATGTATCAGTCCCAACCACAACCTTGAAGTGTCCACCAACTATATGTTCAACTTCGATGTGGACTGCCCTGTGTACCAACTTTGCGAGCTGATTAGTGATTCTCACGCACAAAACACCACCATGCTTTTCAGCCTCGAGGCTCCGAAATGGGTCAATTGGCACAACCTCTCGAATATATATATGACTGGAAAACGGCGGGGCCATTTAAGATAATTGTTCCAAGACTCTGCAATGTTGGATGTCATAAACTCGTATCAAAGAACGGGACAGTGAAATCTACTCTAGCGCTCTTTCTTGGCCCTGAGGAGAATGGCCCAATGTGGGGGCCATTATCAGATCCACTCAATGCGCCTACGAACCTGTTTAAAAAAAGATTATGTCACAAGAAAAAATACTTTGTCCAACTTACCTAAAAAGGAAACTTTCACGAAACATATATATCAATACTGTTATCACAACAAAATTAATAAATAGTATAGGATATGTTACCTATCAAAATCCACATCTAGGTATGTACTAGCAGCCCTCTCAAATATGTTAACAATGCCTTCCCCAAATGGGACAAACTTCTTGCCTAAATGATGCTAACATAGACCATGTGCAACACTTGAAAAAACATGCTCCACCACATTAATAATCGCTTGGTGCTGATCAGATTCAATCAATATGTCAGTAGGGCAGCCGAGAGCACTAAGAACTTTGGACAAAAATAAAGTCCAAAGTTCCGTGTTCTCTTGATCACCAACACTGGTAGCTAGTGGATAGATCTGCCTATTGGGATCTTGGGTGACGGCCACAAATACAACGCCCTTGCAATCTCCCTTTAAGTGAGCGACATTAACAACTATAACAGGGCGAGCAAAGTTCTTGAAACCAACCGCACACGCGCCCAAGGCAAAGAACGAAAATTTAAACTTCCTGTCAGGATGAGTCAAGAGTGTGTTATAGTTCCTGGGTTGCATTTCTTGAGCATATGGAGATAGGCTAAAAGCAATTTGAAGCAATCGGTCGGAGTCCCATAAATATATGTGTTAGTTAGTTTATGAGCCCTAACTGCATGACCATACTTTATTTAAATACCATATCGCTGCTTCATGTCGTAAACAATACCAATGGGTGTGAATGATGTAGACTGATGCCTTTGCTTGTCGAAATACAATTTCGCAATGACCTTCGAGTAGCAAGAAAGGGGTTTTCGATGTTCGGGATTAACAACGCACGAGTGAGGACATAGACTTGTACACCTCTAAATCCCATGCTCACTCTTAGCACCAAACAAGAACGTGCAAGGAACTTTATCTTTGTAAACAACATGCCATCTAACATACTCTGAACGTTTCACTCAGAAATCAACACCCTAGTAAGATGATAAATGGAAGCGTCGACTACAATCTCATCCTTGCGCATGTAATCTTTTTCAGGAATAAATCATTCATTGCTCCTTCCTCCGGATCATCAATTGGTACATTGGGTTGGGATATGGGGTCATTGCTAGGTGTCCTAAAAATAGAGAGGTTGTACATGGAGTCATCATTAGAGCAACTAGAAGATGTGGAGTCATTAGGCATTGTTGTGGAAAAGTTCATCCCGGGACCGGCATGATCATTCTCGGATTCTCCTACACCATCACTAGATTCGGAAACACTATCCCCATCCCAAGATGAACCACCTTCAACATCATCTTCATGCGAGTCCACCGACAAGTCTACTACATTGTTTGGACTAACATTGTCAACCATGCAGTTTGGGAAGACCCCACACTCCATATTATTCAATAGATCTAACATTGTCGTACCCCGACTCTTTAAACCATTGCCCATGTTCCCTTGACCGCTCGTTAAGGGAATACAACCACTGGTTCCATCCACATATACCTGCGGGGTACCCTGTGTGCCTAAGAGACAACTAACATCGACATCGATCAGGGTTGGAAGACGAATATTCTTTCCATTAATTTTTTCTAATTGATATATGTCAAATTGAGTAGTCTCCGGATTCGTCTTCAAAACCTTGTGCACTGCTTCTCTAAGCGACTCCAAATTATGGACGGTGCTAAGCAAAAGCACACCCAACTCAATACCCCCAACATACTCAAATCTGTTTCACTGAGCGTTAGCGTTCACAAGAATGATTAGAAAGGGGGTCATCACACTGCACAAATAGATCACATTAACAAAATCACGTCAAACATTATAAACGACAAATAAAGGAGATACACTAAAATTATCGACAACTCCAAACATTAGTCTACGAATGGTAAAACTAGTTCAAAAAATAATGCTGGATTCCACAACATCTATATTAATTGGTGCTGAGTTAAAAGCAAAAAAGAAAATTTTGATGCGCTAGTGCCTTAGCAAGCATTTGAGGATATAGTTCTACGGAAAAAGTGTCATCATCGTATTAGAGAAACAAGGTGTAAATAAATGCCCACACTAAACTCTCTAACACCATGCACCAATATTGTTCACTGTCTAAACCACCAAAAAAGGGCACAAATTGGATACGTAACATCTTTTGATGAACAATTTTCTTTTCCTTTTCGACAAAGGTAAAGAAGTTTGTCCCTGTATATTATGTTGAGAAGATAATGCATGTTTGAGAATGTCATGAAGAACCAGATTCAAACATCCTTCAAAAGCAGAATTCGAATGTTTTCAAAAAACTTCCTTCAAACTGCCACAATCTAATCTAATTGTGCCCAATGTTTATACAAACTTTGGACATAATTCGATTGTGAAAGGCTGAATAAACTATGTATGGAAAACTTTAATTGCATCACTGTTAGACTTCTACTAAACTTTTTTCATAAATTATGACCAAAATTCAGTATTCAACATCTCTTAAACAACCCATTAAAGATCATACTAGACGAAGTTTTCCATTACAAAAAGGCATCAATTACCTCACATTTAATGAATACAGTTGAAATTCAATTGGACTAACAACTATAGCCGGAATAAATGATATCGAGAAATAAATTATCCAAAGTTTAACAGGTGTCCAGAATTCAGTATAGATTATAAGGGGAAAATTTAAGAACTTGCAATACAAAGTTAAGGCCTTTAACTCGATCCATCAAATACATTGCATATCCATTAGAAGAATTTATACTACGGTACGTAGTCTAGGAATTATTACTGACCAATTGTGGGTTGAGCGGCCACTGGAGAATGTCAAAATCCACGTTTGAATAGACTTGGGTTAAACTGGAGGCAGAAAATAGGGAAAAGGGGAGGGGGTTGATGCCTCGGCTCCTGAGAGGATGCTACTGCGCGTGCTGATCAGGGATGCCAGCAATGACATGAGCTACAGATGAGCTATATTGCGCCTCATTCAATATCCCCCGTCTGATTACTCCACCACTACCTACCAGATTCAAGAAGATTGCAAACTGGCGGATGAAGGAGATTCAAAGATGGGTTGGAGAATTGTACAAATTTCTGAGATAGCGGACCGGATGAAGGAGTTTAATGATGGTATGGGAGCAGACTTCGGGGTCGGATGAAGGAGATCGAGGTATGGTGGAGGAGATGCAACTATTTTTCCACTTTGCATTAGGGTATGGTGGTGGGGGGGACTGTGGGGTAACGTGGGGGGGAGAGTATGGTGATTTCGGGGTGGAGGTGAAGGGGGTTAAACCACCCCCCCGGTAATTTAACAAAAACATCATCAGGGACTTTTTGGTCCAAAAATTTTAAGAATGGTAAAATTGATAAAGTTGTAATGAGAATGTTTGTATTAAAAGTGGAAAAATGAGAATGGGTATTTTTCACCATTGGCACTAAAAATTATCACTTTCTGTCTGTCTCACTTAACACGATGTCACACAAGTTTTGCCTAGTATTAGTACATAATAATTTTAAATCAATATTTTTAAAATTTAAATATACGCTCTCTCTCACTCACGTCTACTCTCACTTCTACTCTTGATCTACTCTCTCTTAATTAATTTAAGCAATGATTAACATTGAACATTTCTACAGGATTTTGTGTAACAGGCCGCATTCCACCACATTATGTCAATTATAACGGTTGAGATAACCTCAGACAATAAAAGTGAAAATACAATTATACTCTAAATACAAAAAGTGAATATACCTTAAATCATAAGGTGAAATTAAAATTATACCATAAATCATACTCCCTCCGTCCCGCACCAAGGGTGCATTTTGCTTTTTTGCACGTAGATTAAAGAGTATTATTATTTAATATATAGTGGGTAGTTGTATTAGTGGGAGTGTGGATCCCATGTTTTAATTATATTAGTAGGTGAGTGTGGGACCCATGTGTATAAAAAATGAAAGAAAATCCTTTGAGTGAGACAACTAAAGTGGAAAAAAGAGACTCTTGGTGCGGGACGGAGGGAGTATGGATAAAATATACTCTAAACCAAAAGGGTAAAATTACAACTACACCTTTATAATTAACCCTAAACTATAATAATAAATAATAGTAAATCATTGGGATAATATATACCCTAATTCACTAGAATAAAGCATACCCAAAACTAAAATGATGAAATTATAATTATATCCCTAAAATTAAATTTAAAAAAATAAAAGACGAAAAAATGAAAGAAAAAAACTCTATGATTTAAGGTATAATTATAATTTCACCTTTATGGATTAGTGTATATTTCATTCATATGGTTTATGTATAATTGTAATTTCACTCTTATGGTTTAGGGTATATTTAGCCCATAGGGATTAGGGTATAATTATAATTTGATCATGGTGATTTAGACTATATTTCACCTTAAGGTGTGAGTTTAGGGTATAATTGTAATTTTTTATCCTTGTGATTTTAGATTTAATAGTCTTTTAAATATAATAATAAAATAAAAAATTTAATTGAGAAGGGAACCACATACTCCCTCCGTCCGCCTTTAAGGGTGTCATTTGCTTTTTGCGCATTGATTAAAAAATATTATTATTTAATAATAATATGTAGTAGGTAGTTGTATTAGTAAATTTGTGGGTCCTATTTTTTAGTTGTATTAGTGGGTGTGTGTGGGCCTCATATGTATAAAAAAAGAAATGAGACCCTTGGAGGTGGACGCCCAAAATGGAAAAATAATACCCTTGAAAGCAGACGAATGGAGTATTAATTAATTAAATTAATGAGTTAGTCTCTTGTAAACCGGGTTTACATCATAAACCCTTGTAAATCTTATGGTACTCTTAATTTAAACACCCTAACAATACATAGGATATATAAGATTGGAAGGGGAGCCACATGATTTACATCGTAAACCCGATTTACACCAGTGTTTGTGTAAATCTTTATATATAATAAAACACACTTAAAAAGTCAAAATTAGACCAAAATTTTCCTTACCATTTTAACCTACCTTTCTTACCATTTTAATCTACCTAATTTAGCTTGGTAATATTAAATATTGGCTCTTCATTAGTTATTGTAATATTTTATCCTTTTATTGTAATTACCAATCTTTAACAACATCTCATTCATTTATTTTGTTTTTTATTTTATCTCATCTACTCATTTTCTTGGCATCCCATAATATATGAGTATATATTTAAGTAATTTTTTTACGTGAATTCATAGTATTATTTGGACAATCTTTATCTTCATTGTTGTAATATTTTATTTATTTTATATGTTTTTATTTTTTATTTTTTATTTTATCTCATTCATTTATTTTCTTAGCCTCCCATAATATATATGTCAATTGATTATTTATATATCTAAGTAATTTTATTTTATTTACATGAATTTATAATATCATTTGTACAATTTTTTATCTTTTATTTATATTTTTATTTTATTGTCTTTTTATATATCTAAATTATTTTTTAAATTTCATTTTAAAGGTAAATTATTTTTTATTATATGAACTCACATATTTAAATTATTAATTGAAATTTATTGTCAAAAGTAATATTTTTTGTTTTGTTTTTAACGTGAATACATAACATCATTTATACAATCTTTATCTTTATTGTTGTAATATTTATTTGTTTTGTATATTATTAATTTCATTGTCCAAAATATTTTCTTATGTTAAAAACTTATTTTAATCTTAAACTTTGTCTAAAATATAATTAATTCAATATTAAAAGAGAATTTATATATATTTAATTAATAATAAAATATTTTTAATAAAATATTAAAATTTATTTTCAAAAGTAATATTTTTTATTTTGTTTTTAATGTGAATACATAACATCATTTATACAATCTTTATTTTTATTGTTGTAATATTTTATTTATTTTGTATATTATTAATTTCATTGTCCAAAATATTTTCTTATGTTAAAAACTTATTTTAATTTTAAACTTTGTCTAAAATATAATTAATTCAATATTAAAAGAGAATATATATATATATATATATATATATATATATATATATATATAATTAATAATAAAATATTTTCAATAAAATACTAATTTAAACAATTATTTTGTTTTTTTTATTTTATCTCATCCATTCATTTTCTTGGCCTCCCATAATATATATATATATATATATATATATATATATATATATATATATATATATATATATATATATATATATATATATATATATATATATATATATATATATCAATTGATTATTTATATATCTATAAGTAATTTTATTTTTTTTAATGAATACATAATATCATTTGGACAATCTTTATCTTTATTGTTGATTGATTGTGATTACCCATCTTTAACAATATTTCATCCATTTATTTTGTTTTTTTATTTTATATCATCCATTCATTTTCTTGACCTCCCATAATATATATATGTCAATTAATTATTATATATCTAAGTAATTTTATTTATTTTACATGAATTCATAATATCACTAGGACAATTTTTATCTAAATTATTTTTTATTTTTTAAAGGTAAATTTCTTTTTTATTATTTTTTATTTTTAATAAATGGGTATGAGACAGGTACAAGTATGATAATAAATTTTTTAATGGGACGGGTACATATACGAGTATTTAATAAACAGATACGAGTATAAGTACCCAAAAAAATGCTGGTACCCTACCCGTTGCTATCTCTATTCCTATATGCTTCAAATTCATAGTACTTTTTATTTTTGTTTATTTCAAAATTTATGCACATAATAATAATATATAGTACAATATTAACACTCTTAAGGTACCACAAAATTAAAATAAAACATTAAAAATTATTTAATCATTTAAATAAATTACATACCCTTTAAATTATTATCGGATCAGAAGTAGTATATATACATATATATACACATTTAAATAATATTTTTTTCAAATTATTTAAATAATTTAAATAAATTACAGACCCTTTAAACAATTAAATCAATTTTCAAACCTTTGATCTCAAAAAATTACAATGTGATAATATATAGTATAATATTAACAATCTTAAGGTACCACAAAATTAAAATAAAACATTAAAAATTATTTAATCATTTAAATAAATTACATATTCCCTCCGTCTCACCCTAATGATTACATATTTCCTTTTATGGCGTTCCATTCTAATGGTTACATTTTCATTTTTAGCATATGGGACCCACACAAATTAATTACTTCTCTCTCCATGGGCCCACACATCACACTAATACACATACCCACTTTACATTAAAATATTATTTCTCTTACCTCAATATACATTAAAATACTATATTAATCATTAATCCACGTGCAAAAAGTAAAAGTAACCATAAAGACGGGACTGAGGGAGTACCCTTTAAATTATTATCGAAACGGAAGTAGTATATATATATATATATATATATATATATATAACACATTTAAAATAATATTTTGATCAAAATTTTTTTAAATTATTTAAATAATTTAAATAAATTACAGACCCTTTAAATAATTTAATCAATTTTCAAACCTTTAATCTCAAAAAATTACAATGTGATAATCACGTGAATTAATGAGTACTTCATCCGTCCGGTTCTAAGGCATCCATTTGTTTTTTGCACGTGGATTAAGGAGTATTATTATTATATGTAAAGTGCGTAGTTGTATTAGAGAGAAGTGGTGGGCCATATTGTGTAGTATTTTTTTACTAAATATGGAAAATGAATACCTTTGAAGCGGACGCCAAAAATAATAAAATGGATACCTTAGAAGCGGACGGATGGAGTACTCCCTTCGTCCTGTTTCAATATTTACGTTTTCTTTTTGCACGTTGATTAAAAAGTATTATATTTTAATAGATAGTGGGTAGAAAAATATAATATTTAATGTGAAGTAGGTAGGTGTATCAGTGTTGGATGATATATTAATTGTTTTAGGTGGGTCCCATATTCCTAAAAAAGAAAACGTAAATATTGAAATGAAACGCGCAAAATAGAAACGTAAACATTGAAATGGGACGGAGTGAGTATTTTTTTATGTGTAGTGAGTAATGAGTCATAAGTGAGACCATTTTACTAAAAGAAGAAAATTGATATATTTGGAGTGAACATCCAAAATGGTAAAATAAGGGCCTTTAGAATGGATGGAGGGGTATATATATATATATATATATATATATATATATATATATATATATATATATATATATATATATATATATATATATATATATATATATATATATATATATAATTAAAATTAAAAAATAAATAAATTAAACATCAACCATGTTCTCAAAAAATTACAATGTGATAATACTTCCGCCTACTTTAAAGGTGGTCATTATTATTTTTTTCATGTGAATTAATGGGTTTTATTACTTTTTTTATGTATAGTGGGTAATTGTATACTATGTAGTTAGTAGTGAGTCATACGTGGGACTATTTTAGTAAAAGAATAAAATTGATACATTTGGAGTGAACACCCAAAATGGATAACGACCTAAACATCAACCATGTTCTCAAAAAATTACAATGTGATAATACTTCCGCCTACTTTAAAAGTGGTCATTATTTTTTTTCACGTGAATTAATGAGTATTATTTTTTTTATGTGTAGTGGATAATTGTATATGCAATGTGTAGTGAGTTATATATGAGACTATTTTACTAAAAGAAAAAAATTTATACATTTGAGATGAACATCCAAAATAGTAAAATAAGGACCTTTAGAATAGACGAATGGAATATATACAAAAATAAAATAAAATAACAAATAAATTAAATATAAACCATGTCCGTGCACGGTTCCTAGTTAATTAGGAAAAAGTGGAAACCACGTCAACAATTTCATTCGATGGAACTGGTTCACTTGTACTCATAGTTTATTCATTAGCAAACAATATTAATATTACAATGCCATCAACTTCTCAAACTTCTATCCCGACTCCATGAACTAAGCATAATTTAAAATTCAAATTAACTTTTTAATATTCATCATGGTAAAAATTAGACAATGCTGAAACGAAACAAATTTTACAAATATTAATAATTAACAAATGAATTACAGGTTACATTCATGATACGACACTCTTCAGCTGGTAACAAATGTTACTATGTACAAAATACAATCAGCTCCTATGAAACAAATAACATCAGCATTATACCTATATCTTACTTGATCAAATGGTTTACCTCAATTTCTCTTTGGTAAGTGATCAAAGGTTTCCTTGAGAAATTTGGATGCCATTTTGTCTTTCCGATTACACAAGACGCGCAGAACTGTGTTCGGATCAGTCGGACTCCACTGACCCGTTGTAGGAGGCAAAGGAATCCTTGATTTTGCTGAAGCTCCATGGTTATCTACAGAGACATGTTTGAATTGCTGTACAAGGCTGTTGGTATCCATATGAAAAAGAGAGACAACATCTTTCACAGAAGCTGATAATTTATCTATCACATCAGCTGGTAAACCATCTCCATTGGACCAGAAGAGTTCAGTGAGAAATTTAAAATCCTCCTCTATTATTTGGGAATCTTGCACGGTGAAAGAACGGGACGGACCGGAAGCAAGCAAAACCAACAAAAATCCTTCGAAAGATGCTTTCATCATATCTATAATGACTCGTGTCCTAACTCGGTCGTGGACTGTAACAGATATTACTTCTAAGTTCTTCTCCAGCTCCTCAAGGAAAGGTTCGATTCTGGATGAAGAAATTTCACCTGTGTACAGGTGATCCCCGAGGACATAACTTAGATCATGAAATACAACCCTGTATGCCGTTGCCTCAGAGAGCTTCCGGATTCCTTCCATGGAGGAAGCTATAGCAAGCCCAAAATACCCATTTGCAGGTCTTTCATCATTTCTCAGATTGGACATTGTCCTTTTCTCTAGGGCTTCCAACTCTTTGCGGATGTTGTACAGGGTATTAATGCGAAGACACTGTTGTGGTACACTGAATGAGTCATCCCCATAGGCCTCTGATTTCCTGCATGGACTCATATGTGACCGATCTTTCTTCTTAAATGCACGGAATTTTGAACCAGTTGCGCATCTGGTGAGCGGAGGCAGTGATGGAATATATGTATTTCGGGATCCTGCTTAACAGCTCATTGTCAGTATCTGTACGCAAAAATCTTCTCAACAATAACACGAAAATTATGGCGATTATAGTGTTTACCACATCCAGACATAGCCTGCGTAATATATTTCTGGAGACACTTGTCTAAACCACCTATCAACTCAGGAAGCAAGGCTTGATGCTTTGGTATTGGCAGCATAAGGAATGCTTCTAATGTCTCATCTATGATACGTAGAACTTCCACAGCAGACGGTGCAAAACGCCCTTTATTTACTTGAGGATTCCAATCCTGCAAATAAACAATGTTGGTACTTATACGCAGATAATAACATCCTCTATAAGTAAAATAAAGGACCATATAGATGCATTAGAAAGGGGCGGTCTAAAATCATTGCGTCAACTGAATAAGCATTTTAAGATATTTTGCAATAATTAAAAATTACTTAGCATTCCCCTTAATGTGTTTAGTTTGTATTCTCTTTTTCTTCAATATGACGTACAGTATGACGTACCATGTTCTATGAGTGTAGAAACAACTCAATCATAAATGTTTGAAGGTCAACCTAAATGATGTGGCATCAAAGGCAGAACAAATTAATTAAGCTTAAGGGGAAGGGAAGTACCTCTTGTTGCAAATTCCGGTCAACCCACTCCCCAATTCCTTCTAGTCTAGTTTGTATCCAGGATTTGACTAAGTCGGTGATCACAGCTTGAGCTTCATAAGGAGTCATCTCCTGGATTGTCGACTTTCCACCATCTTCACTGTCCAGTGAATCAAGAACGGCCATTTCCACTAGATCTTTTTCAAGCTTTTCAGCTGCTAGAAGCACTTGTATAGCTTCTGGGTTTAATTCAATTATACTGGAAATAAATTGCTTGAGCTCTCTCGCATAGCAAGCATGAAGAGTAGCAACAGCGATACCTTGGGCATGAGGGTGCCATCTTTTCAACGTGGAGCTATATATGTCCTTCTCATTGAATGCCAAGTCAAGAATATTTTGGGCAAGGATGCAAAGAAGAGGGAGTGGACTCTGCTGGTTCTTGGAAGACTTCCTGTATGAGATAAGCTTCTCTCTTTCCTGTCCTCAGATGGAACAAACAGAAGCCTGAGTTCACAATTACAAGGATGATGATAATAATAATAATTATAATAATAATACAGGTTAACTAACATAGAACTTAGTCAATGTATTATCGATGAGTTTGACATTCAAATAGGAAATTGCTGATATCCTATGCACCCGGATGCACCGAGCATAGGTCCGTGCACCTAGATTGGCATATTTAATTTTGAATGAATTGACGATAAAACCTCAAGAAAAGAATGTCATCTCTAAGGATAAAAGATAAGCAGTAGACTACAGGGGTAAATAGCAATATCACACCTCTGTACATCCAAGTTGAGTCACTTAATTTTGAATGAATTGAGGATAAAACCCTAAAGTGAGAATGCCATCAACCCTAGGGGCAAATGATAAACCATTAGCCACAAGGTTAAAATGGTAAATATAGGCTATAGCACCTGGGTGCACAAAAATATTTTGCTAATTGGAAACATCATCATCTAACATCAAATTATAAAGTTTCATATAATTCTTAAATATGGAAGGAAAACCAGTACCCAACACAGATGCTTTTAAATTCCAGGACCCAAATACAAATAAATATAATCTAACTAAAGTTTAACAATTTTAAATTTAAAATAATTGCATGCGGATATTCATATTGATGTATACTAATACTGTGAAACTTTATAATTTTTTAGTTAAATCCTTACTTGGGTCAATAATAACTTCATGCAAAAACAAAGAAGATGAGAACTCAGTCATTACATTATTATGAGTCATTAAAATAAACCAAAATTAAAGCTAGTATCAAAGTTGCAAAATACTACTAATTTTTTTCTTTTATAGTACTTGAAGTATACTTAATGTAAATTTTTTTTATCGTCAAGTCTCTCCAAAACCACTTACTGGTATTGATTAACTAGTGAATTTCCTCATACTTGCCTGAGAGAAAGCATTGCGCACTGATGACCTGATGAATGTATCGACCTTGCTCTGTGCCACATCAACTTCTTTCCTCTCCTTACTGCCACCATGAGATATGTCCATCAATATTCTAGCTGCCGATACTCCAAGGGACAAAACATTTTGCATAGCATCAATGTTAGCCCTATAAAAAACATCATGATATCTATGAAGTATCTTTTCTGCCCAATCTAATATCAGTTGTACCGTGGATCCTAAAACCTTTAAGTACTCTGGATGGCGAGTTGAGTTTGCATCTTTCGCCAATTGCACCATCATATGATCAGCAGCACAAAGAAGGTCGTCTTCAGTTTCTCCAGTAGCAATGTATTGGTGGAATAAAACCCAGAAAAAACAAAGATTATGAAACACCTGGTTTATCCCAAGGATCACCCAAGTCTTCTTTATTTGATCTAATACCTCATCAATTTCTTCAATAACAAATGTAGCATCATTTACATCAAAGCAGGATTCTAGAAGTGTCCTGTAAAGATGGAGGTTTAGTGGAATCCCATCAGCCCAGTGGCATATATCAGATACAGAACCATCAAATGATCTACAAGCAAGAGAAGTTACGACGCTTTGGAGGTTACGAATTGTCTCGCTGTGCTTTCCTGTTTCCATAGGTTTCCCTGATGCAGCCTGTAGGATCTGCTGAAGACGTTTAGAGGCAGTGTGTGATTTATCAAGAGGCACGTTCGGGTGGAAAAGGAGCCCAGCTTTGAGGATTTTCAACATTCTATTCTGAAATTTGGCATACTCTCCCTCACTAGCAAAATCTGAGGACCTGAGGTGTTGCAATAACTCCAATGGAAGAACCATCCGCTCAATACGTGTTCCAAGCTGCTAATAAGCCAAATTCAGAAAGCTAAATATTAGCACATTTCAAACATAAAGTCATGATCAATAATTGTCACATCTCAATTCCAAGATTAAATTACATTAAGTGCAAATATATGAAGTTCTTCACCAGTAAGAGACCCAAATTACTTCCAAATGATAAAGAGGAGAGTAAATAGACAAACACTTGAGCTCAAGAAGTAAATTTTGAATAATGAACATGATCCAACGCAATGAAATTACAAATATAAATTTCAAATAAACAAAGAAACCCAAATTTACCACGCACTGGCGTTGCCACAATACAAAAGAATTTGTTTGACAATTTACACCTATTCAATTCAATACAAATACTTCAATTTTCTTCTAATTTTTTCAAGAAAAATCTAAAAAATCCTGACCTGACCCGCAGCAACTCTCAAAAAGGCACGTCGGACCCTGGAATCAATGTGCTCCGAAACCCTCATCTGAGCCCTAATCAGCTCCCCCACTGCCACCGCACCCCTCTTTCGGTCCGAGTCGTCCTCGTCTCTCTTATTTACTCTCATCTTCTTCGACTTGAGGCCCAGAGTTTCCTTTATCTTACTCGCCGGCGCCGCCGTCACAGAATTCTGCTTCGATTGTGACGGCGATAGCTGTTGAGACCTCTCCTTTGAGTTTAAACTGGAAACGTAAGTAAGCCGCCTTCCGGAGCCAGAGGTCCGCGCAGCTCCGATAAGGATCTCATAAGCGGTTTCCCGGAGCTCCGAGGGAAAAAGGTCCACAGCCAGCTCCCCAAATGGGCTGTTCATTATTGAATTGTCAACAAGGATTTCTATGCAAAGTTTGCATGGAATTCAGCTTAAACAGGACCGAGTAAAGCAAATAATTGTACGGGAGGCTCGAGGTTACGGTGGTGGAATCTATTGTTTCTTGACTTTAAAGGAATGGACAAAATCTTCAATTTAATTCCCCACGCGGTGGTGGAGATGGACTGCGAATCTAACTAGGTTGGAGGAATATATCCAATTGTCTTATCAAATGATTAAATCTTAAGACCTGGCCTATTCAATTCATATTCCATTTTTTTTAATTATATATATTACTCCCTCCATCTCATTTTCATCTTCATATTTACACACAAATTAAGAAAAGTTACTTTTTGAATTACTTTTAGGGGTAGTTTGGTATTTTTAGATAATAAATAAATGATAAAATATATTATGTGTGTTAAAAAATGGTGGCAATTTTGAAATTAAAGTGCGTTAGAGGGATATTAGTTATGCATCTTTTCCTTTTATGGAAGTGTAAAATTGAAATTGATATGGACCAAAATGGAAAGTGTGAAGTTGAAGTTGGGACAGAGGGAGTACTCCATAGTCAATAAAAACTTCACCCTTGGATCTAATATAACCACTAAGGGTCAGTTTACTTTGGGGGCCAAGGTTAAGATTTATTTTAGTAAGGGTTAAGTGAAGGTTGAGTTAATATTTATCAGATTGGTTAATCTTTGAGGGTAATGTTTACATTAAAGGTTTATTTTTAGCGTTTTACTACAATACCCTTATCTAAATATATTAAAAAAATATATATTCTTAACATTCTGAACATTCTGCCCATTGACGAAGACGAAATTTGCAAAAGAATAAGGTTGAATTCTCAAAAAAATTTGCCGGTAATTTTGCCGAAATCACACTCATTGGTAATCGGGATCTCCGTTTCCATCTGAATGGGTAAGATCAATTCATGAAAAAATATGTTTTGCTCATAATCGCGATAAGAAATTCAGCTTTGAGAATCCGGATTCAAATCTTAACACCACGGTTCACACGGCGAAATTCGAATGACGAAGATTCTAATCAAACAGAACATTTCTTACCTTAATTATGGCAACAATCAAATCCTAAATTCTGATTATTTCTTTAACTTAAAAGCAAACAGAAACCATCCATTTGAAGTATTGCCAAAAATAAGATAAAAGATTTTCAAACCCACGTAGCAAACATAAAACATCCATTTCCTTCACCGACAATAATGGCAGCAGCAAACTCCGATCTGATAATCCGCTACTTCGCCTCCACGCTCAATCGCCGCCTAAGATAACGTCCTTGAATCACTCGATCCACCCACGGTCGTCCAGTCCAAAGATGTAATCTCACTGGAAATCAACCTCCGCGCTCTTCTCTATCTGTCGGCGGACGCCAACTCCGACGACATACTCCCGATCCTCCTCTACTTCCACGCGGCGTATTCACCCTTTCGCCTTGGGATCTGCCTTCTCCCCGATGTACCAGAAACGCTTTCGCCCAAACCCTCAATTGCCGCCGCTAGTCTCGATCTGAGTAGACAACGAAGTGTGTTGGTATTTTTCAGGGGCAAAATGATAAATTACTTGCCAAACCCGAGGGTTTGATATTATCCCTCCAAGTTTTGAGGGTTGGGTTGGCCCTCCTATGCCCCCTTATTAACACCGGGCCGACAAGGCCCGGAGGTTATCCCTTTGGTTTAAACCTTAAATGTAAACAAGAGTTAACTAGGGTTAATGGAGGGATAACCCCCATTAACCCTCAAAGTAAACGTAACCTAATTGTAGCATGTGGCACAAAATTAATACTCTCTCTGTCCATTCGACAATTTTGATTTGTCTTTTTTATCAAAAATATTATTTCTCTCACCTCATTACACATTAAAATATTATATCATTTAATCTATGCGCAAAAAGCAAACATCACCTCACTGCATATTAAAATATTATATCATTTAATCTACATGAAAAAAGCAAACATCCACTGCCGTGCTCGACTTCTACTCCTACAACGGCGTCGACCGGGCCTCAGCCTTTGAGGGCTCCACCTCGTTTGCCTAATTACCTCCATCCCTTTCCGAGAGATTTCTCAATTCATTCCAGCCCGATATTCAATTCGGGACCTATGGAGAAGGAATTCATGTCAGGCCCAATTGAGCGGGTGTTCATGTTGGGCCCATGATGTTCTCTAGGCCTCTTGAAATGGTCTCTTTCAATCATTTTCTGAGAAGTTTCTTTCCGGGGATTTGCACGCCGAACCTGATCAAGAAAAATGTCGTTGATTCGGGCCTTAAGAGAGGGGCTTTATCAAGGGATATTTCAAGAGGTCAGTACTCCATTATTGCACCGATATATATATATATATATATAACAAGAAAAACTGCTATAAAGAAAGAGGTTATTTTCCCACCCAAATTAATACCTATAAATAGTAAGTGATTTTTTAATCAAGTAATTATAAGAGAATCTAATAGGGTGGTGGAAATTCAGAAGCGTGACAAGAAGTAATTTAGGGGAATGCATTTGCACGTGAACAGCTTGCCAGCCACACATCTTTTCATATTTTTTCTGTTTCTTTTTAAACTTAAAACGTCACTTTTTCTGCCATTATACCTTTAATTTAATACATTAATCCTGCCTTGCATTTGCATTATTTGAATTTAAAATTTTTTGGAAATACAACAAAATAAACAGTTCAACTCCCACTGCAAATTTATTTAGTAGTAATTAATTTCATAATTTCATTCACAACCAACTAAGAATATCCAGAAGATTCCCACTGCTAACCAGAGAGATTGAATAGGCCTCCCTCCCTAACCCTACTTTCATGAAAAATGCGTTAATCTTAAGGAGGCTATGGACAATAGTTATTGGCATGGTGGGTGAGCGATGAACGACGGTCGATAATGGTGTCGGGCAGATCCGGCGAGGAGCAGCGGAATGCGGCCGATGGTGAAGGAAGGAAAGCAACGTGAAGAGAAGCAGATTTATAGGAAATGGGGAATAGGAGAATAAATGATTCAGGAGAAGAAACGATTCAGGTTTCCACAAGAGATCTTCAAACAATACATATCCTGAAATCCCTTACTTATTTCAATCATCAGCACATTCAATAAATTTCTTACTCCTCCAACAGGTAGTTCTACAATAGCGTTTGATGAGCATTTTCTTTGCACGCAAAATTAATCCTCAAGTATTTAGGATATCAATTGCAGCTTAGGCAAACGACAAGTTAAATATCGAACCCAAAGGACGGTCTATTATCAATTTAATTGTTAACTAAATTAATTAAGACAAGATGACAATAATATTTGAGAATTATTAACTAATTAACAAAATTACTAAAAATTAAATAACAATTAAAATAAAATAAACACTAGAAGAATACGAATGTGACTCAAGAATGGAGAATAGGTAGCTCTAGTGTAATCCGGTTTCACTCATTAATTTTTCTTTTATGTATCAATGTCCGACTCTGCCTTGTGGAATATGGACGCATCACTAAGTTATGCAAATATACTCTATAGACACAAGTAAATATGCGTGTAACACGTGTGAATAACATTGGAGCAAGAGATATAATTCCACCCTTTCTAGGTACTATCAGTATCAATTATTTCCCCCTAGGATTGATACTCTAACCCATCTCTCTTTATATGTACTATAAAATTAACCTCTTTATTCTGCTTATTAACTCGATTTCAATTCAATTAATAAATATTCATATATGATAGTTTTAATGAAGCTTTGGAGTCACCTCACTTAGAATCATAACAATAAACCCTGTTCAGCGGTGAACGCACTCAATCAACAACCAAAATCTATATTCAGACTCTATGTAATAGTTGAAGATGCACAAAATTACCGTGAATATGAGTTAAAAACGCATAATCTTATATAAAATAATTTCACAAGTAGTGTTGTACGAAGTATACACACGAAAGTTCAATTAATTCATAAAAACCTTCAAAACCCTAAATCTACCAAAAAGGTTCTAGCCCATGATGTTACGAAGAACAATCATGGGTGTTGGATAGATCTTACCCATATGTCTGGAAAATACAAGATAAATTAGGAAACGAATAAAACCCTAAATGTGGGAGTCGTCGCGTCCTTCTCTGTCTTGAATCATCCTCTTGGTTTTCCTCTTGATTCAACAAACGAATCTTTATGGTGATGAATGGATGAAAGAAAGGATGAATGTAGAGAATGTGTGGGGGTGATCCCCTTGTGGGGTTGTGTAGGATGTTGTGGCCTATGAATGATACGTGTGAATCATGGAGGATTATGTGATAGAAAATTAATTGTGTTCCAAAAAATAGGAAATAGTATGGGTTAATTTTCGGAAATTCTCGCCAGCAGCTGCGCGACCTCACGATTTTGAGCATAACTTCCTCGTCCGAACTCCGATTTGAGCAATTCTTGCACCAAAACGATCATCTCTTCCGTAGCTTTTCAACCATGTATCACACTACTAGTTTTAAGCTCCACACAAATACAGAAAACTTATAGAATTTGAGCGTGTATTTTTTCAGCATTCCTCTAACTTTGCACTTTTGATCATTTTTCCACCTAAAACATGATAAAATACCTCAAATGAACATTTTTCTCAAATATATTGAATATAAGACACTTGTACTAATATATGACAATAATTTCCAATAAAAAAGTGTTAAATTGAACACTAAAATACGATGATTTTGACACTCAACAACGTCTTAGTTATGATGAAAAGAAAGATAAGCAAAAATTGAGGAAGCGAGCTCGAGGAACTCGAAGCGTAATTCAAACTGCTGAATTTGCTGCAGGGGACCTTATCGTTTAATGACAGCGGATTTCTTGGCAGCGGATTTCTGGCAGCTGATAACGGGGACAAACGAGGCGTGGATTTCCAGCGAGGAGAGTTCGCTGCAGATCTGTGAACACCAGTTGTTGAAGCGGCAGATCCGGCAGCCAGAACTTGGTCTTACGGATAGGTTTGCGGAGGACGATGAGGTACGGCTGCAGCGCGTCCTCAGAAATACGACGATGGCCCACCGACGACTTCTTTGGGAGAAGGAGGTGACTGTTGGTGGAAGGCGCTGGGAATCGCACACGGTCTCCACGATGAGGTCATTGTTGCAGATGCTTGCAAGGTGGTTAAGCTGAATTTTTTCTTTTTAAATCTTAAGAATTAGTGTTGGGTAAATGAATTTGTTCAATTCTATTCTGAATTTCTTCGATTGTTCTTATGATCTGATGGTGACTGATAAAATGCCGAACCGACCATTTTTGAAAATTTCGCTGCACAATCTATGATATCAGTTCTTTATTAGATAATAAATTTTCTAAAATAGCATTTGGGGTGATTCAAGATATAGAATGATAAAGTGTTGATGGAGTAGTTTTGGTTGCAGGGGCTATTGAACATAAGTAATGAGGGTGTAGTAGAACTACTCACTGATGAGGCTGATGGTCTGAAATTCAAGTTAACTGATGCTGTAGATGCTGGTGATGATGGGGTGCTTGCTTTACTTCACTAATGCATCATATTCACACAACTACAAAGAACATCTATTCAAATAGTGTTAGATGGTAAACCCCATGGTAGATTGATGAGTTATGATCCATCAACTAAGCAAACAAAAGTGCTTTATGTTGTTCTCATTAACAAGAATAGCTTTGAAGGTATCGTTACACTCTTCTTGTTGCTTAAGAATGAGTGATGCTCATCCGTCGTCTACTGGCATGAAAGTAGTATATGCAATTCTTTCGTTTTATTCTTTTTTTTTTTTTGTGGAATAGGGATAATGATGAAGTTATCTCATTTCTAGGATTAATTGTTTTCAAGAACATTATATGGTGTTAAAATTATGTAGCTTGCTTAGAAATAGCATTTGCTAGATATTGAAGGGCATACCTGTTTCAGATTTATTTTATTTTATTTTATTTTATTACATGTATATATTCCAACCTAAATGAAGTAATACATACCTTGGTAACTCCAGTAACTCCACTATTACTCTCCCAAATTCTCTCTCTAACAAACTACAATGGCTTCAAAGATTTCAAAGTGGACGAACGCAGAGCTCACCAAGCGCGGCCTTAGCACTGCAGGAATTATGCCTACTCCGGTAATATCGATGTTCGCTATTCATTCTATTGTACTAAATTTTTTTTTTAAAGTTGTAGGATTCCAGAGATCTTAAAAGGCAGAGGAGTTCTAATGATAACGATACCAAACATTGATATGGGTACTTAACCAGATGATAAGTACAAGAGATAAAATGTTAATGAAGAAACACTGAAGTTCTCTAAATGTGGGTATCAACACCTTATTGTTTTGAATAACATGTTTATTCGTTTTGCTTCGGCTTGCAGGATCACAACATTAAGCACTTATTAATTTCTACTAGGTATTATCATTATAGAGTGATATTTGCCAAGCTGTAAAATTTATCCACTGTAAGATGAAATCCTTAATCATAAAAAATTAGTTAATCATGCGGTGATTGGTCACTTTCTTGGTGGTGTTGTTGCCGGTGGAGCTTTTACATTTTTTTTGGTTTAATTATTTTTGCAAGTTTTTTTTTGTTTTACATTTTCTTTAATGTTGAAGACTTGAAGTTGTAAATATGTAACCTCTACCTGCAATTTTACTAGAATGATTTTCTCAATGGATTAGGAATTAGTTTTATTTTTAAATATTTATTGAGAGGAAAATGAGCTGTTATATGTTCAGACGTGCAGGAAGCGTAAAGAGATAAATTTATAGGAGATTGTGCAGAGATTAATTTAAAAGAGATTATGAGGATTGCACTGAATGATATATATATATATATATAGATGCTCATTTTTGAGCTCTCTCTCTCTAAGATTTTCTCTATTCCTTCTCTCTAAAACTCTCACCCTTAGCTTGCATTTTCCGGCGAGGGGGCAGGTGGCCGGAGTTGCCGGACCTGCCCCCTCGCACCACCGTTCCTTCCACTCATTTTTTCTTTTGTTTTGTTTTGTTCTCCTTTTCTTTTTTCCTAAACTGAAAAGGGCTACACTCCCGTTCTGTTTTTCACTGCGCTTCCTTCATCTTCAACTCGACGGAGTTGCCGGATCTGAACTGCCACAGACTCTCTCTCTCTCTCGACTGGGGGCAGCTGTTCGATTTGGGTGCTTCTCCCATGTAGATCCTGTTCATGATACGGTCGCCGTTCATCACTGAAAATCCTTTTGCAGCGACCTGTTTCCGACTTGCCGCCGTTGCTTCTGGTGCCGGAAACCACCTCCAGCTTCCTCTCGACGCGACCTGCAACATGGTCGCCAGCTCAAGAAGGAAGTTTTATCAGTGGGTCGTTTCTTGCGGTTGATGGCAGGAGACTCCCGGCGCTCCTAATTTTTCAATTTTGTAGAAGCAGGTCACCGGATTTGCTTCGTGGCCACATCCTTGCTGGTTTTCATCCATCTACACCCTTGTATTTTCTCTTCAGTGCTGCTCTAGTAGCAGTTAGGGTGGGTTTCCGGCGAATGTGCTTCCGGTGACATTTTTCGCTGCAAGTTAGATCGGGTGGCTTGGCTTTTATTTTTTCTTCTCCAGCGCAGCGCAGAACTGCTATTTTGGGGCTTCTCGGCCTCTTGGCAGCTGCTCCATTCCGGCCAGCTTGAATTTTTTCTATTTTTCTGGCGCTGTTGTTGCTCGGTACCAGGTTGCAGTCTACATCGCTGCCATCCTCGGCTACTTTTGCTGTCATATCCTCTATTAGGGGTGGTTGCATTAATGGTCTCTTTCCTAGCCCTAGCCCCTTCTAGCTGTTGACAATTGAGGTGTGGCCCCAACCTTTTTGCCATCTATTCTGCCTTGATTTTTATCTAACGTGTTTTTTTGGTTTCTCAACTTTGGGATGGACTTATTTTCGCATACTGATTATCTTTCTTCCCATTTGACATGCTGCTTTAAAGCTATTTCTTATCACGCCTTTTGCTTTCTTTGTTTCCTATTTTTGGAAAGTGCAGGTTTGTATTTAATGCATGTGTACCCCCTTTGCTACATCCCACCACATGCATCACCGGCAGCCTCGTCTGCTTTTTCTACAAGCCTTTTTTTTTGGCTTCCCACACAAATGCATAAGGGCACTATTACCACATCCATTTTTCATGCATTATCAACAGAGACTAGAGTTTTTTCGGTGATCACGTTTATATTTTGCTATTCTTCCTTGCACCATCAATAAAGACTACTATAGCTTAGATGATCGTCATGATTTTGCTGTCTCGAGCACTCATCCGATCTTCAATCTCGTTTTGGCCAAGACTAGCATGATGTTTGTGCCCTTCCTAACAAAGGGAGAGTAGTGCTACAAACTCGGCGCGGCATCCCACTTCATATGGCTCATCACCTACCTAATCCCGGACCACACAGCCCGAGGTCTGCCCCTTCTGTTTGCTCCATGCCACAACGTATTGTTAGTTACGGGCCATCCTCATGCCATTGCTCTTGGCTGTTCTCATGATTATAGTTGGTTCCTATTGTATAAGCCAATATTTTGGCTAATTCGATGTACTATTTAATCATGTTTTTAATTCTCTTTTGAATCTCGGAGCCACCTGTTCGATCAGGCTCATTTTACAAGCCGTTTGTTTGGCTTTTTGCTTTTCGTTTGTTCCCCTTCTCCTTTTTTCTTTGTCCCCCTTATTATTTGCTTTTATCTTTTTAATATTATTGTGTAATTTTATATATATTTATAATTATTATTTTAAATCTGAATATTATTTTAATAGATAATAATTATTTTAAAATGAAGTATGACAAGTTTTTACTTATATCATGGTACTCTATTATATGGAGATAGATAAATAAGCTAGTTTATGAAATGTGTAACCATTATACATGTTTATATCCTAAATTGCAAATACTTATATTTATAAAAAAATATCCCTTCCGTTCCATTGAAATGTGGGCGTTTGTTTTTTGCACGTTGATTAAGGAGTATAATATTTTAATGTGTAGTAAGGTGAGAGAAATAATATATTAATGTAAAGTGGGTAGATGTTTTAGTATGATATGTGGGTCATGGAGAGATACAATAATTAATATGTGTGGGTCCTCTTTACAAAAAAAGAAAATGCATACTTTGTATTGTGATGGACCAAAATGAAAAAATGCGTTTGTTTTAATGGGACAGATGAAATATATTTTTCCCTTATATCTATTGAGATCTCAGTAAAGACTAATACCATAAAGAAGATTCTCATATTTACTTGGTTGTAAATGTCAGTTCCAACTTAAATGATAGTATGATCATATTGAGCAAAACAAGTTAGTTTCTTTTATTAAGACTAATTCTAAACTTGCTTTATATAATTTATTTTACATAAATTTATTACGAACCGTGAACGTAAATGCAATGCATGCCAATTGAATTATTTTAATTTTCATAAGCTATCCTAAGACTTATAATGTGCTTTTATATATATATATATAGTTGTGCAATCATATATCATAAAAATTTACTTTTTAAGAGATGAAATATTATTCATATTTTATGAAAAATATTTATGTACATAAAAAATTACTCTTTACAGAGTAATATTTTTCATTTAAAAAGTAACAATTCATATCTTTAAAAAAATATTCAATTTCTTATGTATTAAAGAATTATCGATAAATTAGGACTCATGTGTGAATTCAATTCTAACAAGAATATTCCCTTATCTATCACTCAATATTCATACATGGAGTATAAATTAAAACCTAAAAAAATCATTAATAATATTTTATATGTCTCACGTATTTATGCACAGTTTCTATTTTGAAGTGGATATTTATGCCCGTTCCATTAATAGTTAAAATACTCTATACATTTTACCTACTTTTTCCATTTTATTTATCAATTCAAACAACTTTATTTATTTATTTTACACTTTATTCATCATTCTCAATAACTTTATTTATTTTTCATATTTGAAATTACCAAATTACTCATATTTATTTATATTATATATTAAAAAACTAAATTTCTTAATTTTCGTTCACTTACAAACGAGCATAAAAGTATTTTTTTACTCTTATAACATATAGCCGTGCAACGCACGGGCGAATTACTAGTTAACAATTAACAACAATGTGAATTTCAACAGTGAATATAGTTTAGACGATGACGATTCATCGGAAAATCTGAGTTTACAATGGGCTCAAGGGAAAGCCGGAGACGTACTCGTCTCCGAAGAACATGATTAGTTTTTCGTCGGAATTAACGATGGGTTCAATGGACCAAATGCACCCGATTATCTGCTCTCCGATTATCGAAAGGGATTGAAATAAAGATGAAGGAATCACAATGATGCTCTTAAAGTTCTGTCACAAGCATTGCACAAAACAGATGAGGGGTTCTTGAATCTTGCTGATAAGATGGTGATGGAGGATCCGGAGCTAGCTCTGATGGGATCTTGTGTTCTTGTGATATTGATGAAGGGAGAGGACGTGTACGTGATGAACGTAGGCGATAATCGAGTTGTCCCAACTCCGTGGATAATGAATATTGAGTGTTGTAGAAATTGAGGTGCATTTAGAAATTTAATTGGGTCTTTATAACAATTTGTCATAACTAATCTTATTTAATTATTTATAAAAGAATATTTACGTTTCTCACATAAACATATTTTAAATTTATAAATTGATGGGGTTCGTTTAGTAAATTCGAGGTGCAAATAGCCACTCCATATCAAAATAATGTTTAAGAGGTGGATTGATTTAAGAAAAGAATGAGAGAGGATAAAAAAGGAAATAAAATATTAAAGGTTAATTGCAAAAAAAACTCCAATTTTACTTTTATTGCAAATAAATCTCAACCTTTGAAAAATTACAAAAAAAATCTCGACCTCTAAGTTGCGCGCAAAACGCACCCAACGGGCAGGAGAGGGTTGCCCGACGTCCGACGTGGCGTTGACCTTTGCCACGTCAGCTTCCACATCGGATTTGAGTTATTGCAGAAAAAACCCAACCTTTACTTTAATTGCGATTTAATCTCAACCTTTGAGATTTTGGCAAAAAAAAGGTCAGATTTTTTACTTTTTTTAAAAAATTGCACTCATTATATTTTATATTTAAAATTTAAATTTTAAAAAATTATTAAATAAAATAATAAATTTACTTTAGTTTTTAAAATATTTTATGCATTATAAAATTAATTTTTATAATTTATAAAATCAAAGTATTCTTGAACATGTCTTAAGATTTTTTCGTAATTTTATATTATATTTAAAATGACAATATATATATATATATATATATATATATATATATATATATATATATATATATATATATATATATATATATATATATATATATATATATATATATATATATATATATATATATATATATATATATATATTTAGATGACAAAAAATTATACAAAAAATAATTTATAATTCATGTAGACTAAATTTTAAACTCATAGTTTTATACGGAAAAAAAATAGTATTAGTTAAGTTTTAATTTATACAAACAAAATTTTCATATATACTCTCTCCTCCCATTACAATCTTTATATATTTCTATTTTTAGAGTCTCATTTCAATATTTACATTTATCTTTTTTGGTATATGGCCCACCTAGAGAAATTAATATATTACTATGGGATCCACATACAATAATAATACACTTACCCACTTGCATTAAAAATTAATAAAAAATTAATAAATACAGGACAAGATAACTACGGGAGGGAGCGAGTAATAAAAAATTAATAAATAAAAACTTAAAAAATTTTGTAAGAAAAAAAACCTTTAATTATAAAAATTTTATAATGTATAAAATATTTTAAAAATTAAAAGAATTTAAATATTTAGATGTTTTATAATTTTTCACAACTTAAATATTAGAGATAATAAATTTTGCTTACATAATAAAATATAAAATTTTAAATATTTTTTAACACATTAGTTTGTAGTAATATTTTTTTTAATTAAATCAATATCATATTAAAATTTAATTATATTACATAATAATTTTTGAGAATATAATTTTAATATAAAATATAAATATTTTATTAGATTGGTGCAATTTAAAAAAAATAAAATAAAAAATCTGATGGTTTTTTTGCCAAAATTTCAAAGGTTAGGATTTATTTGCAATAAAAGGAACTGTTGAGGTTTTTTTTTTTTTTGCAATAAACTCAAAGCTGACGTGGCAAAGGTCAACGCCACGTCAGGGCAACCCTCTCCTGCCCGTTGGGTGCGTTTTGCACGAAACTTAAAGGTCGAGATTTTTTTTTGCAATTTCTCAATGATTGAGATTTATTTGAAATAGAAATAAAGGTTGAGATTTTTTTTTTTTTTGCAATTCACCCAATATTAAATCTTACATACATAGAGGTAGTTTCTAAAATTTAAGATTGAATTTTGTTAAGAGGCAATTGCCAAAAATATCCAAAATGAATAGACAAAAATTATTACCATCCACAAAGTAACTTGTATAACTTCCATACCCAATAGTTAATTTTTGGACCAAAATATCCTCACCTTGTCAGAATGCTATGTTGGGGTTCCGACACCGAATCCGACATAGCATTCGGATAGGGTGGGGGTATTTTTGTTCAAAATAACAATTGAGTAGGGATGTTATACAAATTAATTGATGATTCACAATAATTTTTACTTTAAAAAAGGGGTAAATGGGCCATTCTCCCTTTTGTTAATCTAAATCTGATTTGTTAAAACGGATACAAACATAATTTAATGGGTTTGATTGATGAACATCATCCATGAAGAAAGTAATTTACAAATTGATTAACTAACTAAAAATCACTTTCTTTCTTTATTTTTTAATGAACATTTATTATTGAAAATGAATACTCATTCACAATACTCATCTTTAATTACCGCCAAATAAGCTTCCCCAAATTTATTTAATAGGGCACAATTAACACTTCGATTTTTACTCAGCAGTCAGCACACTCAGAATCACAACAAATTTTGCATAAAAATACAATAATATTTCAAATTCATTTTTAAAAATGCGATGTTTTAAATTACTTGTGCACTCCTAACTTGCATCTTTTCAAAATATTTTCTACACCCAACACCCATTCAAACATGCATTTCACACACTCACAAAACATTGAAGGGAAAAGAAAAAAAAAGAAGAAAGAAAAACAATCAAATCATCCTCATAATTTTTAATAAGCTCATTAAATTAGATCAAATATCCACAAATTAATCTATCCTAAAAGGTTGTTTTTCCCATCAAATTAAAAACAAAGAAAATCAAAATTTTAAATTTGAGATGATAAATCAATTGAAAATGTAAGTTTTGCACTGATTTTCACTTCCTAAAATGGGTTTTTTCTTTTTTTTTGGGCAGAAAGACGCATAAAGTTCGCTGGAGAATATTCGGCTCGACACTAGTTATCTGAACAAATGCAAAATTTTCAGCCGAGGGTGGTTAAATTTTGATAAAAACTTCGACCTTCCCTGACCAATATTTAAGACAATTTTCAATTAATGGTAGCAAAAAATTATTCAAAATTTCAGAGGACTAAATTCTATTCTCTGAGACAACAACACTTAAACACATAAAACTCTAATACTTAACTTTACCCTTTCTTAAATTCAATATTCATCCATAATTTAAAACAATTACACAATATTATCTGAAATTGAATCTCATTTCTCTTGATGTGCTGTCAAGTGTGTGTTTTGGTGTTATGTGTATTATACTAGTTTTATTAGGTGTAACTTGTGTGTGTTTTAGGTGGGTCTTAACTTTGGGTCCGAATGTCCTGTAACACAATAGTGTGACATCTCCTGTTACACCTCTCGGATGACTAACACGTGTTATGAGATCCTTGCACTATCTCACCATATAATTTCTATCCAACCATTAACCTCGCTGATTTCTTTCCTTAATCATATATGCTAAATATCTCTTAACACGCTAACTTCATCATCGTATTTTCTCATCGTCTGAAAAATAAAAATTCTACAACGTTGGCCGGCAAGCGATGAGAACAATTTAATACTCAACTATCAGTTACATGTACTTGACTTTCTCTTTCTTTTTTCTTACATGTACTAAGTTTGCAAAGAAGTATATACCGTAGGCGAAGAACACTTAATATAAAATTTCTTGCACCAAAACAATCACATAAAAGTAATAAAACAGGAGGGTAAGCTCCCAACAGACACTCATGTTTAACCTCAGAGAGCACGACAGAATGAAGAATTTTTCAGGCTACTGGATCCAAGGGTGGCTTTTACTCTCATTCTAACTTTCAAGTACTTCCTTTCCCTCTTCTTATAAACACTTACTATTTTACCTCTCTTGATCATAAGGATGTGATCCTTCAATATTTCTTCTTTTTAGTGTTGACTGTTTTCCTACTTTTGCTTCCACTTTGGTTTCTCACCCCACACCTTCTTTCCTTTGAATTTCCTGCAATCATCAAATTTAGGTAACAGTAGTAACAGTAGTAGGAAAAGTTATTAAACAAATTTTTAGACAAGTTATAAGTAGCGGTAGTAGGAAAAGTAAGAAATACCCTTATGTTATTTTCAAGTGAATCCTTGGACAGGATTAATGGTGGACTCTCTTTAGTGGTCTCCTCTACTACTTCTATGCTTCCACACTCTTTCTTTTCAGCACTCCTCTTTGTACTTTCATCAAGTGAGAAAATAATTTCCTCATCATTGACTTTCAACTTCAGCTCTCCTTTCTTCACATCAATGTTGGCTCCTGCAGTCGCAAAGGATGGCCTCCCTAAAATCAAAGGGATATTCCTTGCCATCCTCCATGTCAAGCACAACGAAGTACACAGGGAACGTGAACTTTGAGACATTCACCAACACATCTTCAGTAACCCCCTTGGGGTGAATCAATGATTGATCAGCTAGCTACAATGCTAATGATGTAGGCTTTAACACTCCCAAGCTTAGCCTCTTGAATGCAGAATATGACAACAAATTTATGGTAGCCCCTAGATCGCATAAGACCTTACTCAAAGGTCCTTTTCCAATCCCACAGGGAACGATGAAGCTATCTGGATTCTTGTAGTTGTTCAGAAGTTTTTGAGCATTTTCATACACAAAAATAATCCCCCAAGTATCAAGAATATCAGTTGTATTGGCAAGCGACCAAGTTAAATTATCAAACTCACGAGACAGTTAATTATTTACTTCTAAAATTACTAATTAATTAATATAGTAACCAATTTCCAATTGTTTTAAATTAATTATCTAAATTACTTAAAATATTAAATAGCTTGTAAAATAAATCAAAGAAGAAAGATTTAAGAGTAATTCAAGAGAAAATCAACAGTTCTAAGGCAATCCGGTATAGACTAATCAATCTGAATCCCTAGACTTACAATTGTTCATTCATGTAGACTCTATGGAAACACACCACCTAATTCTGTTTTCCCACCGGATATGATCCAATTCAAAGCTAATATTATAATATTGAACATGAGCTTACCAAATTAGAAATCATACTATTCGATGCAAAAATTATTATATTGGGTCTTACCAAACTACGTTTCATACCATCCGTCATGTAAATACGACAATATAAAGCATGTCCATTATGCAAACTTTCTTGCACTTGGCAATGAACGAAGGCGTTGAAATCCATGGACGCGTCTTCTATCAAACTATAAAAAAATTAATATAAAATAAAAAATTTAACTGAGCAAAACAAAATAAAATAAAGGAACTAATGTAAATTTTAAAAGTTACATCTAAAAGCTATTAGGTAGGTTACCAGATACATCACCCAACCACGGAACATCCAGATCCGTGCATAATCCATGTTCTCTTATATACCTTATCCCACTTGAAACACTGCTTCCTGTTGCACTACTAGTCATACAATTGTAGTGGTCCAAAAATTGTTGTACTGATAATTCTTCCGCACCCCCACCAATATTAAAGTCGAAAACTATAAATACAATCTATAATCGTACAAGTGTAACACAACCCTGCAGAACATAAATAAGTTAATTAAAGCATTGTTATAAAGGGGTAATAGGCAAAACTAACCAAAACTCGATGGGCAACAAAATTACCCGTACGTCCTTGCTCCCGGACAGAAAGAATATACCCTGGATACCTCCGTGGTAAAATATATGTGGCATCATTAAAAAATCTCAGCAAGAAAAAGTTTGGATCTATTGATCTGCAGCATCACATAATTTTTTAAATAATTTCACACAATTCATTAATCAAATAGAACCGTAGAAGCACCACACAAATCATGGTTAATAACCAATTGTTGTAACCAAGCAAAATGGTTAACCTCAACACCCTGAACTAAAATGAAGAGTCCACAACAGTTTAAATAACTCTTAGGTTGTGTTTGGATTGAGTCATTTCAAATCCAATGAATTTGAAAATGAGTGGATTTTAAATTTCTTGAATTTTAAATCATTTCATTTGAATTCCATTGTTTGCATGAATTATGGATTTATAAAAGAATTTTAAAATTCATAATTCTAACAATTATTTTTAATTTTTAAAATAGAATTTTATATATGATAAATAAAAATAATAAAATTTTATTATATCAAATTAAATATTAAAATCTAAAATTTTACTATTTTTTGTGGGGTAGGTAGGTGGGAAGGGGATAGGGGGATAGTTGGGGGTAGGCTGGGTAGTAATAATGTTATTATTTAATTATTAAAAAAATAAAATTCTATTAAAAAATTTTTTAGGTGGCGGGGGGTGCGTGGGTGGGTAGAGATAAGTTGGGTGATAATATTTTTATCATTTAAATATTAAAATGTTAAATTTTATTAAAATTTTTCTTTTTTTTGGGATGGAGGTGGTGGCGAGGGAGGGGGGTGGGGTGGCTGGGTAGGGGTAGGTTTGAGTGATACTTCCTCTGTCCTATAGAAGTTGACACACTTTTATTTTTGGTTTGTCCCATAGAAGTTGACACATTTTCTTAATAGTACATGAGACCCACTCAAAAACAATTAAATTTATACTCATGGGGCCCACACAAACCTCTAATTCAACTACCTACTACACTTTAAATATTATTTCTCTCACTTCACTATACATTAAATTATTATACTCATTAATCTCCTTGCCCAAAAAATATATTCGACTTCTTCGGGATGGAGGGAGTAATATTTTTATTATTTAAATATTAAAATATAAAATTTTATAAAATTTATTTTTTTTGGAGTGGGGGTGGTGGCGAGAAGGTGTGTGTGGGTAGGAGGATAGGTCTAGGCGGTAGGGGTTAAAATTTAAAAAATAATAAAAAAACATTTTTTTAATTAATTTATTAATTTTATATATTATTTTTATATATTAATATATCAATTACACAACGAAATGGTTTCAAATGACACGGTTTGAGTAAGGATTCGAAAATCCATCCAAAACAACTAAAAAAAATTCAAAATCAAATTCATAATTTGATATCCATTTATTTAAAATTTTAAAATTTATAAATACATTGATTTCAAGTTACATCCAAATATGATGGAGGGATTTAAAAATCCCTCAAATTCTTCCATCTAAACACACCATTAATTCAGTAAAAACCCTTGGTGTAACTAAGCAAAATGGTTAACCTCAACACCCTGAACAAAAATGAAGAGTTCACAACAATTTAAATAACTCTTAATTCAGTGAAAACCCTTGTTAAAGATTAAGAAGCGCGATGCCAAAATTAAAAAAAGATTACTAACGAAGAAAAACGATTCAAACAAATTGGTTGAAAAATTGAAAGTGCAAACAACAATTAATCTTAACCAACCTTATCCTCCCTTATAATTGTGGAAAACTCATAGTAGAAGTGGAAAAGACAATAATGCAGTGATTATAAACAGAAATTACACAAACATTAGATCTGCTAAGAGAGAAATTACCTCGAAACGAGCCTGAAATTGCAATGTCGATCAGGGCTGATCCCACTGTGACAAAAATAAAATAAAATCAATCATTAATCAACAATCAAGCATCTAGAATTGAAACTAAAATTGAGAAGGGGAAGGCGGCTGCAAGCCTGCAACAAGAAGAGGAGAGAGAAAGGAATAAAATGTCTTTTCTTTCTTATTTTCTGGTCGCTGACCTATTCCATTCCAATCTGGATGAAAAAAAGAGAAACCTCTTATACGCCCCTGCCTAGACAAACAGATGCCCTAATTTTTATCCCATCACATGATGGGCCTTAGCTTTTCTCTTAGGCCTATCACCTACTCAATAATGGCAATTCAATAATCTTTAAATTAACATGATAAAAAATTATTTAAAGAATATCATAACTTATTATTGGATTAGGTATTGAATGAAGAATATAATAATTATTTTCTTCATTGAACTTAAATGTTTATTATATTCATACTAAAAGACATCATCCAATAATGATATGACAAATGTTTATTATTGGATTAGGTTTGGATTGTACAGGTGTTTGAGTTGGTCCTGCGTTTGTGTTTGTTGTGGATGGTTGCTCATCGATGGAGGAGCTCGGAGTACTAAAAAGGGAGTTGCTACACATAGTTACTCGTTTGTCAGAGAATGTTTTTTTATGCCATGGTTAGAGTGTATGACTTGGGATATACAGAGTGTTTAAAGGTTGTAGTTTTCCATAGCGAGCGTAAGGTTTCTTCAAAGAAGGTACTCTATGTTCAGAGATATGGAATTCGCTAGTGAAATTCTTATAGAATGAAGATTAGGATGATTTTTATGGTCATTTACTGAGTTTGAAGAAGTATGTCCATATGTTTCATTTATTCCATAAAGAGGAAGAATTGAAGGGTTAATAGAAACTAACATGTTTCAGTCCATACTGATACAAGATTGTGCCATACATTCGTCTATTTCCTTTTATGAAACTACAATTGAATGCAACATTTTCATTTCTCAAAGGTAGCAGTTACAATTATGTGACTAATTTATTAGAGATGACACTAGTGTTATAATATTGGTACATTTCTAGTCTCTTTAGGCTCCATATCTTAATTTCAATGATGAGTAATGTTGTTTGGGAACTAGAGATTTATTTATCTTTTACACATTTAAATTGTGCAAAGGAAGGAATATATTAGGCTTTTTACCCAACTCATGCGTCATTGGTGTTGTTCAAAGACCCTTCCCTAGTAGGATAAAAATTAAATTGTTGTATTCATTATAAATGAAAATTATAATGAATAGCAACCTAAACCCTAAACAGATGAGCAACCTATTTGTGGGACGTAATATTAATTAATAATACTAATTGAAAAATCCATGTACAGTGACATAATACAATACGCCGTCGTTTCTGACCAACAGTTGGGGAAAGGGGTCCCACAAGAATCATCAACCTTCTTAGCACCTAGTGACTTGATCAACTTCTGAAGATTTGGGTTCCTCATAAACTCACAAAGGCAATCCCTCTACTCTTTTATTTTTGAGCAGCAGATCGTAGTCAGGCTGCACGACGACACGATCGCAAGGTTTTCACTTTGTTCAATTCTCATATGTTACACAGAAATCTTCGACATGAGATAAGTATATACTAGTCGTGTACCTTCAAACGAATGATGAACGGTAATGCTATGTTTCTATCAAATTGGAATACAAGTTAATCCTAGATACAATCATGAATTAATCCATCATAGGTAATAAGATATTATTAACAAGTTGTGGTATTCTTTTCGAGTCACACGTGTCACATAGGAGGAACAATTATTTAAACCTCCTCCACCAAAACAACAAAATCATCAGTTGATAATTTATCCAAAGAAAAACAAAAAATAATATCAACCTGTGGATCATGCACCACAAGCGACGATGCAAGCTGCTCCGCCGTAGTGTTATCCCCAAACTTAACTATAGCTCATTCCAAGGCAACAAAATAGAACAAAAGAGAAAGAGAGTGAGAAAATCACATGGAAACAAGGATTATGACAATTAGGCCATTCACAATGCAATTGCCCTCAACGCCGATCATGCAACTCTCATTACATGCAATAATCAATTCATAGCATATAAGATAAGACAATCAACTCCAATTAAAATGCTCCATTGACATATTCTCATGGGAAGTATATATCATTCACACTCAAATGTAAAAGATGACACTTATGGGTTAAGGTGTTTACGCTCAGATTCAATTCAAGTGCATGCGTAACCGTAAGCTTGCCAAATATCTCAAACTCTCTACCTCTAAAAGTATGACTCAACAATGGGATAAAAAAGACTTTTCTTTTGGATGTAACTGTAATACCCGATAATTTTTTCTATTTTATAATTTGTATTTTACGCATTTTTATAATTATGTGACAATAATGTGGTAATTATTTCTGCATTTTATTTGCCTTTGTATTTTTATTTAATACATCTATGATAATTATGGTGACATTATGTGAAAATATATGTGCATAAATATTTATGTGCAATAATTTGAATATATATAAAAGTAAATTGCTTATAACTACTTCAAATCTCACCCCAAATTTCTCATATTTATTTTGAATTCTCAATTTCACTTCCATCGGTTGAAGATGGGGAAGAAACATTGTCGTTCGGAAGGGAAAGAAGAATCTGCAAAGGGGGCTAAATGTGATGGAGAGTTGATTTTTAAGAGAGAAATTGATTCTTCCGATAAGTTAGGGGGCGTAAATGAAAAGCCCTCTAAGAAAGTTCGTGTTGGAGTTGATCATCAAGTTGAAGTCCCAATTTGGAGTGCAGGATCCAATTACTTCATTGACAACGAAGACCAGACAGGAACCTGCATCATTTCGATGCCTAATTCAAATGAGTCGGGCGTCGAATTCACTGGACATGGAAGAACAGACTGTGACTGCCTTGATTTGGGTTTGATAAGCGAACGAGAAGGATTACGAGAGAGTCTCGGGGATAAGAATTTTGTGGACTTGGGTTTCTTTAACATGGATGATCAGATTATTTTCTCATGGTAGAACTTATCGGAAGTAACGACGATCTGCAAAATGAATTGGGACTTCACAATTTGATTATCCGATCTAGATTACCTATTATAAGAAACACGACAGAAATTTGAGAGACGACATAGACGCATGTCATTTTATTTTTCTTTCCAAACCTCGTCAGTATTTCTATTTATATTATTTGTATGCGTTGTTCATTTATTTTTATTTTTTTAATGTTCCCCTAAAAATATTGTAGTACGTTTTTTATTTCACAAACCGAATATATATAAGTAAATTGCTTTATGTGTATAAATACATTATTTCTTAATTATTAAGTATCACATGTGTTCTCGTAATAATAATAATAATAAGAAAATCATGCACACATATGTGTTTTAATTTATAAATGTATCATATCTTAGTTATTAAGTATTGCACGTATATTCATAATGGATAATAATAAAGATTACTATACATAGTAAATATAATAATAATAATAATAATAATAATAATAAAAGAGTGTTGATTAAGTCAAAATGAGTGATTAGCGTGAGAAGCAGTGAATACGTGGATGAATGGTAACCAAAATAATAATAATAATAATAATAATAATAAAAAGTTTGGCGGTGAACAACCCACTTACTACTAGTATATAATGAGGTTAATCCTCATTTGAGGAATTGAACAAGCATATCAACGAGAGAGAGAGAGAGAGAGAGAGAGAGAGAGAGAGAGAGAGAGAGAGAGAGAGAGAGAGAGAGAGAGAGAGAGAGAGAGAGAGAGAGAGAGAGAGAGAGAGAGAGAGAGAGAGAGAGAGAGAGAGAGAGAGAGAGAGAGAGAGAGAGAGAGAGAGAGAGAGAGAGAGAGAGAGGGCGTAAACGGAATGAGAAGGAAGAGATTAGTTACAGTTTTTCACGAGATCCATAATATTATCGGAGTTCAAGTAAGTAGAAGTCCAACTACAATGCATAAATATGTTGTGTGTAAATTATTTGTGATTAATATGTGATAATTATGTTATGAATTATTTGTGATTAGTTTAATTACGATATGAGTTATTTGTGATTAATATGAGAAACAAGTTGCAAATTTAATTTAAGATATTATCATTGTTTTATATTTGTTGGTCTATGTGATCGGAGATTGTCATATATGTAGATCTGTATAATCTTAGATTGAAGGCATTACTCTATTTTTAAATAAATGTTGATATTGATGTCCTGAATAATATGTGATGCATATTTAGTTTCTCCTACTTGCATACCATGCATAATCATGAAAATTGTTTTCCCCAAGATTAATAAGATAATAATGGTGTGTGCGGCCACTATATATGCACTGAGTGGCGAAAGGGGCGACCTAGGAAGAAGCGACCTCCGGAATCCCAGAGTAGGCTACCTAGAATGGGCCACCATCTTAAATTATTGTGAGAGAGAGTGTGGTGTTCAGTGAGGGGACTTCCGAGCAGTATGGGGTCAGTTGGTGATGAACCCTAGCGGGCTGTCAGGAAAGGTTGATCCTCGGACTGCACCACGTGGGACTCTGTGGTGGGAGATGATTCTTGATGGCGAGACAAGTGATAAGTGACAGGAAGCTTGTTAGGCCACGAGATGAAAGTTCTCATAGTAGTTCCATATTTATATTTTGAAATTGATAAATCAAGTTATGAGCTCATTTTCAGTGCATATCATAAGTGTGTAGTGGAGATCCTACAACGTGAATAATTTTCAAAATAAAAGAGACCAATTAGAAAGATTAAGAAAAGGGCAATGGCCTTGAGAAATGCATCTTCATGCATTGTCATGCATGATTTCTACTTACTGAGTTTTTTCTCACTAGTTTATGCATTGTAAGAAAATTGTACACGAGACTAGTTGTTGGGGTTCCTTCAGATCCTGAAAATTGTATACATGGATGACGACATGTTGGGCCGGTGTAATGAGCTGCTTTGAGATCAGTCTCGAAATTGTATAAAAAAATGATGATGAAATAAAAAGAAAAGAATATTTATTTTTGTTTATTGGTGAAAGAAAAATGGGGTCGTGACAGTAACGTTGGCACTTTGGTTAAGGTAGAAAATATATGGATAAATGACTCAAAACTCAGATCAATGAAGTGCACCTTCTATCATGATCTTTCTTTCTTCCTTTTCACTTTAGTTCAAGCACATAAACCTCCTCAAGCTTTCAATTTTTCTCCTTCAACCATCATTTTTTTTTCTTTTTTTTTCCTCCATTTTTTTCTTCTCGGGGTACCAGTTTTAGGCACTACCTCTCGCATCCTCCATAGGGTACACGATTTAAGCACTACCCTAGGGTATTTGATTCTATTGAGTACTATATTTAAGTACTACTCCATAATTCTCCTTTAGATGCATTTTCAGGATCAATTTCAACACCAATTTCTTTCCTTCCCAATTTGTTATCAAACTCCATCAACACACTTTGAAAACCATTAATTTTCCTTCATGACGGACAATCAAGGTTAAAAAAAAAGATTACTCAAAGTTGTTATTTCTCGTAGGCTGCCAAAGAATGAGATTTTTGATTAGCCATTTTGTAGTTGGGATGATCAATTCAACAATTTATCGAACTACAGGGAGGTAGTTACTAGTGCTTGAGCGATCTCACGTTTCTTGTAATTTTATAGAGACGAATCATCAAAGGGTTGGTTGTAAAATAAGTAAATAACAATAACCAAATCAAGCAAGCAATGATTAGTAAACAAGATAGATAAGTGAAGGGTGATTTTCCAATTAAGTAAAAGTGAGATTAACAACAATTAAGAAGTGGAAATTCTTGGATACATGCATCAAATTCATATGAATCATAGGTATAAGACTAAGGGTCAACACTAAGTTCACCTAAACTCCCTCTCGAGATGGATAGGATATGAATCTCAATTAGTTCAACGGATTGGTTCTCACTCAAACAATTCCAACTAGGTACTAAGCTTGAAATGAAAGTCCCTTCACACAATTAATCAACCTCTCAATCAAACCAATCACATGTTCTATCAAAGGCTTATAAATTCTAAAGAATTTCTCAATCTCTTTACAATTTATAATGCACATGAAGTGTTTGATGGAATAATTCACTCAATTATCCTAAGCATATAATTGATTTCTCAATCTAATCACATAATTAAAACAACTAAACAGACAAACCATCATAAACCTCAAGATTTTAAACATCAATGATAGAAAATCCATTTGCCCAATCAACATATGAATTCAAATACACAAATCCAAAAATTATCTAACAACTCTCATGTTACTAATCTCACAAGGGAGATTAGCCTACCATATTCAAAAGGAAATCAACATAGACATTAAGATCCTTACAAAACATGATGAACAATAAGGTTTCAATACAAAAGTTGGATGAAAACTCCCTTGGATGCCTCCAATGGTGATCTTCCTCTTCCCCTTGCAATTCTCCTCTCTTCATTGCTTCTTTTCCTCAAATGGATGGTAGATTTGATTGTAGGATGATGGTAGATGGTTTGGATGAAGAATGGATGAAGATGATGGTGTGAAATGGAGGAAATGGTGTGTGATGTGTGTGTGCAGCCTCAAACCCATGAAAATCTCATGAAATATTGAAGTATTGGGTATTTATACCGCTTGGGAAGTTTCTAGAAGGATTCTGATTTTTTTTGCACCTACACGGCCCGTGTACGGTACACTGGTCGTGTACTGAACACGGCTGGCCGTGTGCGGAACACAGCCATAGGGGTGGCCGTGTAGGTGTTTCAGGTGACGAAATTCAGCCAAAGCTTACAGGGCCGAGTTCGGTACATGGCTCGTGTAGGTATTGGCCGTGTTGGTGCAGCCCCTGTTTTTTTTTCATTTTATTTTGGCTCGTTCTCCTTCGTTTCCACTCCGAATTGAGATCCACTTTTTCCTATGTCTTTCTTTTCGCGTCTAGAATCTCTTTGTACCTGGAAATCATATATTTAATCTCATTCTCACATATTTCCATAAAAACACATAACACCATCAAAATATACATAAATACGGAAAAACTAATACGAAAATACACGTAAAAAGACACTAAAATCTAGGTGAAAATATCACTCATCACACCCCCAAACTTAAAGTATTGCCAAAGAGAGTGATTTTCACCTAGGAAAAGACTATACGAACATAAGTAATAACACATCAATATCAATAAGAATTACAATTTATGCTAAGTGATCATAGTCATTTTCACCTAAATTTTAGTGTTTTTATTTGTGGATTTTCGAATGTTTTTATCCATATTTGTATGACTTTTGGTGGAGTTATTGTTATTTTGGGAAATGTGGTATGAATTGATAGAATTATGTAAATGAGCTTAAATATGTGTAAAACAGGTCAAGAAATGGACAAAAACAAAGTCGGAAGCGAAACAGAGACGGAAGGACACGGCCTGCTTGTACACTGGCCTGTTACAAGTGGCCGTGTAATGTCATCAGAAATCGCTGCTCGCTCAGGAGGAAGGCCGTGTGCTGGCGCACTGGCCGTGCATTGATACACGCCCCGTGTGCGGAACACGGTCCTATAAGAAGAAGCCATGTAATGTTATCAGAAAAGGCTACACGGCCATGACCAAGGCCGTGTAAAGCAGCTCGAGCCATGTCCGGAAGCACGCACAACACGCCGAAGTAGGTGTGCCCTGCACTGGCCATGTGCTGCTACACGGGCCGTGTAGGTGCAAAAACCTACGCAATTTTCAGATTGTTTCGGAAGCTTCTAGAAGGTCCATTAGTGATAAAAAAGGTGACTTGTGTGAAATTTAAGAGGGGAGATCAGATTCATAGCAGTTACACACACTAAACATCACATTTCCTCACACACTAGATCCATAATCCATTCCTACCATCTAGATCCATCAAAATACCATTTGATCTCCATATTCAATCTATAAAACTTCATCCAATCCATCTCCACATCATTTTGAGAAGAGGAAATCTTAAAGGAGTGAAGAAGTTAATATATTGAAGAAGAAGAAGGATTCTCCATGCAAGGGAAACAATTCCATTTTTCATTTGTTGATTTTCTTCTCAATTTGGCTCAAATAGAGCAAAGTATGGTTTGTAATAATTTAAACATCATGTTTAGAGGCTAGTCCTATAGTAGGGCTAATCATATGAATGGTTGAGGTGAAGAGTTAGATATGTAGAACTTGAGTAATGATTTGAATTGATTTGTGGATTTCTTTTTTTGATATATCAATCATGTTTCAATTCAATGTTTGTGTGATTAAATTCTCTATTCATAGTATAAGGATGGCCATTACAATGTTGTGAGTGGATGTTTAATTAAATCATATATTGAATTGTGCATGTATGTTAGTATAAGGGGAGGTAAGTCATACCCTCCTTAGGCTTGGAACATTCATAGAGGGACACTTAAGAAATTGAGTGAAAAGAACCAACTTATGATCATAGTACCTTAAGGGAATTGAGATTAAGATCAATCATAGCAGATTTAGGCTTGTAAAAGAGTCGAGAACCTAATTGCCTTAGCCATAGGGATTAGGGGTAAAATTGTGATTGCTTTTAATCCACAAGTTAATAAGAATTACTATCAAGAGTTTTACATATCTAGCTCAAGTCTTAACCATGAGTATGATTAACCTTGCTCTCTTCTCAAGTGATTTCTATATCCATTCCATTCATCATTTGTTTCTCTTTTGATATATTTTGTTGCTAGCTTAATTCTTAGTTAATTGAGTAGAAATAATTAGTAGCTTAAGCAATCAAAACCTTCAATCTATCATCCTTATAAAGCACAAATCAATGGAAAATCCGGATACAAACCTAAGTTTACTTTCCCTTGGGACGACATACTTATAAATTTTGTTGCTTGGTCACACGTGTACAACAACGATAGTGTCTCTTACTCTAAAAATATTTTACTAGAAATGCAACTAAGAACATGGCGCCGCTTGCTGGGGAATTATTAAACTTTTGGTTGTAACAAGTTTGAAATTGATTAGTTTTGATAAGGATATTTCTTTTATTTGTTTACTTGTTTATTTGTCTTGGATACTTGGAGAACTAATTTAGAAATTCTTGTAGGTACATGAAAATGCGTTCAAGGTCTCAATCTATTGAACCTTTGAACTTGGAATTAGAAGCTTCCTTAAGAAGACAAAGAAGAGGAGTATTAGAGCCCATAAAAGAAAATATAGAAGATGTAAGGAATAATGCAAACATGGTTGTTGAAGAAGGCAATATGAGAAATTTTCAGGGAGTTGATAATGTTCAAGGAGGACACAATAATTCGGAGTTTGTGCCACAAGCTTATGCTCAACAAATATACTTGCAAAACCAACAAATGCAAGCTATTATTCAAAACTTGTTGGCACAACAATCAAGGAATAATCCTCCAGTGGTGCAAAACCAACCTCGGGGCAATGGACATAATGAAGTGGGGAGGAACATCCGAGATCATTTTCAACCTCAGTTTGGAAATTATGTAATGGGGCCGCCGTCAAATGTTAATAATTTTGAGATCAATACGGGATTGATCAACATGGTGCAAGCAAATCAATTTGATGGTGGTGCTATGGAGGATCCAAATGCTCACTTAGCCCAATTTACGGAGTTAGCCAACACGATAAAGATAAATGGGGTAAGTGAGGATGTTGTTAAAATGAAGCTTTTCTCGTTTTCATTAAGAGATAGAGCTAAGGCTTGGTATCATACTATACCACCGGGATCCTACACCACATGGAGAGAGTTGGCACAAAGGTTCTTTAGCAAGTATTTACCACCTTCAAAGATGTTGCATCTTAAAAGGCAAATCTTTCAATTCAAGCAATTGCCACTTGAGACATTTAGTGAAGCATGAGACCGATTCAAAGAGATGCTAAGGAAGTGTCCACAACACGGATTCCCCGAGGAACAACAAATATGATTTTTCTATGCCGGTTTACACGGAAGTGAGAGGTTGCTCATTGATGCTTCGGCGGGAGGTTCGATTTTGGGGCAAACTCCGGAAAGAGCACTTGTCATATGTGAGGAAGTAGCTTTAAATACAGGTCAATGGCCCATGGATCGTGCACCGGGAATGTATGATAGGGAGAGAATTGCTAAGATGGAAGAAGTGTGCTTGAAACAAGTGAAAAAGGTGGAAATGCCTAAAGAAGATATGACCGACAAGGCGATCACAGAGATATTAAAGAGGATGAATGCTAACATGCAAGTATCTCCAAATTCAACACATTTGGCGAATCAACAAGTGCTTGCAAGTCCTCAACAAGGCATGTCATTGCCTTTGATGAATCAACAAGTGTTTCCTAATTTTCAACAAGGCAAGACGATGCCTAATGTGGGTCAATCTTCTTAAAGTTGTAAAATGCCCACATCCATGCCTCAACAAGGTATGTCCTCTAATTTTGGAATTCAAGATACATGGTGTCCACCGGAGATGACACTTAAGGAAGTTGCCTTCATGCAAGGAAGGAACTTTCAAGGAAATTATGGTGCTAACTTTGGAAGTCATGGAGAAGGATATCCACAAAGACAAGGAGGATGGGGGCAAGGTAACTTTCAAGAAAATTTTAACCAACCTCGGAGGTATGAGAATTTATCATATGGGAATCAAGGGAATGCACTAACTCTTCCACCGGGCATCAATCCGGGGAGAAAGCTCCAAATAGTGAAGGAAAGTCTACCATGGAAGATCAAATAGCCAAGATGTTTGAGTTTATGAAGCAAGAGAAAGAGGTGAATGATAAAAGATTTAATTTTATGAAGCAAGAGAAAGAAGTGAATGATAAAAGATTTGATTTTATGAAGCAAGAGAAAGAGTTGAATGATAATAGATTCAAAGTCTTGGAGACATAAATGAGTCAAATGGAAAGTGAAAGGGGGGATGTTCATCGTCAAGGGAAATTTCCATCTACAACCATTACTAATCCGAAAGAGCAATGTAAGGCTATTGAGCTTCGTAGTGGAACAAATTATGAAGGACCTTATTTGCCATCGGAAGTAGAGGAGGTAGAGTGTGAAGTTGAGCCTATGGAAAGATTAGATGAAGAAGGGAAAGAGAAAGGAGTAGAAATTGTTGAAAAAGATGAAAGTACCCCTATACTTGAAGAAGAAAAGGTGAAGTCTCCAAAAAAGTGGGAAAGATGTAGAGAAGCGAAACAAAAAGAGAGAGAAGAGAAGTTTGAAAGAGATGAATGGGGGATTCCAAAGTTGCTCGTTGCAATTCTGTTTCCACAAAGATGCTTGAAAAAGGGATTAGAAGAGAAATTTGCCAAGTTTGTTGAAATGTTGAAAAAGATTCATATGAATATTCCTTTTGCGGTGGCTTTACTTCAAATGCCCAACCACTCCAAGTTTTTGAAAGATATTTTGTCGAAGAAAAGAAGCTTGGGAGAATTTGAAATGGTGAACTTGATGAAGGAGTGTAGTGCTATCTTGCAAAAGAAACTTCCCCCTAAATTGAAATATCCGGGGAGTTTTACTATTCCATGTGAGATGGGAGAGCATGAAAACTACAAAGCCTTATGTGATTTGGGAGCAAGCATTAATTTGATGCCATTGTCAATTTTCAAGAAGTTGGGTATTGGTGAGGTCAAACCGACATCGGTGACACTTCAATTAGTCGATCGGTCATTGACGTATCCAAAAGGAATTGTGGAAGATGCTTTGATCAAAGTTGGCAAGTTTATATTTCCCGTTGATTTTGTGGTACTAGACATGGATGAGGATTCAAATGTTCCATTAATACTTGGTCGTCCATTTCTTGCCACGAGAAAAACATTGATTGATGTGGAGAAGGGAAAGCTCGCTTTGAGGGTGAAGAAGAAGTGATATTTTCATTGAGAGAGGCTATGAGGTATCCCAAGAACAAGGAGGAATGTGGAAGATTGGAGGTTCTGGATAACATTGTAAAAGAACATATGTATCATCTTCACTCCAAGAATCCGTTGGAAATTATCATAAGTTATTCTTACTCAATTGAGTCTTTAAAATCTAAATCCTCTTTTTGTTTGGAGAGTGATGAAATGATTGATGATTTACATGGTTTAAATGCTTGTAGGACACTCACGAATGAGGAAGCTAAGGAAACAAAGGTGAAAAAACTTGATGAAGGACCAAAAGAGGAATTGCAAGAGAAGAAGAAGGTGGAGTTGAAATCATTGCCGGGGCACTTGAAGTATGCTTACTTCGAAGAAAATGAAACATATTCGGTAATCGTATCCTCTTCCCTTAATGATTTAGAATTAGAAAAGTTGTTAAGAGTTTTGAGAGAGCATAAATCCTCTATTGGTTGAAGCATAAAAGATTTTAAAGGTATTAGCCCATCTATGTGTATGCATAAAATTCATTTGATTGATGATGAGAAGTCTTGTGTGCAAAACCAACATAGATTAAATCCTATAATGCAAGAAGTGGTAAGAAATGAGGTGTTAAAATGGCTTGATGCGGGAATAATCTTTCTAATAAGTGATAGTCAATATGTAAGTCCCTTACATATAGTGGCAAAAAAGGGTGGTATGATTATTGTTAGATCCGATACAAATGAAACAATTGCCACTAGAATGATCACGGGTTCGAGAGTGTGTGTTGACTATCGTAAATTGAATAAAAACACTAAGAAATATCATTTCTCATTGCCATTCATAGATCAAATGTTGGATCGTCTTGCTGGGCATGAGTATTATTATTTTCTTGATGGTTATTCCTGGTACAATCAAATATTAATTGCACCGGAAGACCAAGAGAAGACAACATTCACATGTCCCTATGGTACGTTTGCATTTAGAATGATGCCGTTTGGCCTATGTAATGCCCCTGTCACTTTTCAACGTTGTATGATAGCTATCTTCGATGGTTTAATTAACTATATGCTTGACTAATCTCACCGTTGTGTTGCAGAGATGTGAAGAGTCGAATCTTGTGATAAATTGAGAAAAATGTCATTTTAGGGTGACCGATGGGATAGTATTGAGGCACCATATTTCAAAGCATGGGTTAAAAGTGGATAGAGCTAAAGTGATAGCCATAGAACGTCTTCCCCCTCCATCTAGTGAGAAGGGGGTGAGATCGTTCTTAGGCCATGCGAGCTTCTATAGACGCTTCATTAAGGATTTTTCCAAAATTGCTAAACCTCTTTGTAAATTGCTTGAAAAAGATTGTCCATTTCATTTTAATGATGAATGTTGTGTATCATTTCAGGTGCTTAAGGATGATCTCACTTTATCACCAATACTCGTTACCCCGGATTGAAGTTTGCAATTTGAATTACATTGTGATGCTAGCGATTAATCCATCGGAGTGGTGTTGGGCCAAACAAAGGAGAAGAAGTTTAGAGCAATCTATTATGCCTCGAAGACATTAAATTCGTGCTAAGTCAATTACACCACAACGGAGAAGGAATTTTTAGCCATCGTATATGCTTTTGAGAAGTTTCGACCATACTTGGTTGGAATACAAACGATTATTTACACGGATCACGCGGCTATAAAATACCTCATGAGTAAGAAAGATGCTAAACCTCGTTTAATCCGTTGGGTGTTGCTTTTGCAGGAATTTGATGTGGTCATCAAGGATAAGAAAGACATGGAGAATGTGATCACGGATCATTTGTCAAGGTTGGAAAATGGAGGTGAGAATGAAGACATGAAGCCGATTATGTCAACTTCAATGTGTGTGGAATCAAGCCCACATTGCTTAATGAGTTCAAGGAGAAGAAGTTTCAAGTTGAAATGAAGAAGTATTTGTGGGATGAGCCATATTTGTTTAAAATTTGTAATGATGGAGTAATAAGGAGATGTGTGGCCGAGGAAGAAGTCATGGGATTCTTGAGCTTTGTCATTCGTCTTTGTGTGGAGGTCACTTTGCTCATCAAAAGACGGGGGCTAAATTTTTATAATCGGAGTTCTATTGGCCAACATTGTTTAAAGATGCAAAGAAATTTGTGGCTAAGTGTGATAGATGCTAAAGGATAGGGGAAATAGGTAAGAGAGATGAAATGCCCATGACGTTAAGGATTGATATGGAAATATTTGATATTTGGGGCATTGATTTTATGGGACCATTTCCCTCGTCAAAAGGATATTTGTACATCTTGCTAGCCGTGGATTATATGACAAAGTGGGTGGAGGCAATCCCCACTAAGACAAATGATGCTTTGATTGTGCAAAGGTTCTTGAAAAAGAATATTTTTGCTAGATTTGAAGTTCCACGGGCTTTGGTGAGTGATGGAGGATCACACTTTATAAACAAGTTAATGGAGAGTTTGTTGAAGTGATATGGAGTGAAGCATCGAATGGCTACACCTTACCACCCTCAAGCAAATGGTTTGGCGGAGGTCTCAAACTGCCAAATTAAATTAGTTTTGGAGAAGACCATCAATGGAGGGTGGAAGGATTGGTCGGACAAGCTTGATGATGCTTTATGGGCCTATAGGACGGCTTTTAAGATCATCCTTGGTGTATCACTGTATCAATTGGTCTATGGTAAAGCTTGTCACCTCCCCGTGGAGTTGGAACACCATGCATTGTGGGCTATTAAACGCCTCAATATGGATAAAAGGGAGAGTGGTCAAGCAAGGTTGTTGAAGTTAGTTGAGTTGGAGGAGTTTAGAGGAAGAGCATTTGATAACTCAATCATCTACAAAGAGAATTTGAAGAGATGGCATGATGCTAAAGTGAAGGAAAAGACGTTTGCTCCGGGGGACATAGTTTTTGTATTCAATTCGGGGCTTAAGTTGTTTCTCGGAAAGCTTAAGTCTAAATGGATTGGGCCATATGAAGTTCTTGAAGTGTTGAATGGACATACATTGAAGCTCAAGGGTCCGAATAATGAGTTTGTGGTAAATGGTCATAGAGTGAAGCATTACCTATCTCCTTCTCAAAAGGAGATAATGTATATGTATATTCTCTCTTCCTAAACTTCTTTGATTTTGTAGTAGTGTAGATTTTATTTTTTTTGTTTGTTTGTTAGTTTTCTTGTAGATTTGGTATGAAGGTGGTTAAGCTTGTGGGAAAAATGCATAAGATGAAAGATAAGGAGGCTAAAGATGGAATGATGATGTATGCCACACCACTCTTTACAAACTTAAATTTTAACACTTGTGTTAATTTAAGTTTGGGGGGAGATTGTGTGGTGGTCATACTTGATCATACGAATTTCAAAGATGCATAAGAGTCATCGGGAGAAAAGGTCATGAAGAGCATTGAGAAAACGGCAAATGTACGTCTCATAACTTTTTGCAAACTTAATTCGCAACTTGTTTCGATTTATGTTTGGGGGGATAGTGCGTGGTGTGACTTATATTTTGTTTATTAGTGGGTGATGAACCATGTGTATTATGTTATCTTGTATTGTCTTACAAAATGGTGCAAAATGGTCGATTTTGAAAATTTTCTCATGAGTTAGTTTAGTTTTGGTATGATTGGTGGTGTTTTAAGTACATTTCAAGTCCATTTTTGATCATATTTGTGGTGTGAATGATGTTTTGAAGTGTTTTGAGCATGAATAGGGTGTATGAGAAGTGGAAAAACAGGGCAAAAATGAGGAAAAGTGTGAAAGTTGGAAAACAGAAAAAAATGCTACACGGGCCGTGCTCCGCACACGGCCCTGTAACAGGTGGCTGTGTAGTGATATTAGAACATGCTACTCAGCCAGGGTTTTGGCCGAGCTCCGAGCTCGAGCCGTGCAGAGGAGCAAGTACACGGGCCACGCTGCACACGGCCCTGTAACAGGTGGTCGTGTATTTACATCAAAAAATGCTACACGGCCATATTTGAGGCCGTATAACATTACACGGGCCATGCAGGGTTTGTTGCAGGTTTTTAAAAGGGACCGATCCATACTCATTCCACACGACTCCCCTCTTCCGTACACATTCTTTCCACACCCAATTCTTCTCCTAAGGTGATAATCGACCACCAAGGTTAGTTATGAGAGATTTAGAGTGAAGTTCTTCAGTTTTTGCACATCCAAAAACATCTCTACATCCAATTCTAAAAAGGTATGAATTCTTTGAACCCTAACTTGTGAATTTTGATAAGATTTGAATACATTGATGCATGGGCTTTGTGATATTATATGCTTTGAATGAATTTGGAAGTAATGAGCATACATGTGTCATTTTAAATTGTTAAACGAGAATTAAGTAGGGTTCATGAGAAGGAATTTGGGGATTGTGTAAGAATGATGAATTTGAGTGTTTGTGTTGTGCCAATTGAAGAATTACATGAGTATAGTGCTTATTTGTGAATCATTAGATTTAGATATTGAGGAGTTGGGCATGAGGTTATGTGAAGTGTATTTTTGAAATTATGTTGAAACATTGTGCATGCCAAGTGTTCGATGAAATGTCTAAGAGAGAATTTTATTTGAATTTGAAGATCACATGTGAATAATGTTTGATGATGATGTAATTTAGAGTTCATATGTGTAAGAATGTTTAGAAATTGATATGAATCATTGTTAGTTGAGATGAATGATGCTGAAGTGCATATATTGATCAAGTTTGAAGTCCTAATGATGTGAACAAGTGATGTTGATGCATAGTATGTTTCATACTAAGTTGAATAACTATGGTGGAATTTAACTAAGTGCATTAACATTTTTATTGACGAAGTTTGATATAACTTGAGTATTGTGTATTGTAGATGGCCGAGAGGAGAGTTAGACCAAGGAATGAGGATTTCATTATTATCACAGATCCAGAGGAGTTGGCTAATCTTGATGGACAACTAATGGAAGATGGGATACATCCAGATTATTTCAGAGTGGAGTTCGAAGATTATTGGGGTAAATATGTGCTCCGTTGGCAAACGTTAGCTCTAAAGATCAAACCAACTCGATTCCAAGACACAGAAACGATGAGAAGGTTAGGAATTGAGGAAGATTTGAGGAAGCTTTTCAGATTTGCACAAATGGAAGCATTCTTTGACAAGAGGCCACCAACCTATTACCATTTAACTGCTGAGTTAAATGGGTTTCCTCTGTGGGTGACGTTTCAGTTGGATAATATGTTGAGAGAAAAGATCCCGTTGGCTATTTTGAATGAGTGTTTTGGGTGTCCCCCATGCGAATTTCATCAGAGCTTTTATGCAGGAGGCACTTTCAACCAACAAAAATGGTGGAAGAGTCTAATGAACGATGGAACTGAAAGAGCAGGATACGTCCCTAGTGCTTCAAAGGGGACGGCCATCCGGAATCCAGTAATGAGATACTTAGAGAAGATCGTCTCAAATACAATCTTAGGAAGGTTTGAAGGTGGAGCTGTTGGAGAGAAGCAGCTTTATATTATGTATTGCTTATACAAGGAGCTACCACTGAATGTTGCAGCAAACTTTGTGCAACATGCTGAGAGAGTTTCAAAGAGACAATCATCTCAAGGTCTAATGCTAGAAGGGATGATCACTATGATAGCTCAAGGTTTTGGAGTTAATCTTGCAGGTATGGAGAATTGGATGGTCAGTGAGGGGTTGAACTACTAACAGTTGATGAGGATGGAGTTCTTGACCACGGTTGGGAATCAATATTGTTTGAGGCAGGATAAGGGATCTCTATTTTCCTTGCCAACTCCGGAGCTCACTACGGTGTACACTAGAAGGAGGCATGCTAATTTGGCTATGGGTAGTGTGAACCATTCCAGAGTGGTGAAAGCTTTTTATGGAAGAAACAGGAATGAAATGGAAGAGGTTCTTAGACAAATTAGAGTTGAAGAGAATGAAGAGTTAGCTAACTTGAGAGCAGAGCCAGTGCCAGTGCCAATAGAGGGTGATGAGCAGGATGCACCGGAGCAGGTGGAGTTTGATGACAAAGGCCCTGAGCCACAACAGTTTGAGGAAGAAGGAAAGCAGTCCCCAGTGGGACCCGGCCAAGGTGATGAACGATGGAATTACATGATGGATGAAGTGCGCTACATGAGGCATGTGCAACAGACCTATGGAGCACAGATAAGGGAGATCCAAGAGACCCAGCAGGAGCACGTAGTGCATATTCAGGAGTTGAGAGCTGGACAACGTCAGAGGGAGTATTACGAGGAGCGTTCATGGGTGCACGCCAACAACATAGAGGAGATGATGACTATGATGTTCAACTTCTAGTTCCCCGGATCTCCTCTGCCTACATTCCATGGAATGCCTATCATCCGCCTCCACCTCCAGAGCCATGAAGGGAGTACTTTGATTGCTAGGAACTTCTTCAATTAGTTCATTTTAGCTTTGATTAGACATTTGATTTGATATGATTTGAGTGGATTGTACTTAAATTGTTGGTTTTTGGGAGGTTTACTTTGGGATTTTATTTTCAGTTTGATGCGATTTACTTTTTGTTGATTTTGGTATTTTAGTTTGATTTTTATAATTTGGATGTGAGGGGAATTTGAGCTTAATTGTTATGGATGTGAATTAATGTGCTTAAACCTCTTGAGATGGATGAGTTTTGGTTATGTATGTTATATGTTTTTGTAATGTTTCTTGTTTGGTGAGTCTTTGCTTATATGTTATGTTGGTGATTTGTTTTCATTCTAGTATAAGGTTGGTTTGGTGGTATGTTTTTGGGAAGGTGTTGAGTATTTTTGAATATGAGATATGATGCATTGTTTGTGATGAGTGATGACAAGTATGTTAATGGTTTCTACTTGTTGAAATTGTGACATGAATTACATAATTTGTTTAATTTTGAGAAGAAGGGTAATTAGGTTTCTTTCAGTCCAAGCAAAAGCTTGTGAGAATTGTGCCTCCATGGTTAAATCTTGATGAGAGGACCGGTTGTACTTAGACAAAATAGAACTTGCTCATGGACTATAGGAACGAAGCCCGAATGGTTGAAATTTGTGATATGATCTTAGGCCATCCTTGTTAAATGAAGTCATAGCCATAAAATTCCTTGCCAAAAACATTATCCCTAGTTAGCCATTTTGAGCCTAGAAGCCTTTTTTTGTGATTTAAGCACAATACAAGCCTTGAAACCCCATTTGAGCCTTATATACGTAACCTATGTGTGGATAATTGAGGATGATGATGGTTTACAATGGAAGATGTGGAAAAATGTGCAAATAAATGGAAAAAGGTTAACTCAAGAAAAAGGATGAAAGAGCTCAAGATAAAAAGCAAGTGCAACTTCAATAAAAGTGAAAAAGGAGCAAAATCCTAAAATATGCTCAAGGAACGCAAAATCAAAGGAAAGAAGTATGCTATTCAAAAGAAGCTCAATAAATTCATGGTATGTTGATGATAAGTATTCTTGAACAAATTACAAAGGAAGGACGTTTGAAAGTGAGAAAGTTGAAGAAAAGAATCATACTTTGATTATCCACACTTGATTAGTCACTATTATCCAAAGTTTCCTACCTTACCAAAGAGCTTGAACATTACATCCTAAGATAAAGACCTTTTTGATCACTTATTGAAACTAGGGTGGCTTGTGAACATAGTCAATGAGCAAGCCTATAGTGAGTCGGTTCTAACCGGTTGATGAGTGATGCTAAAAACCCTACCCTAAAGAGTGTTGAGTGAAATTTATAACCTATGAGAGGCTTAGATTGAAAGGAATTCGAGTACTCTTTTATCATTCTTACGATTGAACTTGTTAATCTTTCATGTTATAAGTTTGATGAAGTAGGGATACTTAATATGATTTGTAATCTTTGTTACTTATGATGTGTTATTGTTTATGTTCCTTAAGTGTTTCTCTAGGTGAAAAATTACTCCTCTTGTTTATCATTTTTTATTGTTCGAGGACGAACAATACCTTAAGTTTGGGGGTTGATCATAGTCATTTTCACCTAGATTTTAGTGTCTTTATTTGTGGATTTTCAGATATTTTTATCCATATTTGTATGACTTTTGGTGGAGTTATTGTTACATTAGGAAATGTGGTATGAATTGATAGAATTGTGTAAATGAGCTTAAATATGTATAAAACAGGTCAAGAAATGGACAAAAATGGAGTCGAGAGTGAAACGGAGACGGAAGGACACGACTTGCTTATACACGGACCGTGTGCGGAACACGGCTCTATAACAAATGGCCATGTAATATCATCAGAAATCGCTGCTCGCCCAAAAGGAAGGCCGTGTGCTGGAGCACGGGCCGTGCGTTGCTGCACGCCCCGTGTGCGGAACACGGCCCTGTAAGAAAAAGTCGTGTAATGTCATCAGAAAAGGCTACACGGCCATGATCAAGGCCGTGTAGAACAGCTCGAGCCGTGTCCGGAAGCACGTACAACACGTCGAAGTAGGTGTGCCCTACACGGGCCGTGTAGGTGAAAAAACTTGTGTAATTTTCAGAATGTTCCGGAAGCTTCTAGAAGGTTCATTAGTGATATAAAAGGATGACTTGTGCGAAATTTAAGAGGGGAGATCATATTCATAGCAGTTACATACACTAAACACTACATTTCCTCACACACTAGATCCATAATCTATTTCTACCATCTAGATCCATCAAAATACTATTTGATCTCCACATTCAATCCATAAAACTTCATCCAATCCATCTCCACATCATTTTGAGAAGAGGAAAGCTTAAAGGAGTGAAGAAGTAGATATATTGAAGAAGAGGAAGGATTCTCCATTCATGGGAAGCAATTCCATTTTTCATTTGTTGATTTTCTTCTCAATTTGGCTCAAATGGAGCAAAGTATGATTTGTAATGATTTAAAAATCATGTTTAGAGGCTAGTCCTATAGTAGGGCTAATCATATGAATGGTTGAGGTGAAGAGTTAGATATGTAGAACTTGAGTAATGATTTGAATTGATTTGTGGATTTCCTTTTATGATATATCAATCATGTTTCATTTTAATGTTTGTGTGATTAAATTCTCTATTCATAGTATTAGGAGGACCATTCCAATGTTGTGAGTGGATGTTTAATTGAATCATATATTGAATTGTGCATGTATGTTAGTATAAGGGGAGGTAAGTCATACCCTCCTTAGGCTTGGAACATTCATAGAGGGACACTTAAGAAATTGAGTGAAAAGAACTAACTTATGATCATAGTACCTAAAGGGAATTGAGATTAAGATCAATCCTAGGAGATTTAGGCTTGTAAAAGAGTCGAGAACCTAATTGCCTTGGCCATAGGGATTAGGGGTAAAATTGTGATTGCTTTTAATACACAAGTTAATAAGAATTACTATCAAGAGTTTTACATATCTAGCTCAAGTCTTAACCATGAGTATGATTAACCTTTCTCTCTTCTCAAGTAATTTCTATATCCATTCTATTCATCATTTGTTTATCTTTTGATATATTTTGTTGCTAGCTTAATTCTTAGTTAATTGAGTATAAATAATTAGTAGCTTAAGCAATCAAAACATTCAATCTATTATCCTTACAAAGCACAAATTAATGGTAAATCCAGATACAAACCTAAGTTTACTTTCCCTTGGGACGACATACTTATAAATTTTGTTGCTTGGTCACACGTGTACAACAACGATAAAGTCTCTTACTCTAAAAATATTTTACTAGAAATGCGACTAAGAACACAGTCATCCTACAACATTAAAATCATAACATGCAAAAAATATTAACAAGTTCAATCACAAAAGAATAATAGTGTAATATAGTCTCTTTTAGTCCAAGCCTCACATAGGTTATAAATGTCACTCAACCCTCTTCAAAGTGGTAAAACAACACTCATCAATCGATTGGCTCGACTCGCTATAAGCTTGTTCGTAGACTACATTCACAAACCACCAAAGTTTCCATTAGTGATCAAAAATGTCTTTTCATTTCGATGTAATGATAGGCTTTTTGGTAGGATAAGAAGATTATAGGTAAGAGTGACTAATCATGTGTAAGCAATAGAAGAGGTAGCTACTTTCTTCCACACTTTCACTTATCTTTCTTTCCTTCTCAACTTTGGTAATCACAAGCACTAATCATCAACTTCCTTGAATTAAGCTTCTTTATAAATCATGCTTCCTTCTTTGAAGTTTTATTTTTCTTGAGCATCTTGTTGTTACTTTGCTCATTTTTCTTGTTTTGAGGTTGCATGTTCACTCTTGTTTGTGCTATTTCATCATTTTTCTTACTTGTTTACCATTTCCTTTCTTCTTTTTGCTTTCTCATCAAAACTTTATAGCTACCATGTCCTCAATCACTCACACAAAAGGTATATATATATATACATATAAGGCTCATGTGGGAAATCAAGGCTTGTAATGTGCTCAAAGTGGTTGACTATGGATGATGTTCATGGTAGGGAAATATATGGCAACGATATAATAACAAGGATGGCCTAAGATCATGTCACTAATCTCCACTAATCGGGCTCGTTCCTATAGTCATTGAGCAAATTCTAACTTATCAAACACAACCAATCCACTCATGAAAAGAGATACCATGTATGCACGGTTAAGGCTCAAACGCTCACAAGCTTATGCTCGGACCTTAAGAAACTTATTACACCAAATTCATCTCAAAATTGAACAAGTTAAATAAAACATGTCATAATTTGAAAGTGTAGAGATTCTTAATCATAACTTGTCATTACTTATCAAAACAACATGTCATTACTCAAATTCAAAAAATGACTACGACATTTCAAAAACAAACCACAAACAATCCATAGACAAGAATAAAAGTACACACAAAACATAAAATAAAGATACAACAAATAAGAAACAACCAAAAACACAAAACATGCAAAAACAAAAATCACCATCATTAACAATAAAGCACACATTCATATCATCCATAACCAATTAAGCTCACATCTCATCTCATCCTTAATTGAAAAGAAATCCTAAATTACGAAAGTAAACTCCCAAAAACATAACAAATAAGGTAGCATGCTAATCACAACAATCCAAATCAACATAAATTAATGCTAAACAACTAGAAGTGGTAGAGTATAGAGTTGATTTCCTCAATAGGCATTTGGTAATAGAAGTTGTTAGCTCCGAGCTCAATTTGTGCTTCCAATACCCTTCATACATGCTCAACAAACCATTAGCTCAACAATTTTATTAAAAATATGAATTCACATGCACTTCAATTACCACCAATCATACCAAAATCCAATCAATACTCATGAGAAAAATTTTAAAATTGACCTAATTTTATAAGAAGACCTCTCATCATCAAAATATCATCATATCAAGCACCCTCAAGTGGTGAGTCACACCACACACTCTCCTCCCAAACTTAAATCGAAACAAGTTGAAACTTAAGTTTGCAAAAAGTGGTGGGACTTACACTTGTAGTTTCCATTGATGATCTTCTTGTGGAGAAGCTAACACATCCAACGAATTGAGCTATGTCCACCACACACTAGCCCCCCAAACTTAACTCGTGACAAGAGTCGAGAATTAAGTTTGCAACAAGTGGTGAAACATTCCTACTCAAATCCATGAAGCACTTTTCTTTCCTTTAACATGCATTCTTCTCGCGAGCACAATTCACCTACAAGACCAAAATTCAAACAACAAAAGCATTAAAATATAAAAGAATGGATTGCCTCCCATTTAACGCTAAGTTTAACGTCTTCAAGCCGGACAAAATTTATGATTATTAGACCAAATGTTGGTCCACCACACTTTCTCCTCGCATTCTCACTTTGAACATTTGCTTAGCCCTCTTCTTGTCCACTAACTCCACTTCACTGTTCTTGCTTACTAGCATCAAGTCATCATCAAGAAGTGATTCTAGTGGACTTCATCTTTCTCCTTTGTCAAGCTCTGATGCTTTCATCCTATTAACATCATAAGAAGATAAATTTGACTTTGACATTTTTATATAATTATGAAGAAATGAATTTAAATTGTCAAAGGTAATAGAGACATGATCCATAAGATCATCTGGAGGCTTCAAATGAGACTTGACTCATTTTTTCTTATTGCACAAGAATGTGACACTTTTTTCTTTTGAGCTCAAGGATAACCCTTCTCTACCAACATCAATTTTCGCTCTTCCCGTCGCTAGAAATGGCCTTCCCAAAATGAGTGGAACTCGAGGGTCCGTCTTCACTTCTAACACCATGAAGTCGACCGGGAAAGCTAGCCCTTTCACTTTCACCTCCACGTCTTCAACAATCCCTAGTAGCTTCACAACTTCACCATTTACTACTTCAAGACGGATAGTAGTAGCTTTAGCTATCCAATTTCAAGGTCTTTGAACGTGGCATGAGACATCACGTTGACGCTTGCCCCCAAGTCACACAATGCATCAAGGGTACCCTTTTCCTCAAAATCACAAGGAATTATGAACTTTCCCGGATCACCATCTTTTGTAAGTCCCCCTTTTTGCATCGATTCACTTTCTTCGAGTAGCTCTTTTTTCTTTTTCTCCTCATACCTTATCTTGAGAGATTTGACATGCTCTTCAAACTCCTTTTTCTTTTCCTCCTTTTCAAACATTTATGTATAGGGAATAGGAAATGAAGTGATCGGAATACCCTAATAGTCACGTTTATACTCCTCTTCTTTAACCTTCTCCTCTACTTTCTTTTCCTCTTGTACCCTCTTCCACTTAGGTATCCATTTAGGCCCCTTCTCTTCTTTCTTACTTACTTCTTCCATCTCTTCAACAAACTTACTTTCCACCAACCCTTCAACCTTTCGTTCCTCATCCGTATCAACAAACAAACATTGAGCTTTAGGATTAACCTCGGGTGTGGCCGGAAATTTTCCTTTTTGTTGAGCACTTAAAGTACTTGCAATTTGTCCCACATTATACTCCAAAGCTTTGAGCCTCTTTTTATTTGCTTCTTCCGCCTTTTTCAAAGATTCATCTCGAGCTTTGTTTGTTGCTATCAATTGTTCAAGTAGCTTATCGGTTGTCGCTTTACCCTCTTGGTTTGGTGCTTTAGCTCCCGGATGGTACCCCGGAGGATAAGCAACCGCATTGCTCGCGTTGGAGTAGGAAAAGTTATCTTGCCTTATTTGTTGTTGTGGAAAAGAACTTCCACCACTTTGATTGTTATACTCTCCTTGCCTTGGTGAAAATTACCTTGGAAATTATTTTGGTAATTCCCTTGGTAACCCCTTCCTTGCATGTAGAGCACATCTTCTATCTTTGGCTTGACATAGGCCATTGTTCTCCATTCACAACATTAGGAGGAAGTACACCTTGCTCACTTTGTAGCCCTTCAACCATGTTAGCTCCTTGGTTCACACCTTGGTTCAAGCTCATTTGCCTCAACACTTCCGATGCTATCATTTCAACACTTGGCATTTGTGGCACCATATTCACACTCTTTACACTAAACTGTTGCCCTTGATCAAAATTCTCAAAACCATAGAATCTACTAACTCTCTTTGGTGGCCATTGATATACATTTGTAGCAATTTCATCAAATATCCTTATGGCACTTTCCGGAGTCACTCCAAGTACAGATCCACCTGCCGAAGCATCAACAAGCACTCTTTGTCCATTCACTAATCTCTGATAGAAAAATCCAACTTGTTGATTCTCTGAGAATCCATGTTGTGGACATTTGCGAAGCATATCCTTAAACCTTTCCCACGCTTCATAGAAACTCTCTTGAGGCATTTGCTTGAATTGAGTTATCAAGATCTTCATTTGAAGCGTCTTAAAAGGTGAAAAATACTTGTCCAAAAATATTTGTGCAAGCTCATCCCATGTGTTGCACGTACCTGGAGTAATGGTAGATAGCCATGTTCGTGCACGATCCCTCAAAGAGAACGGAAACAACCTCATCCGGATACAATCCTCATTCACCCCATTCATCTTCACGGTGTTGGCAATCTCAATAAATTGAGCTAGGTGAGCATTAGAATCTTTATTCGAGGTTCCACTAAATTGTTGCTCTCTCGCCATAGAAATCAAGCCCGCATTAAATTCAAAGTTGTTGGCATTGATCGGTGGACCCATCATATGTGGCATTGCCCTCGGCATAAAGAAATCCCAAATCACCCTTTGATCATTATGTATTCCATGTTGCACCGGAGGTGGTGGTAGTGGCACGTACGCTTGTTGAGGATGGCATAAGCTTGTGGAAATCCTTGTTGCATTAGAGCTTGTTGCACCATTTGTTGAAGTAATGCTTGGTTGTTGAAAGCTCCATGATTTTGATAGGCATGTTGAGGAGGATTGACATTGAATTGAGGTGCGTTGTCTTGCACGTTCACACGTTGTCCTCCTTCCCCATCATGCTCTATCTCCACACGGTTATCACCTTCAAAATTCTCCATTGGATTACTCTTTTTGGCTTTGTTCTCCCTTCTTCTTCTTCTACAAGTGTGTTCAATTTCCAAATCAATATGTTCTACTTGTTTTTCCTTGGATCTTGTGTGCATACACCTTCAAAATAAGAGAAGTTAGAACAAGATTTTCAAAAGCAAACACAAATAAACAAATTAAAAAAATCTCTATTAAGATTAATCCAAACGATCCTTCTTCAAGCTACTAGCAACCGTCGTCTCCCCGGCAATGACGTCATTTGATTAGCCATTTTGTAGTTGGGATGACCAATTCAACAATTTATCGAACCACAGGGAGGTAGGTACTAGTGCTTGAGCGATCTCACGTTTCTTGTAATTTTATAGAGACGAATCATCAAAGGGTTTGTTGTGAAACAAGTAAATAACAATAACCAAAGCAAGTAAGCAATGATTAGCAAACAGGATAGATAAGTGAAGGGTGGTTTTCCAATTAAGTAAAAGTGAGATTAACAACAATTAAGAAGTGAAAATTCTTGGATACATGCATCAAATTCATATGAATCATGGGTATAAGACTAAGGGCCAACACTAAGTTCACCTAAACTCCCTCTCGAGATGAATATGATATGAATCTCAATTAGCTCAATGGATTGGTTCTCACTCAAACAATTCCAACTAGGTACTAAGCTTGAAATGAGAGTCCCTTCACACAATTAATCAACCTCTTGATCAAACCAATCACATGTTCTATCAAAGGGTTCTAAATTCTAAAAGATTTCTCAATCTCTTTACAATTTATAATGCACATGAAGTGTTTGATGAAATGATTCACTCAATTATCCTAAGCATATAATTGATTTCTCAATGTAATCACATATTTAGAACAACTAAACACACAAACCATCATAAACCTCAAGATCTCAAACATCATTGATAGAAAATCCACTTGTCCAATCAACATATGAATTCAAATACACAAATTTAAAAATTATCCAACAACACTCATGTTGCTAATCTCACAAGGGAGATTAGCCTACCATATTCAAAAGGAAATCAACATAGACATTAAGATCCTTACAAAACATGATGAACAATAAGGTTTCAATACAAAAGTTGGATGAAAACTCCCTTGGATGCCTCCAATGGTGATCTTCTTCTTCCCCTTGCAATTCTCCCTTCTTCCTTGCTTCTTTTCCTCAAATAGATGGTAGATTTGATGGTGGGATGATGGTAGGTGGTTTGGATAAAGAATGGATGAAGATGATGGTGTGAAATAGAGGAAATGGCGTGTGATGTGTGTGTGCAGCCTCAAACCCACGAAAATCTCATGAAACATTGAAGTATTGAGTATTTATACCCCTTGGAAAGCTTCTAGAAGGATTCTAATTTTTTACACCTGCACGACCCATGTATGGTACACTGGTCATGTACTGAACACGGTCGGCCGTGTACTGAACACGGCCATAGGGGTGGTCGTGTATGTGTTTCAGGTGATGGAACTCGGCTAAAGCTTACAGGGTCGTGTTCGGTACACGGCTCATGTAGGTGTTGGCCGTGTATTGAACACGGCCGACCGTGTTGGTACAGCCCCTGTTTTTCTTTATTTTGTTTGGCTCGTTCTCCCTCGTTTTAACTCCGAATTGAGATTCGCTTTTTCCTACGTCTTCCTTTTCGCGTTTAGAATATCTTTACCTGAAAAGCTTACATTTAAGCTCATTCTCACAAATTTCCATAAAAATACGTAACACCACCAAAATAAACATAAATACGAAAAAACTAATATGAAAATACACACAAAAAGACACTAAAATCTAGGTGAAAATATCACTTGTCGCTCGTCAGATTTTAATCTCTTCTTAAGGACAGATTAATGTGGTTGTTATGGTATGAAGAGGCATTAATCTGAGCAAAGCTAACACAAAAAGAGAGATTTGCCCCTAGGCGTCATTTTGCCTTTTTTAGGGGGTGAAGGGGGATGATTGTATTGCTATGGGAGTTTTTCATATTTATATTGGATAATCTGACGTCACTCGTATCTGGATAAGTTGATAGATTATATTGTACAGTGCGAGCATTAAATGCGTTTAGCCTCATGTGACTACTTTTTTGGATATGATCTAGGATGTCCCCTACGCGTATATCTCGGAGGATATTCTGCGTATCTGAGGTAATTGGATCAAGTGGCCTAGTTGGCTTAGTCAGGTGGATGCTCTTCGCTTCTGGTAGAGAGGCCCGTGGGCTCTCAATGGAGTATTGGGCTGAAGGGCCCAATACCCGAACAGGTGAAAGGCTCATTCTTAGAATTTATACCACATTAACCCCCAGGTTTCGTCATCACTGGCGCGTGGTAAGTGGAGGCGGAACCTTCTTGAAGCATGCGCGTGTCCCAATTTTCGAATTTCGGAGCTGAAATGATGTCTTAAAGATCATGAAGCGACGTTTTGAAAATTTGGGGCATTTTCGACGCACCATTCAGTCATTCGAGCTACTTTCATCAGGCTCCGCATTATTTACCTTCTGAGCGGGGGTCACGTCGATTAGAAAATGTGCTTTTAAAAGGGCCTTTCCCCTGCCACTTTCTTTATCTTTGTTCCCAATCTGTTTACTCTCTCAAATTTTTATTATGTTCCCAATCGCTCCTAAGCATGAGTTTTAGCGGTCAGCCAACCAGTCAGTCGGGTCCTTAGCAGGCAGTAAGTGGGGGGGAGGCAGTATCAGAATCTTTGGATATGGCCTTTCAGGATTTACAAGAAGAGACAATTTTTTCATCTCGGCAGCAGAGGTTTCCGCCGGTGACTCGCTCGCTGCCCTCTTCGTTTGCTACGGCGGAGGACATGCCAGATCCAAAAATATTTGAGCGCATATCGCCTCTCATGATGGGGCCTACAATTGTAGGTCCACTTTCAGGATAGTACTATTCCTCATTCCCAATTTGAGGAGCTATCCTCGAAATATGCGGAACCAGGGGGGGAATTCATCATGCCAGTTGAGAAAGAGAAAGCGATTAAGCCGGCTCAGGGGCGAGTGGCAGTGAACGTTCACATGCTGAAGTTAGGGTTCTGTCTGCCTCTCCACCCCTGTCTGGCGGAGCTTCTCAATTATTGAAATTTGGCGTCACACCAACTTTCTCTAAACGCTTTGGATACTATAATTGGGTTCATACTCTTATTTTTCAAGAAAGGGTATGGGCACCTGTCCCCCAAGGAAATTGACTACTTGTGTCGTCCTTCAGAGGAGAGTGTCGAGTCAACCCCTCTCGCGGGCTGACTCTCTCGGGGATGTCCACGTCTATAAAAATTGGAAAGAGTGGTGGTATTAGGCTTCAGGTGTATGGAAATCGTCGCGCATTAGGGTTCCTTCTGCCTTCCAGTTGATTCGTTCTCGCGGAGTTATGTTCGCCTTTTTTTGTCTTTCGTTATTATTTTTGTGTGCATGTGAGGTATAGTCACTATGTTTAAAATTTTCAGACAGGGATACTCATCCTGGTCCTCCCCCTTCGAAAGAGTTCTTGGAGTTGGTGGACGTTATTAACAAAATGAGCATCCAGGAGAGGAGTACCGACATCATTACTGATAAGCTTTTGAAAGAGTATGGGCTCATGGTAGATTCAGGGGGTGCCAGTTCCTCTACAGATGGTGACCGTGGCTACTCATGCAGGTGTTCATTCAGAGCCACCGGCGACCTCCCTCGCCGATCTGGATATCCCTGTTGGGGTGGCGATAATTCCTATAGGGTCGTCCGTTTCCCATGATCAAGCAGTTCCAAGGTCTGATGCCTTGACTAATGTAATAGAGGTGGACAAGTCCTCCCCAATAGAGATGAGTCCTCGGGCCTTACAGGGAGACACGACCATACCGATATTGGGAGCCGGGGACTTTATGAGGAATGATGTCGAAGCGAATCGCGAGTTAGTTGGTGCCATGGCTCAAGAGGGTTTTGACGATGTGGTAGTCGTTTCAGAGGGAGAATGCGATGAGGACTTTCTGCTTCATGATTCTGGTTGCTCTTCCCCAATCGTCCGCATGATGTACCGCCGCCCTTCGGGATCTAGCGGCGTGGCCATAGACGATCAGTCAGCGCCTGTCAGCAGGCCTTTTAAGCTTCCAAGTAAGTGGGTTCGGGCCGATAGCTATGGCCTTTTCTCTGGTGGAGCCACCTTAGGGGTGCCTTCGACCGAGACCCCTTACCACAGTTTTAAGGTTGACGCTTCTACTCCGAAGGTTCGCTCTTTGCCTCTCGTTCTTCATAGCCTGTACGGGTCAAACCCTTATCACCCTGATCAGCCTACTCTTCCCGCATACATGTTGAGGGCGATGGAGTCCGTCCTCACTAGTTTCACTCAGGAGGAGAGTGATATTATTGGGGCATTGAATCCGAACGATCTTATTTATACGGTGACTGGGTATCATGCACGGCCTTTAAGTTATTCAAGCTAGGCTTCCCTCGTTTTAGCTCGCCAGAGTCAGGAGATACTCAAGTCGCTATCCTTAATCGTCAAAAGGAGGTAGAGCTAACCCAGCTGAAGGAGGAGATGGAAAAAAGGGAGCGGAGGCACTCGAAAGAGGTAGCGGTGATCAAAGGGGAGGCGGATCGTCAACGTACAGCTTTAAAAGATACCTTGAAGGCCCTTCAGAAGAAGTTAAGACTGGTTAAGGAGAAATTCCTCCCAAGTCAGACGTCGGCAAGGGCAGCTAAGGAAGCTTTGAAAGAGTCGGAGAAAGGGAGGAGTCGACTTGCTCGGGAGTTGGATGAGGCGAAGAGGCAATTGGCCGATGCCCAAGAAGAGTTGAAGGTTAAGGGAGTGGAGGTGGCCGCATTGTCTCACAAGTATGAGGCGGACTTTTCCTTCTTGATTAATTCCAAGAGGAAAATTGCCGGAATAGTGGGTTTTGCCAAAGCCTTGGCTCACTTGGCGCGGTTGGCTAACGGGATCGACGCAACTATCCTTTTAGAAAATTTTCGTCAAATGCTACACTCCCGCATAGCGGCTTCAGGGCTGTCTGCCGGCATAGACTGGGAGTCGGAGGGGATGAACTTGGCTCCGTTAGGACTCGTATCGGACTTTTTTTGTGTCCCAGGTTTTCCCAGCCGAGTGGCATCTCAGCCTTCTACAGCGTCGACTTCTGCCATGGTCCCTATTGGATCTGTCCCGACTCCGCCTGACGGGACTTAGTTTTTAGGATAGAATTGCAACCTCTCTTTTTGTTGATTCGCACCTGGTTTGTAATTTTGTTCTTTAATAGCAATGATTGCTTTCAATGGTGGTTCTGACATGCATTTATCACACATTTAATGCGGTGGATCCCCCATATCTTCGCTGTTGGTTTTCTTTTCGAATCGTCACATCAGCATCCCTGTCCCACGATCTTCTAAACTCAATTTTATCCACGTGTCTTGATCGAACGCTCCACGATTTTTCCTGCAAGTTGACTCTTCAAATTCCAAGGGGTAGGGCTGAGAGTGGGGCAGTTATTGGGCCCCCACTCCTCTTCTCCTATGCTTCTCCCTATAAAAGGGGTTGGCCATGTTGAAACCTAAGCCTACGCTTTAAACTTTTCACCCAGAGCAAAATCCTCTTTGTGTTAAACTTGCCACCAAAAAATGGCGATTGTTTCATCTCTTATGTTATTTGCACTTCTCTTTTTGTATCTTGCTGTTCCTCTACTTATGGCGGTGGATTCGCGATCTTCACATGAATTTCTTAGTTCTGAAGAAGACGAAGAGGCCAGTAATGCTAAGGCTCCCACCGTCACGCCTGTGACGTGGAGCGGCCGTCGTTCAGTTTCTCCACTGCCACGTTATGAGGTTCCCCGGGAGCCTGCTCTTAAGGGTTCATCGCGGTGTCGCGTAGTTTCTAAGACTGAAAGACGAGCCTCTCCATCTTTTATTAACCTGGAAGATTCTGTCGGACATAATAGCACAAGATATCCCTCCAGTCGAGGGTGCGCAGTAACTGATTCTACTCTGCATGGTTATCCCACCAGTATACGAGATGAAGACATGGATGGGGTCTTCGATTTATTCAGTTATCCTGGGATTGAGTTTGGCATGCCTGGGCAACGCGAGCGTCCCTGGAGCGGTGAGCCTGATCACTTTGCCTTTAATACGGGCATGTTTATTGCTGGCGTCAGGTTGCCTCTGGCCCACGTTATCGAACGAGTATTGATTAATTGGGGTTTAGCCCCAATGCAGATAATCCCTTCAGTTTGTGCGAATTTGATTGGTCTGCTAGTATTGATCCATGAGAACGGATGTCCTTCTCCTTCTTCCCGGGATATTGACTATGTCTATCATTACGTCTGCGACCCTAGTTGTCATGGTCATTACTACTTGCAGGTGTAGAGAGGCGTTCGTCCTATATTCAGTAGAAATTCCATCGGTGGGCAGCATTGGAGGCGCCAGTGGTTTTGGGTGCGGGGTTTTAAATGTTGTGTCCCACACGGAAATTAGCTACCCGTACCATGTGCTTTTTGGACTCCTGAATCTGGTAAGTCTTATTGTTGCTTATTTTCTTATGCTCTTATTGTAACTCACTAGCCTCCTCCCCACTTTTTTTTTCGGTAGCCTTACTTCGGCCAGCTGAGGAGGAGCTATCTCTAGGGTTCCACCGTTCTTTTGACGCTATCAATCGCATGACTCTTCCTCACGATGTGTTATCACTTTTGTCGGATGATAGACTGTTGGGGGCGAACCATTATTAGGATCTGACTCGGGCTCCGCCGGTAAGCTTCAAGGGAAGGGTAGTGATAATTTCTCATCTTGGAATGCTGCTCTTGACAAGTATTTTTTGGATCAGGTAGTTTTTCCTTTGCCTCGGAGGCCCCGTCAAGAAGCCGGTCCGAGCACGACCGTGGCCGAAAATGCTTCCATAGTCGCAAGGGGTAGGACTGGTCTTCACGGCGTTGTAATTGTTCATGCTGAAGGAACTGAGGAGGCGATGGGAGTGCGACTCAAGGTTGAGCTTCGGTCAGTTAGACGGTGCATCCTCGTTCATTGGATAAGGGAAAAGCTCCTATGAAGGAGACTGAGTGCGAGAAAGTAAACTTTTAGAGACAACTATCATGGAAGCCAGTCGTAGGGCTAGTCGAGGCGCCGATGTTTGGATCAATCCGATGGAAGATCCGTCTAGTGTCAGTCAGCCTCAAGTTCTCCTCCCAGATAGCGATCTGACTCCCAGGGAGGAAGGACGTGAGAACATTGCCGAACCACAGGTTCCACCAGTACGGGAGACTTTTGCCCCGGAAGGTGGCATTGGTGGGGGCATCCCCTTAGTTGCGTTGGATGAGCTGTTTCGATTGAGGAGTATGGGTGATGCTCAATCGACTATTGAGTCAGAGCTGAGTGTCTCGGAAGCCGGCTTTGTTCCCACTCATTCATGGAATCCTATGCTATCCCGCTGGTTGCAGAGTGTAGGGCCTCATGAAATTGGGAATGCCGCCTTGGTGAGTGTTTGGCATGCATTGACTTTTCTGTGCCGCTTCCTTCTTGTGACAGAGTCTGGGCACTCTATCCCTCCTGGAGTCGGTCTTAGCGCGGAAGCCTCTACCAGTGCTGAGGGGGCTTCCTTCTATGGTGGAGACTCGTCAAGCTATGGTGGCGGAGCAACTTATTACTGTGGCTAATACTCGGGCTACGTCCTATAGGGAGAGAACACGCATGGCCGAAAAACAGGTTCATCAGTTGGAGGTTGCACGTTACCTAGCTGAGCATGAATTGGAGCGGGAGAGAGAGTGTGTTGACCAACTGGAGGCGGAGGTAGCATAGATGAGGAGTTTTCGTAACTTCTTAGGGGCTGGTGATGGTGCGCGCCCTAGCGGTACTAGCGGTGCGGGCCCTAGTGGTGTCTGATGGGGGATCCTTCTTTATTTTGTGTTTTCCCTTTTGCTGTAAATCTTATTTTGACATGGTGGTATATGTATTTTCTTGCACTGTTCTAGGTTATTATGACTTTATAACTCTGTAGCCTTGACTTTACAATTTGCATATAAGAATTTCACTAAGCATGCTTAAGCATAGAAGTGTTTGAAATTCTGTATATTCCATGGATGGTTGATGCCTTCGCCACTGAGCTTACTTAGTTCATATGCTCCATTACCCAAATTTCTTTTTATTACGTATGGGCCTTCCCAGTTTGCTCCGAACACTCTGCCTGGTTGGCATATTTTCCTCATCACCAAATTTCTAACTGCAAAATCCCTATTGTGTACCTTTTTTTGTATTGGGATTCTAGCCTTGATTTGTATATCGCATGTCTCTTCGCTGCCTGTAGCCGAAGTTCCTCCAACAAGTCCAGGTTGAGCTTGGTGGCTTCTAAATTGGTTTCTCCTCCTTTTTGAGATACACGAAATGTTCGGCAAGCCATTTCTGCTGGTATGACTGCTTCCGTTCAGTATGTTAACGAGAAGAGAGTCTCTCCAATCGACGTTCTGGCGGTGGTGCGGTACAACCAGAGAACACCAGGCAGTTGTGAGGCCTAATTTTTCTTGAGGCTTTCCAGTCTGGTTTGGAGGGTATGCTTAGTTACTTTATTGACCGCCTCAACTTGTCCATTCCATTGGGGGTGGTAAGGTGTTGAGAACAACTTCCTTATCCCCAGCCTATCACAAAATTTTTTAAGTTGCATGCCTTCAAATTGCTTCCCATTATCCGTCACAATTGCACTGGGTATTCCAAAGTGACAAACGATGTTTTTCCATATGAAGGTTATCATGTTAACCTCATTAATTATGGCTAATGATTCCGCCTCCACCATTTCAAGAAGTAGTCACCGCGACCACGGTGTACTTGACGTCTACCCTAGCAGGTGGGAATGGACCTATCAGATCGATTCCCCACTTGGCGAAAGGCCAAGGCGCTGCTGTTATGATCAATTCTGTAGAAGGAGCTCTGATTATGAGAGAATAAATCTGACAACTTTTACATGCTCTGGCGTATTCGGTAGCGTCCCTTCTAAGAGTAGGCTATAGATATCCTTGTAGAATTACATTCAACACAAGTGCCTATCCTCCCGAGTGATTCCCATATACTCCTTCGTGAACTTCCACCAACACTTTGGTGGCTTCCGCTTTATTCAAGCACCTTAGTAGTGGCATCAGGTATCCTTTCTTGTATAACACATCTTTATCAATGTGTACCTGGAGGCTAAGAGCCGCAATCGCCTTGCTTCCACCTTGTCCTCCGGTTCCTCTCCTTCTTTTAGGAAAGCTTTAATGGGAGTCATCCATGTCTCCTCCTCGCTGACTTGCCAAATCGTCTGGTTACTTGGGGCTTCTTGGTTCACTATGCTGATACTTCCTAGTCACTCAGCATTTTTTGAGGTTGCCAAACGAGCTAACGCGTCTTCTTGGGTGTTTAGCAGTTTAGGGACTCACGTGATGTAGACGTGATCAAATTTTTGGATCATGTCTGCTACTAGCTTGCGGTATCCGACGAACTGTTGGTCTTTTGCTTCGTAGTCTCCTCTTATTTGGTTGACCATTAATTCCGAGTAGCTATAGATCGTTACTCTCTTCACCCCGATTGTCAATGTCATTCTCATGCCAGATAGTTGAGCTTCATATTCAGCTTTGTTGTTAGTTGCTGGGAATCCAAACTTGATGGCCAAGCAAAACGTCTCTCCGATGGGGCTGGTGAGTACTACGCCGGCTCTGGTGGCATAAGTCGTAGATGATCCATCCACCGACATTTCCCAGGGTCTGTCAGTCACTTCTCTTGGTAAAGTGGGGATGGTGAGTTCCGCTATGAACTCGGCCAGGGCTTGTGCTTTGATTGCCAGTCGGGGTTCGTACTTAATATCAAATTGGCTTAATTCCACTTCTCATTTCATTAGTCTTCCTACTACGTCTGGTTTTGAGAGCACTTGCCTTAGTGGGAAAGATGTTACCACCTCAATCGAATGTCCCAAAAAATATGGTCTCAGTTTCCGTGAGCTCATTACCAGGGCGTAAGCAAGTTTCTCAACTGCAGGATATCTGAATTCAGCATCATGGAGCATTTGACTCACGTAGTATATTGGCTCCTGTTGCTTTCTTTTAGTCCGAACCAGTACCGCACTTAATGCGGACTTGGAAGCGGCTAGGTACAGGCTGAGAGGCTCACATGGCTGTGGTTTTGACAGGGTTTGATTGTTAGCCAATACGTCCTTTAATTCTTCAAAGGCCTTTTGAGCTGCAGGTGTCAAGTTGAATTTCACTTTTCGAATTACGTCCATGAGGGGTTTGCACTTATCGGACGCTCTGGGCAGAAAATGACTGAGAGACGCGATCTTCCCGGCTAGCCTTTGTACACATTTTGAGTGTTTGGGAGGTTCCATTTCTTGTATGGCTTTCACCTTATCTGAGTTTCCTCTATTCCTCTCTTACTCACCATGTATCCGAGGAATTTTCCGGTGAACACCCCGAACGTAAATTTTTTAGGGTTGAGCTTCATTCCATATTATCATAAGGTGTCGAATGCTTTTTTCAGGTGGCGCACATGATCGTTTGTGTCCACACTCTTAACCAGCATGTCATCCACATATACCTCCATGGTCTTTCTTAGATCCTCTAGGAACATCTTGTTCACCAATCTCTGGTATGTGGCACCTGTATTTTTCAACCCGAATGGCATCATTACCCAGCACAATAGATTCCTTTTGGTGTAGAAAGCTGTTTTTTCCATATCGTCTGGGTGCATAGGAATCTGGTGATAACCAGAGTATGCATCCATGAAACTCATCAACTCGTGGCCGACCGTGGCGTCCACTATTTGATCAACATGTGGCAGTGGGAAACTGTCCTTCGGGCATGCTTTATTGAGGTCCATGAAGTCGATGCATAATCTCCATGACTTGTTTGCCTTTTGCACCAGAACCGGGTTGGCTACCCAGGCGGGAAACAACGTCTCTCTCACTAGATTGTTCGCCAGTAATTTTCTAGCTTTTGCCTCAATGATTTCATATTTTTCGAGGCTATACTTCCTTTTCTTCTGTTCTACAGGGCGATAGGATGGATTCGTGTTAAGTCGGTGGCATGCATATTTTGGGTCTATCCCATGGATATCGCTGGATGTCCAGGCGAACACGTCTAAGTTAGATTTTAGAAATTCAACCAAGCCGTTCGATGGGAATCCTTTAGTTGTGATCCGATATATAACTCCAAGTCCGGGTTACTTGGCTCCATCCTTATCGCTTCGGTTTCTTCGACTGGTTCTCCCTTTTTCTTTTTCTTATCTAACCTTGGATCTTCATCGGTTATTAAAGGCAGATAGACTCCCTAGGTGTCGAAGGGTCGGAACTTTTGGCCATCCCCTGCCGTCGAGTCATCTAGCAGCGGAACCTTATCAGGATTTGCTTCCTTTTCATGATCTTGTTGTTCCATCATCATCAAATGGAAACTTGGGTCGTGGTAATTGATCCCATCTCATTTTTTGATGAACGAACATTCTTTGGCTTTCCTCTAGCTTCCTCTAACTGTACCGACTTGGCCGTCGGTAGTTACGAACTTTATGTATTGGTGAAGTGTGGAGGGGACAAAGTTGAATCGATGAACGAACGTCTGTCCTAAGATGCAGTTGTAGGGTGATATAAGATCCACTACTTTGAATTCGAGGGCGTGTTGGGCTTTTACCACCTGCTTCTCATCTATAAATTGGACAGATAGGTCTGTTTGCATCAAGGGGGTAGTGACGACATTTCCAAAACCCCAGATCTCGTCGTCTCAGGAGGACGTCTTGTGGTGGAAGAGTCAATTTATAGCTTTGAATGCCTTTTCGAATGCGGTGTTTGTGTATGCGCCTGTGTCAACCAGACAGCGGTGCACCTTCACCCTTGATACAATGGTCGAAATCACCAAAGGGTCATTGTGTGGAGTCTGTATTTTGGCGAGGTCTTCCTCAGAAAAGAAGACATCGGCTTCATGTAAGGGTGGTCGCAGACTTGCTGCAAGCACATGTTGGTACCTGTCGAGCTCTCGCAGCTCGGCTTTCCGCTTTCTTCGTGACAGGAAGGTCTGGGCCTGAGAAGTCCCCACGTACCATTCGTTTAGCATGTACACCTCCCTAGGTGGTGTGGGCAGACGGTCTCCCAATCCCCTTTGTCCCTGAGGATGGGTTGGTCCATTTAGCCATTCGGCTATAGCTTGGGGTTGTTCTTTACTCCGTTTTGGGCCAGCCACCAAGCGATCTAGTTTCCCATCCTCGAATAGTCTGATGAGTTCGGTCAACAGATCTCGGCACTGGTTGGTGTCGTGACCGATGGATTTGTGGTATTTGGTGTCGGGCCAGAATTTTTTCTTATTTAGCTTAGTTGGATCTGCATGTATCCTAGGTAGGGGACTCAGCAGGTTGGTGTCTTGTATTTTGCTGAATATCTCCTCGGGAGTGATTTCAAGCAACTATGTCATCTCCTGAATTTGGTCGTCATCTGGGAATGGCTTGAAAGAAGAAGGAGCCTAGTAATCCTTCTCACCTTTCTTCCTCTTCTTGTCGCCTTCCTTAGGGTCGACTCTAGACTTCTTATATTCTTCGAGAATTTCCTCGTTGTGGATGAATGCTTGCGCTGCGCCATAAAAGCTGCATAGCTCTTTGGCAATTTCTGTTGGCAGCTAGTCCACATAGGAGATCCTGGGATTAAGGCAGCAGTTGCCAAAATGGTTGACGTTTCGTCCGACACTTCTTCTGTGTTAGCACGCTGTTCATTGAATCTCTTCATAAAGTCCTTCAAAGACTCCTTCGGGCCTTGCCGTAGGCAAGCTAATTTTTGTTTGGACTCCTCTCCTTGTTCTAAATAGGCGAAGTGGGTAAAAAGGCAGTGGCGAATTGTGCCCAAGAGTCGATGGAGTTAGCGGGGAGTGACTCGAACCACGCATGCGCCTTATCCCCCAATGTTAAGGGGAACATCTTACACCGATCCTCTTCTGAGCACCCTTGCACCGGCATCCACCCAACATACTTATTAAGGTGGGAGATTGGGTTGGATTCGCCGGCATATTGGGGGATTTGAGGGATTTGTATTTTTTTCATGGTGGCTGTCATGATCACTCTGTGATTGAACGGAGACCTCCCCGATTCTGGGTCAGGGATACCGTTGAGTCCGACGTTGTTTCTTCTTTCCATTTGGTCAAGTCATCTTCTTAGCGCGTTGATTTCCTCATCATGCTGCCGCTTGAGTTGGGTGATAGGATCTTCGAGGGATCTGATCCCAGCCAATCTTTTGCGTTTACGCGTCTAGTCATGTGTGCGGGGGAAAGGCTGGTGACTGAGTTATCCCAGGACACCATCCTTCTCCATTCGCATCCCTCGTCTACTACTTTCTGGGCCTTTCTTGGTTCTTTAGACGTATCCTTCTAGGTCATTTGTTCGTGTACCGACTTCCGAGGTGGAGTTCGTTCATGTCGCTGCTCGTTCGTCTGTTCTGCTGAATTTTCTTTGAGGCTAAAGCTGAGCCTCCGACTGGCAGTCGTCGCTCGCTTTCCTTTAATCTGTTCGAGAAGGTCGAAATACTTTTGCCGGAAGTTGTTCCGTGGATCGTCTTCTTTTGGGTTCATGTCGTGTGGCAGAACTTCCTTTTCCACGATTCGAGGGAGATTAGGGTCCTCCTGGCGGCGCCGACTGGTGGTCGCATCGGCCCTACTAGGAGTGGCTTCGTCTTGCTCATCCACCATTTTTACGTATAGTTGAGTCGGGACGGACTATAGAAGGCAGCCGTCCTGGAGATCGAAGGCCACCAACTCTGCCCCTCCTTCTAGCACTAAATGTCGCTCGTCAGATTTTAATCTCTTCTTAAGGGCGGATTAATGTGGCTGTTATAGTATGAAGAGGCATTAATCTAAGCATAGCTAACATAAAGAGAGAGATTTGTCCCCAAGCGTGATTGTGCCTTTTTTAGGGGGTGAAGGAGGATGATTGTATTGCTATGGGGGTTTCCCATATTTATATTGGATAATCTGACGTCACCCATATCTGGGTAAGTTTATAGATTATCGTGTACAGTGCGAGCATTAAATGCGTTTATCCTCATGTGAATACTTTTTAAGATATAATCTAGGATGTCCCCTACGCGTATATCTCGGAGGATATTCTGTGTATCTGAGGTATTTGTATCAAGTGGCCTAGTTGGCTTAGTCAAGCGATTGCTCTTCGCTCTGGTAGAGAGGCCCGTGGGCTCTCAATGGAGTATTGGGCTGAAGGGCCCAATACCCGAACAGGTGAAAGGCCCATTCTTAGAATTTATACCACATCACTCATTAGTTTTTAGGCTCAATAAGGCCAGCTAACTACGAATAAATATAATTTCGTATGGAATTATTTAGCCAAGTAACTCATAAATTGAAGGATGGCCTTAAATCACTTCCCATCATCTAACACAACATGTAATCTCAAGCACGACAAGAGGCAAGTTCTAGAATACACGTACAGGAATGATACTTACCAGAAAAGAAACATCATGTGTTTATGTACATAAATAATGCTCAAATATCACATGGATTATAACAAGTAAAAGATCACTTTTCATGGCAAGTAATATCTCACAAGTACACATAGAACTTCATATCATAATATAACTCAAGTACATTTCCTTCATCAATTTCATAAGCATGTGAATTTTTGGCAGAATTTAAAAAATCTAAGCTCACATTCGGAATTCAACCTTTTCACTCCTAAGAATTAAAATGCTCACATAAAAATTAGAATAAAAAAATGAATGCGACAGAATTTTATCCTTTAAAACATTCACCAGCTCCTCGAGTTATTCAACTCGGTCTGGTGAAAACCTCAGTGTAGAACTCGCCTTGCCTCTCTTTTACCTTCTTTAATTATTAAAAGTTAAACACACTTAATCAGAGATCAAAATTCATTAGTAAAAAAAAGGGACACCAGAAAATCGATTAGTATAAAAATTATCAAAAAGACAAAAAATAAAAAAATCGATGACAAAATACTAGGGGACACACAAAAACATACATGACACCTGGATAGTTGTAAAAAATCGAAAGATCAAAATTACCGAAAATATAAAAAATATCAAAATATAAAAAAATCGATCCTCTAAGCACACAACAAAGCGCAGAAAACTTACCTCGGTGTTTCAAGACAATGGTATGTACGTCACCCTCCCAAACTTAGTTCAAACAAAGTGAGAAACTAAGTTTGCAAAGAAGTATATACTGTAGACGAAGAACACCTATTATAAAATTTCCTACACCAAAACAAACTCATAAAAGCAATAAAACAGGAGGGAAAACCCCCAACAGGTACTCATGTTTAACCTCAGAGAGCACGACAAAATGCAGAATTTTTCAGACTACTGGATCCAATGGTGGCTTTCTCTCATTCTCATTTTCAAGTACTTCCTTTCCATCTTCTTGTAAACACTTACTACTTCACCTCTCTTGATCATAAGGATGTGATCATTTAGTATTTCTTCTTTTTAGTGTTGACTGTCTTCCTTCTTGAAAAGAAAGTACTTTTGTTTCCACTTTGGTTTCTCGTCCCATACCTTTTTTCCTTTGAATTTCCTGCAATCATCAAATTTAAGTAACCACCAGCGAAAACCATCAAACAAATTTCTAGACAAGTTATTAGTAACAATAGTAGGAAAAGTAAGAAATTCGCTTATGCTATTTTCAAGTAAATCCTTAGATAGGATTAATGGTGACTCTTTTCACCGGTCTCCTCCACTACTTCTATGCTTCCGAACTCTTTCTTTTCAGTAGCTCTCTTCGTAGTTTTATCAAGTAAGAAATCAATTTCCTCATCATTGACTTTCAACTTCAACTCCCCTTTCTTCACATCCATGTTGGCTCCTGCAGTCGCAAGGAACGTTCTCCCTAAAATCAAAAGGATATTCCTTGCCATCCTCCATGTCAAGCACAACGAAGTCCACAGGGAAGGTGAACTTTGAGACCTTCACCAACACATTTTCAATCACCCTTCTTAAGGTGAGTCAATGATCGATCAGCTAGCTATAGTGCTAATGATGTAGGCTTTAACACCCCCAAACTTAGCCTCTTGAATGCAGAGTAAGGAATCAAATTTATGCTAGCCCCTAGATCACATAAGGCCTTACTCGGAGGTCCTTTTCCAATATCACAGAAAATGATAAAGCTACCTGAATCCTTGTAGGTATTCAGAAGTTTTTGAGCGTTTTCCTACACAAAAATAATCCCCAAGTATCAAGGATATCAATTGTAGTGGTAAGCGAACAAGTTAAATTATCGAACCCACGAGACAGTTAATTATTTACTTCTAAAATTACTAATTAATTAAGATAGTAACCAATTTCTAATTGTTGTAAATTAATTATCTAAATTACTTAGAATAATAAATAACTTGTAAAATAAATCAAAGAAGAAATATTTAAGAGTAATTCAAGAGAAAATCAACAGTTCTAAGGCAATTCGGTATAGACTAATTAATCTGTATCCTTAGACTTCCAATTGTTTATTCATGTATAATCCATGGAAACACACCACCTAATCCTGTTTTCCCATTGAATATGATCCGATTTAAATCTAACAATATAATCTGGTTTAATTCTTCAGGTGCGTGAATACGACCAAGCCTACTTTCTAGATACTAACAAAGTAAACGCAAGACCTACAAATGGCAAGTTTGACTAACAAGAATTCTTTAGAAAGTACTATAGGGTCTTATTCAATATCATACTTGAAAGTCTAATTGCATTGTTCTACTAAACAATTCAAGCATTTGATTTACTACTTCTTCGAATTAACGCGTTCACGGGCAAACTACCTTAATCCCCAACAGATAGACAATTGAATTCATGAACACAAACAAGTTAACATAATAAATAAAGCATCACAGGCAATATCATGAGTTTAATATGAAGATGTTATGAAGCAAGATTTCAGAGTCTCAAAATGAAACATATAAACCAAAATAATAATCCACATGAATTCACAAATTAAAGTCTAGTTCAACAAACCAATCACATCTATCCTTCAAACCTTAAAACTATAAACGAAATTAGCCCATGGGATTACAAGCAACTCCCATGGCTATCAAAGTCATACCAGAAGTCTTGACAAACGAAAAGTAAAGAAATGAATAGAAAAATCCTGGTGTCGGCGTTGTCTCAAATTCCTTCTCCGTCTCTCCAGTTGATTGATCTCCCTCTTGAACAACACTTGAATCACCTTCGGTGTGGATGGATGATGAGATGGATGTGGATGAAGTGAAAGATGGATGATGAAGGGTGAAGAGAGTACTATGGACCAATTTTGTCTTCCCTTGTATGTTGCGGTCTCCTTTTATACTTGTGTCTTACTTTGAGCTATTCCATAGGGCCTTTTTCCGCCAACAATATGCACAAACATATACTAGGAGGTGTAAAATACGATTTTGAACATAACAGACCACGAACCGGCCAAAAAAGATGCCGCTTGGCACCCAACTCTACCAGAGCTGGGTTTAGACATGCCGAGTCATGGTCGAGCTGCATATGGCATGAAAGCTTATGTCACGTAGGCTTTGTAGGACCCTAGCTCAAGAATATCCGACCACCGAGCGATGATATTTTGGTTCAGCTCACCTCGAGCTCCCTCCGAGTGGTTTGCCGAGCTGTAGACTAGCTTGCGTGACCTCATTGTTTCGAGCATAAATTTCTCATACAAACTCCGATTTGAGTGATTCTTGAGCCAAAACAATCCACTCTTCAGTGGCTTTCCAACCATATATGACATTCTCAATTTAGACTTCGATACAAACATAAAAAAATTATACAATGTGGAAATGTGTTTTTCCGCATTCCTTCATACATTCACTCTATATTCCAACTTTGAACTTTTGATCATTTTTCCACTTAAAACACAATAAAACACCTCAAATGCACATTTTTCTCAAATATATGGACATGTAAGAGACTTGTGCTAATAAATGACAATAATTCTCTTATAAAGGCATTAAATCGAACACTTAAACATGCTGATTTTTACTCTCAAGTCTCAACAAACCCTAAAACTTGACTGTTGCTCGTCCCGAGGCAACGAAATAGACAAAAAGAGAGAAAGTGAGAAAATCACATAGAAACAAGGATTATGACAACAAGGTCATTCACAATGCAATTATCCACAACTCCGGCTATGCAACTCTAATTACATGCAATAATCAATTCATGACATATAAGATAAGACAATCACTACTAATTAAAATGCTCCATCAACATGTTTTCACGGGAAGTATATAAATCACTCACTCCCAAGTGCATAATATGTACACTTATATGTTAAAGTGTTTACGCTAAAATTCAACTCAAGTGCATGCGTAATCATAAGCTTGCCAAATATCTCAAACTCTCCACTACCTAAAGTATAACTCGACAACGGGATCAAAAAGGACTTTTTTTGGATGTAATGGTGGCTCATTGGTTAAGGTAGGAAATATATGGATGAGTAGACTCAAAACTTGGATCCATTATGATATATCTTTCATTCTTCCTCTTCACTTCATTAAAGCACAACAATCTCCTTAACTTTTCAATTTTTCTGCTTCAAGCATCACATTTCTTTCTCTTTTTTTTTTCTTCTCTAGGTACCAATTTTAGGAACTACCCCTTGCATCCTCAATAGGGTACTAAATTTAAGCACTACTCTAGGGGTATTTGATTCCATGGAGAACCAGATTTAAGTACTAATCCATTATTCTCCATTAGATGCATTTTTAGGATCAATAATTGTTTCAACACCAATTTCATTCCTTCCCAATTTGTTATCAAGCTCCATCAACAAACTCTGAAAAATCATTAATTCTCCTTCATGACCGATAATCAAGGCTAAATTCAGATTACTCAAAGTGGTTATTTCTCGTAAGCTTCCAAAGAATAAAGTTTTTAGGCTCAACAGGACTAACTACGAATAAACATAATTTGGTATGGAATTATTTGGCTTAGTGAATCATAAATTCAAGGATGACCTTAAATCACTTCCCATCATCTAACACAACATGTAATCTTAAGCAACACAAGAGGCAAGTTCTAGAATATACGCACAAGAACGATACTCACTAGAAAAGAAATATCATGTGTTTATGTACATGAATAAGGCTCAAATCTCACATGGGTTTTAACAAGTATCAGAGCACTTCTCATGACAAGTAATATCTCACAAGTACTTCATATCACAACACAACTCAAGTACACTTCCTTCATCAATTTCAAAAGTATGTGAATTTTTGTCAGAATTTAAATAATATAAGCTCACATAGAACAAAATATCAGAATTCAACCATTTCACTCCTAAGAATTAAAAAACTCACATAAAAATTAGAATGAGGAAATGAGTGCACTTGATTTTTATCCTTCAAAATATTTACAAGCTCCTCGAGTTATTCAACTCGGTCAGGTCAAAACCTTAGTTTAGAACTCAACTTGCCACTCTTTTACCTTCTTCAATCATCTAAACTCAAACACACTTAATCAGAGATCAAAATTCATTAGTAATAAAACAGGGGATATAAAAAAATCAAATAGTATCGAAATAATCAAAAAGACAAAAAATAAAAAAATCAATGACAAAATACTAGAGTACACACAAAAACACACAGGACACCTGGACATTCGTAAAAAAATAGAAAGGTCGAAATTGTCGAAAATACAAAAAAATATCGAGATATAAAAAATATAAAAAAATTACAAAAAATCGAACCTCCAAGCACACAACAAAGCACAGAAAACTTACCTCGGTGCTTGAAGAAAATGGTATGTACGTCACCCCTCCAAGCAAGTTTAAACCGGTGATTAGAAAATCGATTGGACAGGCCAGTTCAACCGATTAAACCAGGAACGGTACCGAGACCGGTCCAGAACACCCTACATAACCGCTTTTTCATTTGAATCGGGAAGAACCGATTTGGACCGGCCGGAACCAAAAAATTGGTAAAATCGATGAACTGGAAAATCACCGGTTTTATTATTAAATCTATTTTGATTCTAAACAAATACAAATCTATTCTATTCATTCCATGAAATAATTGAAATCTCAAAAACAGAAAACTCCAGAATCGACAGAAAACATACAGATTCAATAAATCTAAGAAAACATTAAAAAAGTAAAAATTCTCTATTTCAAAAGCCGATGGAAAATGCCAAGACTCTGCCTCCACAAACCTTTAACTCTCTGTTGCTTCGACGAGGAAGGCACCACAACAACACCTACTCTCATCCCAGTGATGGAATAGATGGTGATTATTAAGTGAGAAAATTCGTAGAGAGAAATTGTAGAATTGTTCAAAAGGAGCAACCGCTGGTGAGAGAAATTGAGAAATTACTTCCAAGGGAACATCGGTTGTATGGATGGGTAGGGTTTGCTAATTTAACTTTATATATATGAATGTTAGTGGGCTTTATAATTGGGCTTACTTTGTATTTATTTTAGTGGGCTAAGCCTTAAATTAATAATATGGGCAAATATGGAGTATTTAATTAAGTTTTAAGTGATAAAATAATTTTATTCATATATTTTTTATAGTTAATTTAAAATATAATTAAAAATATGTGAATTTAATTTTTTCGGTTGAACATTCCGGTCGGACCGGTTGAACCTCGAACCGTTACCTTCACCGATTTGATCTCCGGTCCAGTTTTCTAATCACTGGTTTAAACAATATGAGAAACCATGTTTGCAAAGAAGTAGATACCGTAGGCGAAGAGCACCTAATATAAAATTTTCCACACCTAAACAAAAACATAAAAGCAATAAAACAGGAGGGTAAGCCCCCAATAGACGCTCATGTTTAATGTCGAAGAGTACGACGGAATGGATGAATGATGGGATGGACGTGGACGATGGTAGATGATGGATGGTATTGAGGTGATCCCCTTGTGGAGGTGGTGTATCTCATGAATAATGATGTAAAATATATATAAGTGTAAGAGGGAATAAGATAAAGAAATAAAATATTAAAAAAATGGTGGATTCATGGAGGATTATGTGATAAGAAAATTAATTGTGCTCCAAGGAAATAAGAAAGATGGGCTAATTTTTGAAAATTCCCATCGCAGCTGCGCACTCCGATTTCAGTGATTCTTGCGCCAAAACAATCATCTCTTCTGTGGCTTTCCAACCATATTTCATACCATAGTTTTGAATTCCACACGAATACAGAAAAATTACTAATGTGAGAGTGCGTTTTTTCAGCATTCCCCTAACTTTGCACTTGTGATCAATTTTCCACCTAAAACACAATAAAACACCTCAAATGCACATTTTTCTCAAATATATGGATATGTAAGAGACTTGTGCTAATAAACGACAATAATTTTCACAAAAAGCGTTAAATCGGACACTAAGACACGCTGATTTTCACTCTCAACACAGATCCGATGTCGTGATGTGGGAAATCACCTTCGTCGTCATAGGTGACCATGGAAATACCATAACATTGAAAGTGATGGAGAGGTGATAACAGTGAGAAAGAGATATATTTGGTGCTGCGTAAGGGAGAAGTGAGAGAGGGAATGAAGGAGAAAGGGAGAAAACGTGAAGAAACAGAGAGATGGGAAGAGACTATTGGAGAGAGAGAAAGGAAGAAGTTGGAATGAATTTTCCAGAGTAAATTTGACTTATATACTTGACCCGTTTTTCTAAATGGGCTTGTATTTGATCATGTTGTCAACGTACATATGTGAACATTAGCCCAACTCAAAATGGATTTAAAGGGATGATAGGAACTAAAAAAGACTTGGAAAGGTAATTAATGCCCTACCATCATATGTAAGAACGACTCAAACCCGCAACAAAAAAGCGGGTATGCATATGGGCATGTTCATTACCCGACCCGACATATCGCAAATAGCTAATGTCATGTTAATTGGTTAATGTTGTGGTGGAGAAATTATCACATTTAGTCCTCTAAGTATATCAAAATCCGTATTTGGTCCTTTAACTATTGCAATTTTCAATTTTAGTCATTTTTGTCCAATTTTGGTCATTTTTGTCCAATTTTGGTCCTGAGGGCAACCCCAATGGGCAATATGACCCAAATCACCAAATACCCAAATTTTTGGTGATTTGGGCCGTATCTCCTCCAATGGTTTTTACCCAAAATTTGGCGCAAAAGGAAATATTCTATAGAATCTTATTAAAAATATTGTTTTATTAAATTTAAATAATTATAATATTCTAAATTGATTATTTATCCCTCTAATTTTAAATTATTAATTAAATAATGTATTTCTATTTTGTATTAATTAATTTATATTTAAATTTCTAAATTTTAATGTTGTATAAATTTTACAAATTACATCAAAATAAATATCAAAATAAAATTAAAGAAATATATAAACAACACAAATGGGAAATGATGTGTATGATTGATAAACAATGTACCCATTATATAATAAAAAATTTATTGGTAGGTTTTGATCTCAACCATTAATTTTGGTTGATGGCTTTCGATCTCAACCATTCAATTTTGGTTGGTGACTTTCAATCCTAGCCGTTGAGATTGGTTGGTGGCTTTCAATCCTAGCCGTTGAGACTGGTTGGTGACTTTCAATCCTAGCCGTTGAGACTGGTTGGAGGGTTGTGATCTCACTCAATTCAATCTATAAATATAGCTTCCATGTCTTCATAACTCACAGTCTCATACTTATCATTTTCTCAAATATCTAGCTTACACAGAGAAAAAAATGACATCGAAAATTCGTGGCTCGGGTTTTAATCAAACTGAAGATAATGATCTTTGTGAGTGTTATCTTAAAGCTTCTCAAGATCCTATTGTTGGTATAAATCAATCCTCAAAGAAATTTTGGGATCGTGTTGCTCAAGAGTATGCAAAATTCGGTCATCAGAATCGAGTTGAAAGATCACTTAAAAAGCGTGTGCAATTGATCAAACTTCATGTCTCAAAATTTGTTGGTTGTGTAAACCAAATAGAAAGATTGAATTTGAGCGGCGCATCTGAAAAGGATATTGTAAGTTATATACATGATATTATTCGTATTACATTACATAACATTATTGTTTTAATCATTATATAAACTCAAACTTTGTAGGTGATGAGGGCAAAAGAATTGTTCAAAGACGACGTGAATTACAAAAGTGGGTTTAAGTTCGATCATGTTTAGGAGAAGATGAAAGATTATGCAAAGATAGAAACTTCCTTTCAGAATGATGCTTCCATTAATCTCTCATATCCAGAAACCCATACTTCTGATTCTCATGGTATTTATTCGTTTAATCTTAACTTGTCTAGTGTTGGAAATGATCAAGGTGGTGGTTCTTCCTCGAGCTCACCACATGGAGTAAAAAAATCTAAACTTAAAAGAAAAACTGAAGAAAATGAAGCTCAAAATCAAAAAAAAATTTCAAGAAGCAAACAAACAAATACAAGATCTAATGAATGAATCAAATAAGTATCAACGAACAATGACGGTGGCAGCCCAAAGAAAAGAGGACAATAAATTATGAAGATGGATCTGACAACGATATCCGATCCTATTCGGTGTGAATATTTTCGACATCAATAAAATATTATTGTGCAAAGAATGAGTTTAAACCAGTCAATGAATCAAGACAATATTTACGGGGATTACTTTCCCACTGATCTTGGTGGTTCGGGGAGTGATTTACCCCCATTTTAATTGTGAGAATAAAAATTATGTTGTTTTATTTTTTAAGTATTTGTGTTTGTGTTTGTATTTTTATTTTTCGTAGTGTTTAAGTTTTAGGATATTTATTTATATGTCTAGTGTTTAATGTATTTGTATGTCTATCTTTTTAATGTTCAATGTAATTTTTTTAATGTAATATGTAATTTTAATTGTGCAAGAAGTAATTTTTTAAATTATTTTAATGACACATAATTTATTATATATTAATTATATAAAATATAAAAACATAAATATATATTTAACAATTAAAAATAATTATTGAGAGTGGTTAAAAATATATATAAATATAATTATATTTAAATTGAGCATTAAAAATAATTGTAAAAAAAATATTTGGGTAACAAGATTGGGTTACAAAACCCTTTTACCCAAAAATTTGGGTAAAAGGGTCAAAGATTGGAGATGGCCTGAGGGACTAAAATTGGGTAAAGAAGGACCAAAATTGAATATTGCAATAGTTAAAGGACCAAGTGCGTATTTTGTGATAATTTTGACAAAAGACTTAAATGATCAAATGCGATAATTTGACTGGAAAAAATTATAATTTCTCATATTATATTAAAATTCTTACAATATCATATAAAAGGTGTTCAAAGATATTATATTTAAAGCAATATTTTTAAATCGGGTCGGACTGATCGGTTAGACCATAAATCGGAGCCAGAAATAGTTTGGAATATAAAAAATTTTAAAGTAGAACCGGGTTGGACCAGAAAAACATATTGAACCGATCCAATAAGTGAAACATCATAAAATTAAATATTAAAATTTTCAAAAAATTTATAAAGAATCAATTGGACTGGTTCAACCGATTTTTCCTGTCCAACCCGATTCAACCTTAAAAACAGTATTTTAGGGTGTTCCGGACTGGTTCTAACTCCAATTTCCAGTCGAACCGACGGTCCGATCCGATTTTGAAAATATTTTTTTTAAAATATAAATATCTTTAAATACATTTTTTTATGATATTGTGAGAATTTTAATGTAATGTGAGAAATTATAATTTTTTCTGATCAAATTATCACATTTAATCATTTAAGTCTTTTGTCAAATTATTACAAAATTCGCATTTGGGCCTTTGACTATTGCAATTTTTAATTTTAGTCATTTTTTGTCCAATTTTAGTCCTTTAGGACCAAAATTGGACAGAAAAACCAAAATTGTATAAAAAATGACTAAAATTGAAAATTGCAATAGTTAAAGAAGCAAATGCGGATTTTAGAATACTTAGAGTACAAAATGTGATAATTTCTCTGTTGCGGTGCATAAAATTATGGGTAAATAAAGTTTTTTATCCATTAACTTACCCAATTTTTTATATTGGTCCATGTATTTTTGGTATTTTGAAATTAGCTCATTAAATTTCAACAATTCAATAATTTAGTCTTTAGATCGGTTATAATAATATTTTTCTTATTTTCAATGTGTGACGTGGTTTCAGACGCCGTTGCAAGTGACATCACTTCTGTAACTCTCATCAATCCTCAACATTTTTTAAGATCACTGTCGCTCTCCTTTTGTACGACACCGATTCAAGCCGCATCAGTTCTAAAACTCTTATCAATTCTCACCGCATTTGAAGATCACCGCTACGAGCTTCACACCATTTGCTCATCGTAGTTTCTGAGCCTTTTCAATCTGAATGAGTTTAAAGTGAAACTCACACCATCATCAAATGGTTCTCACTAGCGTTTAGGAACTTGGCCAAGATTTGGATTGGAAAAGATTTGATGCTCCAGTCAAATTCTTATGTATAAAAACCCAATACATGTGTAATGTTCACTATTCCCGATTCCTGTAGACACCAATTCCAGTGTGAGGTTTGTTCCAAATCCTCAAATCCCAAATTAAAGAACACATTCCAATTCAAAAACCCTTTTACACCATAAAATATTTTAATACAAAAGTTATGAACCCTAATTCCCAAACTAAAAACAATCTTTCATATCAATGATATGGAGTATAAAAGATTTCAGGATATATTTAGCCGATGTACAAAGATACATCTGAGAGTTTTCTCTCATTGCTTAAATTCACATCAGCCGAGAACTTCTGGTCGACTATGAGTCGACCAATAGTGGTGAGCTAAGATGGAGGTTAGTTTCACAAATTCTGTTAGTCCCGTTATTTCTTGCCAAAAACGAAATGGAGATCCTTTTCAATGTGTATATTCCAGTCAGTGTTGATGTTGTATGCATCCCATGCCATCCGTGCCCTCCGGCAACTTGAATTGAATTGCAGTCAACTTTTGGAATTTGGGATATGTCAGCTACCCCTTCAGGTTCAACACTTTTTCGCTTTTCATTTAATAGTTTCACAGTACTTTCGATTATGACAGAACATTAAATAAAAATAAAAATAAGTAGTACTCCCCCCGTCCTCTGATAATGTATCAATTTTGTCATTTTGGTCGTCCACTCTTAAGGTGTCCATTTTTCATTTTTATTAAAAGGGTTCCACACATACCAACACTCACTACTAATACAACTACTCACTTTATATAAAATAATACTCCCTACGTCCCACAAAATCCTGCATGCTTTCTTCATTTGTTTGTCTCACAATACCCTTCACCCCAAAAAAGAAAAAATCATTTATCCAACAACTTCAAAAGTTACTTTAATTTCAAAATTATCACTTTTTTTTTCACACACATACCATTACTTTATGGAGTACTTTTTATTACCTAAAAATACTACAATACCCTCTAAAGTTAATAAAGTTGGTCAAAAAGTGCAACTTTTCTTAAACAACGTGGAATAGTAAACGTGAAACGTATTGTGGGACGGAGGAGTAGTACTTTTTAATTCACGTGCAAAAAATAAATGGATACCTTACGGACGAAGGGAGTAATAAATAAATGTCATGTAAGCATGACCTGCTGTGTTACATGTTATAACCGGTTAAAGGACTAAATTATCAAAATTTGTAAAATTAACATATTAATTTCAAAAAAATCTTAAACCCATGGACCAATTTAAAAAATGAGGTAAGTTAATGGATACAAAGTTATATTTACCCTCAAATTATTGTTTTAATTAATCTATCTATCACCAAGCCGAAGTTGAGTAACAGTAACGCACACCAGATTTCTCTACTGTTGTGGAAACCCCACCCCACCCCACCCCCAAAATCCGCAGCGCCCGAAATTTTGCGAAATCTCACTCTCAGATTGGTATTGGCCGTCGATTAGCTTACCCTCCACCACTCTTCCCAAATTCCTCCTTTACCGTTCCCTAACCCTGTGAAATCCGCCGGCAGTTCCTTTGCCCCTCTCTTCATTGTCAAATACCTGTTAATTTGTATCGTCTTTCTCAAAACCCTAGGGTTTTGCATTTCCTTTTCTTCACTTGTTCTTTTCATTCATATAATTTTGCAATGGGAGCCAGTCGTAAATTGCAGGGTGAGATTGACAGAGTTCTCAAGAAGGTTCAAGAAGGCGTGGATGTGTTCGATAGCATTTGGAACAAGGTCTTTTATTTTGCAACCGTTCTCTCTCGTAGTTCATGTAATTATTTTCTTGCTCTATAGTTTGATTGAATATATGGGCTTTTTCCAGGTCTATGATACGGACAATGCAAATCAAAAAGAAAAGTTCGAGGCGGACTTGAAGAAGGAGATTAAGAAGTTGCAGAGATATAGAGACCAAATAAAGACATGGATTCAGTCGAGCGAGATCAAGGATAAGAAGGTACTCTTTTACTGGTGAACAATTGCATTTCTTAAATCTCTTTTTCAGTCAACACTTTTATCATCCAGAAATTGTTGCTTAATTGGTTGCCTTACTCCACTTGTGGTTTCATTTTAAATTTTACTTCCACCGAGACAGATGCTTGTCATCCTCTTTTCTTTGAATTTCTAATTGCAGGTTAATCTCCATATTCTCTAAATCTCTGGCAATATATACGATGCATTTCTCTGTTTTCACTTGTACTCGAATATAGAGTTCGGGTTCCAGGTCCTCCAAACTTTTTTCTTGTTAGTTTTGTCAATAAAACCTTCCTAGTTTGACTTAGTTAAGTTGATTTTAAACAAATTTGCCTGACAACAATGTATTAGATTTTGAAACTTATATCCATGTTTTGAACCGTCCTTTTTATTGTTTGAGTTAAATTGTGCATTGGTAGTGTAGGTTATTATTGTTCATTGTTTCCTGAACTTCTCTTTTCCAAGATTATGTGTTTTTACAGTAATACTACTAAAATCTCTGAAGCAGAAGATATTTCACGTTTTTGCCTCTCTATATGTAGCAGGCTTAGAAAATTCAGTGAATACTGAATAAAAATCCTTTTGGAAGCAATTACAGTGCTTAGGATCTTGACTATTGTATTCTCAATTTTGTTTTTTAATAGTCTAGGCCTTAATATTAATTAATGATAAAGCAATACAATACACCTTCTAACAGAGAAACAAGAAATACGACTTTTACACAAAGAAAGAGAGAATTAGGTGGTACTTAATCATAGGGTACAATCCCCTGCCAAGCAAAAAACTGTTACCAATTGAGCTGAATTATTTACATTAAAATTAGCTTATCTCCTTTTTTGAATATCCCCTTTTGGAATTGTGGAAAAAAGGGAAGTATATTTGTCCTTTTAGGTTTCTTACCTCACATAATTCTGCTACCAGTTGCACGGTTTTCTATGGGCCAAATAGGAAACAGATCAGAAGTTTTAATGGCCAAGATAGAATTGAGAATGTCACTCAACGTTGACATTCTCCAAGACTGACTGATCAAGTCAATTACAAGCTTCCTTGTTTGTTTATTGTGAGCAACACTCTCTTTACTGGAACTTGCTTAGTTACAGTTTGAACTTGGCTGCGCCGCTGCTGACCCTGGAATCTCTAGCTTGAAACACAAATGAAGAGGCATTTGAATACATTACGAATCTAATACAAAACCAATTTTAGATAATAATTTTGTCACCAAGCCCCTTGGATCCTGTCATATGCACTAAAAGGTTCTACTGTAATTTTACGATAAAATCATGTTTTTTAAATTCTCTATTCTTAAAGAAGGTTATGCGCGATTATAGCTAGAAGAGTGTTGTTTTGCCTTTATCGAAAGCATTTTGATTAGGATAGACGAGTCTATCAAGAAAATGTTTAAGCCTATCAACAATTATTTTAGATATGATGTTATATGTGTCATTTCAAATGCTAATGGCCAATTGGTCTATATTGATCTACTTTACACTCTTCACTTTTGATGATAAAAGTAAAAAAGGTAGGTCTTATTCTTAAAGCATATAATCTTTCCCCTGAAAATGTTGCTTTTTGTTGGTGACAGTGTTACCTATATACCAAATGTATTTTCAGATTTAATGTTGTATGTTAGCTCATCTCAATTGTCAATATTGAAGATTTTAGGTTATATGGCCATCAAAAAATTGAAAGCATAAGGAAGAGGATGGTAGACATTTGTTGGATTTTCTTTTTATCTCTATTTGTGAACTCAAGACTCAGAGGCTTTGAATGTGAATTGTAAAGTTAGTTCTCATTAAATGTTGAATTGAATGGCTATCCTAATATCCCTTGATTTATAGTTACATATCAAAACAGAGTGTGTTAGAAGTCTGACTAATACTTTGTGCTCTCTTTTAAGTACCTATTCTTATCAAAAGTGACTACTATTTAAAGCAACTGAATATTTTAACAATTTTTTGAACATGTATGTACATGTCAAATTTGCATTTATTTATCATTACATTTCATTGGGTTTATACTTCTCTTTGTGCTACTTTTTGGAGTTCGAAAGGTTTCATTAAACAGTTATGGCATAGTCAACCATAAAATATGTTACCCAGTTATACTTTTCGATAAAATCATATCTTTATTCTAATCCTTTCTTTTGTCCGATGTTGACAATGAATTTTCTGTTGATACTTGTTGACATAGGTTAGTGCCTCTTATGAGCAGGCTCTGATGGATGCTCGAAAGCAAATTGAGCGTGAAATGGAACGATTTAAGATATGCGAAAAAGAAACGAAGACGAAAGCATTTTCAAAAGAAGGTCTTGGCCAACAACCTAAAACGGTGGGCATTTTTTGCTGTAGGCTGTTTCTTGATGTTTGAAAGATTATTGATACTTTTCTCAGAATTATATTCAACTACAATAACATTTCTGTAAGCGCGCAGGATCATTGAATCTATGTAATTTTTCATTAGGAATTGACACAATTAGGTTGAGTGTTTCATGTAACATGAATTATAATGAATTAATCCATTCTTTGCGACTTAAAAGGAAATATGTTTCACTGTTTTTTTTAGGGATTTTCAGGAGTTTTTGGAACACGGGCTTTCACTTGAAGTTACTATAAAATCACAAAAGCCTGGCATCTGGTTTTAGTGTGGCATTGACATAGTCTAACGTATTTTATGATGCATGCATTTTGTCTAATGATGTAGGATCCGCGGGAAAAAGCAAAATCAGAGACAAGAGATTGGTTGAATAATGTGGTATGCTCCATTCTTGCATATCATCTGAATTGCGTAATTGTGGTGCTGTTATCCTGATCTCATTTGTGCTAATTATATTATAGATCTAATATATGATTGTCTGATTATTGAGGCGTAAACAACGAAACCAAATAGGTTTTATTTGTTTTTTTTTTTTTAATTTTTATGTGATTTTTGTTGTGCTGTTTGTCTCATGACTATGCTTGCTCTGTTTATCTACTGTTGTTTTCATGCTTGGAGTCCTTTTGACTAAATACATATGTCAACCATTCTTTCCCACTATGGAGCTCTGCATGTGAAGTGTCATGGAATCTTGATTGAGTTAATTTAAATTTCTATTAATTATGCATACATTTTTATCTTTGCTGAGTTAGTGATCATCATATAACCTACTTTAACGGTGCCTGTTCATACTGAATTCTATTCTAGTTTATGGAGAAATAACTGAATTCAGGCATTTCAATGCCCAAAAAGTTTGTCCACTTGTGCTATCTTTAGATATTGATATGCTACCTTTACAATGATCTATAAATATATTTGAAGAAGTAATTTTCCTTTTAGGTCAGTGAGCTGGAAAATCAAATTGATAGCTTCGAAGCTGAAATTGAGGGACTTTCAGTTAAGAAAGGGAAGACAAGGCCTGTGAGACTGGTATGATGGAAAAGGAAAGCTGGAATAAACAATCTTAATTTTTGCAACTGACTTGCGATTGTTATTATGAAGTTTTGTCTTTTGTAGACACATCTGGAGGCATCCATTTCTCGACATAAGGCTCATATTATGAAGTTGGAATTAATTCTAAGGCTCTTAGACAATGATGAATTGAGTCCGGAGCAAGTCAACGACGTAAAGGATTTCTTGGATGACTATGTGGAAAGAAATCAGGTTTTTTTTTTTTTAAAATCCTGTAATGTCATCTATGAATATCTGATCAAGTTAATTTGGCCTCTCAACCTGATTTGGCAAATATTAAAATATACTCTGATCTCATTTTATTCACATATAGCTGTTGATAAAATATAAATGTGATGGTGTTTGATTACTTTATTTCTTTTACTACATAACATGTAGGAGGACTTTGATGAATTTAGTGATGTTGATGAGCTTTACAGTTCCTTACCCCTGGACAAGGTGGATTCACTCGAAGATCTTGTTATTATTCCTCCTGCACTTGTAAAGGTTTTTGACTTCTCTCATATCTTTTCTTTTAAAAATTTCAGTCTGCTCTACTTCTAGATTTTCTTTAAGCTCCTCTCTGTTTCTTGGATTTGTAGATATATATTTCCAGGTTATCCTATTTGTGGCATTGATTTTAAAAAAAAATTGTTCTTATCTTCTGCCTACACCTGCGCTCTACCCTTGTGACTATTTCTAATATTATGCTTTTAGACTTGAGAGTATAAGTCTTTTTAGCTCTACATTCACTTGACTTGAGGTTGTTTACTTGTACTTTTCACTGAAAGGGATTTATTCCTTTCTTTTGAGATGAAACAGAAGCGCTGAAGCAGAAATCTTTATCACATCTTTTATTTTTTGGCAGGGAGTCAATGCTTCCTGTGCAGTTTTAAGTATCAAAACTTCATTTGTAGCACCAGCCCAAGCTTCAGTATGTTCATATCTAATACTGCATTTTACACCCCTCATGACACTTTGGCTTTCTATAAACTAGAAAATGATCTATCTTACTCATACTAACCCTATCTCAACAAAAGTATAAATGTACCCACATTTGACTTCCACTCCAATTGGCTTTCAATTATTTACTACCCAGCGCACTACTGTCCTTGAGTTTGTTCTCGATGTTAATTTGCATTTCATGCCAAATTTCATTTCATTATATGATCATCGTGTTGATATGGTTATAAAACTACCTTCATCTATACTGTTTCACTAAGAAGAGATACTTGCTATTTCAGTAAGTACACTCTGTATGTTCTTAGAATATTCCTAAGCTCCATAAAATGGCTAAAAAGGTTTTCAAAATATTATGAGACGCAAAACTGTAAGTTCAAATCTGTACAATGTTGAATCTCTTGTTTTACTTATAATAGTCATCGTGTATCATTTGAGTTATTGATTTTATGATTGTTTATGTATTAGCTGACTATCTATGTTGTATGTACCTTCCAGGCAACCTCAGCTTCCACTCAGCAGGCTACTTCTCCTCATGATCAGGTAGATGAAGCAGGTTCTCAGGATGATGCAGTTGCAAGGACTCCACCTCCCAAAAATAGTGTCCTCAGTTCTGCACCACAGACACCAGCTGCAGGCCTTGCAGCTCCCACAATCACAAGTTGGTTAACAAAACTTTGTTAAGTGTTCAATTTATAATCTGAGTTCCTATATATATGTTGTTGTCAGGTGCTGCAGGTGCATCATCTCCCATTGCTGTGCCAAGTGCTACAAAAGAAGATGATACGAACTTCCCTGGCCGTAAATCATCGCCAGCTCTTGCTGAATCTGAATTCAGGGCTATTGGTAGAGGTGGGTTGCCTAGTCAACCAACTCCTAACATCAATTCAAGTTCTGGCAACATGATCTCTGGCAATGGAGGCCTTGCTGCCATTTCTTTGGCATCTGAAATGGGGAAAAGGAATATTTTGGGATCTGATGATCGATCAGGGAGTGCTGGTATGTCGCAAGGTCTTGTGTCCCCTCTAAGTAATCGGGTAATCTTGCCAGCTGCCAAGGCTAGTGATGGTCTTGGATCAGTTGATACTGGAAATGTTAGTGATGCTGCAATTATGGGCGGTAGAGTTTTCAGCTCAACTGTTCCTGGAATGCAATGGCGGCCGGGTAATTCCTTCCAAAGCCAGAATGATGCGGTAAAATTGCATTCTTTTTTTTACACTTTGTTTCAGCTTCTTTTGTATTTTATTACACTAATAAAGTGAGTTTTTTTTTCCCTTACTCGTCCTCCCCAAATTGTTAAGTTTTGAGAACTAGAGGAATTCAGGATTTGGTTCAAATATATCCTGATGCTTAAAGAGGACGGTGTAGATTCATTATGTTATAATATATGGGCTCTTAGCTCTTATTTAAGCTCTCTTGACCTGTGAGACAATTTAACTGAATATGATTGGTAAGCTGATTGGATTAGCACAGCATCCTTGTTAAGAACCATGACTCGTGCATATCAATTATGCAAGTGGTGCACGCTATAGAAAATATAGAGTGAAGTAATGTAGCGAATAGAAAAGCGAGCTGAGAAAATGTTTGCATTATTGTTGCTGTTAATATTTTATTTTTTTCAGATGTCTGATATTGTTTATCGTCTAACTATTGTGCTAAAGTCATGCTACGATTACATTTTCATTAAAGATGATAGGAAATGAGTTTGGCAACCTTCTCTTTTTCTTCTTACAGCATTTGCATGAGTCACAGTTGATGTGAGTTTCTTACTCTTCTTTAAGAATTCTGATGTATTGGCCTATAATCTTTTCTTAACTTGTATTTCCAGCATTCACTGATTGATTTTCTCTCACCCTTTAGACCAAGGGAATATAAGTTAATTTTTGGAATCTATAGGGCCAGTTTCGTGGGAGAACTGAGATTGCACCTGATCAAAGGGAGAAATTTCTACAGCGGTTTCAGCAGGTACAGCAACAAGGTCAGAACAATCACCTTGGTATGCCTCCTCTGGCTGGAGGAAAACAGTACTCTGCACAGCAGCAGAGTTTACTCCTACAACAGGTGCCCTTTCCATCAAATCCTTTTTCTTCTTATAATTTTTTATTCTTTTAATCTGCCTGTGATTTGTGTGATGAAATTATACTGTTTTTTATGTAAGCTAACAATGGTCACTTGCTGGTTGGGTAATATAGTTTTTTTCCCTCCTATAATGGCCCCCTGAAACAACTTCTCTCCTTTTTTTTGGGGGGGGCTAGATGGGGTTGGTACTGTGTAGAAGCTTGCTAAGCTCACTCTTTCATGCTATATTTAGTGATGTAGTTGTGATTGTTATGAGTAGATAAGGTCTCATCAGCAATTCAGCAAGCCTTTTACTAGAAGCCATATTATATGACAAATTTTTAGCTCCCCTGGTTCTTAACTTCTTTTGCCTGTCAAATCACATGTCTTCTGCGTGCGTGAGCTCCACTACTTCTTTTTTATTCTGAAATCCACTGAAGGACTTGATTCTAAAAAGTTGGGAACAGAAGGGTCCACTTGGTACAATCATCCAACTGAGGATGGTGAAACTTTTATTTTTATTTGGACAGGGCCCAGAGAACTTGTTTCTAATTCTACATTTTCAATTTATTGAAGCTCATTTTCCCTTGTTATTACTCTCAGTTCAATGCTCAAAGCTCCTCTCTTGCACCTCAACTTGGGATGGGGATTGGAGTCCAAGCTTCAGGTCTTAACAGTGTAACAACATCTGCTTCACTGCATCCGCAGCAAAGTCCCATCCACCAATCAACTAATCAAATGGCAATCATATCTTCAACACCTAAGGATGCAGGTATTTTTATAAAATTGTGTTTGATGTCTTTCTCCGTGTTCACATTTTAAGTGTGGTGCCTGTATGCTGGAGCTTGTAATATTATGATGGCATGCACGGGCACAAACAATGACTGATTTTTGTTTTTAGTTCTTTGTGTTATTGATTCATAACAGCATTGTCGTGATTGTTTTGGTGATAATACGCTCTAATATATGTCGTGCATTTTTTTATAACATCCCACATGTTAAGATTCTGGTTTTCAAAATGTAGTAGTTGTATTTGTAATGTTTGAATGTTTTTAAAAAAAAAAAAATGGTTTGTGAAGTCCTGAAGTGGAACCTTCTTTCGATTTGCAAATCCCAAAACTGATTCTCAAACCCAAAGCAAGTATTCCCCTCATTGATGTCATTTTGGGTTTTTGATTTTGGGAACCCGTTTTTATAATACATTGGATTTTGAAATCCTGATTAATAGTAATAATGTATTCTTTGGGTTTTGGTAGGGTTTAACTGCATTATTTATGTCAAATCGATGTCTAAGAAGAGGGTGGTTAGGTGTTATAATATTATTCTTGGATTCTTGGTGATAATTGTAATGATGGTATCGGTACGTTTTCCGAAAACCGGATTTTGAAATCCTAAAGAATAGCTTTAGAATTCAAAACCCCAACACTGGTTTTTTAAAACCCAAATGAAGCATATCCTTTATGTTTTGAAGTCTGTGTTCGTCTTGACACTTAACGGACAGCTTTTCTGCTGGGGCTTGGAATGTTAAGGTGATTAATTTTGATTGACATGTTTTGCTACATAATGATGATAATTGAGAGTTCAAGGACAATTTTTATGCCCCTTCTTTTTAGTTTACTTCTCCATCCTCTTATAGAGTTTACACTGCAGATGTTAGTCCTATGAATCGTGATCAAACAAAACTCTCATACAATAGTGAGAGGTGCCAGGGCTCCAAATCAAAATTTTAGTTTAAATAAAAAAAAAGTCGAATTCAAATACTAGATTCACTTGATTCACCATTACATTAGGATCCTCTTTAAGTTATGTAGTGTTTATGTATTCAATTTTGCATTCCAAGTAACCATTCAAGTATCTTTATTTTTATATTTAAACGAAGTTTTTCAGTTTGTTGATTTTCTATTTTAACTCTTAAGTCTATAATAATGATAGATTTACATTAATTTTTTATATATAGATGCATGATTTGAGTCTGCACCATGAATTTTCTTTAATAATTTTTTAGTGCCTTGTATAGTATTTGATAATATAGATTTCAACAATATCCAAATCTTTGATGAAGTCTACAAGTTGACAGAAGGTACTATTCACTTCTAATCCATTGTCAAAAATCTTTTTGAGCATGCAGAAACTGGCCTTACCAAAGTGGAAGAGTTGCAGCAACAACAAGCTCTTGTGGAAGATTCAGCAATAGAATCGGCTTCTAACTCTGGGATTGGAAAGAATCTCGCAACAGAGGATGAGCTGAAAGCTTCTTATACCTTAGATTCTTCAGTATGTAGAAGATTTTTGTTTTATTCTGTTACTTGCAGAAACCTATTGGTGATCTTGACATCTTGTCAGGTTTAAATTTGTTAATTGTGTTGAACTTTAACTTTGATCTGGTAAAACTGCTATAGTTAGTTGTAGTGTATAACAAGTGATAATTGTGCTTTTGGTTTTCCAATTCAAAATTATAAATTGTGCTTTTGGTTTTCCAACTCAAAATAATTAAATTTTGTAAATTGTAGACATCTGTAAAATTGGTGTACTTCTCAAAGTACTGAGAGTACTTTGTTTCGTTATCCCGTGCAGTCATTTTGGCTTAATTATTAGAAAATCGTTCTATGAACTTTTTATTTATCATAATTCTTTTGCTGCCATGGCATCGTTGCAAGCAGGCTGCAGTTGCTTCTGGTTCACTTGCTGAACCTTCTCAAGTGATGAGGGAGACGGACTTATCACCAGGGCAACCATTGCAACCAGCTTCAACTTCTGGAAGTCTTGGCGTTATTGGTCGGAGAAGTGTGTCTGACCTTGGTGCTATTGGAGATAACATAAGTGCATCAACTGCAAATTCTGGAATGCATGATCAGATGTACAATTTGCAGATGCTTGAGGCTGCTTATTATAGACTTCCTCAACCAAAAGATTCTGAACGTGCTAAGACCTATATTCCTGTATGCTTCTCATTTATTTTAGAATCTGTCAATAGTTTATTTTTATCACTGCTCCAATACCCATTTTGCTGTGTACAGAGACACCCAGCTACCACTCCTCCAAGCTATCCTCAAGTACAAGCACCTATTGTCAATAATCCTGCCTTCTGGGAAAGGCTCGGTGCAGATACTTATGGAACTGATACTTTATTCTTTTCATTTTACTATCAACAGGTTTTTGGAAATCTTTTTCAATTTTCTCAATTTTAGGCATCCTGATATGGTTGTTTCATAGTTTAGTATACATGATCATTGTCTGATGTCAATCTGTGTCTGTAGAATACTTACCAGCAATATTTGGCGGCGAAAGAACTGAAAAAACAATCTTGGCGATACCACCGAAAGTATAACACATGGTTCCAGCGGCATGAGGAGCCAAAAGTTGCAACGGACGACTTTGAACAGGGGACATATGTGTACTTCGACTTCCATATTGCCAGTGATGAACAACATGGATGGTATGGTTCTCCAGTAGCCAAGTATCATTTCCTATAACATCAATGGTCTTATAGCACTCTCAATCATGGACTGATGTTCTATTTCTTATATGCCCATTCTATATTATAGACTTCTGAAATTCCTGCTACTTAACTATAGGGATAATTTGGACCAGGTCTAGTATTTTTACCAATAAATAAACACAACTTTTTGGACTTGGTATTAGGTGCAAAATGCATATATTTTACCTAATAATAATCCTTATCCATAAACCAATCTCCAAAAAGTCTCTCAAAGGAGGAGAGTCAATCCGGATTAAGTAGGTGTTTTCTTTTATTCTGTATGTTGCCACTGTATAATCCGAATTTATAAGATCTTATGTTTATTCTGGGTATCAAGCGTTGCTTTGCTGGTATCAAGCGTTATTCCTCTGATTCTTGATGTGTAAATGTTGTTTTTATCATTTTTCTATGGTTTACCTCTCCTGTTCACACTGTTGTTTCTTTTCTTCCTCTCAGGTGCCAGAGAATTAAGACAGAGTTTACGTTCGAGTACAGTTATCTTGAAGACGAATTAATCATATAAAAGCATCTTCTCCAAAGCTTTGTCATATTTAGTTGTGTAAAATTTGAATTTGTCAACACCTAGTCTACATCTAAAATGGTACTAAGTTGCTTAAGATAGTTGTACGAAGCAGTGGTTTCGCATGTTCTAACAAATTTCCTGTCTTCTGTAGAAGTATACTGCCATTGAAGGGGTTCAATAACTACTCTTTGCTACAGTTTAAAAGTACGCAACTTCTTATTTTGCTTGTAATCTGGTGGGATCAACGTATGAGTTCCAAAGTGCACGTTTTCTGTGTATACAGAAGGTTATGATAAAGAAATTATTACAATGAAGCCTTAAAATCCTCTCCAGTGAAATTGATTCAATTTCCTCTCGCTCTAGTTACTGTGAGAGGAAATGAATCCATTTACGGGAGAGAGGAAATGAATCCATTTATTGGAGAGGATCCTATTTCAGCACTCGTAGTTGATTCAATTTCCTTTCACTGTAGTGTAGCAAGTTACTGTGAGAGGAAATGAATTCATTTATGGGAGAGGATCCTATCTCAGCGCTCATAGTTGCTCACTCACATTTCTTCTATGTTTCCACTCAAAATCAGTATACCCTTTCCATTGAGAGAATACAAGAAGCAGCATCATTGTGGCTTGTGGAGAGTATTTAATTCCGTTTGTGTTGTAAATTTTATTCAACTAAATCAGATTAAAAAGAACTGGACTGAACGGAAGTGAATTAATGCAATTGGTTATTTGAGTATTGCCGTAGACGAATCCCGCCACATTCTTTTAAAAAGTTGGTTTTTTTGTGTGTCGATATGCATAAAGTAGTTAATGGTGTATTATTTTGTTTTAAAAGGTATATATTTTAATTAAGAAGGATATTATTTTTCATTTGTAAATATTAATGTTTAATTAATTTTATTTTTTTTTAAAAAAAAATCAAGGACATAATTTTTTATATTAAAGGATGTAACATTTAATAACAAAAGGGTAATTTGGGTGCACGAAGCTAGTTGTGTGCACAAGTGCACGCAAGATTTTGCCTTTTAAGAGGATGCTTGTCTACATTTATGTGAATAGTAATAATATTTTCGTGTCTAGTTTGAAAATTGAAACATAATTTACGTATATCTTATTTAATTATAAATTAAAAAGATAATTACACTTTTAGATTTGTCATGAACTAGTATAAGATAATTATACTTTTAGATTAGTTTTTAACACCAAACTTTAAATGCAAGGATCAATTGAAAGGGTCAATTGGGTATGAATTCTTTTAGTTTTTAACACCAAACTTTAAATGCAAGGATCAATTGAAAGGGTCAAATGGGTATGAATTCTTTTTCTTGTCATAAATTTTGGTTGGGTGAAAATTAATGTGTAAGATAATTATTTTCGAAATGCTTGAAGTATTAGTTAATGTAAAATACATGGGTAAATGTGTGAGAGAAATGTTGATTAATGCAACATAATATATTATCTGAATTTTATCAATGGTGTACCCCACCATTAGGGACCCCCACCGCCCCTGCCCTGGGAATTGGTGGAGGAGGTAAATCGCAGGATGTGCCTCAAGTGGCTTATAGGGAGGGCTCACTGTTAAACTTGTGCTTGCAAGGGCCAAATTCATACCAAAGGCAGGATTCGAACCTCCACCCTGCAGCAACCAAGCTCAGCTGGAAGGCCTTTTCACCCTCCCATCTACCACTTGAGCTATGCCCTGGGGGTATTATCTGAATTTTATCGAAACACATGCACAATGTTTTAATCAAATTCTTTTAGAATCGCATTTGCCGTTTTAAAATAGAGAGATACGAATGCTGCATAATATCGTGTCTATCATTATATGATCGAGATACTCTCTTGTGAGACGAGTTGTTTATGAGATGAGTATGAGACGGGTCGACCCATCACTAAAGTATGCTAATTTGTAGTTAAAGTATGTCAATAATATATCGAATCAATAACACGCTAAAATCATACTTTAATGCATAATACAACATACTTTAGAAAAATACTTTAACAACCATTAAACATGTTGTATCTAAATAACAGACATATTTTAACATGTCTCATAAACCTTCTCACATAAATAGTGTCTCACAAGAAACTTTATCTTACATGATCACAATTTACATATATACAAATACAACAAAGTAGGAAAATACTAAACCTACACATTGGGCTAACCTATACTAAGCCCACAAGGTATGAGATAATAAAAAAATAAGTATCCCATAATACTCCCCCTCAAGGTGGAGTGTGAAGGTTACGAACACCCAACTTGCTTTTAAGAAATTGAAAACGATCTGATCCAAGGGGCTTTGTGAAGATATCAGTGACCTGATGTGCAGTGGAATTAGGAGATGGAGTGATATCACCACTAGCAGCACGTTTATGAACAATTAACAATCCATTCAACATGCTCCATTCTTTCATGGAACACCGAATTAACAGCAATATAACGTGCCGCTTGATTATCACAATATATAGGTGTCGGTCCTAATTGAAGAACACCAAAGTCCTTTAACAACCATCGTAACCAAAGGAGCTCACTGACTGTGAGAGTCATAGCACGATACTCTGCCTCAACTGAAAAATGTGAAACTATAGATTGTTTCTTAGTGCGCCATAAAACTAGGGCACCACCAAGAGTGACAAAATAACCAGAACTGGAACGACGTGTGAAAGAACATCCCCCAATCTGCATCGCAAATGGCCTCCAAAAAAAACCACCAGCTGCTGGAAGAAAAATATCCCGATGTGCTCTTCAAGTATCAAAGCACACGCATAGCTGCATTAAAATGAGATTAATGAGGGCAGCTAAGAAACTGCAATATATTATTAATTAGTAGCAAATTTCAAGATATTAAAAAATTAGCACAAGCAAATAATAATCAAATGTGATATTCATAAAATTAATCTATATATTTAGAAAATCTTAATTAACCCTTTAATTTTAATATTGTAATACCTTCATACAAACCATTTTGACACTCTCTCCAATTATTTTGCTCCAAAATTTCTCCGTCATTTCTAGCTTAGATCTCACTACAAATTCAATTTTATTGAAGTGGATCCGTTTATTTATTTTATTTTAACAGAAAATAATTAAAAGAAAAAATACATATCTCAAAAAATGATAAAATATTTATACAAAATTCCGCAATTTTTAATATTTGTAATAAGTTAATTTTTGTATGAGATCCTTTTCTGAATCTCATTTTACAACACTAAATCTTAATAACATTATATAATTGCTTAATTAAATTAGGAATTCATGACGTTAAACCTCATTCTACATAACATTATTTAATATGCTTAATTAAAATAGGAATTCATGACGTCAGCTTATATAAGTTTGCATGGTTGAGATTGCAGGCCTCCCCCTTTATAGAACAACTATCTCAAGACATTGAAAATTATTATTTCAATTATTGGGGAAGAGCATGGAAGGAAACCAATGTTGTTGAGATCTTATTTTTATTGAAACATAAGAATTAAAATCAGCATTTTAAAATAGCCAAGTTCTGCACCTGTTGGACTTACTTAATTTTCTTTTATTAATGTTTATGATAGTTAATAAATACGTGCTTTATGACACTGTAGAAGTTTACAAATTTCTTTCATTAATGTTTATGATAGTTAATAAATACGTGCTTGTTTACGAGATAGATGGATTTCACTTTAAATTAAGTCATAAATAAATTTTAATAATTAATGAAGTCAGAAAACTGAATATTAAATATTAAAACTTAGGTAAAGAAGGGATAAATTAGAAAAAAGTTATTTTCAAATGCTTGAAACATAATAAATTACATTGAAAATATAATTATTTAAAATTATAATTATATATATTTCTTCATAAATTTTACAAAATAAAAGTTAATATACACGTATAAACATATTAATTAAAATGAGTATCGAATATGAGTTTCCTTTTTAATAAAATCATAAATAATATAGCATTATTATCATTAAATTATAACATTAAATGTAAATTATTAAATATTATGTTATTAATAAAATAAAAGGTTATATATAGATGTAAAAAAATAGACTTAAGTAGGGATATTATGTTATTAATAAAATAAAAGGTTATATATAGATGTAAAAAAAAACTAAGTAGGGATAAAACTGAAAAAAAAAAAAAAACTCAAGTGCTATTTACTTATTTAGTGGTCAAGATTAAATGAAAACAAAAAACAACACACTGTATTACATATTATCGAAGATACATTCTCCACTCTTCAGCAACCCAATTTGATATCGCCGATGAAAAAAACGTACCCTTAGAAAAAAATTTCATTTAGACTTATAACAGAGAAAAAAGGCCAAAAGAGTTGCAATACACTCCTAAGCTTAGTTTTAATACACTTCTCAGCATCTTTGAAGTATACAGGAAATAGGATCGCCGCTAAGCTCTATAAAATGATATTTCCAAAAACAAAAATACTACCCCTATCATGAGAATGAAATTACACAGTTTACTTTTTTTTTTTCTTTTTTTAACCATCTAATAATGTCATTTTTTTAAAACACTACTTTTTTTTTTTTTTTCTAAATAAAGCATATTAATGTATGTATGTGATTCTGACTAAGGGTAGTATTTGAATGATACAAGTAATTATGTAAAATAATATATATATATATATATATATATATATATATATATATATATATATATATATATATATATATGTATATTGATTATCTTTCTTGTTTTTATACATCAAAATGATAATACTCTCATCTATATATACTACTTCAAGGGAATTCATACCGACATTTTAGATAACTGTCACCTTTTAATCTTCCTGTGGAAGATTTCAGCATATTACACACATTTTCATGATGACATTTCTAACTATATAGCATCTCCACTTCTCTAGAAAATTCAATTGCAAAGGAGTTCCAACTTTGTAATTATTTGAAGATTCAAATATCCTTTATTTGAATATTCGGAATATTAAAGTAAAGAATTCGAGTATGAATAAAATTTGTATATTTTTAGGCGCACCGTGCGCTCAATGACCCTAAAAAATTATACTTTTTAATATTAAATATCGTACCATTTTCATATAAAAATTTATATCTTTAATTTTTGAGATAAAAAAAAGTATTACCCTTGTTTAAACATCGTTCTAAATTAAATAATAAGAAATTCTCTTGTAAGACGGGTTTTATGTGAAACGGTTATGAAATGAGTCGATTCATCACTAAAGTATGCTTATTATATAGGTAAAGTATGCTTATTTATACTTAAAGTATGTCAATAATGAATCATATTATAACACACTAAAATCGAAGTTTAATGCATAATTCAGCATACTTTAGAAAACATACTTTAACCACCATTAAATATACTTTATCTATATAAAAGACATACTTTAACACGTCTCACATAAGTAACGTCTCACAAGAGACTGTCTTAAATAATATACTTAAAAAAAAGTAAAATATGAGAATAATAATTAAAATGGTAAATAAACTTTTTTGTCCATTAAGTTTATCAAATTTTGAAATTAGTCCACAGATTTTCGAGTTTTTGAAATTAGTCAATTAACTTTCCAAAATTTGACATTTTAGTCCATTTACCGGTTGGAGCAAGTCACCCAACCGGTAATGCCACGTGGCACTTCTGACGTGGCGAAAAAATTTGATTTTTTAGTCTTTCACGTTCGCCGCTTTTTGAAATTAGTCCATGATATTCCAAAATTTTGAAATTGATCCATTAATTTTTAAAATTCAACAAAATAGTATTAAATACTCCCTCTGTCCACTGTCAATCTATCAATTTTACCATTTTGGGTCGTCCATCCTTAATCTATCTATTTTTCTTTTTGGACTATGGGACCCACGCCCTCCACTAATACAAATAAAATATTGGACTCACACCCTCCACTAATACAACTACCTACTACACATAAAATAATAATATTTCTTAATCCACGTGCAAAAAGTAAATGGATACATTGAGGATGGACGGAGGGAGTATGTCAAAATAAGCATAGTATCGTGAATTAACCCGTACAACCTACAATAATTTACCATAAACCTGCCGCATGAATGGTCTATCACTCAAATAATCCGTTCTAGAAATACCTCGCATTATTATGATTCGAAAATAACTTATCTCATGCAAGGTCTCTACTCTAATTCGATGTACAAATAACCCACCACATATATATAAATAAAAAATATTTTTTTTATAAATTATGCATTGTGAATTTTGATAACATATTTTGTCTTAATTTTATTTTAGGTTTATATTTTTTTTAAATAATCCATATAAAAATATCAAAATGAATTTGATGTGTTGACAACTTGCTATGTTCTACTAAAATTTATCTAATGGCCGCCTCGCAAATAATCAGCCCAACTAATATCCTACCTTACCAAACCTAATGAACTCTAACTAGCAAATGATGTGTTGCAATGAGTTAATACATGTTAACTCAACTCATTTTTACATCTCTAATTGGTCTAATTATCGGTCTACATGATATTTCCTTTTTAAATTTTTTTTTATCATGATTTCAATGATATACAATAATTTAATAGTAAGAACGAATAAATAATTAAAATTTTGATAGAAAGCAAAATCACATAAATTTTTGGAGAAAACATTCTGAATTCCGAAATCTCAAATAGATCAACTACAATTTAAAAATACATCAAACCAAATCTCTCTTAAGGATCCTAACTAATTCATTTTTCATTAATTCATGAACCCATGAAGACATATCATCTACTATTCATTCTCTATTGCATATATTAATTAAATTACTCCATTCGTTCCATCCATAAGTCTCCATTTGCTTTTTGCACGTGGATTAAAGAGTATTATTATTTTATATGTGGTGGGTAATTATATTAGTAGTGAGTGGTGATCCATATATGGGGCCTTTTCACTAAAAGAGAAAAATGAGAACCTTTGAATGAAACATCCAATATAGTAAAATTGAGACTTTTCGGTGGGACAGATGGAATACTATGAAAGACAATGCTAGCTTGTGAATATCTTGAATGAATGTTTGTCCAGATGGGCTTTTTATGTATAAATCATGACGGATAAGTTTCATGCTAAAAATTTAGTTAGTGAAAAAGAGGGTGACAACATTCAAAATTTCAGCCCAAATAAAATGTACTTCATCCGTCCCGCTAAAGGGTCCCCATTTTACTATATTGGGCATCACATTCAACGGTTCTCATTTTTCCCTTTTAGTAAAAAGGGTTCACCACTACCTATCACATCCCTCTAATACATCTACTCAATACATATAAAATAATAATATTCCTTACCACGTGCGAAAAGTAAATGGCCACCTTTGGCCGGGACGGAGGGAGTATTTCTATAAAGTAAGTTGAATATAGTAAAATTTAGAAAATGAAAAGAGAAATGCATGTACTTAACCAATAAAACGACCCATTCTTGTTGATAAATGGACCAATTTCTTGAAATTTGAAAGTTAATGGGTCAATTTCAAAATTTTGGAATATCATGTACTAATTTCATAAATCTGCAAACTTAAAGGACTAAAAAAATCAAATTTTCTAGTCACGTCAGAAGTGCCACGTGACATTACCGGTTGGGTGACCTGCTCCAGCCTGTAATTGGACTAAAATGTCGAATTTTAGAAAGTTAATGGACAAATTTAAAAAACTTGGAAACCGGTGAACTAATTTCAAAAATTAACAAACTTAATGCACAAAATAGTTTATTTACCCTAATTAAAAATTTAGTTAATCATGTATATCATTTATTTGTAATAGAATTAATAATAAGTATTACTCCCTCCGTCCCGAACATAAGTACTGTAGGTACGAAATTTAAGAAAAGTTATTTTTTTATCAACTTTATTGACTTTTTAGGAGTATTGTAGTATTTTTAGTTAATAAATCAATTATAAAATATGTTATATGTGTTAGGTGAGAGTGATATTTTTTAAATTAAGATAACTTTTTGAGGTTGTTAGTTGATGTGAAATTTTCTTTTTTGGGTTGTGAAGATAAGTGTGAGACTGATGAAAACGGAATGTGTGATTATAAGTATGAATATATGTACGGAATAGATGAGTATTATTTTATTTTATTTTTGAATTAAACATAAAGGGTTATTGATGGAGAAACTTGATCGTACGAGTTATAATGTTGTAGGTCATTTGTGGGTTCAATCATTTGTAAGGCCATGGTAGATCTTGAAATGGGATAAGGGATCATAACCTTTTTTCTTTTTGGGCTGAATAGAGATTCCAAAATTTTAGACCACAATGAATTACAACACATCCATTAGAGAACTAAATCAAGAGATACTTTGATTAAACTAATCATATATGCTTAATGAAATCCAAAACTAAAATACAGAGGTCAAGAAGCAAAAATATTTATTACAATTGAAGGGATATAAACATGCAATTTTGTCAAAAATAACAACGTGTGGTTATTATCTTGAAAATTTGCACAAAACCACTCATTCATTCGATATTTGTAACATCCAAGTACCCTCATTCTCTAAATTTGAATACTGTATAACCTTACATGAGATCACCTGCAGTTAAAAAGAGCAGCTTCACGAATGCTTTTACTGCTTCTTGGCAAATGGAGGAACGTCACCTCGCATAACTCTCCACGGGCCGTGATAGAATATTGGCTTCATTAAAGGAACTTCAGCCCCAGGGTGCTCGTCCCAGTATCTTTCCTTGAAATTGTGGAATAAAGATCAAGCAAGTGAGACAAATATAACATACCAATTCAAACGGGAATGAAAGCAAGCTTTTCCTTGTAAATAGAGGGCTTCTCAAAGATTAAATAATTTTCTTGTTTCTCATTATTGTCATATAAATTTTGTTATTTTTAATACAATTATTAATTCAGCCTAAAAATAAAAAAAACGTATGCTAGAGCACTACAGTTTTAAGTGCTTTCTGGCACACTAGGCTAAATCATAAAAATGTTATCTTCAACCATCTGATTATTCATGAATTATGAATTCAAGGAAGCATATTTACCTATTTTCCCAACTATGAAATGATATATTTTGATAGCAACTCTAACACTAAGTGGTTTGCTTATATGCTACGAATATACAGAGTAAAATTGGCCTCTTGTAAAACATACTATTCTACAATGAAATATAATTCAACAAAATCATCATTAGATGTATGTCAAGTATACACTGGCCAGCATGAACTATCCCACAGAACAATGTAACAAAATGAAGCAAATTTAAGTTTATAAATTCAACACAAATAGCAGAAGTGGTTCACCTTGTAGCGTTGCTCCGTGATTGCAGCCCCAATAACCCCTGTATAGAAAGCACAGACATATATGGTTATTAGGGGGGTGAAAGATCTGGGCCGCTTATACGGCTCAACCATGTTCCATAGAAGGAACCTCTCCCACTTATTGTTAACATAATCAGAATATTTCCTCCAGAGATAGCTCGCTGTTTTCGCTTTCGAAACCATTACCACCTGAACTTGAAGGATTAGAAGCATTCATTTAAGACTAAGGCATCTCCCAACTTTACAGCAAATAAACACAAAAAGGGAGCTCCAACAAATTACCAAAACAAGCAGCAAAAGAATGGATACTGTACAGATAGCAACACTTCTTTTCAAAAGAATGGATATTGATGTCCATTCAAATTTGATTAAAAAAAAAAACTGGAAAAATAAAAGATGGAGATTTATACAATTGAACCACATCTAATCATCTATAACAGAAATTTATATGCGAAATAAATTGCGATGATGCAGCATCAATAGCTTTAAAATTGGGTTTATCGAAACTAATTATCAATGGCATCATGTAATGCACACCTTAATACCTTACTCCAGTTAACCAAAAAAAAAAATTATTTCTTCACAATATATAACATGCCAACTACTCCACATACTATCAATTAATTAAAATATAAATAAAAACACATCCACCATAATTTTCTTCGACTGTAACCACAAAAGTACCCAATTTTTTCTTTTTAATTCTTTCAAAAAAGTGAAGCTCTTCCGAGCTCTGACTGCACCGGCCTTAGATCGTAGACGTGAAAAATGTTAGATGAAAGGGGAGTGAAAATATTGGCAAGATTTTGCTTGGCAATCAACTCGATTGCTGCAAATAATAGATAGTGGGCCGACTCAGTGTTGGGCTTGGAATTGGGCTTACATAGCTCTAAATTTATTAATAAATTTATATTTTGTAATTGTTTTTTTTTTATTTATTTTTTATTAAATAAAAATTATGAAATTCAATGCGGTGAATTTCGAGATGAAATGATAAAATTTCAAATCGAATTTTTTATCCATGCTCTTGCTCATCTTGCAAATACTAATGTGATGAGATGAAAACTAATAATAAAAAGTAAAAACTGGAGTAACAGAATAGTTTAGAAAAAGTAAAATGATCTGAAACATTTTCAAGACTTGCTCATCACATAAATGTGTACACTTTTTTAATCACTTTTTTCTCATTTTACGTAGAAGTAGAGGACATTTTATATAGAGCAACTTAAAAGCAGAAACGAATGTTTATTATGGGTGTAAATTATAGACAGCAGTGTCTCACAAGATGCGTTACAACAACCAAATTAGCATATAAACGTAAACAGGGGCGGAGGCTTGTAGAGGTGTGGGGGGGCTTTAGCCCCCCCAAAGTTTCTAAGAATCTATATTATACATATGGTACTAATATTTTTAAATTATTCAAATAAGTTATATATTTAAACATCATAATATGTAGTATTAGAATTATAATTCTCTCTTCAATTTTCACAATTGTTGTACATACAAATTAAAAAAATGTTGTCTTTTACTTTTGAAGGTAATGTAGTTTTTTTTTTAATAATAAATAAATGATATTTTAAGGTATGTGTATTAGATTAAGAGTGTTATTTTTTAATTAAAGTGTATCGAAATGTTACCATTTTTTGAATGTAAGAAGTGTAATGAGATTAAAATAAAAAAGAAGATATGTGAAATGTATAATGGTATGAAGTACGTATTCAATTATATTTTTAAACATGGTAATATTCAGTATCAACATGATCTACCACAGAGTGAGAGTATTCTCAGCCATTAACAATAAAAAAAAAAAAAAAACTAACCGAGATTTCAGGAAAAAAATGGCTGATGAGTTTTAGGCGAATAATTTGATCATTTACGTTGAGAAATAGATAGCTTTTTCCTTTATCAAAGACTCCATAATTTTTCATTTTGAATTAATAAAAAAGCGTCGTCTACACTTTTCTTAGTTTTAAACATTAGGAATTGTATGAAAACATCTCAAAATTCCTTTATATTAGCAAGTTGTGCTATTGTATTGAACTAATTAGTACTCCCTCAGTCCGCTTCTAAGGTATCCATTTTATTATTTTTGTCGTCCGGTTCAAAGGTGTCCATTTCCCCTATTTAGTTAACAAAATACACAATATGGTCCACCACTTCCCTCTAATACAACTACCCACTTTACATATAATAATAATACTCCTTAATCCACGTGCAAAAAACAAATTGACACTTTAGAACTGGACAAAGGGAGTATTATTCAATGCTCGACTATGAATTATGATCAACATATTTTTATGTCTAGCCCCCCCTAAAAAAACTGTCTAGCTCCGCCCCTGAAGATAAAACCAAAGGCAGTGATCGTGTCAACTAGTATACACAAATACCACAAGAAACTAAACACGGTAAAGGTAAACAGTATATTGAGATATGAAGATGACAAGTATAGTGAGCAACAACGAAATTTGCTTTTTAACAGTTATTTAATAGACAGAAGGTAGAGCAATGCAAAGACAAGGGAAGCAGCATACCTTGTCATTAATGGGTAGTGGAGATGCAGCTATCTAAGTACAAGTGTAATGACAATTAGTGAGCGCGAACGTACTGAGGCCACCTGCAAATAAATATACAAAGTTGACATTTAGGTAAGGCCGCCATAATCTTGTTGCTATAGAATGCAAATTTTCCTGTCATTTGCACATGCATGACCAATAAGAACATTAATAGAAAAGGGTACGTTACAAGTTTTAGAAAGCTATTCATAATACGTAACAAAGGGATCCTATGAAAACATAAGGCCCCTAGCCTAACGCTGTCAACTTTGCACATATGGAATGATGTACGAATGTTACAGGTTTTGGTGTTTGGTGCACTGAAACTGACGGCATGTTAACATGGATAGAAATTAACTCAAAGTAAAGCACTGCATAAAATCAGTGCAAAAAAATATCCACAAAAGAAAAAAAAGTTCACGTGTGTTTATGTAAAAACTTAAAAATAAAATGACGAAAAACGGGCCCAATAGTGGTTAGACACGTTATGGCTTGCCGTTTTGTTGGCCCCTTTGATTTGCAGACAAGAGGCCGTAATGTTAGTGGTTGTCATTTTCAGCCACCTTAATTTCAAAGTTTTGTTCAAATAGAACTCTACAAATATAGGTCTAACCTTAATCACTTTTTATACTTCAGTATACGGTTATGTATGATATATTATTACTCTTTTCAGAAGAATAATATTTATATTTTGACAGGTGTAAAGAGTAGTATTTTCTAAAAACATTGTGCATCTACACTCAATTCCAAACATATCATACTTAAAGAAAAAAAGTGCCTACACTCTAAAAGAATCATGTTCTCTCTCAAATTTGTGCTTGTGTATGTTTCTATAAATTACTCATAAAGGATTGCAATGAATTGTTTAATATTTCTTTCTATGAAGAAAATTTGGTATTTTAAAAATTTCATGGTAGGCTAAGATATGATAATAATGTGATACCCAATCTATTATATTTCATTTAACGTGTATCAATTAATTTGTCACTGAAATGAAAGCAGACTGAGTAAAATATAGATCTTTGAAGCAACTATTTAGTTTGTGTTATGCTGATCAAAATAAAAAAGTTCAAATTCCATAAAGCAGAAAGATGTAACGAAGTTCTTCAAAATAAGATATCAGTGTTCCTATTCATGACAAATAGGAAATTTAAATTGAATGAATAGATAATCATTGGATTAACGTTAAGAAGGCCATTCCATCTTGAGTAAATGAACTGGAGGGGCAGGACAGAGGAAAAAGTAAAAGTGGAAAAAAAATTCAAATAGAGAGGTAGCAAGTAGTGTTTGTAGCATGATGAATTTGCTCAAATATAGATTAATTGTCGTGTGTTCCAAAATAGTCAAAGAAGTCTTGTTTTCTTGTGTAGACACTGGCTATGGACACTCAAGAAGAAATAGATCCTTGCAAATTACTTATTGGCAGAGTTTTTGTATAATGATGAAGGTGAGAGTGCAACTCACCATAATAAAGGATACAATCACTTGATGCTTGGGGAAGGTGGAAATGACAGTACTATTTTCAGAAGTTCTAGTATTTGTTAAGTTAAAAGAATCAATGATATTATGTGTGGTTTTACAAGCTAGAGAAATGTGAAGTACAATATTTTCAGGTACTATCAGATAACAAAAGGAGAGCTTTCTATGATCAATACGGGGAATCTGGAGTGAAAAGCAGAGTAGGCGGACATGGTCACTAAAGGGTATTGTCAAAATTTCGACTCCGTTAGTTTTTATTTTTAAGTCATCAAATACTTGTAGAAGGGAAGAAAGTGTGGTAGCAAAAACACACACCCTGTACCTACATTAAACATGCCATTGGTATTGAGTTCATTTAACATATAGGTTCTATTTAAATATATCTGGTTCAGATTTTTTTTTTTCACATTTCATTATACTGCTTGTGAGCCCATTCAGGATTTCCATCAGACTTTAGCTGATTTAATGTCAGCCAATCTTCTCAATCATGTTATGCCATATTTGGAGCAAATTTTTGAATTGAAAAGTTTATCTCACATGCTTCTGCCCTGTAATGTCATATGGCAAGTTTATCCAAATGAAAATAGAAGATGTGTTATCATAGTTTTCTATTCATATATAGCAAGTTGATAAATCTACAACAATATAAATCTATATTTCAAGTTTGTAAATGAAAAAAGAGGCTACTAAGAATATAAACAACCAATAGCATGCATTCAAATTAATGTTCATTTTCACCTTTTTATTTCTGTCAATTAAGACAATATGTGCACAGGTGAAAAGTCAAAATGCATAAGAAGAGCTCAATTCGTAAAAACCCTGAGACTATGCCTGGTTTGTTATTGCAGCAGGTTTAACTTTAAATAAAAATGGAGCAAAAGTTAGTTACCTTGGTGTCTACTCTCTTGTTACAACGATATATAAATCTACATTTGAAGTTTGTATCATTTCTCCTTTTTACTTCTGTTAGATATCTAAGAAAATTTAAACTCGTGAAAACCTTGAGACTATAAAGATTACTAATGACTACGTTGGCCACAGTGGTTAGGAAATCCAATATAGTGGACTTGAAAGGCGTTCGTAATATTTCTATCATAATTTCTCAAGCCAAACAAAGACGAATTACACCTTGAAGGAGCCAACAAAGTTCACATCAGCTTTTAGAACACGTGAAATATACTGTCCCAGTCATTTATAACGTCAATTCATCTCTCAAAACTTATTTTTGCCTCTACTGAGTAAAGGGAGGGGAGGAGGGATAATATTTTAGAAGATTGAATATCAAACATAATTAAGTATACATCATCCACCAATCACATAAAAAATATATCAGCATATCAAAGTGGATAACACATCTACATGACTATTTCAAAATTGAAACACAAGTAAGTTGCATTCACATCTCAGTTTTGTCACTTTATCAACAACTCTACGTTTTCAATATGGAGAAGATGTATCCATGACGCTGCTGGTAAAAAAAATATCCCTGAATTTTTCTGAGTAATCTTTACGGAAGAGATTAAGTTGAGAAGCCGTAGTCACAATTTCACACTCAGGCATTTACTCAAACACCACGCAGGCATGATATAAAACAAGCAAATCCTTTACAATCAACTACCAATTCAATTCCTATGACATAATCTCATCACAGCGGCGGAGGAAAATTACAGTGATACATTAAAGAGTGCTGACATATAGTCAAATTTCCAACGGAACAAAATAATCAATCAATTTAAATAATTAGAATTAGAGGTGCGGTTGCCTACTAGGAGGTTGTCGGCGGAGAGGAAAACAGGTGTGTCAGGCGATGGAGAAGTCCACAGCGGTATCGACGAGAATCGAACGGCGATCACACGAAGCCGGTAGTAAGAGGGAAAAGAAAGAGCAAGGAAAGAACAGTAGAAAATTAAAGGGAGAGGATGCCGAGAGAACACCAATAACATTTGCAAGGCCGACAAGGAAGGTACACGTGGAAGGAGTACACACTAAAGCGAGGGCAACAGGAGTTCTCCTTTTGTGTATACTCCATAGTAGACAAGTAAATATCAATTTTGGTCACGTAGTTTTTATCAAATTTAATTTTAGTTACGTAACTTTTAATATTTTTAATTTTAGTTCTTTTTTTTTAATTTTAATCATATATCTTTTAAAATTTCAATTTTAGTCCTATTAATTAGACTCAAAATTAGTCATGTAACAACAAAATTTGTATTTATTAAATAATAAACACAAAAGGAATTACAAAGATAATTCAAGATGAATTGAACTTGAGAATTAAGTAAACAGTCTCTAGTTATCCTCTGATTCCTCTCTTGAGTTAACTTCTTTGACTTTATTAACTTTTGGAGCCGAATCTTCGTATAAAGCTTGTCCGTGCTCGGACTTGACTTGAAGCTTTTGAAACGTTTATCCAGAGGCGTCGAACCTTTGTTCGGATCAAACGTTGACTTGAAAATTTATCGTGAAGAACGCTGTTCAATTTGGTAGAACGCCGTTGATTTTACGAATATTGCTGGATGAACTTGATTTGAATAAACGTTGAATCTAAGGGACTCCGCTCCTTGATCTCAAATTGAATGTCGTTTCTAGATTAATATTTGAAGAATCAAATGTTGACTTAAGATTTATTGTGAAGAACGCCGTTCAATTTGATAGAACGCCGTTGACCTCACGAATATTGCTGGATGAACTTGATTTGACTAAACGTTGAATCTGAGGGGCTCCGCACCTTGATCTCAGATTGAACATCGTTTCTGGATTGATCTTTGAAGAATAACTTGATCTTCGTAGAGATTTCAAATTTCTTCAGAGTTCTCCGAGTTTCTAGGGTTTTCATAGTGTCTGGAATGAGGACTGAATGTTCTTATTTATAGGTGGAGGAAATAACCATTTGAGAAATATTTTCTCCTTAAAAAGATATGTTGAGATTTTCTCCTTTAACTAAGTCTGTTGGACTGGATACGGACTTATTTAATTTAAATAAGTCTGCTGGGCTGAATATTGGCCTATTTAATTTAATTAGGCATGCGGGTTTTGATTTGGGACTATTTAATTTAATTAGGCTTGTAGGATTTGACTTGGGCTTATTTAATTTAATTATGCATGTTGGATTTGATTTGCTAGACTTGTTGACTTTAATCAGGCACACTTGACTTAGATTGAGCCAATTTGATTTGGATTTGGGTTCAAATAATTATATTAATTATCATTTATTTATTTCAGGAATTAATTTATTTAAATTTCTTAATAAATAAATATTTAATCAATATTTAATATATTTCCCTTTGTATTTATATTTATTAGGGCAATAAAATTTAATTGCCTACAAGTCCTATATCTTTTTTAATTATCAAAATTAGTATTATTATAAATTATATCATATTTCAAAAGATATAGGACTAATTTTGATAATTTGAAAAGATATAGGACTAAATTTGAAACTTATAGGATTAACATTGAAAATTTAAAAGTTACAAGACCAAAATTAAAACTAAAAGGACTAAAATTGAAAATACTAAAAGTTATAGGACTAAAATTGGATTTGATAAAATATATAGAACCAAAATTGATATTTTCTCTAGTAGACACTATATTATCAAATTTTATTTCATGCGACTTTGCTGTCATGCGACTTTGATATACTCCTTCGGAAGCATGATACTCTTTATTATTAAATATCCTTTCAATATAAGAAAATGTATCTTTTACATTTATTTTACTATCATGCGACTTTGATATACTCCTTCGGAAGCATGTATCAGATACTCTTTATTATTAAATATCCTTTCAATATAAGAAAATTTAACTTTTATTTTTTAAAATTTTTTTAATGATAGTATATATTCTTTAAAATAAAATGTTGTATCTTTATTAATTAAATAAAGTGTATACCCTTTAGAACACAAGAGACCAACTCTACTCCTTCCGTCTCAAGATGACTTTTGGACATCTTGACTTGCACGTAGTTTAAAAAAAAACTTTTGGTGTGATGATGTTAAAAAAATAGAGAGTATTTTTGGGTAATTTAATTGAATAAAGTGTATAATATAATTAATTTTAACTAAATTGTGTGTAAATTGAATATGACATTTTTTAATAGTAGTAATATAGTATTGTAAGGGTGATTATATTGTGTTTTGTTTTCATTCCTAAAATGTACAAATATTTTTGGAACATATAAAAAAAGAAAGTTTGTGAATAATCTTATTACGGATGTACGGAATATTACTATTGTTTTTAACAGTGAAAGTTAGTGAAGATTGGTTCTTCATTTGTAAAAGGGTAAATAAACTGCTTTAACTAAGTGAGCTAGCCCACTTGACCACCGGGCTCCTCACACAAGTGAGTGACTCGGGTTCGATTCCCATTGGGAACGAATAGGAGGGGAGTTATAAGGAGGGCTTGGAGAATAAGGTTGTATGGAGACTTGTTGAAACTAACAACTAACTTTGTCCGATTAAAAAAAAAAAGGAGTAGATAGAGTATATTTATTGATAATTAAAGTATGTTTGAATTGAATCATATTACAACATCTTTAAATCATACTTTAACACGTCTCACATAAACAGCGCCTCACAAGAGACTGTCTTTTTTTCAATGTCCGGCTATTTTGTAAAGCTGATTTTTTATGAGGGGATTTTTTTACCAGAGTAAATTCATGCAGCTAATAAAAATGGCAGAACAGAATCAAAAACATTTATTTCTTTGCAATTATTGATCCTTACAAATGTAAGAGGTTAGATATGAGATTCCACCCCATCCATGTTTTCTTGTCACTAAGAGGAGCAAAATTGAGCTCAAACATTTCTCTGGAAACAGGTTGTGCAGATTCACAGAATCCCACAAGATTAGCCACTACCTCTGCACTTTCCTTCACATGTTGCATGTTTAAAGGATCCGTCCACAGTTTGTTCACTAGTTGGGTCCTCCTCCTCTGCTTCACCTCCGGTGGAATGTCCCACTTCAAGTACAGTGCCTCTCGCTCGTCAGCTGTAAGCTTTGAACTCATCCTCTTAGCTAGATACTCCCTCTCCTGTTTGAGGGCCTTGATGCTGACAAGAAAAAGTATGTTCGTTAGAATTGAGGAAACTTGCATTAAGGATTGAAAACAACACGTTGCTACTCACCTGGATGATACTGAGCCAGGAGGGTCGTCGCCTAAGAGGGCGGGGCTAGCATTGCCTACCTCATCCAGGTGTTGCTCCAACCATGTCAACCTCCTTAGCTCAACTTCCATGTAAATCTGATCACAAGGATCTCCTCGGAATAACAAGTAGAATTGTGAACGGTGCACGATAGATACATGACAGATGTGCCAAAGCATTAGAATCTCCTTCCTTTTATCTTCGAAAACCATGCTCCATGGCATGGAGGGAGATTTACTGATGATCTCAGCCTCATTATCACTTGAGGCATCGTTCGCTTCCTCTAGCTCCAACACCTAAAAGCAAACAGTATCTATGCATCAGAACAAAGCGTATATCCAAAATGTAAATCATACGTGAAGGGTTACTTCAAGCTGCACTCAAACTGAATTTACGAAATAATCAGTACTCGGTGCACTTCCTTTGAATTTATGTAGCAAAGTAAGAAGGCAACAAGATTCTTACCTGGCAAACAAGAAGCTGTTTTTGGTATTGCAGCTTAGCGACCCGTTCTTTGAGCTCAGTAACATAAGATTTAATGCTTTGAATGTTATCCTCAGTTGCCTTCTTAAACATTTTCTGCATTCTCTTCACATTGACTGAGCTCGATTGCTTTTGTGCAGAAACGTTCTCCTTTGATGTGGGAGTTCCACAATTTTCATCATTGTTAGGAATTCTCTTTTCACCAGAAGCATGATTTCTCTCTGGTGCTCTATTTTCAGTTTCATGCTCCATTGCTTTGTGAGAAGAAGACACCGTGGAGCAAGGCGATCGTATTAGATTTTGCATGTTAGCCGTATTGCTCAAGGTGAACGGAAGGACTTTTTTCTTTTTTATCCCCTCACCAGTTGGAAGACACATAACTAATTTATCGATCGATCTCTGGACATTCTCAAGCTTCTCTTCTAGAGCAGAGATGTTGCCTTCTTGGGAGTTCAAACGGGCAATCTCTTCTCTCAAGGAAGCTTTATCTTTTATCTGAACTTCCTCTGAATTGCAACTTGCTGCATGCATGGATTTAATTTCTGATAGCATCTTAGCAATCGTTTCAGCAGTATCCTGACCCCCAAGCCTTTGAGAAGCAACCTCCTTGTGGAGCAGCTCCAATGCACGATTCGCTTCGTCACCAAGTTGTTTTTGCCTCATCTCCAGCTTTCTTATTTCAAACACCAACATCTCTGAAGAATTTTCCGATTTCCTTCCTATCTTTCTATCTTTGCACTTAAAATCACGTTTCAGAGGAAGTGTGTCATCATCAGTGTCAAACAAGAGGCACTTAACTGCTTGACAAGAAGGTCCATAGGAGTCTGAGGTCTGAAATGAACAAATATTATAAATACTCCATATAATCGCCTAATAGGAGAAAGAGGATTAAAAAAAAAAAGAAAAAAAAAACATATGACCGTTACATGCTGACTACCGAAGCACAACAACATACCTTTTGTTCTTTGTGTGAGCTTCTTTGTTCTTTGTGTGAGCTTCTTTCTAACTCGCACTTCAGCTCATAAATTTCTCTCTCCATCTGCAAGTAAACTATGTTATCAGAAGTTGCTCATTAAATTAAATTTAATTAACACAGACCAATTATAAGTCCAAAAACCAATAGGACCGGACCCGTGAAGAGCATATTATCTAAGAAAAGTGAAGGGCATGAATTAACAGTTTGCTAAACCTAACCACCAGTAACCACCCCAACCTTGGCTTCACACTCCCTTGAATACCCATTCTACAACCTTCGAATTATGGTTACAGTAAAAAATATTGCAAATAACACCCCCTATTGCAGGAGACTCAAGAAACTACAAATTTTACTAGAGTCCAGAAAGCAAGGTGATTAAAAGTTTTTTCTCATGATGTTTAGTTTACCTTGATCAAATGTGCGGCTTTTTATCAAGTTTCTGAGTATAATCTTTTGCCAAGGTTAATAATAAATTTTGCATTTCCCCCAAAATACTGATAAATGATTATTGCATATTCATATAGAGTTGATACAACATCATATTAAAGTTATCCAAGAGAATGGCCACAGATAGCATATTTTTCAGAATTGTGTGCCATAAAAAATATCCCCCAACTCCCTGAACTTTAAAACAGGTTTGATAACAAATCTCAGTTTCATTCATGTGATGTTTCCAATTAAACAAAAATCTTAACAAACATGCATTTGAAAGTAAAAGCACGTGCAATACTTTAGCGTGAGCACCCATAACTACTTCAACACATTCTATTGTGAAATTTCAGGCAAGAATTTCTAAAATTTTTTCTTACAAGTTCAATAGTTATTACCTGTTGAATCTTTAAGTCCTTTTCCCTCAGCATAGAACTAATACACAAAGATGATGAAGGACCGGGGCTACGGATCACTGCTTCCAGCCTAGCAACTTCCTGTTGCAGTTGCTTTACCAATTGCTTCTTTTCAACAACCTGAATTTAGCATAAAGTAAAGCCTCAAAATAAACTTGCATCACAAAATATGCAAGACTAAAATACTAGTAATAATTTGCATCATAGAATATGCAAGACTAAAATACTAGTAATAATGGAACTCAACGTTTTTCTCATTGAAACAGATTCAGATCCACTAATTACTCATAATAATTAAAACTAATAAAACAGAAGACTCGGCTGATACTCCATATAAAAATCAGTCACTGTTACATTATTCCACATTGGTTCTAGTTGAACATGTGGAATGCCATGTAAGTGTGGGTCAACCAATTCTTTTCCTGTACCTTTGACCATGGTTTTGGGTTAAGTTATGGCTCTCTAACTTATATGTTGAAGAATATATGGTCCAACTTGCCGGATTTGGGCGGGCTGAGCAAGGGGCTATCCAATGGTGTGCCCAAGGGAGGTGCAAACCAAAGGTGCCTTGGTATGGGTTACCCCCAGCATGTGCCATCCGTGGTCCTCTGGTTTGAGAGGGGGATGGATTGTTACTATATCACACATTGGTTCTCCAGGTGAAAAAGCCAATAAGATAAACAGGGTGTCAAACCTTTAATTTCATATATGGTTTTTGTAAGTTGGGGCCCTCTAGCTTTTATGCCAAACAGTCACAAAACTTAACATCTCTAATATCTACACATGGAGAAAATTATAAAATGAAGTCCTTAGGTAAAAAGGTGAAACATTTGAAGAAGATGAAACAACAAACTTTATATTGACCCTGTCCGGAGGAATCTTCTTTCAGAAAACAATTTACTTTTGAAAACCAATAATCATTTAGTTTGAAAAATATGAACATCAGTTTCAAATGTTATACTTCACCTCAATACTTGTGCTTCACAATTCATTAGTCATCAAGATTTGGATAGAATATTACAAAAGAAGATGATTCAAAGGGAGTCGAAAACAACCTGAAGTTGGGAGATATTATTCCACACTTTTAAGGATAGTTTCAGATACAATATTGCCAAAATTTAGAAACTAAATCAAATTCTGCAGAGCAATTTTTTTTTACCATGTTCACTTGAGCACTGTTCGTAACTTCCTTTGCACTTGTTGCAAATAACAGCGTGTTTCTTGATTGCTCTACATGGCTCAAAGCTGGACTGACAGTGCAAATAATCGCTGTGCGCGCATTTCCACCAAGTGATGTCTGCAATATCCTTGTGAGTTTTGAATCTCGGTATGGAATGTGACCGCTTCTTTTCCCACCACTGTGCACACAAGTTAAAGTAAAGGTCAATCTTCCCAATTAGCCCTCAGTCCCTAATACTTAAATTTTGTATTACAAACTGAGTCTTCAGATGATGCAACTTAATAGACATTTGGCCTAGAGTTTACGGAACCATGAAGGGCATTTAACATGGTAAAAAAGGAGAAATTTTTCCAGAAAAATATTTGATGTTAATAAAATGCATTTTCTTTTAATCTCAAAATCGCACATTACATATCAGGCACATGCTGCTTCCTGATTTACACACCTTAGCTTTCTGATCACAGTGGCCAGTGTCAGTAGACTTCTATTGATATGGCTCCCTTCCTTCAACCTTGTACCATCTGTATTTGCTTGAGTGGCACGTTCACTCCCAGCAAGATCCACAAGATTCTGAAATAGTTGATTTGATGTTGATATTCAATGAAGCTTAACAATAGAAACATCTGGAGTGAGGTGAAAATTTTCATACCAAACTTGCTAGAAAAGATTTCACACAACCCGAGTCTTCTCGAAGTCTACTTTCAATTGTCTGAAATCAAAATGGGGGAAGAAGAGGGTAATATGTTAAATGGACTGTGTGAATACTTGAGATGAAGCCTACTAAAAGATATATTTACAATATATCTCAAAATATATAAATGATACCGCTGTTGTATGTAAGCAGAAATCATGACTTATTAAACTAATTGTTGTATATATATAAGAGTGAGAAAAGAATGATGTACTCCAGTCCAGTGATGTTAAAAGGAGGTATTGAATTGGCAATGAGGCTAGATATGAATTCAATGATGCTACAGAATATACCAAATTCAAGGTCAAGGTGCGAAAAGAAACAAGATACAGGTACTTTAGGAGTATAAGAGTGAGAAATAATAGCAAATTTACGGTACCTCAAAAGTATCTACAGAATTCATTGATGTTAAAAGAATGCATTAAATTAGCAATCATACTAGATACGAATTAATGGAGAAGTGGCTGAAGAAAGATAGCAGGAAACTTAAACACATATCTTAGAGGATCAAGTTGCAGTTTTTATAAAGGATCAAGTCACATGTATACAAAGAGATGTATACAATTTGTAGCAACTTGAAGAATATCCTGGAAGTTCAAAGTTGTTGTAGTTATGAGTAATAAAAAAAGAAAAGTATACTACTCGTGAGTTGCAGATAGAATCATGGAGATGTGTAAACTTCTGAAATAAAGAAAAAGAATTATTGAAGTTATGCTGGAGTTGACTTAGAAAGGTCCAGGTAGCATAAGAGTGTATTTATTAAACTGAAAGATGTAAAATAAGTTGGCCTATCAGAGAAGATCATATGCGCTCTGTGAAAAGTGGCAGGGGAAAGACGGCTGTTAACTTTAAAAAGAATATTCTGGAAGTTCAAAGTAGCAGTTCATTTATAGGATCCAGTCACACATAATTCAATCAATCAAGTATACTGCTCCTGAGTTGGAAAGAGAAACATGGGGTAGTATAAGCTTTTCAAAATTAATAAGCTGTAAGCTGAAATTCCAACAAATCATGCTACTGGGATTTATGCAATCTAACTGAACTTCATGGTATTATGCTTGCTTGTATATTGGAAATATAATCATGGGAAAGTATTTACGTCTCAAAATTAAGAAGTTGAAAGTTGAGAGTTTTGATTAATCATGCAGGGGAAAGACGGCTGGTAACTTTAAAAAGAATATTCTGGAAGTTCAAAGTAGCAGTTCATTTATAGGATCCAGACACACATAATTCAATCAATCAAGTATACTGCTCCTGAGTTGGAAAGAGAAACATGGTGTAGTATAAGCTTTTCAAAATTAATAAGCTGTAAGCTGAAATTCCAATAAATCATGCTACTGGGATTTATGCAATCTAACTGAACTTCATGGTATTATGCTTGCTTGTATATTGGAAATATAATCATGGGAAAGTATTTACGTCTCAAAATTAAGAAGTTGAAAGTTGAGAGTTTTGATTAATCATGCTACTGGGCAAGCAATCTACCGAATACTTTTTGGTTTCCGACATAAATCAGCAATAAAACAAAAACAGATTTATAAAAGAGTGTTTAAACATACCAGCCTAATTATCTGATGTGACCTCGAGCTTTTGTCATTCAATGAAGTTTCACCCACCTGCCTCTGTGCTGCAAGTTTTTGTTTAAAGTAAATTTTTTATTCACAGACCTGTTTAACAGACTGTGGTACTAACTTTATATGAGAAGGCAATAAAGGTAACATAAACAAAAAAGAAAAAAAAAGCAAGTCTTGAATGTGACAGATAAGAAGTGATATATATGGAGTAATAATAAGGTGATATCATATTATACCAAAAATGAAATGTGGTATCCATTCCGTCTGATGATCTCACATAAGATTTTGCAACAGACAAATGTGTGCAACACTTACAGCGCTGCATTACCTTCGCAGATACTTATCAGTTGCCTCAAATGCTGATCATTCTTGACGTCCTCTTCAATCAACTTATCCACAGTGGTCCCTCTCTGCACACATACGGAAAAAATTGAAGATGCAAATCTAAAGAAGCAAACTCCATATAAAAATACTAACACGCTACCTCTGGATCGTCCAACAGGCGAAGGGGGCCAGACTCTCTGTTAAGAAGATCAACAACAGTTTCATTGTATATCTCCATCGCTGAGAACTTTAGCACGAAATCCCTCTCGAGTGTCTGAGAAAACAAAACAGAATTTTCAGATGATAAACATGCATATTTGCTGCAAAAAGTTTTGGCGAATGATTTTTTTCTTGATCATACACAGTTGATGTGCTCATAGATATCTTTGAGAGCATATTCTGCCACGCCTCTCATTGTAAATGTCTTTCCACTATTAGTCTGCCCATACGCAAATATTGTTGCTGCAAACAAGAACATAAAAAAAATAAAAATAAATAAATAAAAGTGAAACAGGATACATCCATCTGCATAAATCACAACTACTTTGTTCAATCCAACTACCCTATGTACCATTAATTCCACTGAGAGCCGACAGTGCAACATCTCTGACACCTTCTTCATAAACCTTTTGTGTAGTACAAGTTGGTTCGAAAACTTTATCTGACAATACAAATACAGGTTTTAATGCTTTATACAATCATCACAGGTGAGCTAAATACAATCCCAGCTAAAAATTTATGAAAGCATACTAATCTCTGAAAATCTCGAAATTCTTGTAAAAATTGTATACCAAATTTAAATGAACCCCCAGGCCTTTCATGGTAGAGATTCTTCGAAACTATAGAGTTTTGATCAGTGATATCCCATGCTACTAGGTCATATGCAGCTAATTCTTTCGAACTCAACGGACGCATCCGAACTGTCACTAAGATGTTCTCCTCACGGACCTTCGGGCCACCAGGAGTACATGGTGGCGTTCTCTTGACCTTTGGGGATGGTGTTACTGGTCCAGCTAAACTCATCTTCAGAAGAAAGAGTTTTTGTTCGCAGATTTAAACTGAAACTATATTGCGGTTGTCAGAACGAAGGCTATCACCAAGTGAACAACAAGATCCAGATAAATCCATTTCGAAGATATTAGGTCAATTAGAAATCCACAGAAACGATTGTTTCATAAAACCAGATTCCAATTAACTGGAACTGCAATCTTTATTTTGTTATACATAGAATTTTTAAGAAAAAATTATATTCGATACAGTTCATACAAGGAGAATGAATCTACAAGATTTAAATTATAAGAAATACTTCAAAGGAAAGAAATCTTTCGTAAATATATGAGTTCCCACAAAGAAACAGTTAACAATAAATAAAATCATTTAAAGAAAACAACAGAAATATGGAAAGATTCGTCGAATCAAGAAAGAATTCAAGGAAAAATAGAAAACCCCCAACTTACATTTGAAAGAAATTCTAAGAATTGTTGAACTTCAAGGGCAGCATTTACCAGCGGAAGCCAAGATGCAAGATGATCCCCTATTTGGTTTCAGTATACGCAGCGTAAAGAATAACTTCCTCTTCGGGATAATTTCTACAGATGTTGAAAATGAGGAAAGCTCCTGAAATAACAAAGATGAATGTAGTTTCTAATTTTTTTCCTATTTTGAATTAGAATGATGGAGGTGATCGATAAGGATTGATAACGGCTAGTACGGCAATGTTACCGTGTTGTGTTACTTTTCGCCGTTTCAGTGAACTCGGAGCCGCGCACAAAGTTAATTTGAAAATTACGGTCGGGTCAATCCATAGGTTCGGATCCAATCACCCGGTGGATATTGTCATATTGAGACTACTCTCATTGGTGGCCTCCACCTCCAGATCACGCACAAGATGACAAAAAATCAAACAAACTAGAAAATGAAATGGACGTCAACAATTTGCACATATATTTTTTTATACAACCTCATTTAATTATTGATCAACTCATCCCCTTCTATCCAAAATTTGACACATGTCAAATGTTCATTTGTCATTTTAATTTTTTATTATTGAATTTAGATTTTCAATATCTAATATTTAAATTATGTGAAAAAAATAATAATAATCAAATTTTGTAAAAAATTTTTATCTATAAATAGAGTACAATATTGATATGCTATAGACCACAAAACGAAAACACTCTTTTCTCTCCATCTCCAATTATATTTTCTTCTTTCTTTTGATTTTTTTTATCATTTCTCATGGATCCAAACAATCCAAATTTCTATCCAACTCACAAAAATTTTCAAACTTTGATAATTTTATTAATTTTGGAAGTTACCAAAACTCTCAATACCATCAAAGCTCCCAATTTTCGTCAAATCTCAATCAAACTTCAATTTCAGAACAAGTTCAAGTATCACAAAATATTTCTCGAAATTTATTCAGTAATGTTCAACAAACAAATCCTCCCCCAAACAACAAATGGTGTGTGAAAGAACATATTGCTCTTATGTCATCTTGGTGTTTCATTAGTGAAGATAGAGTGCATGGAAAAAATCAAAATACTATTTCACTATGGAAACAAATTCATGAGTGTTTCATGATATTCGAGCAGAAAATCCTGAAGATATGAAGGAAAGAACTGTGAATATGTTGAAAGGTCGTTTCAAACGACTCAATGAAAGTGCAAACAAGTGAATTGCAGCTTGCAAGGAAGCACATACTCGAAAAAGGAGCGGAATGAGCCAGAAAGATATCGAGAAAGAAGCTCATACCATTTATGAAGCAAGTGGTACTAAGTTTACTGATTTAATTGTATTTAATGAAGTTATGTTTAAACATCCAAAATGGGAGCTAAAATTAGATCATGACTCAACACGTTTTCATCCTGAAGATGAGGAGGACAATGACGAAAGTGGTGGAAGTTCCAAAAGAACCAAAACAAGTGAAGAATGGGAGTATTCTGTTCCTACAAATCATGAAACGCCAAGTAGTGGATGCTCAACCATTGCTCGTCCTAGTGGTAGAGATAAGGCGAAAAAAAGGGAAAGGTAAGGCCTCACAATCTTTTGCTACGAATGAGTTTGTCACTGAAATTCGTGCATTGAGGCTCACTAGAGACAATGCAGTTGAAGTGATAAAAAATTTGGGAAAAGAAAAATTCGAATTAGAACGAGAGAAGTTACAGAGGAATCAAATAAAGATGAAAGAACTTATGTTGAATACTTTGATACCTAAAGATCACTTATCACCAGAAGATGAAGAAATGAAACGCAAATTAATGGCAATTGTATTTGGTCAGTAGATCTGTCTTACTATCATGTATTTTCGGTATCACATTTTAATTAATATATCTTAATTAAATGTATTGTAAGCCTTATAGTTAATGTCATGTAATTTTAATTAAGTAATTGAGTTGTCAACTTTTATCTCTCAATTGTCAATTTCCGTATCTTATCACATACAAATGATATTTTTCTAATCCAATTGTCCATTCTTTACTTTATTCACATGTTTGTCATTCAATTGTTGTAATTATTTGTCGTTGAAGCTAACGTGTATTTGCATTATCATGCTTGTCCATTCCTTACTTTATCACATGCTTGTCATTCACTTTATCATATGCTTGTCATACATTTTTTGTCATTCACTTTATCACATGCTTGTCATATATTTTTTGTCATTCAGTTTATCACATGCTTTTGTCATTCACATTCACATTCATGAATTTTTTTAAATAGCTTTCCCTATATATACTTGTTGTATTTATTTATAACTTAAACATAAATTAATTTTTTCGTCAACTGTAAAAATGTCTTTCAATGAAAATTCATTTGTAGATTCAGATTCAAGTTCTGGTTCTATCAATTTTCCAAAATTTGATGAATGGGAAATCGAGTTATTGAAAGTAATCATCAAATTGATTGGATGATTGAGGATGTGATAAACAATCCTAATATGATTGTGAAAAATAATTCTAGGTAGACATGCACATTTTAACTGGAATCACATGTTCCAACTAAAAAACTGCCAATTTTAATCGGAATTAGAACTGGCGATTCGTAAATTGGCCTTTTGGAATCGAAATCGGATATTGTTCGGTTCTGGTTCCAGATTTCGTAAAATCAAAACTATCGATTTTTTTGGAACCGACGATTTTTTTAAATTTTGAAATTAACGGCCCAGATTAAGTGGCCGTTTGAAATGAACGGATGGATCAAAAGTAGCCGTTGAGGCTGAACCGGCAGTTTTGATTCATCCCCGAACCTGCAGTTTTGGCTCCAAAATTCAAATTTTCAAAATTTGAATGGACGCACGTGATTTGCTGCTCGTTGGAGATGGACGATTGAGATCAACCCAGCTGCCACCCCGCTCCGGTTCGAAATCTGGAACCGGCGGTTTGCCGAACCAAAAGTTTTTTATTTTTTTTCAATGGCTTGAATTAATTTTATTTGAAATGGATGGTTGGGATCATTTTGCATCATCTATAAATATCCCTTGTTGGGGTTCATTTGAGCACACAACATCTCTACTTCTTCTTCTACAATCTTGAATCTACATAATTCTTGATCCAATTTTCATCCTTTCACTACACTACTCTCTCAATTTGTGCTCTAATTTTTTTTTTCCAAGTCCAAGTTTCATTACTTCATAAGTTCAAATCATTCTCTTAGTGATAACTCGTAATTTTACATGATTATTTTGGATGAAATTCATTTCTTTATGTGTCAGTTGTGAATTATTTAATGCTATTACGACTTATTTATATTTTCTACACTTATACTTTAATTATTTTTATTGTTAGTGAAACAGGCCAAAATAGAGATAAATTGTAACATCACAATAATTTATTTTGTGACTGTTACAATTAACATTACTGCTGGAAATAAAGAGTTAACCAAATAAATTAAGAAGGGATTTGATTTGAAGAGCATAAGGAAACTTACCTAAAATATTGGAGATGCATTGAACCTAGACAACCTTCAAGAAGGAAGATCAAATCATTTAATTGGATCATTAATTAAAGATTTTTTGGGCCATATATACAGACATACACGCTACGGACACACACGTTGGGAAAGTAGTTTAGGAGGCCACGGGAAGAGCGCCGCTCACGAAGAACATCAGTTTAGCCTTTTTAATTTATTTTATTTAGTTTCCAATATGTAATTCGTTTACAAGTTCAAGAATTGTGAACCTCCGTAGAATTATTTATATGTTTGATTAGGAATAAAATTACCAATATGTTTTATGGATTTATTTTGTGATTGGCTTTGATAAGATTATGATATTTCAATTGTTTATTTAGATTAACCGTCAATATATGTGATTGAATATTACATGTCTAGTTCGACCCGTATTTAAAACCCCCCATCATTATATCACATGTCTAGTTTGAAGGGTCTGTACGATTTTATAAAAATCGTAGAAGTCAGCGGACAGCAGCAACAAACGACCTCTTGATCTTTTGTTGTATTCCCATGTCCAATCTCGACGTCGTGTAGGCGACGATCCTCGAGGTCTTCTCAATCTGCTGTTCACTCTCTATCTCACGTATGTTAGGTGCAGAGTATTAGGTTTAGAACAGCTGAGATGACTTATATATGGGCTACAACAGGGACCAGGAGGAGAAATTAGAGTTGACCTCCATTAGGCTTAAGTATCCAAGCTTAGACAATAGCTTATACTTAAGTCCAATAATAATAATATATACCACTAAAATATTATTACTGCACTACTGTTCTAATATCAAAATTACGTTTGGGCTCCTTCTTATTATGAGCCCGTTTGTCTCCCCATGTTTAAGATATACAATGTCCATTAATTAATTAAATTACTGACAACTCCATTAATCAATATCTCATCCAAGAGTAGTACCACTCAACCTCATTATCATGCCGGAATAAATCCACCTGCAGGGTTTACATGATAATCCTTATGAGCTCCTCAAGGGGACATCATCAACCTATATGGGACACGGATTTCTTCTACAATCAACAGCACACCATAGAGACAATACTATTTCCCAACTCACCGAGTTTATTGATTTAATTACATGTAAATCTCACCCATTGATGAATCAAAGAAATAAATACTGCCCTACGTGTCGAGGTTATTGTATAGGGATTAAGAGTATGAACATCCATAATAACAGAGATCAAGTTCTTCTATAAGTCAGTATAAGTCGAACGATCTCAAGCGGTCCTGCTCAATATACACAAAGTGCACTAATGTGATTCTATAGCCAAGACAAGCTAATACCAAACCACACTACAACCATCCCGATAGAGAGTCCCCATCTATCTCGATTGTGAGCATATGTTTATACTTTATAAGGAAACCGATAATATGATCTTCCATGTGTTGTCGCACAACATATTATCTACAGTATAAAGTAAGTGTACAATTTTATCTAACATATAAATAAATTATAAGACGCAATCATTTGATCATATGATTCTCATTTCAAATACATTGTTATAACATTGTTCATACTAGAGCTAGACTTTTAGTATACAATCCAGCAATCTCCCACTTATACTAAAAGATAATGCTATCATGTCTTCCCCCATACATCTGATTCTCACTCCCACTACACGACCATTAAAAGCTCTCACCTTAAGGTCCTTGTAAATAGATTTACTAGGTTATCATCCGATGCAATCTAGGTGACAACAATCTTCCCCTCATCATACGATTTCTCGTAACAGGTGGTACTCGCGCTCCATGTGTTTAATTGCTTATGGACTCGTGATTCATACAAGTTTGCAACTGCACCAATATCATCATAATAAATTGTGATATACTTGGACAAACTTAGAAACACTTCAAAGTCTATCATGAAGTTTCTAGAATCATATAGATACTTTGGCCGCATCATAGGTTCCAATTGATCATCTTTCCATGATGGAGTCCAGAGTCTGAAATATATTTCTATATAACACTCTAACTCTACTTCCTAAAATTAAACTCATAACCTTTAAGGTGGATTTACTGCCGTCCCTATCTGATTTGAAAAATCTGAATCTACGTAACCCCTAAGAAGCAGTGAATCTGTTCGGTAAGTCCACACATAATTTCTAGTCCATTTCAGGTACTTTAAAATTATGTGTTACCACAATTAAACATTCTTATTTCGGGTTACCTTGATACCCACTATCCATTCCTTCGGCAAAACAGATATCCATTATCGTGCATAGCATTTCTCCGATTAAGATTCCTTATTCGCCAAAACATAAGGAACCGCTTTCATCATCTTTATCTTCTTTTTGTGTCTCAAGACACATTTTCTTAGATAAAGTCCCATGCTAAAACAAATAAGGATCGTATCATTTCATGTAGCTTGAGACAAGCATAACATTCTTTCTTGTGATCCGTATTACCGTGATCAAAAGAATATATTTTGCTTTTCTTAAATCCTTCATTTCATACCGCTTTATCAACCATACCCATACGCCCGACAATACTCTTTCATTCTCTCCAATGAGTAAGACACTATCTACGTATAGTACAAGTAATACCACCACGTTTTCGTCACTCTTTACAATACACAAGACACATCCGCGCATTGAATAAATCCATAAGCCTGGATTCCTTATCAAAATGGATGTTTCATGATCTTGAAGCTTGCTTTAGTCCATCGATGGACACTTTTAAGCTTACTATCACAATGCTCTTAGCCCTTTGCAAAGAATCACTCTGGTTGCTTCACAGAGATGTTTTCCTCAAGACCTCGAGTTAGGAAAGCTGTCTTGACATCTATTTGCTATTCCTCATATTTCATATAAGTAGCAACAGATAAAAGAGTTCGGATCGACATAGACATAGCTACCGGTGAATAGGTTTTCTCATAATCGAACCCTTTCTTTCTGAGTATACCTTTTCGCAACAAGCTTTGCTTCCAAGGTTTTCACTTTATCCTATGATCCTCTTTTATTTTACAGAGCCACTTCCAATGGATTTCACACCATCCGTGGTTCTACAAGCAGCTGGTTCTAATTTAGAATCCTCGATTCTATTTCAACACTCATTGCACTTTGCTAAGATTCCGTATTTCTATCTTGTAGTGCTTTGTCGTATTCGTGGGTCCATTCCATGTTTACTAGGGACCAAGTCTCACGACTCTCCCAAAACATATATCTTACAGGTTGTCGAACAACCCTCCCACTACGACAAGGCACTACATGCAATTGTGTATCAGACGTGACACGCATCGCAGTTTACCTTGTGGTATATCCGCTTGTACTCTTGGTACTAATACTTTGTGTTTTTCCTCTCACTTCCTTTAGAACAATTTATACATTAGTTTATGATTTAATACTTAATCCTTTTCCAAAATCTAGTGTTTGTGTTAACAATCACCCTTTGATCTTTTAGACTAAATAAATCATCACCCTTCATTTTTCTAGGATATCCCACAAACAGACAAACGTTATACGAATTACTGTTTTTAGGGCATATCCATAAAATGAATTTAATAATTCCAAATAACTCATCATCTATCTAACCATTTCCATAAGAGTCTTTCTCTTATTAGGATTAGAAGATGTATTATTAATTACTATTTGTTGCATCCGTGGGATAAACATGATTTAAGAGTACAAATTATCCGCCAACGTACAACAACATATTATAGCTCCATCCTTCATTACTATGATCATGTCATTTAAATGAAATGGAGTATCCATCCGTTAATGCATAGAAACCGAAATGAAATTATTTCTATGAAAATGTACGTAAAGACAATTTCTCATAATCAAACGTTTATTCCTATCAAAAGATAAACAAACAACTCCCACTGCAAAAGCCACTACTCTCGTAGTATTATCCATGTACTCATTAATCTCATCATCACTTAGGCTTTAGTGATTCCGGTATCTACACACAACGTGTCAATAGATGCCATTGATAATCATGCTTCAACAACTAGTGAATGAGATACTAACCTTGTTCACATCTTGATGAAATAGGATTTTCTTCGCCATTTGTTTTGTTAGAAATTTCCTACCATATACAACCTCTCGTATTTCAGGTAGAACTTGCTCAAAACATCCAGGCAAATTATGAAAATTAAATTGATCTAGGTTTTCCTTTCAATTTCTACTCCGAGCATTTCCAATTCATTCATCAATTCAACCATGACCTCCCGCCTTTCTAACTTACTCAAGTATCTGAAGAGTCGCATGAGACCATCATATTTCTATGAACCCCTCACCTCTTCACTAGAGACTATAAAAGGTATCATGGATATCCTTAGTGAGAACACATATTTATATTTTCATAAGCAGTAAAATTCAAAACCAAGATTCTTTTATAATCATCTAATTTTGGACCAGTAAATATAATTTCTTCTAGTTAGCAATAAGTAAAATGAAACCATTTGAAATTGCAGAGAATAACAAATAAATACACCGATTAAATCTTTGAATTTATCCATTTACTATATTAATTCCCTCAAAATAATATAAAATATAAATTCACCGACATCTCAAGCACCGTGAGTCTGCAAGCCACGATGGTGTGGACGTTTACAAACCTGAACATTTACAAGAGAAAGTTTTACCCATTAATTTCATTTGTGAACCTAACCTCATGACAAAATAATTAATATTCGGTTCCTCTTTAGTCATACAAATAAAAGCAGTGACTCCGATGGGGAGGATACTTATTATTTTTATCTAAGTGTACACATTATTTGACCCCAAGTCCATTGCGCAAGCTTATGTGCCTTACAGATGGAGAAGTACACACGTGCTCGGATAACTTCCTACAGTCATCAATTATAAGTTTGTACCAGTGAACCGCATATAAACTCATCCGATAGGGAGGAAGGTCTATGTCAACGTGCAAGTTCATGTGCATCACATTACAAACATAATTATTTAATGAAGTCTGTTCTAGCAATTCATGAATAAACTCATCCGATGGGGAGGAAGGCTCTAATGCCGACACGCAAGTTTATTCACATCGCTAACAAACCAATAATGGAGGCCGCGGGAATTATTACCAATCCCCTCTCCCACTTAGTTTTTTAACACCGAGGGTTTTTACATGCATATAATATTCAAAATAAAATACACAACCTAGCATGCTCCTATTACGGCATATAAGGCAGTAAATCACAGAGAACATGCATACATATATAACAATAATCGAATAATTAAATCAATTATAACAGTTATATATCAGCGAATTCGATTGTTCACCACCAGGCACGAAAACGAGCAGCTACGACTATGCACCCCAAAATCTAATCTGAAAATTAGAAGCCAGTCTTCAAGAATTTTCCTCCAGATTAATTGCCCGTAACATGCTCCACCAGCCCGGCACCCTGATCCACCACCTGGCATTATGCTTATCAATGCCCACACGACTCGTGCGTTAATCCACCGTGCATAACACTGAGCACACCGCACGACGCCCTCTGAGCACATCGCCCGACGTCGTGTATTCGTGTCTAGTCTGCACATCACGAACAAGCCTGCCTGGCCACGCTACATGCCATCACGACTCTTGCAAACCCTTGTGTAGTTCCCATGTAAACCACGTCTCGTCCTGCAACACCAAGCCCATGCTGAGTTTTCTTCCCGCACGATAAGTGCCGGCAGTAGACGAAAGTCGTGCCAGCAACCATTGCCACTCGTGCGGCTCGCCCAGCACCTCTGCCTGCAACAATCTGTCCACTGTCCAGCGAACACACCACGCACGGATCATGCGCACTTCACATGATAGTGAGCCCACCATCGTACGCATCATGCATGCCTCTACTGGAGAATCCGTGCGTCATCAAGCGCCTTGTCGTGCAGCTCACCGAGTACCTAGTAGGCCAACGCCCTCAAGCTCGCCGAGCATCCAGCACGCCAACGCCTGCAAGTTCACCTGCTCGTCCAGCAACTTGCTAGCCTCATCCATGACTTGCCTAGTCAGCGCCGTCCCATGAGTCGCCAGCACCACGTCGTGGCCCAGCATCAAGCTTGTGCAGCACGCCAAGAAGACAACCGAAAGACACGCTGACCTGCTTGCGCCATGCCCAGACTTGCCCAAAAAATCTGTCAGACCTGATCGAAACTAGTAATGGACCCGCTCAAAATGGCACCAGGCTTGATCAGAACCATGCAAGGCGTGCCTGGAACCCATCTGCCGCGATCGAAAATAAACTGGTACAGTTTCGCAACCCATTAGGAAATCAGGCCTGCCGCCATCCTCGCCTACCACCATCATCTTCAGCGGCTCGCCAGGCCTCCGTCAGCCATGTAATCCATGCTAAGATTGCTAGTTTCCCAAATGCTCTTTGTCGAGGCCCGCGAAACACCACCGTCACATGCCCTGAAACCCGCCGCTCCATTCTCGCAAACTGGTAGGGTTTCCATGCAGACAGTCTCGCTTTCAGTACCTGCAGCAATCGACTGGCGCTTGTCCAGCAAGTCATCCACACATTACATACCAAGCTCGTGATCGCATAGCCATTGTCGTCGGGTCTTAAATCTCCCAACATGACCAGCCTTGATCGTCCGTTCGGCTTGCAGCCCACGCCATCGATCTGACCTCCACGATAGCACCGTTCATCGTGTCGTGACGCACATTCACGCCGCCGCCATTCAACTTTGATCGATGCTCATCCCATCGCACGGTACACTACAGCCCACGAACGGCAATTGCAGGCTATCGTGCTTGCCATGCCATCACATCGTGCTGCTGCTCACCGTCCAGTGCCGTCGCTCACCATCCCATTAGACGAACACACCATTGTCTCCAACACCACCGCCCAGAGTTTATCACCGTGTATACAATTAGGGCACATAACAAGAAACAAGTTCTACAACCCTTATATCATGTATTATACATAAACCCTAGCCTAATGTGTCAGGCTTCACCACAAAACTGAAGCTCTAATACTAATTGTTGGCATTTGATCATTTGGTTAATGTGACCCGTTATGGTTCCATATGTTTCTAATTCAACAAAAGTAAGAAAACCAAGAAACGTATTACCTTTCACCAGGGTATGTTGTAGAAGATGCAATCTCGCCGGCAGCCTATGCAGTCCCACCATTTTGGGCATAACTCTTTCATCCGATGTTGGAATTGAGTGATCTACACGCGAAAACTATCTTCTCTTCCGTGGATTTTTGTCAGTATATCACATGTCTAGTTTTGAGGTCTGTACAATTTTATAAAAATCATAGAAGTCAGTAGACAGCAGCAGCAAACGACCTCTTGATCTTCTGCTGTATTTCCAAATCCAATCTCGACGTTGTGTGGGCGACGATCTTCGAGATCTTCTCAATCTGTTGTTCACTCTCTATCTCACGTATGTTAGGTGCAGAGTCTTAGGTTTAGAACAGTTGAGATGACTTATATATGGGCTACAGCAGGGACCAGGAGGAGAAATTAGAGTTGGGCCTCCATTGGGCTTAAGTATCCAAGCTTAGCCCAAAACTTATACTTAAGTCCAATAATAATAATATATACCACTAAAATATTAATACTGCACTATCGTTCTAATCCCAAAATTATGTTTTGAGCTCCTTCTTATTATGAGCCCGTTAGTCTCCCCATGTTTAAGATATACAATGTCCATTAATTAATCAAGTTACTGACAACTCCATTAATTAATATCTCATCCAAGAGTAGTACCACTCAACCTCATTATCATGCCGGAATTAATCCACCTACAGGGTTTGCATGATAATCCTTATAAGCTCCTCAAGGGGACATCATCAACCTATATCGGACACGAATTCCTTCTACAATCAACAGCACACCATAGAGACAACATTATTTCCCAACTCACCGAGTTTATTGATTTAATTACATGTAAATCTCACTCATTGATGAATCAAATAAATATATACTGCCCTACGTGTCGAGGTTATTGTATAGGGATTAAGAGTACGAACATCCATAATAACAGAGATCAAGTTCTTCTATAAGTCAGTATAAGTCGAACGATCTCAAGCGGTCCTGCTCAATACACACAAAGTGCACTAATGTGATTCTATAGCCAAGACAAGCTAATACCAAACCACACTACAACCATCCCGATAGAGAGTCCCCGTCTATCTCGGTTGTGAGCATCTGTTTATACTTTATAAGGAAATCGATAATATGATCTTCTGCGTGTTGTCGCACAACATATTATCTACAGTATAAAGTAAGTGGACTATTGCATCTAACATATAAATAAATTATAAGACGCAATCATTTGATCATATGATTCTCATTTCAAATACATTGTTATAACATTGTTCATACTAAATCCAGACATTTAGTATACAATCAAACAATATTAATCACAAATAATTTACATACAACATGTTTATGCATTGTAGTTGGACCTCTTCTAACCTGAACTCCAAATAGTAATAATACTGCAGACCTCGTGAATTGTAACTAATCCCTTATTTTCTCGTTCTGGCAAGCTCCGCTTGAGTTGTTTATATAGGTGATAAGGGCAGCAATTACCACTGCCACAAACCTAAATTACTATAAATAATAAGTATTATATATTATTATCATTATTATTATTATTAAAAACTAAACTTGTGGCCATAAACTAGCAACAACGTACCCACGTGTTAACGTTTTTAACCAAATGATTTTAGGTGTTACGTGCCATAATTAATTATTATTTATTATTATTAATATTATTATCCATTATAAATTTACGTGCAATACTTAATAACTAAGATATAATACATTTATAAATTAACTAGTGTGGTACAACTTACTTCGTAAGTTGTATGCCCAGACTATAGGTTAATGAAGGTGTGAATAATAAGAAATAACCTATTAAGTAACCATATCACTCAAGGACAAACTATTAACAGTTTTATTCATTTTAATTGAATTGGTAAACTATAAAACTTGAAAGTTTAAATAGCTTGGAAGACAATAAAAAAGATAGTGAACACCTGAGAGATCATTGGATGCAATTAAAGAAAACCTGACCACAAGAATGTAAAAAACAAATAAGCCTGTATATTAAATTACTATCAATTCATCATAGATTGTCATTTTCGCCTTTAAAAAAATTATCAAAGAGCATAATTTAAACAGAGAAAATGACAATATAAGATGACCAAAACAAAAAAAGCCCATTCTATATCTTTTCAGACAGACAACCAAGCTGACTAAGAATGCAAGAGTAGCTTGATAAAACTTAAGCACCTATATCTGTCTTAGTTCCATAGCTTTCCAGGAAGATTATAATGCACTTTAGAAATCACATTTCATTTGTTGATCATTATAGCTAAAAGGGAAAAATAGAGAGCAACTTCAAATGCACTAATTTTGATGGAAAATGGGGATAGGCCATGGTTTGAATTGAAGAACACAAGCCTAATTAACAAAGGTGAAGTCTGCAGCTAACCATAACCTAATATTGACCATAGGTTGTTTCTAAGTCCCGACAATTTGGCTTGAGGCATGTTTAAAACCTACGTACTAACGTAATCGAACAATTTTAAACTATATAATATACAATTATTATTACAACTATGTAATCACTGGAGTCTTACATACATTACAAGGTCCAAATAAGTGTCATTTGATTATAAGGTAAAAATAACAAATACAACCATCCAAACAAATGACGAATCATAATCCTTTCTCAAGATATTAAATGTAATCACAAATAAACAAGTCTTCATTATTTTATAATTGTCAAAGTACATTACACATTAAAATCAGCATGGGTTCAGAAGTTCAAAAATTCCTCCTACATATACATGATGTGTATAAAAAAGAGTGCTGACATGGTGATTCTGGTCCAAAAGGATCTTGGTGATAAGCATTCCATAGGGACTTCTCCTGATAATGGATTTGATGTGTATTTTTCTGCATAGTTCCATTTTGAATTCATTTTATTCCCTACCCCCATGTGTACATTGTCTTTTCCTGTAAGGTTGCATGTGTGTGTGTTTTTCTAGATTTAAAATAAAAATTTAGTAAAAGAAACCCTCAATCATGATGAACTAGAGACGATGCCTAAATGTTACCTTTGAGAGCAGTGGTGAATAAATACGTTGAGGGATCAATTTCATCTGCAGTCTGCCAATAACATTCATGAATGGATGATTTAGAGAGGGTTGGCAGTGGAGGTAGTATAGTAACTCTAGCTGTGTATCCAGGAGAGAAGACAGCGCTAGAAATAGGGGCGTTTGATCTGAAAGAGGTAGCAGAAAGAAATCACAACAAGAAAGGCAATATGACTACTAAATATCTCCAGAGCAATTTCTCTTACACTTGGTGGGAAATAGTACCAGCAAGCTGAGTGAATATTAACGAATGTATGTCAGCCATTGCTATTATTAAGAACAGAGGTAAGAAAATCCAGAATGCATAATCGAAAATACGACATATACATCAGGGTGCAGCCGCAGGTGAAGTGACATTATGAAAGAAACATATATTACTCTTATTTAGATAGTAATTTTCGAGCTACGGATGACTCTGTATTTTAAATGCATAATTGTGGAAGGCGGAAGACACAATTCCAATTTTGCATAAACAAATTATGGAAATGGAAGTAAAACTAAAATTGGAAGTAAATTTTAGAGCTTTAGCTTGGTAAGGTGCTCATATGTTCCGACATATGATGTAAATGAGTTTTATTAGGAGAGTATACCTGCTACGGGAAGACGACCACGGAGAATCCCGTGTGGAGAACTTACAGAGGTGAGAGTCATTAAGTAGGGGTATAGAACTTGCGAAATTGTGCTTTATGTAGAACAATTGTGTCTTTATTTGACAACAATGCATTTCACACAGAACATTGTAGTCATTATTTCATGTTTCATCTTTCACTTTGTAGCTCCATGTTTCACATTCCCAGTAATATTACAACCATTTCATATTATTGGAAGTATTGGAATCCCAATTACAACAATGAAAATACAATAAAGCTTAATAATTTAAACTTCCAGATAAGATTCTCACCAAGTTGTTCCAATTTGAAGACATCAATCTTTTGTTATCCCTTTGGACACTTAGATTACAACCCTGTCAATGTAAAAAACTTTCCCTTCATCAAAACTTAAATATATATGGAAAAAACATTAATCTACATCAAGAAATTCACATACGCTTGTTTAAAATGTACTTTCTCCACTCTTTGTATTGCATTAATACAGTATCTACATAATGGCATGCACAAATCCAATTCTAACCATTGCAATGTGAAGTGTAATCAAATAAAACTACAGCTTCCTGAGATGAATCAATAATATCCTCATATCATCTGAGAGGGAAAAAAGACCTCTCATGCAACACCATATTATGCATTCACTGAGAAGGTCAAATAAAATTATAATGGAAAAAAGAGAAAGAAACAAACACATTGAAGATTTGGAGAGGGGAAAAGGGAAGAGAGAGGGGGTGGGGGGGAGAGAGAATCTCATAATCTACTTTAAATTAAGCACAAGCAAATACTCATCAAAACCTACAAATGCAATCTGAATCAAAAGAAAGAGCTAAATCTAGGAACCAGAATTCCAGCTCCATAACCCACGCAGATAAAAAAACCACTCACACAAATTGAAAAGTAGCAATACAAATAAGGAATTCACCTCTACATTTGCATCAGCCCGCAGCAAAATTAGGGTTCATCCGAATCGAGTTTGAAGGCAGGGTTTTAGGGCTTCAAAATCTTGGAATGAAGAAGATGTGCTTTAATTAACAAATGGAATCCAGCGAAGCTTGAAATCGAATATCAACAAAGAGGGGGTATGGCATATCCAATTAGGAGCATAAATAAAACAGCGGGTAGAGGAGTAAGAGAGGTGTCAAAAATATATGGACAGAGAGAGAGACAGAGAGAGAGGCATATAAAGTGAGCAAGGTGGATAGACAAGGGGTGGCAGTGTTCAGTAAACCTACTAACAGAAATGAGGGGAACAAGGTTCACCGGGAGAATCGATGGGCTACGGTGATAAGCAGGAGCGGCGTATCCGACTGGAAAAGCGAAGGAAGGAAAGGGCAGATGTGAAAGTGAGCCACGTGGATGGGCAAGGGGTGGCGGTGGTTACACGTGGCCGAATCTTATGTGGGAGGGAAGCAGACAACCGGCAGTTTACTGGACCAATTAGCAGAACTCACGTTCGTAATTTTTGAAGGGCGGTGGTCTTCTCCAGCAACAGCTGACCCCATAACGGGCAAGAAGCATCGCGACTCGTGTTGCGGTGGTCATCGATGGATTCCAGTGGCAGTGAGAAGAGAACTGGAACGGGGTTGAACTGAGATGAAGGTGGATGGGATTCGCGTGGAAGGAAGAGAAGGCTTGACGGTGGGGTTGGCATTACGCGTCGAGACAGAAAATGGGCCATGTGGCGGATGGAAAACCTGCAACCGGGCAGATACCATGCCAAAAATGCGGATTTGCTCTTTTATATAGTATAGATGTACATTTTCTTACCACTATTATTATGAGAACATATGTGACACTTAATAATTAAGAAATAATGTATTTTTACACATAGAGCAATTTAATTATATATCCAAATTAATGCAAGTAAATATTTATGCACTTATATAGTATATTCACAAATTGTCACCATTATTATCATAAATGTCTTAAATAAAAATGCAAGGAAAATAAAATGTAGAAAGAATTACCACATAATTATCAAATAATTATAAAAATATGTAAATAAAAATTATATTATCATATAACTAGGTAAAATTCTCGAGTATTACATAAATAGTACAATCAAATTTTCCCAAAATGATTCCTTCTCTCATAGGTAAGATTCAAATTACCTATTCCCTCCCTCCGTCCATTGATAACATACTAATTTTCTATTTTCACATGAATTAAGAAATATTATTATTTTATATAAAGTAAATTATTGTATTAGTAATGAGTTGTTGGTAAGTGTGGTGTCTTTTGCTAAAAAGAGAAAACAGATACTTTAAAATGACATAATGGATATTTTATCCGCATATGGAGGGAGTATGAGAATTCACAAGGACAATGATGAAGGCTAAATGGCCAACAATGCCTTGTAGGTAAGGATTAAACTCAATATGAGCCATTTCACCGCATAACCTTCTCATTGAAGATGAAAATCCAGTAAGGTGTCAAGAGGGTAGACTAAACCAAAATCCAACTAATAGTAATAACATCATAAGCACCAATGGAGGATCAAGTTTTAGAGACAAACCTTGGAGTAGAAGGGAACAACGTATGAAGTGGACATGATGCGTCGGAGGAGTTGGAGATAATGATAAGTGTCGTTAGATGTAGCCGTACCAATAAGTTTGAGGTTAAAGAGGAAGTGTCATGGACTCATGGTTCACAAATCTATGAATGTACGCAGTCGTCCTCCTTGTGATAGGAAATAAGAAACAATGAGTGATGATTTAGGGTTAGGGTGTGCTTATATATGATCAGTTCTATTTTGGTTCGATTAATCAATTTCTCAATTTTTTAAAACCAAAAACCAAACCGAACACCAAAAAATTCTCATTTTAATAACCATAAAGTAATCGTAAAAAAATCATACAAAATTATTTAATTCAGTTTGGTTTGTCAGTTTATTCAATTTTGTCCAAATTTTGCACACCCCTACCAATGGATGTCCCCAGAGCTCCGTATTTCATGTATCCGTCTGAATTTTTTCAAATGTCATTCATGTCACCCTTCTCCTTTGGATTTCCATGTCCAAATTCAGTTGGAAAATCTTCAAACTCATCACAAAAGGCTAGTGCAGAGGGAAAACACAGTAATAAGGAGTATGGAACTCCGTCTTTTGGGTAAGCTTCTCATTTTCCTCCACATTCATCTCCACTTGGTATTAAGAAAATTAAACTCGATGCGGATACAAATTTTGATGTTGAAATAAATATTTTACCGTTTAAAAAAAACACATGCTTCAAGATTCACATCTACAAAAAATGAGAATTTTGCATGATGTTGGGTGAATGTGAGTGAAGATCCTTCATTGCTATTTCTTTATGAAAAATATGAACCTCACCCTCAAGTGTAAGGGATCAATTGTAGTGCGCGTGACCAAGTGAAATTATCGTTCCCATGAGATAATAATAAATTTAATAAGTGATTCTATATGATAATTAAATTGCAAGACAAATCTGGGGGTTTTTGGAAGGATAATTAATTAAACTAAATATAACTAAAATTAAATAATTAAACTAATTATGCAACAAAATAAATTACACAAGAGAAAACGACTTAAAAGTTCAAGGATGGAGAATTGGTAATGCTCGGGCAAACAACTTAACTATGTGACTAATTTATCTAAGCCCAAATTAATTGTCTGCAGACGTTTATAAGAGGATCACTAAGCCTAGTTAAATCACCTTGATCTGGTAGGATTTAACAATTATAGTGAGCTGAAAATCCTAGGATCAATAAGGAATTAATTATTTCTCCCTCTATAGGTACTTCATGCTAAATTCCATTATAGGCTAGAGCACTAGACTAGTACTTCCCTTTCTAGGTATGCAATTACTAACCCCTTTTGTCTCCTTACCAATTACTTAATAATGATATTTTACCAAGTAATTAATATTCCAAATTGATTGTCTAACACTCTTAGGAATTATAAGCCAATACCCTAAGACTGTCACAGGAAACAACAACTATCATGCAGAAATAAATAATCCTATTAACTATCAATCAATGATACCATCAAGAATAATTAAAGGAACCAAAACTCAAAACACAATAATATGAAGTCTCAAAATATCCTCTTCAATAAGGAGATAAACAATCTGCAGTATAATAAATCCAAGTCTAGAGCAATCAAATCACATAGTCAAATCTGTCTTAACGCCCTAACATTACCAACAAAGAAACTTAGCCCATAAATTTACTAGGGCAGATCACAAAAATGTAATAAACCTTAACAATTGTGCTAAAATAACAGAAATAAATAATTGAAAAATAAAGAACCCTTTTTGAGGACTCTTATTCTTCAATCACGATCTCCGTCGGAATCTCCATCTCTGATCCAAGTAGCAACTCCGATCGTCTCTTCGGTGGAAGGATGGAAGGGTATGGTGAATGCAGGTTCTTTACTATAGGCTGTAGGTGTGAATATGCGTCCTGTATAGCTTCTGTATCCTTTTATACTCCATAATTGAAACTGGGCCAACTTACGCCACACGTTATGTATTGGGCCAACAATGTCGAAATCAAGCGCACCGCATGACTTCTCCTCAGCAACCGGGCGACTCGCCCAGCCTTTCGCACGGCAGCTCGCACAACAAGATTGATAGCGCCCGATTTCTTCTTCCAGCATCAGGGCGGCTTTGCCCGGTGTCCTGCATGGCAACTCGCCCGGTTGGTGACTTGAGCCGCTCGGTTTGCTGCACGATATAGCGCACGATTCGTGTTGCTCCATGCCAAATTAACTCTACTCCAATACTCAATCGATTCTCCCTCTTTTCCTGTGAAAAATATGACAAAATATCTCCCGAGCACCTTTTATCCGTAACAACAAAAGCATCACCTTTTTCTGCAAATACAACATCAAAATACATCAAATAAGTATTAAATCAAACCTAAAATATCATGAATTTCCACTCTCATCAATCCTAATATCGAAAATTCACAAAATCTTAATCAAATTTGGATATGGATCGCCAAAGAGTACAAAAAAAATCGACTGGCTGATACTCCACCTAGATAATTTAAATCTTTGAAGATGCATTACTACACAGTTCAAAGAGAAGTTAATGTGCTTAATGGGTTCTACACCAATCAAACTGAGATTTGAAAACGCTGATATACTAGTGGAGGAGCTAAAATTGTAGGCAAACACTCATAATCAGTGTTTTTATAACCGGACCAGAGATCAAATCAGTGCCCTCAACGATTCGAGGTTTAATAGGTCGGACCGTTGGTTCAACCGGAAAAACGCAAATCATCTATTTTTAATAATATTTCATTATTTTATACTATATGATTTTATACTTAATATACTTAAATATTTGTAGAGACATTTCATCAAACACTTTATAGACTTAAATAATTATGGCTTATTTAGGGATCAACAACATCTTGGAGTTCGACAGAATCACTTTTTGCAAGCTTTTATTTTATTTTTATTAAATAACTAAGAAAGTTCTAGATGTATAAATAAATTAATAATCAAATATACAAAACAAAACTCATATTATTAAATAATTATTTAAAAAGTATAAATTCCAGAATACAAAGCCTTTAATCTCATATACATATATATCTTAATAAGAAATTGAAAATTAAGAATTTATTTGAAAGTCAATACACAGGAATTGAGATGATGCAAGATATTTTTAGAATTGTTTCCATTTCAAAATATAAAAAAATAATAAAGAAAAAGAGAAGTAAATAAATTGTCAGTCGTACTTTATTGAAAAGCACAAATTAACTTAATACTAATAAGAGTAAATGGATTGAATTTGAAAAGCCATTATCTAATTCACCGGCCACTATCATTTCTCTCACTAAATTACAGCTAGCCTCTATCTGTATATCATATCTTTATCTTCGTTCTAAAATTACTTTTTCTCTATCTTCCTTGCAAAAATACAGGGCATCGATTTTCCTCCGTTGTCTGAGAATCATCAGGGAGGGGACGGTATTGATCAGCGATTATCCTCCTATCCTACTTCCTATCCTACTTCCCACTGTTTCAGTGAGATCCCACGCTCTGACCATCCTATTTCACATCTTGATTCCCATTTCACCTTTCAAAATAAATTCTTAAAGCATAAAGATAGCTCACCGGAGAATAATATTTCAGTGGTGATTGTTTGTTCACGGCTACGTCGTAGGGTTTGGGGTGGTGCTGCAGCATAGGGTTTAGGATCTGAGAGTGGATTTTTGGATACTTTAAAAAAAAGAAGAAAAAAACTGGGGGTTTTCGACTTTACAGATTTTGTAGATTATACCTGTTCTGACCAGTTTTAACCTATTTTTTCGATCAAACTGCAGAAATGGTTTTATATAGTTTTCGGACCAGTACCAACTCCGATTCCAGGTTGATTCGATCGAACCAGTCGGTCCGGTCTGATTTTGAAATCACTGCTCATAATAATAAAATTTTCAACCATTTAATGATGAAACATTTTACATATAAGTCCCAAATGGTGTAAACAACACCACGTAGAGAAGAAGGCCAAAATTTCCTCTGTAAGGGGCACATACATCATCATTGAATAATGAAGATGATACTGAAAATCGTATTCGTCCAATCGAGCAAAATGCAACAATAAGAAAGGCCGAAAAAAAAAATCTAACATTAAGTATGAAGAGATAAAAAAAATATTTTGACTCAAAACATGGAGGAATATAAAGTCATTTCAAGTAAAAAAATTAGAAGAGATAAGATGTTTCAACAAAACAAATGAGTATGATATACTCATGAGAGATACATCGATAATGACATCTGACCAACTTCGCCCAAATAACCACACGCATGAAGAAATTAAGAAAAGATAGAGCATGTAGATGTTTTTATAAAAATTTCTTATGTGATCATTTGTATTTTGTATCATGCTTGGGCGAAAACTTGCGTGCCTTCGGGAGCACCGTGCCCCTAAATTCCGCATTTTTTGAAAATTATACCCTTTAATATTAAATGGTATACCTTTTAGTATAAGAACGTATACCCTTTATTTCCTGAAAAAAAATTTTAATCAAACATTTATATTATTCATCAGAATTTTTCAATGAAAAAATTATACCCTTATTAATTAAAGTGTATACCCTTTAAAACATAATGATATACCCTTACACGTTATATCATGATTATTTATTTTTTATATTTAAATTAGAATATTGTTAAATACACATCTCTCTTTATTGAATACACACCCTTTATTAAATACACACTCCTATTTAATTATTTAAAATTTAATTTTATTGTATACACACCCCCTACAAACCCAAATTCACCCTTTTAATTTTAATAAAATACACGCCCCCTTTGTAAGTTTGTATGCACTGTACACTTCTATTAAATTGCTACTTTCAGATTTGGAATAGATATGCCCCTTCCATTGATAGGTTAGTTCGTCTTGGATTTGAGCTGGACTTTCATCTCTTCCAGAGTGCATAGGATGCCTAATTACTCTAAAAGAACTGAACATTGAAATCTGATTAATTACCTATATCACCGCCCTATTTAATTATCCTTCCTCCCCCTATCCCTCCTCTCTACACACCACACCAGACCACCTTCCCCCTCTTTCTCCCCCTTCTCTCTCTTCATAGCCATTACAAAACAAGCTTACCTCAAACTGTAACTATAGTTCCATTCATGGTATAAGAGTCAATTTCTGCCTTAATTGTGGATTAAATTCATTTTTATAGAAAAGAAGAGCGTTTCTACGATATAAATGGCGTCGGAAAATTAGATGACAATGGAGCAGCCATGGATGTTCGGCTCTACATTCACCGCCGATACTTGAATTTCCAACATCTTCACCAAGGAAAATGACACTCTTACAAAGGCGTTGCAGAAATCATTCTCGGTGACGTCCTCCGACGCCGACGCCTACTCCGCCGAATTGGTCGATGTGTTTCACTCAAGGAGCTTTCTTAAAGCATTACCAAAGATTAATAATTAGGGTTTATAATCTCTGAGATTCTTACAATACGTTACAATAACATTAAACAATAAATACATTAAATAATACACTAAATCAAAGATTAATAATTAGGGTTTATAGCAAAAATATAAAATTGATGAACTTGTTCATAAAAATAATAAATTAGCTTACATTAACTTGCTTTTCTATCTTAAATACATTGATGTGTTATAATTTAGGGTTTATTAAATTTATTCAGTATAAAATATATATGAGATGTGTATTTAACAAATTAAGGGTAATTTAGACTTTTTAAAAATATATATTTTAATTATATATTAATGGAGGTGTGTACTCAATAAAAAGGGTGTGCATTTAGTGAGACCCTTTAAGTTATTATTTTTATGTTAGTATATATATATATATATATATATATATATATATATATATATATATATTAATAATTTATTTATTTGAATTTATGTCTTTTATAAATACATTGTTAATTGTTTATATACTAATATATACGTAATGTTTTTTTAATATAACATAATTTTATATTTATCAATTAAATCTTATGGTATGTACGTTTATTTTTCATAATATCAATTTTTACTTGTACTTATACGCTTTTTTAAGGATACATGTATCCGTTTAAAAATCAAATACTCGTATTCATTCACATTAATGCACGTTTTATTAATTGAAAAAGTTAATCATTATACATGTACTCATCTCATTCTGTTTATCAATACAGACGGATTATTCGTACCGGTTTAATATTTATATTTTAAATACATTAATTAATATTTTAATAAAAATTAAGTATTAATGATTAAATATAAACTTAATAATTTTTAAATAATCATAAAAAAATATGAATAATTAAAACTTCAAAATATTAATTAACTGTATAAAATATCTCGTAATATATAAATTACATGATTATATACATTTTTTCATAATATACTATAACATAGCCTTTTTCTGCCTACGTGTCGTCTCCAGAGCACTCCATTATGACGTGTAATTTTTTTTAATTTTAATTTATTTTTTATATTTCCTTATTTACTTACAATTAATTTTATTATTTTGTATTTATTTTTTAAAATAATGTATTTTCTATTTTATTCATAAATCCATCCACACTCATGTCATATTTAATAAAGTTCACGCTTACGTCATATATTTAATAATAAAGTAAGAAGATATATAGTAAAGAGTTAATCTATTGTACCAAATAATATAACCCAAATTAGGTAATGGGTCAACTATATATAATCTTAAAATACCCAAATGGGTCATTATTCCCTACAATAACTCACGCTCATCCACTCTCTCTCCTCTCTGTCATCTTCTCCCTATCTTCTGTCTCAATTTGCCCTCTTCTTTTCCAATCTATTTCTCAATCGGCCCTCTTCAGTTCTCCACCATGCCGCCAGCCAAGATCTCGTCGGAGACCTAAATCACACCGCACGCTACCGCCAACACCTATCGATCATTTGCCCGAGTCGCTATCGGCACCAAAGTCATCACTGGAAATAACGCACGGTACGCTTGCCACCAAGGAACCAAACTAAATATGTATCATTGAATGCTTCAGATCTACAATCCCTCAATTGCTTCAACTCTTCGTTATTAGATATTGTATTTTTTTGTAATTCGTATACAAGTTTTTCTTAATAAGTGTATATTGTGGAGATGAAAGAGAGAATAATCAAGCATTTACTGTGATTCAATCTTAAAGAAGTACTCCTGGTGAATTTGTTTAATATGCTTCAGATCTGTATCATCAAATACTTCAGATCTACAGTCACTCTTTTGCTTCAAATTTTTGTTAATCAGATATTGTATTTTTTTCTAATTCGCGTAAAAAAAATTTTAATAAGTGTATATTATTTTTTATTTTTTAATATTTTTAGCTGTGTTTTCAAAACCGGACCGTACCGGCGGTTCAACCGATTGAACCGGGAATCGGAGGCGAAACCGGTCCGGAGCTACCTATTAAACAACTTTTGCGATTGAACAGGGAAGAACCGAATTGGACCGGTTGAAATTGGAAAAACCAATAAACTAACAGAATCGAAGAATCACCGGTTTCGATTATAAATTTGCAGTATTCAAAGTTCAAACATCAATATTTCTATTCTCTTGCAAAAAAAAAAATCAACATTTCTACTCTGCTTATTTCGATTACAAAATTAAAATTTCAAAATGCATTACCTGCACATATATACATACGCCCACAATCTCCATGTTGTAGAAGATTGAGAGTAAGAGGGAAAAAAAAATAAAAAGCCCACATCCATATTTGAAGAAAAACGCCAAGCAACCCCGATTTGATGTCTGAATTGAAAATGTCACTTGTAATGGAGAAAACTTATCCACAGATCTTGAAGAGTGAGAGTGAGAGGCGATGTTTGATATAAAGAGAAAAGGTGCGGCGCTGATAAGAATGAAGAACCTAACCCTACTTGTGTTTTCATTTATTTGGAATTTAATTAATTAATACAAAATTTTTATTAGTTCTTTAGTTATAATAATTTTAAATTGGGCTTTATAAAATACTATGATTATAAGTGGGCTTTAAGTAACTTTATTTCATAAATAATTATATTCATTATATATTTTTTAATAATTAATTTAAAAATAATAAAAAAATAAGTGAATTTTATTTTTCGGTTGAACTGCCAGTCCGGCTGGTTGAACCGTGAACCGGTGGAGGCAATGGTTCAACCTCCGGTTTGGTTATAAAAATATTGATTTTTAGTTTTATACACTATTTAAAAAAACTTATACAATTATAAATACAATCATATACATTAATATCATCATTCTAAAAGTCAATTAATATCAATTTGAATTGAATAAAAAAATTAAATTAATTCTAAAAATATTTGAATATTAGGAGAGAGTGTGTGAAAAAAATAGGAGAGAAAGAACATGAAAAAGGAAAGGAGAAAGGAAGGGAATGAAAAATGAAGTGAATGAAATATGGGTCAAAATTATTTATACTAGTAATTCTGGAGAGAAAGAAAATTCTTTTGTTATAATTTCAGGTTTATAATTTTTTAGCATGCATATAAATAAAAATTACTTTTATCCGATAAAAAGAATGAATGTACAAATGTTCGATTGATGGTGTGATCGGATTATTATTGCACTCTTCGAGTTCGATTGATGGTGTAATCTGATTATTATTGCACTCTTCGAGTAGGGGATAGTATATGCAAAAATATTGTTAGTTCTTCATATGATTAGAAATGTTTACGACAACATTTTCTATAACTATAAGGGGATTGTCACCAAGTGAAAACTGAACATAGTTGTTTGAATCACACACTGTTTCACAAAAAAATTGTATGAGTCATCAACTTATATTTTTGTGAAGATTTGACTTAACTATTTTATTAGATTATTTAATCCTTTAAGAAGTAAAAAATAAAAAATACACGCACACAACGCAATCAATCATTTCTCCTAGCAATAAAAAAAATTAAAACTAAAATAACTTATACACATCAAATATAAATTAGTTCATATCCCATAAAAATGAACAACTCATATGATAAAATATATCTCAGTAAATTATTAAAAGATCAAAATACAATAATTTTAAAAGATCGAATTCACAAGATCATATATGTAACATCCGCTTTCCATTTGATGTTGAGGAGGATACTTCCACAAATGTGACCAAAGAAAAATCTTTCTGAAGGAATGGATCAGCCATCTTAAAAGCAAGTTCACTCATGGGATGCACCATCAGTTAAAATTTAAAACTACTCGAATAATTTCAACAGGATGGTCTATCAGGGAACCTCTGCACACATAAAAAGCATTAATGATATAGCACAAGCAGTATCACAAACTCACACTTGTGGCATAGAATGCTAAATATTTTAGACCAAAATGGCCATAGTAAAATTCCTCAAAGTGGCTACATCGATGCAATCAATCAATTAATAGAAGAACATATAAAATTAATATGACTCATGTCCGTGCATCTTCTTATTTCACATACCCAAAAATAATCAGAAAATCACTTGATATTCCACCACCTCCCGAAATTCCTTCTCCGCTTTTACACTCGGACAATATTCATAGTCAAATCAACCTTGCCAATGTCTGAACATTGCAGATATTAAAAGATTTTAATGAGCACTGCACTTTACACTTAAAAGTTAAATGGCCAATAACTTAAACAAAGCACCAAATTGCATTAACTTGTCACTTGTGGATGACTGAGGAATAATACTAACTTTCAATTCAAGAACCAATCTAACAATGTAAATTTTATTGAAAAACATTGAAATGAACTCAATACAACAACTATAGATCAAACAAATCAGGGAAGAGAGACTATTAAACATGAAGGCCAACATATGTATGCAAAAAAAGTCGTGTAAAACACATTTTCTGATTAACTAAAAAAAGCAGAAAATAGCCAAAATAACTTGATAAACCATTTTAAAATTAATTAATGATAATAAGACTAATTAGAACTTATGTAGTGGTAACTTGAACAATAGCCTTCTCTCCATTAACCTCTAGGACTTGTCCACATAGTGTTGTACCATCTCCAAGACAAACGTTCATAATTTTCTGGTACTTGGGTCCCTTAAACAATTTAATAAAGACATATTAAGGATCTTGATCCAAATTTTAAACTTACATAGCCCTGGAGTCATGTAAATACTAAATTGCAATGAGAGACTGAGAAGGAATATAAATTATAATAAGAAAGCAAGATGAGAACATAAAGAAAGACTAAGAGGAACATGAACGTGTCTAGCACCACGACCTTACTGTTGTCCACCATCGTCGCTATGTATCTAGAATCGTTCTTATTCTACTCGACCCTCAACAATGGCGTATTCGGATCAGGCATTGGAAATAAACTGACTCGCATAATGTTATAAAGAGAAGTTCTGCCAAAAGTTTTTAAACAAATGTCCCTTTGGCAAAGTACTGATCCAAGTTCAAGTATTCACTATCAAACATACTTGTGCAAATACAATACAACATTGATGGCATATGTCTATATGGGCACTTTCTTTTATTTCCTTTTCTGATGTATGGTACTGAGAATAACCATACATTCAAATTCCCCAAACAATTTAATATACCTAAATGGCTGTCTTTGATCCAACAAATGCTTCAATCTTCTTCCTGTTGGTGTTCGATCATTTGTTTAATATGAACTGTTAGGGTTCCATACATTTCTAATTCAACAGAAGTAAGAAAATCAAGAAACGTATTACCTTTCACCAGGGTATGTTGAAGAAGATGGATTCTCGCCAGCAGCCTGCGCAGCCTCACCGTTTTGGGCATAACTCTCTCATCCGATCTTGGAATTGAGTGATCTACGCGCTAAAATAATTTTATCTTCTGTGGCTTTCTGTCAGTATATCACATGTCCTGTTCTAAGCTCTGTACGATTTTATAAAAATCATACAAGTTGGCGGACAGCAGCAGCAAACGACCTCTTGATCTTCTGCTGTATTCCCAAGTCCAATCTCGACGTTGTGTGGGCGACGATCCTCGAGATCTTCTAAATCTGCTATTTCATCTACCCTCTTCACGTGTTAGGCGTGTCTCATCTAGGGTTAGAACAATTGAGATGACTTATATATGGGCTACAGCAGGGACCAGGAGGAGAAATTAGAGTTGGGCCTCCATTAGGCTTAAGTATCCAAGCTTAGCCCAAAGCTTATACTTAAGTCAAATAATAATAATATATACCACTAAAATATTATTACTGCACTACCGTTCTAATCTCATAATTATGTTATGGGCTCCTTCTTATTATGTGCCCGACAGTCTCCCCATGTTTAAGATATACAATGCCCATTAATTAATTAAGTTACTGACAACTCCATTAATTAATATCTCATCCAAGAGTAGTGCCACTCAACCTCATTATCATGTCGGAATAAATCCACTTGCAGGGTTTACATGATAATCCTTATGAGCTCCTCAAGGGGACATCATCAACCTATGTTGGACACGGATTCCTTTTAAAATCAACAGCACACCATAGAGACAACACTATTTCCCAACTCACCGAGTTTGTTGATTTAATTACATGTAAATCTCACTCATTGATGAATCAAAAAAATACATACTCTTACGTGTCGAGGTTATTGTATAGGGATTAAGAGTACGAAATCCATAATAACTGAGATCAAGTTCTCCTATAAGTCAGTATAAGTCGAACGATCTCAAGCGGTCCTACTCAATACATACAAAGTGAACTAATGTGATTCTATAGTCAAGACAAGCTAATACCAAACCACACTACAACCATCCCGATAGAGAGTCAACGTCTATCTCGGTTGTGAGCATCTGTTTATACTTTATAAGGAAATTGATAATATGATCTTTCGCGTGTTGTCGCACAACATATTATCTACAGTATAAAGTAAGTGGACTATTGCATCGAATATATAAATAAATTATAAGACGCAATTATTTGATCATATGATTCTTATTACAAATTAATTGTTTAAACACTGTTCATACAAAAAGCTAGACTTTTAGTATACAATCCAACAATCTCCCAATTATACTAAAAGTCTATGTTGTCATGTCTTCTGCCATACATCTGATTTCCACTCTCACTACACGACCATCAAAAGCTCTCGCTTTAAAGTCCTTGTAAATAGATTTACTAGGTTATCATCATATGCAATCTAGGTGACAATAACCTTCCCCTCATCATAAAATTTCTCGTAACAGGTGGTACTCGCGTTTCATGTGTTTAATTGCCTTATGGGCTCATGATTCCTTCAAGTTTGCAACTGCACCATTATCAACAAAAAAAATTATGATAAACTTGGGCAAACTTGAAACACTTCAAAGTCCATCATGAAGTTTCCAGAGTCATACAAATACTTTGGCCATATCACAGGCTCTATTTTATCATCTTTCCATGATGGAGTCTGGAGTCCGAAATATATTTCTATATAACTCTCCTCCATATTATGACTCAACTTCCTAAAATTAAACACATAACCTTCGAGGTGGATTTACCGCCATCCCTATCTGATTTAAAAATTTTGAATCTATGTAACCTATAAGAAGCAGTGAATCTGTTCGGTAAGTCCACATATAATTTCTGGTCCTTTTTAGTTACATAAGTATATGTCTTACCACAGTTCAAAATTTTTGTTTCGAGTTACCTTTGATACCCACTGTCCATGCGTTCAGCAAAACAGATATTCATTCTTGGGCATAGCATTCCTTAGATTAAGCCTTTTATTCGCCGAAGCATAAGGAACCGCTTTCATCACCTTTATCTTCTTTTGTGTCTCAAGACACATTTCCTTAGATAAATCCACATGCTAAAACAAATAAGGATCGTATCATCTCATGAAGCTTGAGAAAAGCATAACATCCTTTTTTGTGATCCGTATTACCGTGATCAAAATGATATTTTTCGCTTCTCTTAAGTCCTTTATTTCATACTGCTTTATCAATCATGCTCATACGCTCGACAATATTCATTGTCTCCAATGAGCAATATATCATCTACGTACAGTACAAAGAATACTACCACGTTTCCATCACTCTTTTCAATACACAAGACACATCCGCGCATTGAATAAATCCATATGCCTGGATTTCCTCATCAAAATGGATGTTTCATGACCTTGAAGCTTGCTTTAGTCCATGGATGGACACTTCTAAGCTTACTATCACAATGCTCTTAGCCCTTTGCAATGAATCACTCTGGTTGCTTCACATAGATGTTTTTCTCAAGACTTCAAATCAGGAAAGATGTCTTAACATCTATTTTCTATTCCTCATATTTCGTATGAGGAGCAACAAAAAGAATCTGGATCGACATAGGAATAGATACCGGCGAACAAGTTTTCTTATGATCGAAGCCTTTCTTTCTGAGTATACCTTTTCGCAACAAGCTTTGCTTCCAAGGTTTTCACCTTATCCTATGATCCTCTCTTATTTTACAGAGCCACTTCCAATGGCTTTCACACTATCCGTGGTTCTACAAGCAGCCAGATCTAATTTAGAATTCATCGATTCTATTTCAACATTCATTGCACTTTGCTAAGATTTCGCATTTATATCTTGTAGTGCTTCGTCGTATTCGTGGGTTCATTCCATGTTTACTAGGGACCAAGTCTCATGACTCTCCCCAAACATATTTCTTACAGGTTGTCGAACAACCCCCCACTACGACAAGGCATTACACGCAATTGTGTATCAGACGTGACACGTGTTGCAGTTTACCTTGTGGTATATCCTCTTGTACAATTGGTACTAATACTTTGTGTTTTCCCTCTCACTTCCTTTAGAACAATTTACACATAAGTTTGTGATTTATTACATAGTCCTTTTCCAAAATCTAGTGTTTGTGTTAATAATCACCCTTCGATCTTTTGGACTAAATAAATCAACACCCTCCATTTTTCTAGAATATCCCACAAACAGACAAACGTTATACGACGTGCTATTTCTAGGGCATACCCATAAAATGAATTTAGTAATTCCAGATAATTCATCATCTATCTAATCATTTCCATAAGAGTCTTTCTCTTATTAAGATTATAAGACGCGTTATTAATTACTATTTTTTGCATCTGCAAGATAAATATGATTTAAGAGTTTACAAATTGTCACTTACGTACCGCAAAAGATTATAGCTCCATCCTTCATCACTATGACCATGTCATTTAAATGAAATAGAGTATCCATCCGTAAATGCATAGAAACTGAAATGAAATTCTTTCTATGAAAAGTACATAAAGACAATTTCTCATAATCAAACGTTTATTCCTATCATAAGATAAATAAACAACTCCCACTATAACAGCCACTGCTCTCATAGAATTACCCATGTATATTACAATCTCATCATCACTTAGTTGCATGCTTTTAGTGACTCCGGTATCTACACACTAAGTGTCAGTAAATGCCATCACTAATCATGCTTCAACGACTAGTGAATGAGATACTTACCTTGTTCACATCTTGATGAAATTGGATTTTCTTTGCCACATGTTTTGTCAGAAGTTCCCCACCATATACAGCCTCTCGTATTTCATGTTGAACTTGCTCAAAACACCAGGCAAATTATGGAGAATAAATTGATCTAGGTTTTCCCTTCAATTTCTACTCCAAGCTTTCCCAATTCATTTATCAACTTATCAATGAGCCTTTATAACTCACTCAAGCATCTGAAGAGTCGCATGAGACCATCATATTTCTATGAACCTCTCACCTCTTCACTAGAGACTTTAATAGGCCTCATGGGACATCCTTAGTGAGAACACATTTATATTTTCCTAAGTAGTGAAATTCGAAACCAAGATTCTTTTCTAGTCATCTAATTTTGGACCAATAAATATGTTTTCTTTTAGTTAGAAATAAGTAAATTGAAACCATTTGAAATTGCAGAGAATCACAAATAAATACACCGATCAAATCTTCGAATTTTATCCATTTATATTGATTCCCTCAAAACAATATAAAAATAAAATTCACCGACATCTCAAGCACCGTGAGTCTGCAAGCCATGATAGTGTGGACGTTTACAAACCCGAACATTTACAAGAGAAGGTTTTATCCATTAATTTTATTTGTCAACCTAACTTAATGACAAAATAATTAATAGTCAGTTCCTCTTTAGCCATGCAAATAAAAGCAGTGACTCCGATGGGGAGGATACTTATTATTCACATCTAAGTGTACACCATTATTCATCAAGGAATGGATCGGCGTATTCAGGATAACTGTATGTATGATGGACATGATATGAAATAATCAGAGTATAAATGAATGAAATAACAAATTGAAAACAATAAGATTTGAATAAAACTTACTTTGAATACTGGAGATATGAATTACAGGGGTAGGAATACAAGGATAAGAAAATATATGAAAGGTTACAATATGAATGAGAAGGATCTAAGCTTAAGGATTTTCTTCGCTAAAACTTTCGATGCCTTCGAATGAAATGAAATGCCTTATATATAGGCAAATTCTGCATTTGAATCTTCATTTGAATTTGAATTTCATCATCATTTGAATTTACGCTGAGTGCGGTTGATGAAACGTCTTCATCAGTAGTTGGAATAGAGACTGCTATAGTGCTTGTTGGCTGCTACAGTGATGTGAACAGTGACTTGTCAGCTGCTACAATGATATGAATAGTGACCTTTGCTACAGTGAATGGCTGCTTCTTTTTTTAATAGTAGATGGCTGCTCTTGACAAATTTGTCCAATTTTTGACAAAGAGGACAGTTGCTTTGGAAATTTGAACGCTAACTTTTGACAATTGGGTACCTGCTTTTTGAATAGATGACCAGAGTGGTTGGCCTGTTTTGAATTTATCAAAATTATTGAGTACTCGTTTCACCGAGAAACTTTTGACTCAACATTTTAATAAATCTTTCTGCTGAAAGAAATTTTGAATTTTTCTTCTTTTCTTTTGCTTTTTCTTTTTTTTTTCTTTTTTCTTCTTTTCTTTTTCATTTTTTTCTCATTTTTTTCTTTCTTTTTCTTTTCTTTTGAATTATCCAAAGGTAGTCATAGATCAAATGGATCCTGATCACCGAAAGGATCAAAGTCTGATTTTGAGTCGCCTGATGAAACTTCTTCAGCTTCTGAATTCATCTTTTTGAATTTACGGAATTGAAGATATTCTTTCATAAAGTCTAGTTTTTTCTTCTTTATTTGAAATATTTCTTGAATAGATGCCTAGAGATGAAGCATCATTTTGGTGACCACCACGTAAAGTGATAGAGTTTGTAGATTTCTTTTGGACTTTGATTAGATCTTCTTTTCCATTGTTGATGCCTAGGAATTCTTCCATTGATTTCAGTAAAAATTTGACGTTCTACTATGTTTCTTGAAACTTCCCTGAAACATGAAATTTGACCTTGACGTAGTTCTTCTAATTGTTCTTCAAATGTATAATTACCACGAGCTAGTATTTTCGCCCATGCTCTTTGATAACTATTTTGAAATCTACTGTTGACTTCAGCTTTCATCTCTGCAATTTGTCTGTACAGAATATTGTAATATTGCTGTATAGGGCTATTTTCACTGTCATAATAGTTAGGCCAAAATAATTTGTTGCTCCAATTTTGAATAAGACTAACAGTATTATCATGAAACCTAATAGGGGTCGGATTTTGAAGTGGATTTATAGGGATACTTTCTTGTATATGAGTGGTAGGTGGCTTAGTAATGGCTGTATTTTTATCAAAGGGTTTAGTGTAACAAGGTTTTGAATGTGAGCACTTGGGAATATTTGGACTAGATGATTTATCTAACTGAGAAAATGAAGAGATTGATGAACTTGGGAAGTCAGAAAGGGCTTGAAATTGATTATGGTTAACAAGGGATTTGGAATAATTCTGAGAAGTCTGAGGTCTGAGTTTACTCATGGTTTTCTGCAGGATTTTGAAGAAATTCTCTGGTTAGGAAATCAGGTAATGAATTATTATCTCCTTTGATATATTCAATCTCAAAATCAAAGCATGAAAGTATAGCTTGCCATCTGTCAAAAATTTGTTTTGAAATAATATTTTTGACATCCTTTTGTAAAACTTCTTTTGCTGACTTGCAATCTATTCTAAGAAGAAATTTTTTGTTGAAAATATTATCTTGAAATTTGGTAATGCATAAAATAATTGAAAGTATTTCTTTTTTAATAGTAGAATAATTCTTTTGAGAATCATTCCAAATGCCAAAATGAAAACGAACAAGTTGTTCATTGAATGCATGAGATGTATGATCATTTTGAATTCTTTGTTTAAGAATACCTCCATAACCTTTATCAAAAGCATCAGTTTCAATTATCATGAATGCCTCAGGTTTAGGTATTCCTAAACAAGGAAGTGACTTAACCTGAACTTTAATCTGTTTAACAATGTTAGTATGAATATCTGACCAAGGGTCAGGACTCTTTTTTAATCTTTGAAAAAGAGATTGACAAATAATTCTGAGTTTAGGAAAGAAATCAGAAACATAATTTAAACAACCTAAAAATCTTTGTAATTGATTTTTTTCTTTAATCTCATTAGGAAATTTATCAGCAAATTCTATAGCTCTTGAAATAGGTTTTATGGTACCTTTTGAAATGTCATAACCCAAAAATCTAACTTTTATTTAGAAAAGCTTTATCTTTGGAGCAGAAATAACTAATCCATTCTTTTTACAAATATAAAGAAAAGTTTTGAGATGTTTGAAATGCAGTTTTATATTTTGAGAAAATATCAAAATATCATCTATGTAAACAATAGAGAAATTTGAATAATCATTGAAAACATCATTCATAATATTTTGAAATTCAGAAGAAGCATTTTTTAGACCAAAAGGCATTACCTTCCATTCGTAATGTCCAAAAGTAACTGTGAAAGTAGTTTTGTATTTGTCTTCCTCTCTGATCTGTATCTGCCAAAAGCCAGACTTAAAATCGAATTTTGAAAAAATGCATGCTTTATGCAGTCTTTTGATTAAATCTCTTTTATTAGGAATATGATATCTAATCCATTCGAGAACCTCATTGAGTGGTTTGCAATTAATAACGAGTTAGGGACTCCTCTTTCCTTCTCTGCTTGATTATTAACATAGAAGGCAGGGCAACTCCAAGGAGACTAAGAGGGCCTTATGAGTTTTTTTAGAAAGAAGGGATTTGATTTCTTCTTTACAGATGTTAAGAAGATCATGATTCATTTGAATAGGTCTTGCTTTGGTAATAATAGACTTTTCATTGAAACCAGTAATATAAGGTAAAGAAACAACATGATTCTTTCTTTCCCAGAAAGCATTGGGAAAGTCAAAGCATACTTCTTTTTTCAAGATAATTTCAAAATCTAAAATTTTGTTTTGAATATCCTTTTTGAGTAAATTTTCTTCAATACAAAAATAAGAAACTTCTTCTTTGAGGAAATTTAAGTGGAACTTTTTAGACTTAATAACATTTATTTGAGAAATGTAATAATTTTAAAGAAGGGAGACTTCTCTATCTTTGATAGGATGAAGAAATTTGAAATGAATATATTTTCCCATGATATTGGTAGTAATACCAGTACCATCAACTTTGAAAGGATAAATAGTAGTTAAAAAGGATTTCCTAAAATAATATCTTGACTTAAATTTTTGACAAGAATGAAAAGGGTTTTGAAACAATAACCATCATTGCAAATAAAAGCTTTTGAAAGTTTATACTTAATATGAAGAGGAGTAGCATTAGCAGCTACAAACCTTTCATTAGTTTTTTCATAATAAATTGAAGAAATAAGACCTTCTTTTATGCAATTTTGATCAGTTCCACTATTTATAAGACAGGAAATATTGATCTTGAAATCGCTTATGACCAAAGTTATGATAGAATTCCATTTTTGAAAAGCTATATGTTCGATACTTTGGATAGTTTCATTATTTAAAGTATCTGGAATAGCATCGATCACTTGATTTTTTGAAGAGCTTTCAGGAATATATTTTCCAGAAACATTTCTGAAAATGGATAATCTGGTTTCTAATTCAAAATCTTTGAGATGAAGATCGTCAATCTCCTTATGCAGATTGCTTATCTCAGCTTTTAGAGTATTAATCTCTCGCTGAAGATCATTAATATTAATAACTGTTTTGATTAAGGATGAGGAAGGAGCTTTGTTGAAAAGCTTTGAAATGCTGAAAGGTTCTATGATAGCAGAAAATTTATCTTTATTGGGAATGTCATTATTAAGAATTATATTCCTTAATCTAAGAAGATATTTGTGTTTTTCTTCTAGACTAGGAACTTTGTCAATGAGATCAAACAAGAGTTCTTGTTCAGTCTTCTCTTTTGAAATAACATTTATGTTTAATGGACAGAATCCTTGACAAGAGGACTTGTCTATTTCATATTCTAAGCTTGTGCAAACTTCTTCTAAATCAGAACTTGAATCAGATTCATTTGAGTAATCTTTCGAGAATTATCATCAGAAATTAAAAGAGCATAAATCTTATCTCTTAAGATTTCATCATCATGAAAAACTTCATTAATCTTCTTTTTTAAAGGACAGATATTAGCTTTATGGCCTTTTCTGTGACATTTGAAACAAGTAATTTGAAAATTATCAAAATTCTTTATAAAAGACTTTCTTTTTGAAAATTTAGGGTTTTTATAAATTTTTTTTAAATCATTTTTATACGTTTTTTAGGAAAATGTTTTGCTTTGTTTTTTAATCTAGAGGAAGGAGCTTGAATCTTTTGTAATCCAAAAGCTTCGCAGAATGTACCAATCTCCTTACGGTATCTATTCTTTTCAGATCCGTATTTAGATTGTATTTTCAATTCTGAACACAAAGATAGTCCTTTTTTTTAATGAAAGCAAATAATTGACCATATGTAATAGTTTCGAAAGGAATGTCACTTTGACCAGTTGCTTCCTTAAGCTTTTGATGAATTCTTTCACTGAAAAGTTTAGGAAGTCTAGCTATGAATCTTTCTTTCCAAAAAGAAGTGTTGCAATTATTTCTTTTTAAAATATGAGTAAGAAAACATCTTTGTACCATCTATAATCAGATAAAGTAGGACATCTGATATTAGATTATACAACTTGTGTTGAATCAAGTTCTTCTTTAGGATTACCAATGAAATACATGCCGATAGTGAGTATCAACATGTCACAAGCATCATTTTTTGAAATAATAGTACCATCATGTTCTTCAACCTCAATGGTATGTTGAAGAATATTATGTTTGTCATTAAGAGCAAGGGAGTTATCCCACCAGTTTTTTAACTGACCAGTGAACCAGTGACAATGAGAGCGGCGTCGCTCTCTTCTTTTTGTCCTTGGGCTTTATAAGCAATACGTGCCATACCCATTTCTTGATGAGTATTAAGTATTTCATATTCTGATTTGCTATCAATGTTCCATTCGTGTATTGAATGACCATCATATTTGGTATTATTTTTGAAATGTGTCCTTTCTTCAAATAGAATATCTGGAGGAGAATATCTATTATTATAAAAGGCTTTTGTTCCGGATTAGAAATGAATTTTATCAATCTCATTATTATCAGGTTCTGATTCGGATGAGATTTTTGATGAAATGTTTTTGGCTTTGTTCAAACAATTAATGTTTGAAGTATGAGAGGTAGAGGCTATGTGAGGAGTATATGTTTTAATAATGTTTGTAACCTGAGAAGTAGAGGTTTCATTATTATGAGAGGATGAGGTTTTGTGAGAAGATGAAGTCTCAATAAGTCTTTTTGAGATTTTGTCAATGAGAATAGAACTAGCAGGGAGCTGCAAATTCTTCTCAATATTAGTGGGAAGGCTTCTAGGATTGAAATGAGGAGTAGAAGTGCTACTTGGAAATTTGGAATCAGAGGATTTTGAATCTATTTTCACCGATAGGTTATCCACCTGTTCTGCTATAGTATGAAGAATCTGATTTGAAAAATTATTTTGTTCAATAACCTTTTTAATATCCTTAGTTACATCTCCCTCCCCTGTTCTAAAAGGGGTAGCTGGGATTTTTCCTTTTTCCAAAGAAATTTTTATATTTTGTAAAGGAGGATGAACAGAAGAAACAAAGACACCACAGTCAAGTTCCCATTTTTTATGAATACTTTTTTGAACATTTATTTGGTTTAAAGAATAAACATTATCAGAAATATTGTTTATTTTGCAATAATCATCAAACCAATTTAAAATCATTATATTTGATTTATATTTATGATAAAGATCATTTCTCCATAAAATACTCAATTTTCTTCGAAACTCTTCATCAAGTTTTAAATACCAATCTTTTCTATCCTTTTCATCAGGATCATTGAAACAATAATCAAGGTATTTAAAATTTGGATAAAAGTTATCAAAAGAAATCATTGAAATACAATTTTCCATTTGAGAAGCTGTAGGGGAACCTGGGTTAATAGATTCCTGGTATGAAGGAATAGGAGTTTTGAAATTGACTTTAAGGTTTTGATAACCAGAGTTATCAGAAAAGGAGGAACGAGAATTGATTTCTTGAATCCTGATGTTGGGAACAACATCATTCTGTCTCAAAGAGTTGAATATGAGAAGTATTCTTCCTTCAGAATCTTCATCTATTTCGGAGACTTCGTGTCTTTCTATTCCTCTTGGTATTTGAGGATTATTGATTATGAATTCTGTAGGAATGGTTATTTCATTCCACTTGAGTCTTTTTGGAACAAAGAAATTTGAATTGTCTGCTTCTATTTGAAGCATAACAATTTCTTCTTTAGAAGTAGGATGCAAAATGAATTTTGAATTGAGCTGTGAAGACATAACTCGAAGTAAACACGATAAATAACAGCAAAATTTTTGCAAAGATTTTTGATGAATTTAAGCAAGACATTCTAATTCCCCAAACAATTTAATATACCTGAATTGCCATCTTTGATCCAACAAATGCTTCAATCTTCTTCCTGTTGGTGTTTGTTCATTTGTTTAACGTGAACCATTAGGGTTCCATACGTTTCTAATTCAGCAGAAGCAAGAAAATCAAGAAACGTATCACCTTTCACCAGGGTATGTTGAAGAAGATGGATTCTCGTCTGATTCTATCTTCAGTGGCTTTCCGTTAGTATATCACATGTCCTGTTCTAAGCTCTGTACGATTTTATAAAAATCATACAAGTTGGTAAACAGCAGCAGCAAACGACCTCTTGATCTTCTGCTGTATTCCCAAGTCCAATCTCGAAGTTGTGTAGGAGACGATCCTCGAGATCTTCTAAATTTGCTATTTCATCTACCCTCTTCACGTGTTAGGAGTATCTCATCTAGGGTTAGAACAGTTGAGATGACTTATATATGGGCTACAACAGGGACCAGGAGGAGAAATTAGAGTTGGGCCTCCATTAGGCTTAAGTATACAAGCTTAGCCCAAAGCTTATACTTAAGTCCAATAATAATAATATATACCACTAAAATATTATTACTGCACTACCGTTCTAATCTCATAATTATATTATGGGATCCTTCTTATTATGAGCCCGACAGTCTCCCCATGTTTAAGATATACAATGTCCATTAATTAATTAAGTTACTGACAACTCCATTAATTAATATCTCATCCAAGAATAGTGTCACTCAACCTCATTATCATGCCGAAATAAATCCACTTGCAGGGTTTACATGATAATCCTTATGAGCTCCTCAAGGGGACATCATCAACCTATGTCGGACACGGATTCCTTCTACAATCAACAGCACACCATAGAGATAACATTATTTCCCAACTCACCAAGTTTGTTGATTTAATTACATGTAAATCTCACCCATTGATGAATCAAAAAATACATACTGTCTTACATGTCGAGGTTATTATATAGGGATTAAGAGTACGAACATCCATAATAACTGAGATCAAGTTCTCCTATAAGTCAGTATAAGTCGAACGATCTCAAGCGGTCCTACTCAATACACACAAAGTGAACTAATGTGATTCTATAGTCAAGACAAGCTAATCCAAACCACACTACAACCATCCCGATAGAGAGTCCAAGTCTATCTAGGTTGTGAGCATCTGTTTATAATTTATAAGGAAATTGATAATATGATCTCCCGCGTATTGTTGCACAACATATTATCTACAGTATAAAGTAAGTGGACTATTTCATCGAATATATAAATAAATTATAAGATGCAATCATTTGATCATATGATTCTTATTACAAATTAATTGTTTAAACACTGTTCATACAAAAAGCTAGACTTTTAGTATACAATCCAACAATCTCCCACTTATATTAAAATATTATGATGTCATGTCTTATGCCATACATTTGATTTCCACTCTCACTACACGACCATCAAAAGCTCTCGCTTTAAAGTCCTTGTAAATGGATTTACTAGGTTATCATCATATGCAATCTAGGAGACAACAACCTTCCCCTCATCATATAATTTCTCGTAACAGGTGGTACTCGCGCTTCATGTGTTTAATTGTCTTATGGGCTCGTGATTCCTTCAAGTTTGCAACTGCACCATTATCATCAAAATAAATTGTGATAAACTTGGGAAAAATTGAAACACTTCAAAGTCCATCATGAAGTTTCTAGAGTCATACAGATACTTTGGCCGTCTCACAGGCTCCATTTTATCATCTTTCTATGATGGAGTCCAGAGTCCGAAATATATTTCTATATAACTCTCCTCCATATTATGACTCAACTTTCTAAAATTAAACACATAACCTTCGAGATGGATTTACTACCGTCATTATCT